>CM038042.1:176410273-177018273 GCA_021397845.1 Areca catechu
GGGGCTTTGGGCGTTGCAAAGTTGAAGGCTTGGAATGGGGAGTGTGTCCCTTGACTTTCCTCTCTTGTATGAATACTTTGGGAAGAAGACTTGGGAGATGGCTTGCTTTGAGGCTTGGTCTCTTCATGAATCTTCAACGCCCCATTGATGATGGATTATGGCATGATGTGGGGGAGGGAAGAGGGGGATGTCTCCTCCTTCCATGGTCGCCCAAATGAAAAATGGTATGGAGGGGGCGTGTGGAATGCATGAGGGGCGCCTCCTTGCTTCCTTCCTTGGATGCCCAAGTGTCAATTGATGTGGCGCCACATAGGTGGCTGAGGTGGCGCCTAGGTTGGCATCTCTCCAAGTGTAAGAGGGGGGGTTGGCCCACAAGAAACTTGACTTGGTCTTGAAATCTAGGTTAACTTCAATTGGGCTTGGGCCCAAACCAAACTCAGACTCGAACCAAAAAATAAATACAGGACCCATGACCTAAACTTGACCCAAATTGGTCAAGGTACAAGACTAAAACAAACTTAGACTAGGTGCATGACTCAAAATTATAAAATTACTTTGGCTTGTAGCCTTATTACATGACTTAAAGAAGTGGAACCCTAATCTGAGATCCACAGAGGGTTGAGGAGCCTCTGTCGGATCCTGGTGCCCACACCAGTTCTCCCGGGATGGAGGAACTCGATCATGTCGAGTAAGGGTTAGTCTGGCTTTGGTACCTCTCCAGGATATCGGGGTCGAGGTGCTGCAGGTCCTCCTGGGTGATCCACAAGTCATCGGACTCGGGTTGGCCTTGCCATCGGACCAAGTAACGTTGATAGCCTTTGCCCTGGGTAGTGATTGCTTGGTCATCCAGGACACGCTCGATCCGCTCTCCTCTCTCAGGTAAAACTGGAGGTGGACATTCAGGTTCGGGTTCACTCTCAAAAGGAAGGTCAGGTCCAAATAGCTCGCTAGGTATGTTTGCGGGTTCCCTATACTCGACTAAGTCAGAGATATTGAGTGTCGAGCTAATTCCATAATCCGGAGGTAATTCTAGCACATAGGCATTAGGGCCTATTCTCCTAATCACTTTAAAGGGACCAGCCCACGAGCATGAAGCTTCTTAACGGTTCCCGGTGAAAACCGTTCATGCCTGAGCCTAATCATTACAAAATCTCCTATTTCAAACTCTTTGGCTCGCTTTCGGGAATCAGCCAGCCTTTTATATGTGTTATTATTTATATTAATTTTCTAGCTAATTTCTTTATGCATATCCCTAATATGTTGTGCAAGTGATTCAGCAGACTCAGAGACATGTGCATTGATGGGTAGGGGAATCAGGTCAATAGGTCGGTTAGGCTTGTACCCACAGACGACCTCAAAAGGACTCTTCCCGGTGGTCCTATTCACAGAACTATTGTAGGCAAACTCGGCTCGAGGTAAAAGAAGATCCCAATTTCCCGTATGTTCGCCTATTAAGCATCTAAGAAGGTTCCCTAGGCTGCGGTTGACTACCTCTGTTTGTCCATCGGTTTGCGGGTGGTAGGCAGTGGAGAACTGGAACTTGGTGCCTAGGAGGTGCCAAAGGGTTTTCCAGAAATAGATAATGAAGCGACATCCCTATCGGACACTATGGTCTTGGGTAGGCCATGTAACTTGACCACATGCTCAAGAAAAAGCTTGGCAACCTTGGAAGCATCTAGGATCTGGAGCAGGGTATGAAATGAGCCATTTTGGAGAACCTATCCACTACTACAAAGACAGAATCATGCTTCCTTGCGATCTTGGGTAATCGAACCACAAAATCCATACTAAGGTCTTGCCAAGGGTGACTAGGTATGGCAGAGGTGTGTAAAGGCCAGTATTCTGCTTTTACTTTTGGCCACAGCACAAGTCCGGCACCTAGAGACGATGTTGACGACATCTTTCTTAAGGCCAGGCCAAAAGAACTGGTCTTCAACAGCCAAAGTGGTCTTCTCCCTACCAAAGTGACCAGCTAGGCCTCCCGCATGGGTTTCCCACACTAAAAATTCCCGGAGTGAAATCTTGGGAATGCACAACTTATTTTCCTTGAAGAGATAACCATCCTATAAGGTATAATCACTATGGGCACTAGATGGTTCTTGAAGCTTAGACTAGAAGATCTCACTAAAGTCAGGACAAGATTCGTATTGTTCCTTAAGTCAGTCAAATCCTACAACCTCGGTCCTAACTGTGTTTAACAACAAGGCACGACGGCTAAGGGCATCAGCTACCTTATTCTCAGTACCAGCACGATGTTTAAGCACAAAGTATAAGCTTGGATATACTCGACCCACTTAGCGTGCTTAGGATTTAATCTTTTCTGGGAGTTCAGGTACCGAAGGGCTTCATGGTCTGAAAACAGAACGAACTAATGGGGTAACAGGTAATGCCTCCAGTATCTAAGGGCTTGGATGACTGCATAAAACTCTTTATCGTAAGTCGAGTACTTAATTTTGGCCTCATTAAGTTTTTCGCTAAAGAAGGCCACGGGGTGATTTTCCTGACTAAGTACCCCACCGATTCCAACTCCCGAAGCATCACAAGCAACCTCAAAAATCTTAGAAAAATCTGGCAATCTTAGGACAGGTGCTTGTATCATTCTATCCTTAATTTCATGGAAGGCCTTGTCTGCAGCTTTAGTCCATTGAAAACCTCCCTTCCTGATGCAATCAGTTATAGGTGCTACAATTGAACTAAACCCCCGAATGAAACGTCTATAAAATGGCTAGGCCATGGAAACTACGTACATCGTGGATACTAGCAGGGACAGGCCACTCAACTATAGCTCTAACTTTTTCAGGGTCGGCGGAAACTCCTTCAAGGGTAACTACAAAGCCTAAGAAGATAACCCTAGTTGTCATGAATTCACACTTCTTAGGGTTGGCGTAAAGGCTATTCTCCCTAAGGGTTTGGCAGACTAACTTTAAGTGGTTAAGGTGGTCCCTTTTGGTCTTGCTATATATCAAGATGTCATCAAATATACTACTAAGAATTTTCCAATGAATTCTCGCAAGACTTGGGTCATGACTCTCATAAAGATACTTGGTGCATTAGACAACCCGAAAGGCATCACTATCCACTCGAATAGACCATCCTTAGTCTTAAACGCCATCTTCCATTTATCCCCCGGTCGAATTCTAATTTGGTGGTAACCACTCTTGAGGTCTATCTTGGAAAAGATAGTGGCACCGACCATCATATCGAGCATATCATCCAGGCGGGGAATGGGAAACCTATATTTAATTGTAATTTTGTTGATAGCCCTACTATCAACACACATTCTCCAGGTCCCGTCTTTCTTAGGGGTAAGTAGGGCAGGGACGGCACAGGGACTTAAACTTTTTCTAAGAAAACCCTTCCTAAGCAACTCTCCCACTTGTTTCTGAAGCTCTTGGTGTTCAGTGGGGTTCATCCTATAGTGGGGAAGCTTAGGCAAAGTGGATCCTGGGACCAAATCTATTGCATGCTGGATGTCCCTAAGGGGTGGTAATTGATCAGGTAATTCTTTAGGGAAAACATCCTCAAATTCTTTTAGAGTCTTCACTACCTCTTGAGGGTGTTCTACTTTGGTTGGTTCATGACTCTCCTTGGTGGCTAGAATCCAAACAAGGGCTCCCTCTGTAATCTCTTTCTCTAGCTCCTTGGGTTTGATCAGGTTGACCTCTGTTTTCTTCTCTTTAAGGCCGCTAGATCCTTTCTTGACTGGGTCCTTTGGTTGGATTGGGTTGATTGTAATCTTTTTTCCATGGTGAAAAAGACACAGGTATTGGATCGACCATAAAGGGTGGCATCATGGTCAAAAGCCAAGGTCAACCTAGGATGCTACTACCAACACCCATGGGTAAGACGTCACACCAAATCGATTCTTCATAGAAACTTATTTTTATCTTGATTTGGCACCTAGATTTTATTGGGATTGAAGTTGAATCTATCCAGGAGACTTTGTAAGGGTTGGGGTGGGGAACTGTGGCTAGTCCTAAAGATTTGATAGTACTCAAGGAAAGGGCATTGACACAGCTTGCACTATCAATAATGACCTTACATGCCTTATCTCCTAGCTTGATCAGGGTCCGTAGGATGTTAGTCCTATGCCAGTCTTCTTGCACTACGTTTTGGGCTAGGATGCATCTAACTACTCCTAGAAGGTCTTCAGATTCATACAGCTCTTCCTCTCCCTCGTACTCTTCCAACAACTGATTTTCAGGATCATAGACTTCCTCCTCAGGTTCAATAATGGGTTCGGGTTCAGTTTCAGTCGGTTCATCTATAAGTAGGGCAGGGGCGGTGCATTGACTAGCAAAATACCCAGGTTTTGACACCTATAGCAGTTACCTTGGGGATCGGGTCTCCTCTAGACTTCAATAGCCTTACCCTTGTCCTCTCTACTGTATTGGAGTCAATTCAGACTGGGACGACTAGGACTGGGTCGGGCTGGGCTTGGTCGACTTGGGTCAGATCGGTTCGGGCTTGGTCGACTTGGATAAGCCTGGCTATAACCTTGGATGGATCCGGGGATACGGCTCTGGTTTCTAAAGGGCTCAGGTCTTCTATAGGCAGGAGCTCTCTGGAAATGCTTACAGAGCCTAGCAACTTGGTAAGCATCTTCCAAGGTTTTGGTTGCCCTAAAGTATAGCTCTCTCTGAATGTCTAGGTGTAGGCCAGCCCTAAACCTAGACAGGGTTACCTCTGGCGACTCTACAACCTTACATCGCATAACATATTCATCAAACTTGGCGATGTAGTCGGCTACACTATTACTCCCTTGACTCAGGGTTTGCCATTGGTCCAACAGTTTTCGGGTGTAGGATGCAGGTAGGTATTTCCTTCTAAGCTTATCTTTCATTTCCCCCTAGGCTGTTATGGATAATTGTCCTTTCTGCTCTATGTAATTCTCGACGCTATTCCAAAACAACCTAGCTTGGTGAACCAACCTAAGCTTGGCAAACTTAAACTTAGTTCTATCAGACATAGAGTACCAATCAAAATACTGTTCCACAGCTGACTCCCAATCTTCATACACCCTGGGATCTAAACTTCCATCGAAAGTGAGTGCGTCAAGCTTGATGCTCCTAATGGCTCTTTCTTCACGGTCCTCCAGATTGGGTCTCCTAGGACAGGTATCAACTAAGGGATCAATGTCTCTCCCAAATTCATCCTCATAGTAAGGGTCTTGTTGCAGGTTTCTCCTGGAATGAGGGGACTCAGGACTGGCTTCAGGTCGGGGCCTAGCAGCTTCCTCTATGGGTCCTAGTTTGGCCTCTATTTGATCAAGTCTATTGGTCAACTGGTTGCTTAATTGAGTCATGGATTGAGTTAGGGCTCCAATGTCAGCTCGAAGTTGGTCCATGGCTTCAGTAGGGGGTGGAGAAGGTGGGTGAAAAGAGGTTCCTGATCTAGTGCACATATAACACACACAGAACGGTGCTACGGTTCGCTAGATCTAGGAGATCTAACCAAATGTGAAGTCAAGAAGATGAACCTGAAAGTAGTAACTTGGTACCTGGCCAGGTAAGTGTAAGGTTAGTGGAGGTTCCTCTTTGCTTGCCTTAGACACCAATTTGAAATTGGCCAGGTAAGCGAACCAACCCACTTCCCTTCGGGATCTAGTCCTTGAACCACTTTCCTAGACACCAGCTACTCAAGCATACACCAACAAGTGATCTAGCTTGGCTCGGCACTTGGGTCGACCCAACTTCGTGTGTGTCCCTAACTCACTAGAGCAGATTAAGCATCTAATCAATTTTATTTAATGGCTAGGGTTCGATATGTCGGGTGGTGGTTTTTGGGCTAGGGACAGGTAATGAAATCCTGACCCTATGTTAATTTGATGCCCTTAGGATGAGTTATGCAAAATGATGCACGCAAATGACTAATGAAATGACTAAAAATTTTCTTTTTTTTTTTTTGTCTTTCAGATGTGTGAATGCTAAACAAAATGCAGGAATTGAAATATGCCCCTAAATGCAAGAAATAAGCTAGATGGATGAATGAAGCAAGAAATGAGATGCTTGCTGGAATTTCAGACCTAAGATTTTCTCAGATATTATTTTGGCTTGTAAAAATTCTATAAGCTGAAATAAAATCTGAGAAAATAACCAAAAAAAACTTTGAATTATATGTGATCTATCAAAACAAAAATCATGAAATTCAGAGGTCCCTACAGAGAAAAAAAAAAAATCAATGTTCAGACCATATACGTGCTGAACATAATGCAGAAAATGAAAGGAAAAGATGCAAGGTTTCTAATCTATTACTCCTTCTTTTTCACTAGTCCTAGCCATGCTCTGATACCAATAAATGATGCAGGGAAGAGGACTAAAGATGCTAGTATGGATGCTTATGATGCAAAAGGGTTTTTATAGTTGATGAGTTTTAAATGTTTTTATAAGTTTTTAATTCCCGATTACAAACAAAGACTAGAAATAGGAAAAATTGAATAATAGAAGCCTACACTAGCAAATCAAGTTCCTAAATAGTGAAAAAGAGAACAGGATCTCAGGATTAAGAAATTCCGGTAGGACTAAGCTCGATATGCAATACCTACTTAGGAGATAGGGGCAAACCTCACACGTCTGAAGCGCCCAATGCAGAGATCGCTCGACTCGGTGGATGCGGCGTGGATGCCCGAGCAGTCGAACCCGCGGATGCGCTGGCTTTCGATCGGGTGGTCGCGATGGCAAAGCAGACCGTCTCCGGTGCCCGTGATACCAAGGGAGACCTGTAGGCAAGCAAAGGAGGGATTAGTGAAATGGAGCGAAGTGTCGAAATGAAACTAAGAGAGGGTTGAGAAGGGGCTTCGAGCCCGGTGTCGGCTGGATTCCGAAGTCGAAGAAGGGGATAACTTGGGATCTCGCACCCCGCGACGTCCCGGAGGACAAAGGAATGTGGCCTCACACCATTCGACGTCCTGGAGGACGAAGGACTTGCAACGCCCTGGGGCGACGGAAAGGTGGCCTCACACCACTCGACATCCCTGGGGACGAAGGAAGCTTCATTCAAACCTAGTCTAAGAGACAATGGTTGGAGGAGAAACAAAACTCAAGCTCTTTTTCATTTAATCATCAATATATCCTTTACAATGGAGGGGTTGGGTCCTTTAAATAGGCACCCAAGGTCCATTTGAATTCAAAACATTTCAAACCATTGAACCCAAATTACAACCCAAAATGATGGCGCCCACATGGATGGGGAAAGCTCTTCATGGCTGACCAAATGGAGGAGGGAGTTGGCGTGGCATGTGGGGGGGCTTGGAGAGGGGAATTGGCCTCTTGACTTCCTTCTTTGCATGTTCATTTTGGGAAGGAAACGGGGAGCAAGGCTTGCTTGAAGGGATGTGCTTCCTTTGATTTTTCAACGCCCATTTGGAGTGACTCATGGCCGGCCAAGGTGGAGGAGGCTTTGGGTGTTGCAAAGTTGAAGGCTTGGAATGGAGAGTGTGTCCCTTGACTTTCCTCTCTTGTATGAATACTTTGGGAAGAAACTTGGGAGATGGCTTGCTTTGAGGCTTGGTCTCTTCATGAATCTTCAATGCCCCATTGATGATGGATTATGGCATGATGTGGGGGAGGGAAGAGGGGGATGATGTCTCCTCCTTCCATGGTCGCCCAAATGAAAAATGGTATGGAGGGGGCGTGTGGAATGCATAGGGGCGCCTCCTTGCTTCCTTCCTTGGATACCCAAGTGTCAACTGATGTGGCACCACATAGGTGGCTGAGGTGGTGCTTAGGTTGGCATCTCTTCAAGTGTAAGAGGGGGGCTTGGCCCACAAGAAACTTGACTTGGTCTTGAAATCCAGGTTGACTTCAATTGGGCTTGGGCCCAAACCAAACTCAGACTCAAACCAAAAAATAAATACAGGACCCATGATCTAAACTTGACCCAAATTGGTCAAGGTACAAGACTAAAACAAACTTAGACTAGGTGCATGACTCAAAATTATAAAATTACTTTGGCTTGTAGCCTTATTACAGGACTCAAAGAAGTGGAACCCTAATCTGAGATCTACAGAGGGTTGAGGAGCCTCTATCGGATCCTGGTGCCCACACCACAATCCCTGGAGCTTGGGGGCATGTCCCAAGCGAATTCCTGAAGGTATTCCAGAGATGCTATAAGTTAGAGTGTTTTCTCATGTGCTCTACATTAGAGTTTTTTGAGAGATTGTAATATAACCCAATTGGGTTATGGGGTTGGGTCCAGGTTTGTTAAATTGGTTAGGAGGTTAGCTTAGTTGGTTAGATGGTTAGTTGGTTGGTTGTTTAGCCCAACCATCCAAGATCTTAACCAAATTAGTTGGTTATAACTAATTGGAAGCCTAACTACCTGGGGAGTTCTAACTAGTTTGTTATTGGCCCAAGAATCCAAGTCCTAATCGCCCATGTAATTGAGTCCTAACAAACCAAGAAGTGGTTGAGCCCAAGAATTCAAGGAGTCAAGACATCCAAGACCAAGAGGATTTCACCGCCCACTCTATTTAAGAAGTGGGGCATACGATTGGTAAGGCTAACTCCAGTTTGCATGAAGAAAGAAGGCCGTGGGGAGAGCGCCCCCCCTTTGGGGGGCGCCCATGATGACCATGAGGCTTGGCTCATGGTCCAAGAGGAGCACGCAAGGATTCCTCACGATCATGAGGAAGACCATGAGGGGGAGGACTTGAGGATGCCCTTGGGGGCGTGGACCTTGGAGAGACCTCCTGAGTTTCAAGGAGGCCACGGTGAAGGGCTGTAGAGAGGCGCACTAGAGGGTCTTTCATGTGGAGGGCTTGGTGCCATGGGGTGTTCCACGGGGTTTGAAGAAGGATGCACATTGAGGTATTGTTCATGCATGGTGTACGTGGGTTCTTGGGGCATGAGGCCTGCAAGAGAGAAGACGTGCGGGACAGCAAGAAGCTTCTGGGATTTTAGAAGGAGTGCTGTCGAGTGTTGTCTTGTTTGTTGTAACAATGTTCTTCTCCAAAAGAATAAAGCAATCTCTCTTTTTCTCCTACATTTATATCTCTATTATTGCATGATATTGAATTCAAGAACAGGTTATTGGACTGTATCCTTTTATGTTGCATCCACTGCATATAGGCGCTTGTCCGAATCTCCCAACAAGTGGGATCAATGTCTTGGAATCGCTCCAACAACTGGTATCAAAGCTTGGTTTGAGCCATTGTTCGAGCAGAAATGGAGCGATTTCAGAGCCACTGGTTTGAAGGTGGAAGAGGAGGATTCAAGGAGTGCATCGAGGGAGATGGAGTTATATGTGGATATGGTATCCCACATGGATGGAGAAAGAAAAGCCTGGATTTCTCAAGTTCACCGGAGTACATCAGCAGAGACGATGCTAGGGGCAGCTCAGGAAGACAGAAGACAGTTTCAGGGAGCGCCGGGGGTATCGGGCAGTTTGAAGTGTCCCGGTATAGCGGCATTGGCCTAGGGATAGAGACTAGAGCTGATGGAGATGGCAGCCCAGGGAGACTAGGGACAGGTCTCAAGAAGCGCCAGGGACTTCATGCAGCCGGGAGATAGGTTGGGACATGATGTAGCAGTGATGGAGATGGTTGCTGGGTTCAGTCACTGGGTTATTAGAGGAGTTAGGATGAGCTCCTGGGTTTCAGTGGAGCCTGTAGGGTTGCAGTGTAACCAAAACAATCTCGGAGAGGGTGTTCGGAGGGTCCGAGGAGGCAGCGACTGGGTACGAGGTTCAGGTGCAGACTCAGCAGAGCAACGTTGAGTAGCTAGCCTCGAGATTTCTTTCTGTGGTATCAGTGGGACTTCAGTCTCAGGTGGAGCACCGGTGATAGGTGGCTTCACGGGTGGAGCAGGATTTGACACGAGTTCAGAACGGAAGGTGCAAGGATACTGGTCAGGTTCTAGCATGAGTGCCAGGGGTGCACTTAGCTAGGTAGAGCAGAGGTGCAGAGATTGGCGTAGCTCTGTGGAGATGGTGTTAGGTAGAGCTTCAGTTACAATGAATGCCAGTTCAAGTTCGCTATGATCTCTTCATGGAAGTCCAAGGAAAAGTCTGATGCAGCTGCTAGGTAGAAGGAAGGCTACAATCGTGGTACAAGAATACAAGCAAGGATCTTCAGCTGTGAAGGCAGTCATCCCAAAGGCCTCCAAGGACGCGCAGCAGCTGAAGGGTGTTGGTAGAGGCAAGGAGGTCCGTACAAGAGACTGTCAAAACATGCAGTTATAGCGGGGTTATGTAGGAGGACATTGCCAGGTTTGCCAAGACTTGGGGTACCAAGGTGGAGATTGTAGGGTTTTGCATGGTGCTCCCAAGCCTTGGAGAGACTTGGGAGGCCCTGGCAGGGATGCTGGAGGCAATCCCTGGAGCTTGGAGGCGTGTTTAAAGCGGATTCTTGGAAGTGTTCCAAGGATGCTCTAAGTTTAAGTGTTTTCTCATATGACTTAGGAAAAAGTTTTTTTGAGAGATTGTAACATAATCAATTGGGTTATGGGGTTGGATCCAGGTTTGTTAAATTGATTAGGAGGTTAGCTTAGTTGGTTAGATGGTTAGTTGGTTGGTTGTTAGCCCAACCATCCAGGATCCTAACTGAATTGGTTGGTTGTAACCAATTAGAAGCCTAACTACCTAGGGAGTTCTAACCAATTTGTTATTGGCCCAAGAATCAAGTCCTAATCGCCCATGTGATTGAGTCCTAACAAACCAAGAAGTGGTTAAGCCCAATAATTCAAGGAGTCAAGATGCCCAAGACCCAGAGGATTTCACCGCCCACTCTATTTAAGAAGTGGGACGTGCGATGGGAAAAGCTAACTCTAGTTTGCGTGAATAAAGAAGGCCATGGGGGGAGCGCCCTCCCTTTGGGGGGCGTCCACGGTTTGAGGCTTGTGACTGTGAGGCAAGCCTCACAGTCTAAGAGGAGCATGCAAGGATTCCTCATAGTCATGAGGAAGACCGTGAGTGGGAGGACTTAAGGACACCCTTGAGGGCGTGGACCGTGGAGAGACCTCCTCGGTTTCAAGGAGGCCATGGTGAAGAGCTTTAGAGAGGCACACATAGAGGGTCTTTCATGTGGAGGGCTTGGTGCCGTTGGGTGTTCCACATGATTTGGAGAAGGGACACACGTTGAGGTATTATCCGTGTGTGGCATACATGAGTTCTTAGGGCATGAGGCCTGCAAGAGAGAAGACGTGCGGGACAGCAAGAAGCTTCTGGGATTTCAAAATGGGTGCTATCGAGTGTTGTCTTGTTGTTGTAACAAGGTTCTTCTCCAAAGGATAAAGCAATCTCTCTTTTCTCCTACATTATATCTTCATTGTTGCATGATATTGAATCCAAGAATAAGTTGTTGGACTGTATCCTTCCACGTTGCATCTGCTGCATATAAGCACTGGTCCGGATCTCCCAACAAGTGGGATCAGTGCCTGAAATTTTTCCAATATCATCTTCACATTAGGCATGCTTTTATAGGGCACCCAATGGGTAGTGGCCGATGTCAAAGTCATGGTGAAAAGTTACCGCCCCTCTGTAGGAGGGCACGTTGAGTTTCCTTACATGATTTCTCTTATATGTCCGGATCTAAAAGACATGCTTCATGTACTAGGCTAGCATGTGAGGTGGCAAGCCATGCAGGGATCCATGTGGACTTGACTATTTCCTAATGTATCAATATTATACAAAGGATTACACGATTATAATTGATACATTGAGAAATGGTTAAGCCTATATGGATCCCTTGTGCCTCACCACCTCATCCAACAACTTAGTGCCAAGCTACCTCATCCACCAGTCCAGCACAACCAGCAAGCCTCTCAAATCTCGACATGTGGCTCCAGATATCATGCAAGGAAGCTTGGCGTGCCCTCCTGCAGGTGGGCAGGTGCTCTATGCTATAATTCTTTGATACTAGCCACTACTTATTAATACATACACCCTATGGAAGCATGCTTGCTGTATAGATGAGTTCCGTGCTGTCTCTAGCCACTCCTCTAAGGATATGTGCTTTGTAACGATATACCGACCACCACTTTCTATACCACATAATTCTCCTATAGGCATTAGGTACTCCATATATCTCGTCTATAAATTATTCCCTACGCCCTCTAGGAAAAGGTCTTCTTCAGGTGAGTTTTTTCTGGAGAAATCTTTCTAGAAAGTCTTTTCCGCAAGACTTTTTCTAGGTAAGTATCTCTAAAAGTCCGAAGCCCTTTGTGAGACTCACCAGTCCTCCAAAACCATTCTAGACCTATGTTCGAGTGAAGACTAGGACTACCTTGCCTTATCCATTCTCCTGAGACTCACCACTCATCTTCATTGCCTCGCATACATCTACTACCTACTTCCACTGCTTCGCCTCCATTCCACCACTTCTATCTACAATTTTCATTGCCTTGCTCGCCTCTACTTTGCTATCACACCATCCACCTTGAAGTTACAATTTTCTTTTCTTCTACTTTTACGAGAGACAAACTTGGACATCGAAGGATGTACCATGAAAACCATCCTATCATAATTAGACTTTATATCTTTTTTATTTTATAGATTCAGAATACCGCACTCGATTGAATAAAAATCTTAAGCCATCCAATTCAGCAGCCATTTCCAAGTTTCAAATGAAGTCGCAATAATAATCATTATAAAAAAAATTTGATTGAAGATGATATACTATCTTAATATTAAAAAAAATTTATTTTTATAGGTAAATTTGATCATATTTTTTAGCGCTGCATTCTTCTTCAAATATCATTTTTTAGAAAAAAAAATTTTACCGGATAACATTATTTTCTTCAAACATATTCTACTAATATTTGTTCTTTGCTCTCGACAAGTTCCGCTGTGTCGATAGGGATGGCAATTTTAACCGATCCGGTGGATATCCGACCCGACCGACCCTAATGAGACTGGTAAAATCCAACCCGTCTAATTTATAAACGATATGGGTTATATAAAAAATAATCTGACTTAGATTCTAGTCGGATGGATAGTAGTACTCTCCGATCTGAACTCGATCCATTTATATATATAAAAAGTTATGTTTATAAAATA
Source organism: Areca catechu (assembly GCA_021397845.1). Classification (NCBI taxonomy): domain Eukaryota; kingdom Viridiplantae; phylum Streptophyta; class Magnoliopsida; order Arecales; family Arecaceae; genus Areca; species Areca catechu. Next base: position 176,423,267 of record CM038042.1, read on the forward strand.
TTTAAGTAAATTGGATATATGATGGATGTACCCGATCCGACCCGACTTGACCCGATCCATTTAAATTTTAAATAAATTAGGTTTTATGAGACCGGATATATCCGATCCGAGACGAGTATGGATTGGTATGGGACAGAAAATTTTTTAGCAAGACAAATTTGAATTTTGGATGACCTGATCCAAATAATAGCGTCGACAGCAGAATCATCTTGTTCGGCCATTTGCTCTCAATCAAATCAAGCACCAGAACTGCATCAATGGCGATTCCCTACGATAGCGCTCAGCTATTCGCCTCATCAGCTATCACTTCATTTCGCCTCGCCACGGTTCGGCTACGATGAAAATAATTTTGAACCCAGCCGAGCATGCAACATGGCCACCGGCATATCAGACCTGGAACTTTTTCAGAAATGTCCTACTCATTTTTATTTTCCAAGCTAATTCTCTCTTCCCGAGTCGACACAAGGTAAAGAATATGAACAGCTGCAGAATCTCTTATATCAAGAAGGTAAATTTTAATAGGTCTACGCATGGTTATGCAATTTGCATAGTTTGAATAATATCAGCAGCCATGCAATTTGATGTCATAACTATGTACTTGCATATCGCTATCCATGTTTAAAAGCTCAAGAACTTGTACCTCATTATTTTGCCATAATACCTTGACCACAAATGACTAATAATTTTTTTTTAAAAAAATGATTAGAGATGATTACAGGAGATGAACTGCTTGACATTGTCATGGATTTTCAGACACCCATGTAACCAGTGTCATGTGGAATATAAAGAACATGAATTTGGACAAATTCTTCCAGTACAATAGCAAATTAGCATTATAAATAGGGCTTGGCATTTCAATTTCGAAATCACAAGAATATAAGACAATATACTGCAACAAACATCAACCATCTCAGTTCAGCAACCACAACCATTCCAAAATCTTCACTGAACATCATCAAACTCACTGGATTTAAGCATAGGCACACTATCATAGCAAAGAGCATAGCAGAGATTTTGGCACATCATTCCATCCAGCACAAAGGCTCTTATTATTTAATATCAAGAGGACCTACAATGTGGAAACAGTTCTTTTGACAAAATGCAGAAACACTTGCCACTTAGGGGGACACCAAGTACCGTGAAAAAAACGTTGTAAAAATGTGAAAATGGGAAGGCAAGTTGAACTCTCTGAACAAGCAGGGAGGCAACACGACTCTTGACACATATCTGAGCAACATCTAATAAATTACCAACCTAACCAGTGTTCTGCATGCCAGCGGCGATACCCTTCATGGTCAAGATGAGGGTGTCTTCCAGCCCAGGGGCATATTCGCTTGTGGGATTCAACTTCACTAATTCCGCAGCTGGCTTGCTAGAATCCATGATCTCCTTAGACAAATGGGGCCTCACCTTTACATGGAAACTGGGATCCCTGATCTGCTTCAGTGTATAAGCTTGACAAACATTTAGAGTGGTTATGTAAGAATCACGGAGACGTAATCTCTGCTTCAAGTAAGGATCACCTTCAAGAAGATCCTTGTGACCGGCAACCTACAGAATTTCCAGAATTCACATTTCAGAACCATAAATGTATCTTTAATGATTGGACATATCTATTAACGAGATTGTAGTCATACAGAATCATATACAACAAGTCATATCCATCAACTTTGGCATTTTAGGGATCTACTTTCTCCAGATAACATAGATGGATGATTATAGTATGAATGTTATGGTACCGCAAATTTCATTTGCTACAAGATTGAGCCTCAGAATTTAAAAAAAGCACCAAAGATAACTTTAGGCACTATGGCTTTGTAACTGATTTCTTCATACAGAATTAGATAGTTCTTATCAGTAAATATGACGAGAAATAAACAGGCCACTGCTTTGTTTTGGAGGGTTAGACCTGCTTCAATTAGCTTGTTGTGCTTCTGTTCTTTGGATGTACTATAGACATTGAATGTTTCAGTATCCCATACAAAATGAATTTTTTCAGTAGTGGAAAACAAATTTATAGCCAGCATGATATATAAATTCAAATAATTCTTCCCAGAAATTAAGACTTGCTCTATAGACCAAATTGAGCCCCCCCCCCCCACCCCCAACACACACACATTACGAAGCACAAGCACAGATAAAATCCCCAAACTGTTACAGATAGTCACAGAATATAGCATATTTAAGTCTGCCTGATGAAAAAGTCAGGAAGTCTGCCATCGGGTTAACATCAAGGAAACTCAATTTATGAAAATAATATGAATTTGGTTAGAATTGCTGTTTGAAACAATGACAGCACGTAACAATTACTAAGGTGACTTCATTGAGTGATCATATCTAATGGAAAATGCAGCATGTCTAATCAAATGTATGCCTGAATTGTATAAGCTGAATGACAACCATTTGTTATAGCTTAAGGGGGATCCAAAGTGGGACTGGTCACTTGTAAAGCCTTTAGTGCCTGAATAGAGCAGGTCATGTGCCGTTGTTCTTGGTTGATTATGACTGAGCGGTAACTACTAGAAATTAAGAAAAAAATTTTCCTCCCAACAGTTTGAACAGGCTATCATATGTTCATATCAAACATAACAGCTGTAAGTACCATACTACATTTATGCTCCTCTACATTCTAAAATAACAAAACAAACCAAAACCATCCAATATCCTGCAATCTAACAATAAGCATAAGATTTGCAGAAGAGTAGACCTCACCTCAAGAAGAAGACATTTTGTTTCTTCATAGTTGGTTCTCAGTCGCTCCCCAAATGGCCATAAATCTTCAGACACAAGTAATTTGTCGTATAAAGCAGCAATGCCTGGATCTCCCTTAGCAAAAACCATCTCCACCAAGTCTATGGTGACCCTGAAAAATGGCCATTCATTGTACATTTCTCGCAGTGTATGAAGATTTCGGATATCCTTTTCCATGACATGCTTGAATGCTGCACCAAATCCAAGCCACACAGGAAGGTGAAACCTTGTCTGGGTCCAAGCAAAAATCCATGGGATTGCACGGAGCGATTCTATCCCCCCACTAGGCTTCCTTTTTGATGGCCTGCTGCCAATATTCATCCTACCATATTCCAGCTCAGGTGTTGCCTATCATAGAAGAAAGAGATTATCATTTTCATATGAATATTTATCATTTCTTATAGAATGAAAGTCAAAATAAACATGTAACATCTTGTACTAACATATATACACATAATTGTCTGCTACAAAAATGACTCAGAATCATGAAAAAAGTTGAGTCACTTAATGTACGGATAAGATCAAAAGTATAGTCATTACTCAAGAACTATAGCAAACTATCCAAATCCAGGATCCAGGTAATATCTAACAGGTCTTTTTCAAGGATTTGAACCGTACAGGAATATGACATACTTCAGCCCCCTTTATTATTACTGAGAAAGAGGGTATCAGAAGGATGATACTGGAAAGAGCCAATGACACAGGAAGAAATAATAGCTACAAAGTTCTATGGTTTTTATCTTTTAAAAAAATGCCACACCAGATTGGTAGCCACAAATCATGAAAGCAAGATTACTTACCAGGCGGAAGTATTCAACAAAGCGTGGCTCTTGGAAGACAATTGAGCGATATTCCTCCGTGGCTACCACAGCCATTTCATCCATCAGTGCACGCCATTCCGGCTTTGGAGAAATTGGAGGATGCATGCCATGTTCAAGGGTAGCTGCAGCAAAACGTTGGAGTGTTCTAAAGCATAGATGTTCCTCTCCAAAAGATTGCTCAATGACTTCACCTTGAACTGTCACACGAAGCGAACCATGAATAGTGTCCGGTGGCTGAGACAATATAGCAAGATGAGTAGGACCACCTCCTCTCCCAACTGTCCCCCCTCGTCCATGAAACATTGTCAACTTCACTCCATATTGCTTAGCAACTTTTATTAGCTCCTCTTGAGCTTTATATAACTGCCAGGCTGCAGAGAGACGGCCAGCATCCTTCCCAGAATCTGAATACCCAATCATGACCTCTTGCTTTCCATCGATCCTATTTCTGTACCAGTCTATAGAGAAGAGGCGGGCTAAAGCGGCAGGTGCTGCCTCAAGATCGGCTAGTTTCTCAAACAGTGGCACAACTCTCAATGGCTTCTTCACACGGCATTCACGCTGCAAGAGCTCAACTGCAAGCACATCTGATGGAGCTGTTGCCATTGAGATGATATAGGCACCAAAATTGTCAGCAGGAAGTTCTGCTATGACATGGAATGTATCTAGAACATCAGCAATTTCCTCAGTTTGAGGAAGGTCAGGACCAAATAGAGGGCGCTTGCCTCTAAGCTCAGACAACAGCCACTCCTGACGTTGTTCCTCAGGCCAATCACGGTATGACCCAATACCAAGATGCGTAGTAATAGCATCAATGACATCAGTGTGCCTATCAGACTCTTGCCTGATATCAAGTCTCACAAGAGAAAGGCCAAAGGTTGATACTTGGCGCAAGAAGTCAAGGAGACTTCCATCAGCAATAGGTTTATCACCACAAGAGCAAAGTGATCTGTAACAGAGTTCAAGGGGTTCCAGAAACTGCAACAGAAAACAATTCAAAATTAACAAAACAAAAAGAATATAACACACCCATTGAATGGGCAATAAAGCACCAACATATATATAAACTAGTGTGTAAATAAAAACACCTACTTGCACAAGCATTTGCTTAGATAGAAGGAAAATGAACTTCAGAACGAAGATAAGTAAAATGCTACAACAACATGCAACTTAGAAAGAAAGTTCTCTAAGAAACCATTTTTTATTGATAAAGGAGCCATGTTATTGATATCATTACTTCATAAGAAATATTTCCAGATCAAATAAAGAAAAAAGATTGCAATTCATGCACACTTATTAATAACTAATGAAGAAGTATGGACATTGGTTCCTGATTTTGAACAAGCATTGATAGAAAGAACCTGCTCGATATTGGTAAAGGTTGCTTCCTCCGGAACATCAGAATATCCACTTGACAGTAGTTGACGAGAACGCTCACGGGTATTGTACAGCTTATCCCTCACATCACCAAGAATAACACGATAAGGTTCATTTGGAGGAATTTGCTTCCAAAACTCTGCATCAAAACATTTCTACAACAATTAGAGCACCACACTAAGTAGCAGATCATTTAAAAGAAGCAATGTGATCAAAAGAGTTTTCAATTATGGTTTTTAAACTAATCAAAGCTTATCAGACAAGATTGAAATTTTACTTATGACATGATCGGACAGTAAAAATAAGGATGCCTGGTAGGTCCTCAGCCAGAAGATAAGTAGGTCATTCTATTACTCAAGAATTGTTTTAGAAAATTTACTGATAGCAGCATGAAGAATGGTGTGCATACCTATATAGTGTTTCGAATCTTTTTTGAGGATTGGTGCAGTTCACTAGCTCGAACTCGTAGTTCATCACTGCAGCGCCACATTGACATCTAAAATAAAGTACAAGACATCAATTAAGTAAAAGATACCAAGAGAGAGTATCTTTACAGAAGCAGGACCGGATGGTTTGTGATACCTCAAACATTAAATCTTCAATCTGGGAGAAGTACAAGTTCGCAGCCATCATTCTAGCCAACAAGCATACATCCCTCGTAACCTCTGGAGTAACTCTAGGATTTCCTGCATAACACATTTAGGCATGATGTTAGCTAAATACATAAGCAAGCATTGAATGTACACATTTCCTTGACAACTAAAATAGACAAGTCTAACTTCAAATGACATCATATAGCCAATTATAAGTTACAAGATAGGACTGAGATTTTAATGCCCAGTAGATCTGAGAACAGAACTCAATCGTTCCCTCCCTACCAAAACTCATTGATCTTCACTAAACAATTAGAAAAACTTGAACTCTTAAAAGAATTCCCCATCCATTCAAATGTAAAAAGATATCCATGAAAAAAAAATCTTACCATCACGATCCCCACCCATCCAAGATGAAAATTGAATAAGAGGAGCATTGTAAGGAACACGCTCGTTGATCCCAATGTTCTTCAGAGCCATATCAACACGACGCAAGAATTTTGGGACACCCTTCCAGATTGTTTCATGAAAATAACTCATACCTGCCCGCATTTCATCCTGTGGAGTGGGTGGTATTCTTCGGATTTCATCAGTTCTAAAGGCAGCTTGAATCTGCGAAAAGAAACCAAAAGCTGACTTGTACATTAAGCATGGTAAATAGGATAGGAATTTGTGTTATGAGCAACATTAAAAAAAAATAAAAGTAGAAATGAAATAGTGAGTCTTTGTACTCTTTCCCTTTTTGAAGGTTATAAGGAAGATGTGGCAAGCAATAACCGTAGGTACAAAGATAATAGCTAACACGTTGTGCATGGGTTTTTTCAACTTGATTTGACCCTCTACCTATTATAAGCTCATTAATGAATTAAATGAAATTTTTTATGGTGCTGCTGGCGAGAGAAGATTATTTTGAAGGCAAACTGCATGCAAGATTTTAATTCATATGGGAGCAGAATATGGATAATATAATCTGAAATTGTGGTTTTTCATCAAAGTATGATATTGAACTGTAGCACTGATATTCAAAGTCTGACAACTTAAGTTATCTCCAATTTGTGTCATGTGCGTTCCAGATGACGATCCACATGGGCCACACATCATGATCCACATGGGCCACACATCAAGATCCACATGGGCCACACATCAAGAAGCTCATGCTATATAAAGTATAGATATTAATAATGTAGTTCAAAGGTCAGAGTTAAAAAAGTTTAAACTATCAGCCAATGCAGAGTTCCCCAGATGAAACTCTAAAAAATGATACAATTAACATGATGATAAAATTACCTCTCTCTGAAGAGCTTCATCAAGCTCCTGCTTCTCATCAGGAGTAATGTCCTTGGCATTAAGCTGTGCCAAACAATCCCTTATCCTGAAGAAATATTATAAGAATGTAAGACAACAAGTATTTGCATTTTTACAGTACTACACAAGTATGCATAAGATCTGGGTGCCATTATAACAATCTAGTATATGTTTTATCAACAAGTAAGCATGGTCCAATGCAAATATATATGATTCGAATAAAGCCCTCTCTGCGCACTGCGCGTGTGAAAGGAGAACTGATTCTGAAATGTTTAGAATTTTGATAAGAAAAGGTTTTATGCATAAAATAAGAATAAAAACATCAAATAAGAAATTTCTTGAAAGCATTTGTAAGATAGACCGATCCAAAATATTCTAGAAAATCAGTGGACAGACCTTGCATGCTTCTGAAGCAGTGATCTGCGGACCGATTGAGTTGGGTGTGCAGTGAGAACCAGATCAACTGTCTGGTTCTTGAGAGCATCAAAGACCTCCTGAGGTGACTTCTTCAGCTGCCCCACAAGTCTTTTAAAAGTTTCCTCAATGTCCGACTCGGTGGTCGCAGAATTCTCATCAGCAAAATCTCCCTTCTTCCGCTTGATCCTCCGCCGATGGGCGATCTGGACCTCTTCAGCCAAGTTGGCCAAGTTAAGCATGTGGGAGAATGAACTAGAAACCACAATAGAATCCCCAGGATCCAAACTCGTGAACACATCCCCCAGCTCATCCAGCTTCTTTGGATCCTGCTTCTGCTCATACTCGGCAGAAAGTTCATAGCACTCTTGAACCTATCAGCAGAAATCATAGTTTCTTATAAATCTGCTAATATTTCATTTCCAATTAACTTGAACTACCAAGATATATTACTAAAAACCATAAGGTAAATCACATGAGCACAAAATGGAGTTTTTTCTTTTTTGAAATAAATACAAAGTGGAGTTTGAATTCCAAAAATTGAAGTGATTCAGTGATCAAGATCGAAAGAAGCATAAATGAAAAAGATAAAGAAAAAAGAAAAAAAAAATCTTGTATGATCTAACATAATATTTAATTGATTTAAAGGAATCTGTTTTTCCTTAAATTAAAATTAAAAAAAAAAAAAAAACAGCAAGAAATGGACTTCATCCGTTTGATCTAAAATAGGTCATCAAAAATTAACACACAAGTCAGTAGAAAACTCAGAACCGAGGGGAAAATCCAAAGTTTTCAGTAGATGTGAGATGGATTTCGTCCATTACCAACTCCAAACTGAATTTTCTAAAGAAAGGCAACAGAGTTCACAATCTCAAACAACCGTAAGAACCAAAGAAGGAAAAAGAGCAGATCTTGGGTACCGTTTCTCTGATCTCCTCGCCGTGCAAGTCCTGGAGGATGTCCAGAAAGCGATCCAAGAGCAGGGCGTCGTATTCCACCAGCTTGTCGTCCTCCGACACCTTCCCGGGGCCAGAAGCCTCAGCTGCGCGTCCACCGACGCATGCCTCTCCAGCGAGTTCTTCGACATCTCTCTCCCTCTCTATACCTCTCTCGCTCCCTCGTGACCTTTCTGTGGATTATATAAAGAGACAGAAAGAAGGGTCCAGAACAAGAGAAGCCCGCCTCCTATTGAAACCACACAGTAAAAACCCACAAAAATCTTCCAACTTCCCTTCCTCCCCCTTAAAGTGAAGAACAGAAAAGCGACGTTGGAACTTCGGTGGAAGGAGGGCAATTTTGGTCTCTTATAGAAGAGGCGGCTTCGTTTTCTAATCGAAGAGACGCTCTCTTTGACCTTTTATGGACGGCCGTACCATTTTTGTCACTTTCCTTTCCTGAGAAAACGAACCCGGATTCGAATATTCGATGCCGATACCATGTACGTGGCCTCCTATGCTTCTTTCAATCATTACTTCAATGATTTAAAAAATAATACCTTGTGATCATTACTAAAAAAACCTTTCGTAATTATCTTTTTAATAATCGATTATTTTCCTTTATAAAACATATTCTTTCTATTATTCCTAGAACGATAAATAAAAACCACCATAATTCTTACAAATTTAATTAATTTAAAAATAATTTAAAAATTCAAATTCAAATACTTATTAAAAAATAAATAATCATAAATAATTACATTAATTTTTAAGTAATAAGTGATATAAAAGTAAAGAAACCTGGTTTAGATAATTTAGCACAGAAAAAATTCTCCTTAAAATTAAACAGGATTTCTTTCTTTTTATAGATGTAGGTATATATAGATAGATATGAATGAGTGAGAAAAAGGGTGATACTTGGTCTTTATTAAATTTTAATAATATCATTTTAGTTATATAAAATAGATAAGTAATTATTTTTTAAAATATATTCTTTTTTATTGTTTTTTATAGATTTGGATGGATTTTTTTTTTAATTCGATGTCCATCGCAGCTTTTACGGAATTTTTTAAAAATAATATAAATTTAATAAATATTTATGAAAATAAGTGTTTAGTAATATATTTATCAAAATAGGTATTTAAAAATTAGTTGATTGAAATCTCCTTTCCAAAAGATGATTTCAATTTTAAATCGTCTTTCCAAAAATGATTTGAAATTCAGACTAAAATCATCTTTTTGAAGATAATTTTAGTTAATCAAAAAAAAATTTATACTTCTATTTAAAATTTAATATATATTATTAATAATATATTATAATATATCTTATATTATAATAAATATTTTATATTTCAAATATATAAATATATTATAATTTACAAAAAAATTAATATAAATCTTTAAAAATTAATATTTTTAAAAATAGAAAAAACAAAATAAGAAAAATAATAATATAATATATATTATGATATGTTTTATATTATAATAAATTTTATATTTTGAAATAAAATAAATATACTATAATTTTTTAAAAAATAAAAATCTTTAAAAATTAATAATTTTTTTAAATTAGAAAAAGTTAAAAAAATAGGGAAACTAAATATGATATTATAATAATATATTATGACATGTTTACATTATAAAATATTTTATATTCCAAAATATATAAATATATTATAATTTACAAAAAAAATAATAAAAAATTTAAAAATTAATATTTTTAAAAAATCAGAAAAGACTAAAAATAAAAAAAATAAAAATATGATATTATAATAATATATTATGACATATTTTTATATTAAATATATAATATTATTATCTTATTATATTTATATAATATAATATATATATATTATATATTATATTTATAATATATATAAATATTTATTATAATATTTATAATAGACCCTTACCGTTCGGACCGGTGATAGGACCCTGGTGGTCGGACCGGTGGTAGGACCCTAGCAGTCGGAATGGTGGCAAGATCTTGGTGGCCGAATCGATGATCAGACTGGTGGAGGATCCTGATGGCCGGACCAGTAGTACGACTCTGGCGGTCAAACCGGTGGCAGGATCTAGGCGGTCGAACCGATGACAGGACCCTGATGGCCGGACCAGCGGTCAGACCGGTGGCAAGACCCTTGCGACCGACGACGGCAATCAAACCGATGGCAGAACCTTGGCGATTAGACCGGTGGCAGGGCTCTGGCGGTCGGACCGGTGGCAGGACCTTGACGGTCGGACCGGTGGCAGACCAGTGGCAATACCTTACCGGTCTAACAGGTGATAGGACCCTGGTGGCTGGACCGATGATAGGACCTTGGGATCGGACCGGTGGTGAGACTGGTGGCAGAACCTTACCTGCCAGACGGTAGTAGGACCTTGGCGATCAGACCGATGGCAGGACATTGGTGACCGGACCGGCGGTCGGACCGATAGCAGGACCTAGTAGGTCGGACCAGTGGTAGGACCATGACACCAAAACGGTGGTAAGATCCTAGCAACTGGACCGGTGGCACGATCTTGGTAGCCAAACCGGCGATCAAACTGGTGGCAGTAACTTACCGATCGAACTTGTGATAAGACCTTGGCAGTTGGACTGGTGGCAGGACCTTAGTAGCCGGACCGGCGATCAAACTGTGGCAGGACCTTGCTGGTCGGACCAGTGGCAGGACCCTATGCGACCGAATCGATGGCACGACCCTGGTAGCCGGATTGATGGCAGGACTTTGGCGGTCGGATGGCGATAGGACCCTGGTGGCCGGACCGACAGTCAGACCGGTGGCAGGGCCTTACCGACCAGGCCGGTGGCAGGACCCTAGTGATCAGTTCGGTCGGCAAGGTCCTGCCCACCGGTCTGATTGCCGATCCGGCCACCAAGGTCTTGCTACCGGTCCGATCGCCAGGGTCCTACCACCGTTCCGACCGCCAGGGTCCTACCATTGATCTAGTCAGCAAGGTTCTACCACCGGTCTGATCACCAGGGTCCTGCGACCGGTCTGATCACCGGTATGGCCACCAGGGTCTTGCCATTGGTCCGATCACTAGTGTCCTGCCATCAGTTCGATCACCAGGATCCTACCACCAGTCTGGCCGTCATGGTCCTATCACCCGTCCGACCGTCAAGGACTTGCCATTGGTCTGACCACTAGGATCCTGCCACCGATGCGGTCGGCAAGGTTCTACCACCGGTCTGATCGTCGATCGGTCGCCAGGGTCTTGCCACCAGTCTGACCATCGGTTTGGCCACCAAGGTCCTGCCACCGATCCGATCGCTAAGGTCTTGCCACTAGTCTGATAGCCGGTCCGGCCACCAGGGCCTGCCACCATTCAGACTGCCAGGGTTCTGCCATCGGTTTAACCACCGGTCCGGCCACCAAGGTCCTACGATCGGTCTGACTGCCAGGATCCTACCACCGATCCAACTATCAAGGTCCTGCTACCGATCCGGCCGCTAGGATCCTGCCACCAGGGTCTTGCCACCAGTCTGACCACCAGGATCCTACCACCGATCCAGCTGCAAGGGTCCTATCATTGGTCCGGCTGGCAAGGATCTATTATAAATATTATAATAAGTATTTATGTATATTATAAATATATATAACATATATATATTTATATTATATTATAAATATAATAAGATAATAATATTATTTTTCTTATAATAAAATATATCATAATATATTATTATAATATCATATTATTATTTTTCTTATTTTTTTATTTTTTAAATTTAAAAATATTAATTTTTAAAGATTTTTATTATTTTTTTAACTTATAATATATTTATTATAGTTTCGAATATAAAATATTTATTATAATATAAAACATATCATAATATATTATAACATTATTGTTACAGTAGTACCAACCCATTCGACTCTGGCACAGCATCCTTCTTGGTAGCTGACATGGCCACGCACGTCATGGGTATCCCAAGTCTCCCATCAAAGGAAGACGGCAGGCCTGCTTGTTTTGAGGGGCATCGAACCCTATGGCGGCCAGGTCGGCACCTCGGCCAGCCCACTTCGATCGTGCTTGGGCCTAGCCAGGCCAAGTCAGCACCTCGGCCACCCCACTTCGGCTATACATGGGCCCAGCTTCAAGGCAACTCAGCCCGTGCACCTGCGGCCCGGCAAATTCCATGCCCAGGCTCAATGCCTACGTAGAGTCCGTCTGCCCACAGCAGACCAACCCCAGCACCTCGAGGGATGGCACACCTCCACGCACCCCGGCTTGTCTCTTGCTCCGGCACATCCGGCGTACCGGGGGGCGGCGTGGAGCCCCACTCCAGTTCGATGCACTAGGCCCTCTCCAGTGCACGACCCCGATCGGCTCCGCGGTCGATCCGACTCCGGTCCACCCGCGGCACGGCTCCGTGACAGCCTAGCTTCATCCGTCCCTCTTTAGTCCGGCAAGCCCGCGTCCGCTTCGACTTCGAATCCGCCCAATCTAGCAACGCCCGGCACGGTGTTCTTCTTTGGCTCCGTCCTTCGGGTTGAGACGCCGTAGCCGAAGTCGAGCTCCACCTCTCCTTCGCCCGGTCACGCTCCCTTTAGGTCGAGACACCGTGGCCGAAGTCGAGCTCCGCCTCTCCTTCACCCGACCGCGCTCCCTTCCGGTCGAGACGCCGTGGCCGAAGTCGAGCTTCGCCTCTCCTTCGCATGGCCGCGCTCCCTTCGGGTCGAGATGCCATGGCCGAAGTCAAGCTCCTCAATTCAGCCAGCTGAACTCAAATGAAGCCGAGCTGAAGTCAAGCTCCTCACGGAGCCCCGCATCTACCACTTGACTCTCAGTTCAGCTCTTGCCTTACTCACAGTCTGGAGATGTTCGCGGATACTCCATGAAGTCCCACCATCTACCGAGAAACTCACAGTTTGGCATCTGCTGTACTCACAGTCCGGAGATGTCCATGGAAAGCTCTGGAGGTCCAAACCATTTATGGCTCGCCTCCTAGCATGGCAAACCAGCGGCTCTGCTACCTCATGAAGGATGTAAGAATCCCTCCATAATTAAAGTTCGTCTTTGGTGCAACTTTGTTTTTCACCAATACAGGAACTCGCCCATCCGACTCCAAGTCCAGCGAAGTCAGGAAACTTTTGAAGCCCGGCATCCAAAGCCAGGAAGCTTCCAAAGCCCTGCATTCGAGTTGCCAAGCTGAAATCAAGCTCCTATCCAAGGCCAAGCTTCTGCTCGGACCTTCCAGCAACTTCTACGCCCTCATCAAAAGCTTTGAGAAGTGTTGTGAGCTCAACCATGTGCCCGGGCAGCTATGTGCGCGACCAAGTTATGCACCTCACCAACCTCTTCCTCCTCGGCACCACCTTCTATCCAGTCAGATAAGAGTCAGACTGAAGTTATGCTCTATCAAGTGATCGACTTCCTTAGGCCAGTGCAAGGCCCGCTACAGCAAGGGGCCGAATGGTTATAGCTACTCCCTTCGTCCAAAACGATGAGGAGTAACGCTTTGGACTCAGGGAGTGGAGGCATCTGTTACAGTAGTAACCAACCCATTCGGCCTTGGCACAGCATCCTCCTTGGTAGCTGACATGGCCACACATGTCATGGGTACCCCCAAGTCTCCCATCAAAGGAAGATGGCGGGCCCGCTTGTTTTGAGGGGGATTGACCCCTGCGACAGATCGGACTTCTGCATGACAATTAGCACGTAAAGTCTAGAGTGTCGCCCACTTCGGCACACTCTTCTCAGCCCGTGTGCTGTACAGGAGCAGCATCCTGGCCAGTTCGGCACTTCGGCATGTCAACCCGGTTCGACCACCGGGAGCATTGCACAGTTCAGCCCCATCCACGTGGGCCCGGCATGCTTCCCAAGGAACCCCCTCCACGTGGGTCATGTAGCACGCCGCCTGCGAAGGTGGATCACGTTGAAGCCTTCCAAGCCACTTTTTACACCAATCAGGAAAGAGTGCCCCGTCCAAGACACTGTACTCCTTCACCAACTCTTTGAACCTCCTAGAAGAGGAAGCCTCGCAGGCCTACCCTAGCCTCACAGGCCTATATCAAGGAAAGCATGCCTCCTCAAATGACAGGAGCCATCTCATAAGTAGTAAGAGGGACCTCCGGCCCAGGTAAGAAAAAACTACCCATGCTCATTTACTGGCTCTCAAGCCATTATTTTCCTACACAGCTCCGGTTGTTCCAAAAACTGACTTGAGCGTCGAAGTGTCCCCGCCGGAATCCCTGGCCGGGACCTTTTGCAGGTCTTCATCCGCGAGGAGCGACGAGGAAAAGGATTCCTCTCCACCGGAGAGGCCCACAGGATAACCAGCACAGCTCCAACCCCTCCAAATTCTTACAACGACGCCTCCGAGCATGGTGACTCCACCAAGTCTCGTGGCGTAGGGTATGTTCCCCTTGATCATCCCCGACCAACAAACCCGGGGATGCTGGCAGGGAGTCCACTCCTTGGGCCACGTAGAGCTGCAGGCTACAGCGATCTAGGCAGCAACAATAAATTATTATTTTTTTCTAATTTTAAAAAATATTATTTTTAAATATTTTTATTTTTTTATAATTATAATATCTTTATTATTTTTTAAAATATAAAATATTTATTATAATATAAAATATATCATAATATTATAATAATATATATTAAATCTTAAATAGAAGTAAAAATATAAATTTTGATTAACTGAAATTGCCTTTCCAAAAGATGATTTCATCAAATCAGTTGTTATATACCTAGTTTGATAAATATATTATCAAACATCTATTTTTATAAATATTTATTAAATTTATATTATTTTAAAAAAATTCCAGTAATTACGACTAACTTTGTGCATACCACGTGCTTTGAATACCCAAATCGTCTGCTAGTGTAGTGGTCTCAATCGATCTGCTGGCTTTGACTAACTTGTCCTAATTGGAGGCTTGAAATCAAATTTATGCATGCGTGGAGAATTGGATTTTATGAGAGAGCCCGATCGCAAAAATATAAAAATTATCTCCAAATTACTTCATGCCGCATTCATAATTTCCTATAAAAGCGGCATTGTCCAGCAAATTCATTGGGCCGCGGACAAAGCTGTGGCCCAGAATATATACTGCTACACCTTGGTGTGGCAATTAGGGCGGGTTTGGATATAAATGGTCATGTCATATTTAAATTAGGTTAAAAAAAAAATAAACCTAACCTATTTATTAAAATTTTAATTTTAATTTTAAAATTTAATTTATTTAAGAAACAAGCTATCCAACCCAATATATTTATAATCCATTTATATCTCATATCAAAAAAATCAATTATCCAACCTGACTTCCAACCCGATTATAAAAGATAGGCTGTCAAAAGGAAGCACTTGGAGGAGCTAAGGATAGACTAACAGAGGGAGGGGAATGCACTGTGGACCAGGAGCTAGGAGGGGGCCACAACCTACCGCATGGGAGGTGACTAGCAACAGAAGGGAGGGCTCCGGCAAGTTAGGCCATAGAAGGGGTGACTGGAGAGGGGAGGGAAGGCTCTGGTGAGTCAGTCCATGGAGAGGGGGGTGACCGGTGAGAGAAGGGAAGGCTTCAATGGGTCATGCAACTCAGGTTATGGGGGGGGGATGATTGGCGAGAAGAGGAAGGGCTCTGGCTGGACAAGCAACTCAGGCCATAGGGGGGAGGAGTGTAGTGCGGGCATCGAGGGCGAGATGGTGGCGGCGCTAGCCCTCAACGGTAAGCCACCACTAGCGGACAAGCGAGCATCACTTATGGTTGCCGAAGGAGGGAGTGGAATATGAGCGCCAAGCATTCATTGAGGAGGTCGAGGATACGGTCGCGATCCGGATCACTACCGATAGCAGTAATTTGGAGCAGCATGGGATCGGGAGCATTCTTGGTACAGCAACAATGAGGGAAGAACAATTGGTTCGGGATAGGGCGGAGGCCATGTGGCTCATAAACCATGGCGATCGAGGTGACTGGCGAGGGGAAGGAGGGCTCCAACAGGTCACCGGGGGGCACGTGGGAGAGGGCATGGAGAAGCCCTAAAAGGAGGGAGGGGATGCACAGGGGAGGGGAGTGAGGGCTCTGGTGGTGGCGACAAGTCAGTCCAGAGACCAGAGAGAAGAGAAAGAATGGAGGTGCTTATCGAAAAGAAGAATGGAGGTGGGAGGTCCACAAAGGCTGGAGCAAGGGAAATGGAAAAAAAAACCATTTATCGTGCGATCGCCCACCCTCTACATGAGATCAGGATGACCTGATATGGCGATGGGAAATTTAAATTTCAAAGAGATAGAGCCAAATATTTTTAAAATTTTAAACAAATCAATTATATTAATTTAATTTTTTTTAAAAATATAAATGGATTAAACATGTTATGCAAGTTGAAAGCTTTAAACCTGAATCCAATCTATTTATTAAATAGGTTAAATGAGTTGACCCGTTTATAATCCAAACATATTTAAGCTCAACCCAAACTTGCTTAAGATGGGTTAATATAGATCAAATTAGTGGGTCAAGTCATATTTTACCATTCCTATGTACAATACCTTTAACAAAGAAAAAAGGCATCATTCCACATACATTAAACCTGTAGCTTTAGTTTTTTTATTTAAAATTTTGATAACAAAATTATCCTTCCTATACTAAAAAAATATATATTCTATGACTATATTATGATATCTTATCACCAAATTATGACTTTCTATTTCAATAAATCATAAAGAGGAAAAGACATTTTATTATTAAAATTTTCATTCTACCTTTTAGTTTTAAATTTTGAACGATGAAATGCTCCACCTTTTTGTTAAAATTTTGAACAATGAAATGCTTCACCCTTTTATTTTTATCAAAAAAATGCTCCTTCCATTCAAAAAAATATGGCATCTTGTAGCTATATCATGACATCTTTTAAATATATTATGACTTTTTATAAATAAGATGTCATAGTGAGAAATGAAAGATTTTCATTTTTTTTAAAATTTTAAAAAATAAAATGACAAAAATCCCCTTTTTGATAATAGGGTGTCATAATTTGGTTTCATAGACATCTTTTAAATAAATTATGACTTCCTAAAAATAAGATGTCATGGTGAGAATGAAAGATTTCATCCTTTTAAATTTTTAAAAAATAAAATAACAAAAATTCCCTTTTGATAATAGGGTGTCATAATTTGGTTTACATAGTGTCATAATTTTCAGGAAGAGTAGAATATTTTTTCATTCAAAATTTTAAATAAAATAAAATACAAATTTTTAATGATAAAATTTTTTTTTGTTATATTGTTTAAAAAATAAATTTGATCATGGGATACAATAAATATATGATTATAAAATATCATAATTTTTTTAAAAAATATTTTTTAAAAAAATTAAATAAAAATAATATGTATTAATACGAGTTAAAAGTGAAGGTTTATACGGTCTACTCGGTTAAAGTGATGTTTTCTTCTTTGCACACGGGCGATGAACATAGAATTTCTCTACAACCAAAAAGATTTTTAAGTATAAGGTCATACTAGCCTTATCACAGTTGGTGTGAATGAGAGATCAAGGTATTTCTCTTTGTTCTCATTCTACTAATGTCATCTTAGTGATGACAGATTGAAGTACTCACTTTTAGGTACAGAAAGTCTACTGGGATGGAAGTCTACGTGATAGCAACATCTGGATTTATCCTCCATCCCTCTTGTTGAATAAAAAAAAAAAAAAACAAGGTCATACACCAATCTCACCATGACTTCGGAAGGTTTCCTTGTTTTCTTGTGATCATTAAGTTGTCATGTGTCTTATCACAGCTGTATATCTTCGGATAGATAGTGTTGCTGCAGATCACCGGGGTCGGACCTCTTCCTTGTTCTTCCTCTCCTGGATCCTGCAAACAGAGAATGCCTTGTGCCGGGGATTCCGGAAAAGACACTCTAACGATCAAGTCAGTGGGACGATCGTGGAGAATGAAAGACCTCTGAGATGGAGAGCTTGGGGGACTCTCCATCTGCCAGAGGGTGGGGAGATGAGAAGAGAAGACCCATAATTAAGAGAGATGGGTTATGATCGTTACCTGGGGTCTGTCTTGCTTTACCTTATATAGACGTGGAATAGTATCAAATTTGTTAGGGAGGAGGTCGAAAAAGACCGATTGCCTCCGGGAGGATCTGGAGAGTGGCCACGTGGTGCTCGAACAGGGCGGCGTCGTGGGAGTAGTGGAGCAGTACTGCTGTCATGGTAGGATTATGTCTGTAACAGAAGGGTTTTCTGGAATTCTTCGGGCCCTGGAGTGAGTCGGTCCGACGTCGACTGGGAGGGCCAGTCGGTCATCCGAAGAGGAGTGTCCGTCGAGACATCCTTGAAGTGGGTCAGCCGTATCTCAGCAGAAGTGGGTCGGTTGTACCTCAGCAAAAGTGGGTCGGTCGTACCTCAGTAGAAGTGGGTCGATCGTACCTCAGCAGAAGCGAGTCGTTCGGACCTCAGCTTCAGTGGATCAGTTCGGACCTCAGTTTAAGTGAGTCAGTTCGACCTCAGCTTAAGTGAGTCGGTTCGGACCTCAGCTTCAGTGGGTCGGCCTTTAAGTTGGTCGGCCTCCAGGGCAGGTCGGCCTTCAGGTTGGTCGGCCTTCTGGTTGGTTGGCCTCCAGGGCAAGTGGTTTTCTGGGTGGTCGGCCTTTTGGGTGGTCGCCTTCTTGGTGGTCGGCCATTTGGTGTAATAGTTGCCCCCTTGCTCTTAGCCTTTCGAAGGATTCACACCCTCAAAGGGCGAGGGCAACATTAAATGCGCCCGTTTTTGAAGGGAGATCTGGAAGAAGATAGTGGATTTGCTCGGTCATGCTGCTTGTAACCATTTCCTGATTCAGTATACTGACCGGGGTACTACTCCTTTGCAGCACATGGGCTGAGAAGAGCATGCCTGAGATGGGCAGAAGAAAGCCAGGGGCGGAGCTTTCTTGGGGCACTGTCGATGCACTACTTTACGTGTCAGATTGTTATCCGGATCTCCTTCATACCTGCATTCCGAGATGCATACCTGAGATGGAACCAGATGGACCGTGGGAGCGTGCGGGGGCACAGAGACGGCCTTGGGGCCAGACCTGACACAGAGCAGGCCACGGGAGCGCGGAGACGGCAGCGAAAGTGCGCGGGTGCACGAAGACAGCCGCGAAAGCGCACGGGGGCGCGGAGACGGCTAACGGTCGAGGGAAGAGCGCCGGGGTGCGTGAAGAAGGCCGTGGGCCGGACCTGGCGCCAAGCAGGTCGGGGTCGTCGGGCTGTCCCCCAGCGTTCGGATGCCAGAACTGATGCGAGGCAAGCCAATAAGCGCGGAGACAACGCGGGGAGCGTGCAGAGACAGTGGCGGGCTGGACCTGGCGCAGAGCATGCCAACCAACCTAAAGGCCGACCCACTGAAGCTGAGGTCCGAATCGACCCATTGAAGCTGAGGTACGATCGACCCACTTCTGCCGAGGTACGACCGACCCACTTCTGCTGAGGCACGATCGACCCACTTCTGCTAAGGTACAACTGACCCACTTCTGCTGAGGTCCGACTGACCCACTTCTACTGAGGTACGACCGATCCACTTCGCTGAGGTACAACCAACCCACTTCTGCTAAGGTACGACCGATCCATTTCTGCTAAGGTACGGCTGACCCACTTCAAGGATGTCTCGACGGACACTCCTCTTCGAACGACCGACTGGCCCTCCCAGTCGGCGTCCGACTGACTCACTCCACGGTCCAGAGAATTCCAGAAACCCCTTCTGTTAAAACAGAATCCTGCCATGGTAGCAGTACTGCTCCACTACTCCCACGACGCCGCCCTGTCCGGACGCCACGTGGCCACTCTCCAGATCCTCCTGGAGGCAAATCGATCTTTTTTCGACCTCCTCCCTAATAGATTTTGGCGCTATTCCACGCATATATAAGGTAAAGCAAGGTAGACCCAGGTAACGATCAGAACCCATCTCTCTTAATTATGGGGCTTCTCTTCTCATCTCCCCACCCTCTGGCAGATGGAGAGTCCTCCAAGCTCTCCATCTCAGAGGTCTTTCGTTCCCCATAATCGTCCCACTGACTTGATCGTCGAAGTGTCTTCGCCGAATCCCCGGCACAAGGCATTTTCTGTTTTGCAGGATCCCGGAGAGGAAAACCAAAGAAGGTCCGACCCGGTGATTCTGTAGCAACAGATAGGAGTTTTTTTTAATTACATGATGGATCGGCGTTTAATTAAAAAAGTCTGGATATTTTTCAGATAAACCATATTTTTCTTCGATAAAAGACAAGTTGCATTTATTTATGTTTATTAATATGTTGCGTGTGCGTGGCGATCGTGCACATCTCATTCAATATGCGGATTTTTTTTCAAAATAATATAAAAAAATAAAAATAGATGTTATGTAATATATTTACAATTAAAATCAATTTCAAATTATCTTTGTCAAAATGAATCCATGCCATACTGGCTTGTCACGTACTTCAAAAATATCTATTATCCTAATTTAAAAAATATCTATTTTCATAATTATATTTCTAAATATTCATATTTATAATATTTTTTTATATTATTTAAAAAAATCTCGCCATGTGCCTTGTAGTTGGAGGATGCTTGGATCATAATACAATAAAACCAAAGAAGAATGACAAGTGATGTCATTCCCCAGATCAATCGAATCGGATGGCATAGCCACATGTATCCCGTGACAATGTCTCAGTGACCGTGAAACTTCTTAAAATTTATTATAATATTATTTTAATAAATAATATTAATTATAATTTATAATAAAATATTTAATATTATTAAATAATATAATTATATAATTATATAATTTAATTTTTTAATTGTTCAACTGGTACCGATAATTTTCTATTTATCCATGTTTTATTCACAAATCTAAACAACAGTTAAGCATGAACATCATGCAATTCCAGAGAAAAAATAAAAAAAAGGGAAAGTTAAATTTTAGTAAAATTTTCATATATTCATACTAATATAATATATTATAATTAAAAATAATAGATAATAGTATCGAAGATAGTATAAATTATAAATTTCATATCAAGCAACAATATAAAATCAATATTGATATATATAAAACATATATCAATTATCATTAAACATCCATTTTATTCAAAAATAATACACTACATATATCATTAAATAAAATCTCTTTATTTAATTATAGTTTCATATCATATCATCCATGTTCATTAAAACATATAGATTAATCAACCATTATCTTTTAGGATTTTGGATTAATCATGATTATACTTTATCCGATGATCGATAAATTCAAGTACCACGTTTCTGCCCGTGATGAAATTATCTTAGTGCCATGTTCCTATTCATTGTAGGCTATTCATAGTGCCACGTTCTTGCCATGTCAAGGCTATTCTCAATACCATGTTTTTGTCAATGGCAGGCTATTCTAAGTATCATGTATTTATCCATGGCAAGCTATTCTCGATTTAACATGGCTAGTTCAAATACTCATTCTTGATTATTAATTTTTCAAGTTCAATCATGTCAAAAAAATATTATGTTCAAATTATTCTTTTCAAAAATCTTAAATTTAAATAACTAATATTAAGCCAAAACTATCCAAAAGCCATCAATAATTTATATAATATATGATACATGAAAATACCCTTAATCATATCGGCAAACATAAACAAATATTAGATATAAAAAATTAAAATTATATAGTGCATAAATATTTGTACATATAGCTGATCATATCCAAAGATCAAAACCATGCATATATAAACATAAATATATTAGTCATCGTGTTCAAGAATCTTATCTTTATTAATAACAACCTCATCACATCATCTACTAGGCATGCCTAGCATATCCAAATAATTGTTATAATTGTAATTCATTCTTGAACAATCTTAATTTAATCAAAGTATCACTTTCTTGCCTAGCATCTTTTTCGTCCAGTTGATTGCTTGCCCAAACATAAACGTTACCAATCATCAAAAGAAATCATTAAGTGACTAGATCATGATGAAAATATTAGGAAAGAGAAATGGTACAACTATCTAATAATGATGCCTAGCAGTCTGACTGGATCAAATCCAATGACTTTACTGATAAATCATAAAATAATAATACAACAAGTTCAAATCTAGTATGCTAAACATTGTTAATGATGAATGTTTACAAAAAATTAGGATGGAGATCAATACAGGAAAAGGTCATTGCAATTTTAGTCTAAGACGTTCTACCGAGATTAACTTGGAATTCATAAATAATAGTCTCAAACCCTTCACTAGGTCTGATAAATCATGTAAAGTGAGGAAGAGAGAGAGAGAGAGAGAAACAAGGGTAGATAGACAAAGGAGAGATGAAGAAAAAAAAGGAGGGAGAGAAAATAAATCAATTTCTCTCTCTTCCTCTTCTTCTCAAACATGGATTTCCCTCCCTCTCTTTGCCAAAAGAAGCAATGGAACTTGTGGACAACGGCCCTCGACAACATCCGGCAGCATTGATGAGATGATCCAATTAAGCCCCCGTAGTGGCCATCGCTAATGGTGATCAGAGAAACAAGGAAAGAAAGAAAAACATGAAACATAGGAGACTCTGTTCATGCCCAATCCGATAATTCGTCGATCCGAATTTGAACGGTAATAGCAGTTAGAAGACCAAAGAAAGAAAGAGAAGGAATAGCATGGTAGCTATCTCAATCCAACGATGATCATGGAAAGATATTCGATGTTAAATTGATAGTAGCTCTCGGAGCCCCATCCATGGAAAATTCAATAAGAAATCAAGGATTTTGTCAACAGATCATCATATATGGGGGCTATGCATGGAGGAGTTGAGGGCCTTTTATAGGATGGGATTAGAGCACAACAAGTCCTAGAGTACCCCTTCCTTGATGGACTCGAGGAGGAAAATAACTTCCTCCCGAAGTCTTCTTCCCCACCTAACATGCTGACCGCATGTTGGGTTGCCCAAATGGCCTGTCCAAGCCCCAATAATGGTGGCCCAATTAGATCTAGGCTGGACCTTTTTTTTTTTTTTTGATAAGTAGAAGGGATAGGGGGGTTAAACCCGATATAGCTACTCCTGCAGGCCCTGCCCCACCAGGTAATATTCGATGCAAGGTACTTGGATTTTTGCAGCCTTTTCCTACACAGAAGTGAGTACGTCGACCTGATACCACCAAGACACCAATTGGTAGAATGGATTGGTAGAATAGCGATACAAAACAGGAAAACCTGACCTCTCATCCAATCCAACCTATCACGGGTCCCAGGAAACAGTTTCTGGATTTAATCAAGTCATCGCGCGTGGATCATGCCTCGAACCTGTGACTAGTTCGATGTGAGACAAGGCCTCTATCAACCGGGCTACCGCCTTAACGATTATGTTGGACCATTACAAATGGTCTCAATTTTTGGAGGCAAGGAGGAGACTTTGATTATAAACTTGTAGAAATGATAAGTTGGATAGTTTCTGATAATTCTTGGAATCCAAAATATGTATGAGTAGAATCCTTTAATCTAAGAAAGCGAAGGAAAATGATTTAAAGAAGTACACGACCAATTATAAGATGATTAAAAGATTTGAAGTCCTTCATGGTGTTCTTTTTTGGAATGTACTACTTCAAAAATCCCAGGTTGTTAGCCCATTCAAATGCTTAAGAAAATAATAGAAGTAACTCTCCCTCCCTCGGCATTCCCTATAATATGAATAGTGGTAGCAGATGGTAACTTTTTTTTGCATCTTTTGCTTGGAAATTGATTGATATTTTTCATCTATTATATATTTATATATTTTATTTATATGTCCGTTATTTATCAATTTATCTTTATACTTCATTCCCTTTTTTATATAAATTATCAAAAATTATAACTATTCCATCATTCCTGTATCTTAAGTAATAGATATAACCCTCCCTCCCAAAAAAAAGTTTTGAAATCTTTAAGGTTGCATTTGGTAGCAAGTAATATATTAGATTACTGGTAATTCAAAGAGATCCCACTACATTACTGTATTTGGTACATTTTTTTAAATGGCAATCTATCTTACCTGGATTGCTTTTCAAGAGGGAATCTAAATTACTTCTAAAAAAGGTAGTAATCCAGATTATCATCTCCATATAATCTAGATTACCAAATTATCCTCTCCATCTATTCCTTTCTATAAATCGACGAGCATCTCGAAATTGTGTCTCTACGGTGTCGACCTGACCATCCTCCAGCCCTCGCCAGCACCAACATCTCCATCATTATTGATGCTGCTAACGACGACATCCCTTCCCTGGCCTCCGACCCTGCCACTACCTCCCACTAGGTTGCCACCAATGTCCTCTCTTTCATCCCCTCCACCGCCATTTTCGTCATCATTGTCGGCAACAAGGTACAAAACACCGGTGACCCTAACCTTGCTGCACAGTAATCTTGACCATGCAGAACCTCATCGTCAATGCCGCGAAGAAGGGAGTGGAGGAGGCACTCGCACACCTCCCGCTCGAGCTCCGAGTTCACAAGTACTCACGATTGATGGGGCACCAAAGTGACATGAAGGTCATGTCAATGTCAGCAGCGAGGGGAGCGAGAGGGCAATGTTGGCGAGAGAGGGGGAGAGGGTGGGTGATGCCGCGAAGGAGAAGGGGATGGAGGGAGGGGGTGGGCGGTGTCGACAAGGTAGGGAAGGAGGTGGGTGGCGTTGGGAAGGACGGGAAGCCAAAAAAAAAATGAAAAAATAAATAAATAAAATATAAAAAAATATTTTTTATAAATAATTATATAATATATAAATAAAAATATTTTAAAAAAAATATAAATATAATATAAGTTTAATTAGAGATAGTTTGGTAATTTGATTTTATAATATTTAATATTATCTACATGTACTGAATATAATAATCCATATTACCGATAATCTATATTGCTAGCAATCTATATTATTAATAATCCATGTTATCTATTACTGTATCATCTAAAACTTATTTTAATCTCCTCTGTATGATGGGTATTTCACTTATTGCCTCTATGAATAACGTTATGCTCTTTTATGATTTATCTTTGTACTAGCAAGCCTAATGGTTGGCATATTCATTATCATATATAACTAGCGATTCTAAATGCCTTTTAGGTTCAAGTGGTGGATTGGTAGCAACGGTCAACGTACGTAAACATGACGCTTGGGTCTTATTGGAAGGGAATGGAAGGTGGGCTTAAAGCTCAATAGGGCAGCAACCATGAGGTAAGCGATGCATGCACTTCCCCTCCATTAACAGCTCGGTCCACATCAGGTACCCATCAGGCTCCTCCAGCCTCGATTGTTTTGAGAGGGACCGACCCTAGAGAGTCAAGATAAGAACTCATGACCAGGGGTGGAAGTGGAGCGGGGCCCAATCCCAATCTTGCCAGGTCCGAAAATTTCTGTCAGATTTCGGGCCAGGCCTTGATCCAATAGTTTGAAAAACCAGGTCCAATCCCAATCCAGGTCCAAGCCCAGATCTATTTGGGCCAGCCCAAGACACTACATTCTGCTTGGCGTGAACCCACTCGATGCCGCATCACATTCCGAAGGGCATTTGCCTCGTGGGTTTTTGGATTTTTTTTATAGTTGAAACAGGAGAAGGATGCTTAAATTCAATAGCAAACATAACTATTTACAGCATAGAACAAAACAGGCAAAACAAAGAATACAAAATTTGTATAAAGACCAAAAAGAAGTCCACTTATAAGATAAGCAGGCCCTAGCACAGGTGGACATAGTTAGTTAACAATAACCTGACAAAAAAACACCTGGATGCCGAACCCTCACAACACCAAAACAGATTATTATTATAGGGTGAAAAAATCACACTAATTTAGCATGAATATATTCAAAAAAAAATAGAAAGTAAAATATCTAGGAGGGCTCTAGAAATGATAGAATTATCAGGCCAAACTAGATTTGTACCCGTGCTATACATAAATTACTATTTTTTATCTAGGAAGCTTTATGAATATTATATATTATTCTATTATTATTATTATTATTTTAGTTTATTTATGAAAAAAAAAAAAAGGAAAGAAATAAAAAAAAATACAGAAAGAAAAAAAAAAAAGAAGATTTTGAGAAAATAAATTTATTTAAATTTAAAATTAAAGGCTAAAGTCTTTAAAAAATTTGAGTGAAAAAAAGTTTATAAAAATTGATACATGGCCACCTTTAAATCAAGATAGTAAAATTTTAGTTATATATAATAGGTAGATTCAAACTAGACGGGAGTAGCATCCTTCCAAAATAGTACCAAAGACACATCAGCACAGCATTTTTTTTATCCTAGCAAAGCTGATCAGGCCCAGCAAAGAATTTTTTCTTTTTATCACAGCACAGCAAATCTGGTCAGGCCTCGCTCCTAAATTTAATTAAATCATCCACGAAGGGCAAAGAGGGATACAAAGCAAAGTAGGTCAGGTAAATTAATCGAGTCATCTACGGAGGGCAAAGAGGGATACGTGGGCTCTAGAAAAATTTCTAAATTTAGTTGAATCATTGATGTAGGGATACAAGCTCGTGGGCTTCAGAAAAATTTCTGAATTTAATTAAGTCATCCATGAGATCATGCTGGTAGCAAGCAAAGCCTCTACCAACCAAGCTATCACTTTAGCATGAAGCAGAACCTGTTCAACATACAAAATAGAGAACATGTTCTGTATAAATAGAGCAACAAGAATGGGTAGGGAATTCATAGCCAAGAACAATAAAAACACCCTTGAGCAGCACACTCGAGTTATATGCACAGAATTCTAATTGAAAGAAACAAACATCTCGTTCATGAGTGGCTGCAAAGCCAATGAGTCATAAGGCGAGTGCTTTTTTGGAGCAGTAGCATCTACGACCTCCTTTGAAAACAAAAATAAAAAAGAGTGGAAAAATTGGAGAGATATCATGGTACCTTAGGGAACAACAAACTAGGATTGAGGAGTAGCGATCGGTGAATGGCAATGACGTACGAGAATGACCTTCAGGGAACACCAACGACTATCAACTGATGAGAATGGCGATGAGGGCTTTGGAGTGGCCGACTGGCATCTGGTGGATCCTAGGCGGCTAGGCTTTGCCCCAAATTGAGGAAACGAAGAAGAAGGGCGATTGGAAAATCTGGAAGTGGGAAGAAAGGAAATGGGATGCCTAACTTAAGTGGCTAACGGGCTAAGCTTAGCCATCTTTTATATAATAAAAGATTACATTTGGACTTCAGACTTGAGCCTGAATTCAGGCTAGGGACAGGGTTTGCAGTCCAGCATGGGCTCGGACCAAACAAATGCTATACCCGGCCCCGGCCCAAAAATAAAATAGATTTTATATTCAAGTCTAAATCTAACCCGTTTTTATCTGAACCTAGCCTAAAGCCAGACTAGAAACTGGGCTAACCTAAAACCCATTGAACCTGCTGGAGCCCATTTCTGGCCTTACTTATAACTCATAAGAGAGAGAGAAAACACAGGAGGATTAACGAGTCCAAACTTTGGGAGGAAAAAATAAAGATATTTTATTTAAAGATTTTTTCCATGCTTACCATCCTAAATATTCAAATTTACGTGAATATCCTTTCAAAATTATTATTTAAATATATGCCCTTATAAATATAATTATTTTGCATGTATATCTTTTTTTTTCCCCCTTTTTTTGATATGTACCTATATCATCTAATGCTTTTAAAAAATTAACAGTTTAAAATTAAAATAACCAAAATATCCTTATGAATAGATATATAAAAAGAAAAATTCATAAGAATAAATATGTAAATAACAATTTTATGAGGGTATTCACATAAATTTAAATATTTGGAAGGGTTACATGCAAAAAATCTTAAACATAAATACACCTCTTGATTTGTTAATTCTTTTTTATTTTCATAAAAAAAATAATATGCACAACTAAAATAATAAATATACTTAATTTATTGGCTTATATAAATAAAATATTTTTTTATCAAATAATAAATTAAAATTATTTTATCTATCAAATAGGAAGATCACGACCATCTATGCTTCCTCTAATGTATAACATGATATGTTTTTGAGCAAAATATCTAAACCTGATATTAAATAAACTACTTGTATATTTACATAGAATGAATATAATTATAAGTTTGATCATTATGTAATGACGAGAATTTGCAATCATATTATATTTTGTTTAAAAAAAATATCAAAAATGTCTTTGTAAAATGTATAAGATATATCATACAATATGGAGTATAAAATTAAGTTTACTATGTGTATCACACCATATGGAGAATTCTTAAAAGAACTTGAATTAAGTTGGCTAGACCGAGCTAGGCTTTTCTAAGATTTTCTCGAGTCGAGAAGTTGTTGCCAAAAATGACAGTTGAATAGTCCCTGTAGCCGTTATCAACAATGTGATCCCCTTGCTTTGACTTCCTTCTCCACCATCGGCATCTCTTTTTCTTTTGCCAAAGATCTCCCAACTGCTAGGCTTAGTTCCTTTCATTGCCACTCCCAAGGATAACCACTTGGACTCTTCCTCTCTTCTTTTAATCAGAAATCTTCTAAATGCGATCTCATAAATACCAAACTTACACCATCTCTCATTGCTGCTCTCAAGGACAACTAGCGAGACTCCCTCTCTTCCCTTTGCTAAAGATCTTCTTGACACCAGATTTATACTCCAGCTAATCTATGCTACTAAGGATGCCCAACCGGATCCTCCTTTCATTAGGCAATGATTTTGCATGCTGAGTTGAGTACTTTTTTGGAATTTTTTAAGTCAGGCGCTTCTTCAAAGTTTTCCCCGTCATAATTGTTGAAGTTGGAATCATTTGAGTGCTTGCCAAAGTTTGTTTTACTAGATCAAGAGGGCAGGCCTCCTTAGCCTCTTCACCCATTTTGAACCTTTAACTTCAATATTCGATGGACAAAGCATAACTAGTGCTAGAAGAGAGTAATAAAATAAGTAAAATGTTATAGTAGTTTATTTGCTCCAGAATGTCTACAATATATGAAAAATATCATTGCCACCATTTTTTAAAGCCAAGAAAGGATTATTGAAGGATATGATTAAGACTTGATAATGATATGTATAAAACTGGCACCAGAAACTATGAAAAATTTTATAAAAAAAAAGCCTATAATGGCTATTAATCTCTATTAATCTCCGCTTTGTTAGTAGCATAATTTTGCTTTACAATTGTTTTTATGATTCTTTCTTTGTTCCATGCCTTCCTTTTCTTTGTTCAAGAGATTTCTTATACTTATGTATTGAATAAATAAAATTCTAATAAATTATCCCATCTTTATACAAAGATTAAAATATAATATTATATTCTTATATATAATATATTATATAATATCATCTTTATATTATTATATTATATAATATGTTATTATATTATACAGTAAGATAGTTCGAATCTATTTAGATGAAATAGATAAAAACTAAATTAAATTTTTTTCTATATATCCTTTCAAACATCCAAATTTATATAAATATGATCATAAATTACTATTTATATATATATATCCTAATAAATTTTTCTTTTTGCACATATATCCATAAAAATATTTCATATAATTTTAAATTTATATCATTATTTTTAATAATATTAAATAATATAAATATATATATACAAAAAGATTTAAAAAATAATATACATGCAAAATAAGTATTTTATAAAAACATCCATACAAATTTAAATATTATAAATAATATACATGTCCAAATAAAAAAAAATCTCTTATTTTAATTCAGTAAACGTCAAGTCATGCAAACCGATGGTGCTTCATCCGTTCTCATTTTCCTTCTCCCTCCAATTGGTTGTACATTCTTCCCAAATGGACCCTAATTCTATATAAATATTTAAAACAAATCTTGAGATGCATAATTTGCCGAGATTCCAGCAGTACTTTCCAGCGCCAACTTTGAATATTACCTTCAATTGTCTTCAAGGAATTGCCGTAGTATCACCAATTAAATGAAAATATGGCCCCGCAAAACAGACATTTAAAGCTAATTAGACTGTCTAAACTTGAACACTGAATTTCTTCAATCATACCGCAATGTAAAAGAATTTATCAAAAAATAATTAAACACCCATTTTTTGATGGGTAACATTACCACTTGATTATCATTATTATTATTATTTTAACAAAAAGCATCACGCATCTCCAACAGGGTTCAGCTAACACAGAAATCCAAGTATCTTTCCCGACTCCAGACTAACTTGAAATTTGAAGAAGATAACAATAAGGAATCATTGTAATTGTTCAAGAACTAAGCACGAGGTGACTTACGGACGCAGGAAAAGTTAGTAACGCAAGCACTGTAGTAAGGGAAGCTGAGGAACTTCATTAATTATGGCAAACTATAAGACCAGATATTTCATTTTTGATTAAATAGAAGCAATTGCTGCATCATTACGCAACTACTAAGATACTTGCTGTCCTCAGAGATCATAATGACAGCTCGGCATGCTTATTTAATCAGCCATTCTGATTAACAGATGATGGCAAAAGCAACATATAATACATAAGGATGCACCAAAATTTCTTCACCAGGATATGAAACTGATTTAAGATTAAATTGAAAAAAAAACTGGAAAAAAACAAGAAGATATAAGATGACCTGACTTGCCAACTATACTTACATTACAGAAATTGATGCCATTCACATTTTACAACATGCTTCAGCTGGTACTCAGCTGAATATGAATAATGCTTATACATGCATTGCAGTTAGGTCACATGGTCACCCATCACTCCAGTTATCATCATCGCCTCCCTCATCACTACCCACAAATGCCTGATTAAATGAAAAATGACATGAGACAAAAAAAAATCAATAGAATAAGATAAAGGGGGAAGGAGGACGGGGTGCGGGTGCAAGATGAAAGAAAATGAGACGAGCACAACCTGGCGAATTGCATTTGCCTTCTCCAAGATTGCAGCAACATTGACATTGGGGGTAGGCTGTGGCACAATAGTTGGCTTTGATGTTGTGGTGCGCCTCAGATTAAATGTCTGCAAATTACCACCATTGACAGAAAAAGCAGTTTGATTAAGATAGCACAACCCACCGAAAGCAAATATTTGCTCTTGTTTACTCTTCTATCTATCAGTATTGGCAATTATTTTGGGAGCCCAATTATTTAGGATGCAGGATGCTGAATTGCCTAAAACTCAGACAATGAGACCATATCAGAATCTAATCCTGAATATGAGAAAAATAATCACTTCACTGAATGGATTCAGGGGTAAGGTTATTTATTTTGTCTGTTCACAAAGTCATTTGTTTTATTTACTCATCCTTTTCAAAGCATTAGCCTAAAAGGTGTGTCCCCTAGCAGTTCTTAACCCAAGAGAACCACCATTACTAAAAATATGCTGGGATAACCTATCAGCAGACAAGAAATAGTTGCCAAAAGATAATGAAAGGAGAGCCCTTTCAAATAAAGATGAAAGATTACCTTGTTCCTTATCTGATGAAGCAACTCTTCCCGTTCATCAAGATCCTTATTGCCTGTACTTTCATTTTCCAGTGTTTTCTGTTCATTCAGTTTCTGCAGATCATGCTGCAGATATCGGGTATACATGATGAAAACATACTTCAGAGACCACATCATACATTTCCAAAACCTTTTGAATTAATTGTCCTTTAACCCATTGAAGAATCAGATCATGAATTGTACACACAACCAACTGGCATGAATTGCAGTTTCATGAGTAAGGGCATTTATGTTGCCTTTCCACCACAAAAAAACAAGATACTTTGACTCAAAATTATTATTAAAAAGAGCATCAGATAGAAAATGCTTTGCCATGCATGTTAGTGCAGTTGTGAATGCTGAACTACCAGTGGCTAGCAAACCAATATCCAAATTAACCATGTATGGAACTTTTCATCACTGAAAAATCAGCACCTCATAGTATCATTGGCTTTCCTTAACAGTTGTCGCTGAGATGCATTCCCTCCTATTTAGGCAGAAGACAAAACTCTCTAATATTTACCATTTGAGAATATCCTTTAACATTAGCAATTTCTTTAGTATCACCAATTCTAGAATCGGGGATATTTTGATGGAAGGGTCAATCATCCAGAGAAAATAACATGTAAAGAGGAGGACTAAAAGCAACTCAGCAGCTTTAAACTTAATTTCAAAGCTTTGACTCCGCACCTAGACATTCAAAAAGAGGTTGGGTCAAGTTAAAACTAAATTCAACTGACAAAATATCCAACCCTTACCTGACCAACAGAACTGATAATCAACTCGACTTGAACTCAACTCCAAAATGTTTCTTCCTTATTTTCTTCTTTCTTTCTTTTCTTTTTTGAGATAATAGGAGGGGGTTTCTACCGCAACCCAATTTATTGACGTAATAGATTTTAAGGAGGTGTAGGTGAAATTGAACCCATGTCATGGGTAGCAATTCTTAGCAACTTTCCCGAGGGAACCAGTTGAAACCTGCTAGCTCCAATTTTTAAACAAAAACTTAACTTGGGTAGGGCTTTGTCAGCTGCATCAAGTCTGATTGGTTCAGGTGGGGTTTATGTTAGGTCAGGTCAAAACCTAATATCAACAAAATATGAGATAAGTTGGGTTGGGCGCCCAGATTTATGGGCTAGAGCTTGGATCAGGCTGGGTACCCTATTTAAGATATCAGACAGGGTTGGGTTGCCCAAGACTTCAACTAAAACCCATTCCAACTTGAAATTGGGTTGACATTTTCCAACCGAAACCCGAAGTGAGTTAGGTAAATATGGCTCCAACCCCTCTCCAACCCAAACTACCGGTTTGGTGGTTCCAGCCTTGACTTGGGTTCAGGTCCCCTCCAGCACAAGTCACCCCACCTCCACAAACTTCATCCCCTTCTTGACTTCCTTTATGCAGATGACACTACTTGTGATGATTATGAACTAGCCACAGTATAGTAATGTCAGATCTGAAGTATGACATTGCACTAGAAAATCTTACTATTAGTAATTCAGCAATGCTAATTTGTTGATGATGATAATGAAAGAGAAAGCAAACTGATATCAAGATTGAAACATACATTGTTCCTGATTTGATGGAGCAACTCTTCCCTTAAATCCAGTTCCTTGTTATTAGCAACATGATTTGACTCTTTGTTCCCATTCAGCTTCTGCTGATCTTGCTGTAAATAACAGATAAAAACATAATAAGAAAAAGCACCACGCATGTTACATATTACAATACTCTTGACAGCCAAAATGTAAGAGAAATGGAACCAGATAATAAAATAACTTACTGTATACTCTTTGAGATGTGGTGCAATCGCTGCAGAGATATGTGGTGGCTTTGGTGCACTTTCTACTTGCTGCTGAGAAGCAAATTTTGGAGTTTGTAGACCACCGAACTGGTTAACACTGTCAGCAGTATTAGCATCTCTATCATCTCCTAAAGCAACTGATGCCTTCATTATTCTCCACTGCGTTGGAGGGGGAGGTGGCAATGGTGGCAGCTGATCTTGGGATTGCAATGTAGACACCACTGGATTATCTGACAAGAAAATAAATCCTCCTTGTTGATTTTTTAAAGAGATGACAGATTTAAGACCTGGGAAGTCCACTATGGAACCAGATTGAAAGGACCCTGCACCCTTCTCAGCCTCCAAATACCCGTATCTGCTGACCGTATCTATGCTGGATTGGTTCAATTGCTCAAATCCTATGTAGCTAGAGAGGGATGCTGTTGAAGATGAAATTTCATGTGAATCACCATATATCTCATGGTCTTCACATCCATTTATTTCCTCTTGTTCCCACAGCTCAGAGTTCGAATACGAGTGAGGGCTGAGAGGATCCTCAGAAGAATATGGACAAGATCTACAGAATGTGTCATCTGAATCAGATCCACTGTCTGGAAGAGGAACACTGGGGCCTGGAAGCAATTGAAATGATGGAAAATTCAAATCTTCAATGCTTTCATTGAGATTGCCAGTGGGAAATTCCAGTTTCAATCTGGAGTCCAGGACATTCAAAGGATGAAAAGAGATCTTCATGTGTTCAAGTGGTGGAGAGGATTGCTCTGAGTAATGTGAAGTAGAGGAGATGGACTTTTTTAATGATCCATGTCCAATCTTTTCTTTGGTATTCCCTTCATTGGACTCCTGAGATACAACTCCAATTGGTGCGTCCTCCTGGTTACTTGCAAGGCAGCTCTCATCTGACTTCCTTTCTTCAGCATTTGTCACCCCAGACAGCATAGGAATATCAGCATATGTAAGTGATGCTTTTCTTTGAAGAGTATTTGCAAGAAATCTCTGTGCAAGGCCAGTAAAACTGGATGAGATAATGTTTGTGCTTGGGCCAGCTTCTCCGCATCGTGACTCGATATTATGAGCAGCTGATAGTTCAGCTTTAGGAGCAACACCATTGTTTCTCGTTACAACAGGTTCATCAGGGTGAGCATGAATGCTAGTAATGAATGGGGAACAAGGTGATATCTGCTCGACAGGCCTACCCCCATGTTCATGTGTGTTGCAAGATGGGGAACAATTAGATGGACCATTCTGTGGCACCGCATCATAGGTTCTGACAAACAATTGATCACCCCTTAAATTACACTGGACTGAGGAATTCGAAGTACATGGTGTCCCGGCCATTTTCTCCATAGATATGAAAACATTTGATATGCTTTCATTTGGCACATCTTTAGTGTCCGATTTGGAAGCTAACCCACTAGCATGCAACTTAGTCTTCCCTGTGTAGCTTGACAAATCACATGCATAACTGCTAGAATTAGATACAATATTCTCGGTTGCAATATTTGGAACACGAAGGTCTGGAGGTTTTGAAGGCTCAAATCCAAAAAGACCAGCATTTGTCCAGAGTTTAATGGAAGACATGTCATCAGTATCAACAGAAGGAGAATGTTGAGAGATGGATGTCTCAACTGGAGCTTCACTGCCCAACTTGGATTGCAAATTAGGAATGCTTAAATCAGCAGACAGATCACCATCAATGCCTTCATAGACATTCATTCTCATAATATCATGAACATTATTTTCAGAAAAATCATTGTCAACAGAGCATTTTGAGTTGGAAGCCGAGTCAGTCATGTGAGGTGACTGCATACTGTTCAGACAATCTGAAGAGACTAAGTTTGAAAATTTTGGAGACACAAATTGTTTCAAGAGCCCATCAGATGCATTCAGAGCTTCATTATCATCAGAATCAAGAATTTTCCCGGCTGTCTCCGGCATCTCTCTAGTTCCAGATTCCATTCCTTGAGAACTAGAGTTACATACTGAGTTCACTTCCCGTTTGGTTTGGCACACTGCTTCAATCTCTGTCTCAGATTCTAGCATATTGAGTGCATCCATATAGTTGTCTGTCTCGCTTGTGCCTTCATCAATGTGGTTTGCACCAGATAACGATACTGGTACTTTAGCAATATCAAACAAAATGTCCTCTTGATTCGAGACTCTAACTTGGGCATGATCCATTTTTTGTGGTTCAGAGTTTACTGGCAGAGATGCTGAATCTTGGACCTTATCCACAATTATGTCATCATATGATATGGGACTTGCAGCCTTAACAATTTCAGTTTTTTCATCCCAGGTAACGGAAGAGGATCTGTCAACGCTTTGCCCTTGCAAAGAATCATGCAATGAATTATCTTCACCACCATCTCCATTAAGTTCATCATGTAAAACAGAAGCACAAGAACCACCGTGTTTCATATCTAACTTAGAATCAGAAAATTTATCATATTCTTGGTCATCAGGCCCCAGTGAACAGTTTGTATCCAAAACTTCTTTAACACAGCTCGACCAAATCTTTGAACCAGAAGGCATTCTTGATTCACTAAGAAGTTCAGGATTTAATCTCATATCAGGTGTCGATATATTCTGGCTTGAAAGGCTTTGTGCATCAGTACTTGGAGATGCAAAAAGTGAGCTGCTAGCTAGGCTGTTAGTTTTGCATGTATCAAATATAAGATTAGTTTAATATCCTATAAAGAAGAAGACAGGTACTGTTTACCAGTAATCCATTCTATTTTGTCAACAATCAGAAGAACCTACCTGCTATTGTGCCGCAATAGGTGTGCCGCATGAACTTCTCCATTCCTCGGACGTGATCCTTTTCTCTGTGTATATTTGTATAATGCAGAAGACTTTTAGGTTTTCATTTGTGAGCATAAAACTCTTGGTCATTACATGAAGACACAGCTAACAACAAATCTATAGCCGATATTTATGGTTTTTAACTATAAATCATAGAAAGTATAACTAATTGGAGAACCTGTATATTCACACTACAAATTTATCTTAAATGGCTGCCAGTCCTCAACCTAGATAATGGATGATTAAAAGTTTTGCAATAATTGTGCAGTGAAAATGCCCAACCATCGTCAGGGCTCTCTTTTTCTTCTGTACAGGAGGGATTTTCCAACCCTGAAGGTTAGTTCAGGTCATGAATGGTCCAGTAGAATTAACCCTTCCTGAAATTACATATATTTAACACAACATGATGGTTGCCAAACTTGTGCAGTGCCATACAAAAATCAGGATGGTCTTAATAATATTTAACCCTTTGGGAGTGTGAGGGTAAGAGGGTGTATTTCCAGCTCTAACTAAACACATTTAATTTCAGCTACATGTACTGCTCCTAGTTATAAGGTTGACTAATATATATTATTATTTATTACATATAGATGTGTACTGCTCCTAGCTATAAAGTTGACCAATATTATATATATATAGATAGATATGTATATACATTTTGTATTTCTTTTCACCTTGTAAGGCCTTTCAAGTAGTTCATCTAACAGAGATTAGAGGGTTGGATTCAAAAAGAAAAGCAAAATTTGTTAGTACCTTAATCTTCTGAGCTTTCTTTTCTTTCTGTGCATGTTCACCTTTCTCTGATTCTGACATAGCCCAAACCCTCTTGAAGTAGGATGGATCCGAATATCTCTTTAAACAAGCTCCAGCACCAGCACTATCAAATCTGAAAAATACAACCAGATTATTTATATGATTAGAAGAAAAATATTAGTCTTCCCAACAGGTAGAATACCTAAATCATAAAAAATCTCACTTGTCAAGCAGGTACAAACGTGGTGGGTCATGACATTCTTCATAGGAATCCATCATAAAGCATGGCAATTCATTAGATAGGAGTTGACTCTGCTGGTTCCGGAGATTGGCATGCCAGACACAACCTGAGATTGACATTTTGCCATCAAGGAACTAAAATACCATGATCCCATTTTTAACTTAACGAAAATAACAATTCCAACTGTCAGTTTCTTCAATGTATCCTGGCAGGACAGCATATAATTGTAACATATAATAGTTGAAGATGCTTCATGCCTGTGTATTGCAGAGAAATGGTGACTCACTTATCTATCGCTGTCACAGGGTAAGAAAAGAAGTTTAGATTTTGGCGAGTCCTTTCATGTGTGTACAGAAGCATCAAAATTGTTTTGTGAAATTCAAGACTCTTCACAAGCACACACATTCAAATCCTTTATCACATTAAACAGAGAAAAACAAGATGATCGGTGACAATAAGAAAGGCCTGACGATGAGATGGAAGCTGATGTTATGTTACTAAAACAACAGGTAAATTTTGTCATTGGTAAATATTGCCACATAAACAGGCACTATTATATCTTCTAGTTTGGAGCTTATTATATTTGTCAGCCTTTTATTGTTGGTGAACACCTTGTCAGTCCAATTCAGCTACCATGCATGATTGTATCTGCTTATAATTATATAAATTAGTTATTAAAATAAATATGGTATAACAAAAAAAAAAAGGTCTGTTTCTCATTTTTAAAGAAAGCTTTGCTTAGAATGACTTCAGTGTGTAAATCATGAAGATAAATCTTTCCAAATAACTATGAACATGACAGCTTGCTGCTAGAGAAGCAGAGGTTAAGTCCTTGTCTATGGTCTACCAAGTACACCATACACCGACCAGCAATTATATATTAATCTGAGAACACACAAAAACAAGAAGCCAAACAAGGCTGGAAAGTTTTAACACCATCTCAAGATGTAAATATGGACGAGGGTCCCCAACATGTATTGCCCATATATCAATAGGCACAGGTATCGGCAGAATAAATGAACAGATAGCAATAGCTCAGATTGTAACTTTGAATCAATTGATTGGCAATCTTACAACTAAAGCTTACTTATGCTAAATCAAGAGGATGCTTATAATCAGCATAGGTAGAAGCAAAGTTTTTCAAACTGTCCCGAACCATCCTGTTCGGGGTGTACCGAACTGGACCGGCCAAAAACCGGGACAGTTCGGCTGTGAAAAATGGTCCGGAACCCTTAATCATCCAAAAAATCCCATACCGGACTGGTATGATACTATGCCGGTGCATTTCACCCGGTTAGGTTTGGACAATATAGCCATGGAGGAGGGGGGCTTTTTCTCAGTTTCACAAAAATTGGTACAGAACTGGTATGATACAATACCATGGTACGGTAACCAATACGGTTTTCGGTACCAGTTCAGCGATCTTTAGATAGAAGGCTTCTATTTAAGGTTTCCAAAGGATACTGACATATTAATAAACCAATGCAAGCCCTATATTAATAAGAAATGCTAAGCATACACAATTAACAAGAATCCACCAAGCACTTTCTCAGTAAAAAGTCTTTTTTTTTTTTTTTTTTTGGCGGGGGGGGGGGGGGGGGGTTGGGTTTATTGAGCAACTGTGTTATGTTCTTGATCATACAAGAATCCACCAATCACTTTCTCAGTAAAAATGTTTTTTTTTTTTTTTTTTTTGTGCGGGGGGGGGGGGGGGGGGGGGAGCAACTGGGTTATGTTCTTGATCATACAGTAATATTCATCGATATGATCTGAGCTTTTTGGAGATGTTGAGTTGCATCTCCACATTTCATATGTGCCACCACTTTTGAGCATCATAATCTTCAATGAAATCAAGAGAAACTAGGCCATTTACAATCAAGATCAGTTCAGCTTGGATGACAACCCTAAGCAAGATGGCTCCACAAAAGAATAGAGCAGACTAACGCAAAAGCTGAGTGTAGAGGAAAAGCATTAGGAATATCTGTGGCACTTTTGGACATGCAGTAATAGATATTTGAGTGCATTGATGCTATAATAATTTACATAAATCTGATACCTGCTACATAAGCAAAATGTATGTGGCTTGTTTGATCAAGAATGGCCTTCTCAAGTGATGGAAGAGCTGCTTCTATGTTCTTTACTCGAGTCAACATTTTACTCCCCCTTGCAGCTGTTGCTGTCACTTGTTCATGCAGATCATGGAAAACATCTGCAGCAAACCTACAAAATAGCAAAAAGGTTGTCTCGGTACAAGCAAGATAGTTCACAGTTTACACATGGTCACAGGCCAGACCACAAACAAAGAAGAAAAGAGTTGAAATACAAAAGCAAGCGGATCATTTTAGTGAAAACCATAGAAATTATATACAATCTAAGTGAGCACCTCTACAGGTGAAGTTTGGAAGCATACTAACTAAACAGGATATCATTTTAAATTATGCTAGCACAGGGCACATGCTATGCACATGGTGGACCAAGGAGGACAATATATTAATGGGTTTCAATGATCCTACCACCAGCAAAATGTTCAGGGACTATTTTTCACTAATCGATTTTCTAATTGACATGTGCTCGTACACTCATTTTTTTGTTGGCATCTCTCTCTCTCTCTCTCTCTCACACACACACACACACACACACACACACACACATACAAAACAACAACAGCAATAACAACCTCTGAATGTGCAAAGTCTCTCTTAGGAGAACAAGTGAGAGGTGTAGTAGTTGAGCTTGAGACAATCTTTGGCCTAGGTAGCCTGATCATTGATTATCTATAGGTGAAAGTAAAATAGACATTTGTAGCATAGATAGTTTAACCAACAACTACCCCTTCTTACGTCACAGTTTCCTGTTAATTCTTAAACCATCACATCTAGTCTCTTGGCATGTTGTGCCTCATCAAGTCCATTTCTTCCCCGTGCTTTTGATAGCCCAGTCATCAAAATCATGTTAATGTCCACAACAGAAAGGCTCACACTCTTATATCCTAATTGTTCAACATCCAAACCCTAATATTGAGCTAGTTTGGATGCAAAACCATGAAAGGGGGAATCATCTTTGATGATATGCTCGACACAC
The DNA here is from genome assembly GCA_021397845.1 of Areca catechu. Lineage (NCBI taxonomy): Eukaryota > Viridiplantae > Streptophyta > Magnoliopsida > Arecales > Arecaceae > Areca > Areca catechu. Next base: position 176,463,534 of record CM038042.1, read on the forward strand.
TTCATTTTGCCTCTACATGACACCTCCAAAAACACTATCTGCTCCAATCCCTAGAAACAAAAAGGATAAACATATGCTTCTTACATACAGAGCCTATTTTCCCAAAAATTAGAAGAGTACCGTATTCTTCTCGAGACATCCTCCATGGTGACAAAGTATCTAAATAATCACGCACTACCAATTCGTGAACAATCATTTAAGTCCCATATAGTTTGTGTCAACCTCGTCAGTTGGCATCAACTCTCTAAGCAACTTACCGTCCATTTTCCTCTGCACATCTTCAAAATCCAACTCAGTAAGTCAAAGCTCAACTTAGTCCAGCTAAATGTCTTTATCCACTAGGCTGTTCCAAGTAACCCACCACTACTGCTAACTGCTGACTCCCCTCCCTTGTCCTCTTTCTGCTACCTCTCCTTATAAGCATTTACACATGTACATCTCCAGGATCCCCATTCTCCATTAAGAGGAAGCCCTTCTCCAAATTGAAACATTTCAAAATTCCAATAATAATTTCCAATTACTGCTTTACCATCTTTTTAAACCCTCAATTCCACTCTATGAAAGAAACTATCATCTGGCTTATCCAAATCAATCAGAAACCACAAAATGCCTTCCCAACTATTTGAATCTTCAATCTCCATAACTCAATCTGGTAATCAATTTCTAGAAACCTAACATAACCCCCAAAAATCTTGCTCAACCACCTACTTTGCCAATAAATCCGCACCAAACAATTCATCATCATGCCTAATTATTTATGGTACCCCACCTAGCTAATCAGTTCACGAACCCGACTTGAAACAGACGACCATCACCACTCACAACAACATGCTCATTTGATTGTTCTAGAAACGCAAACCCTCCAACCCGCCCAACCACCCCCAAGTGGTTATCCTTCTACATATGTTCCATAAAACAAGTCCCACCCAACGAATTCCTGGAGCGGCCCTTCTTTTTCCAAGAAATTAAACTAAAAACATTTGAGGCACAGGAAAGGAGTATTAACAATAACTTTTAAGAAACACGCATAAACACACGCACATAAATAACTTACTAGCAACAATATACTATACAGCGATACAGAATATGAATGTTGAATTGAAACGAACTAAAACATTTTGCCGTAACCAAATCTTTTAAACCTACAAAAATAAAAAGAAGAAGGAGAAAATATATTTTAAATTTCCAAGGGCATTACGAGATGCAATCGAGTACTAAAGCTTCGCACCATTGTGCAAGAAAGACAAGAAAGCCAATAAATCAAGAAATCAAGAAACAGAACAAGAAGAAACGAGAGGGAAAAAAAAAAACAAAAAAAAAACAAGAACAGAAGGAAATGAACAAGAGGAATTACTCGGCGAGATCGCCCAGCTGCCTCAAGACCCCAACCAGCCCCGCGACCGCAACCCCATCCAAGAGAGCCTTGGAGTCCTCCTTCTTGGCCGGCCGCCCGTAGAGCTCCGGCTCTCCCAGCCGGTACTCGTTCCTCACCACGAACCGCACGAGCGGCATCCTTGCTCCCTCCCCTCCCTTTCTTCGCTCACCGTGGAGGAGGAGAAGCCAGCTCCAGTCGGGATCTGGCGACTGACAGGCCTCGAAGCCCCGCTCTCATCGAAGCCGGGCGAGTTATTATCTAACAATCCGAAGGTTTAGAACACGCGAGTTGGGCGGCGGTGAACCGACAGCGGCGAGACGAGACAACGACGGCCTAACTGCCCGAACTCGGCGCGCTCTGTTTTGGTGCGGCCGCTCGCTCGTTGCCTTCGCCGCAAGGCACCATCATTCTTCCCATCAGAGGTGGCCACCGGAAACATAAGTGGGTTTGGCTTCGGATGCTCCCAGTAGAAAACGACCGGCAGTCCCCAGCACAAGCTCTGGGATTATTTAATAAGGGAGAAAACGAAGAAAGGGTTGTCTTAAATGATCATTTATTATTACAAAAACTAATACCAGATAAGCCTGCTAAATATTGCCAGTAGACAGGTATATTTAAATATTTATTGGCGAGATACAGCAGGTTTCCTGATGCTCATCTTACATGCAGCTTTGAGCATGGATATCATTTTCTCATCTCATCTATTTTAGCTATTGCATGCGTCATGTGATCGAAAACCCTTATCATAGCAAAAGATTATTTGGGTCCTTGGTATTAGCATGATGTTTTTAAATTGTTGGACTTAATTTTTTTGGGTAATGACTTGTTAAATACCATGCATGGCACATCAAATTTTAACACGCGGATCACATGATATTCAGTTAAATGACTCTCGACGATAAATAAATTATCGACATAAAGATTGAGAAATATATGTTTTTTTTTTCGTGGGAGCCATAACAATGGGCAATTTTATGTTTTGAGTATTTTACAACAATTTCATATATACTAGCCATATATAGCAATCCTTTCGCAATACTACCTTCAGAATTTATATGAATTTATAGTTAATCATTTTGATTTTATAATCTATATACGTCTAAATAAATTAGTGCATCAAACATTTTTATTGCAATGGTATGTATTTTAATCCATGAGCTACCGTAATAATTAATGGCGGTGGCCACTTAGACCAGAAAAAGCAAGAAGAAAATTAAGAAAAGTTTGCTTCAAAGATAACTAAATTCATTTTTTTCTTTGTTACGTTCCATCATAGCTATTATGATGGTTTACAATAGTTACGGGTATAATTATTGCAATGCTCCAAACTTAGTAGAACCCCATGGCATAATTGACAATAATAGCCCATAACTAGACTTTTTGGAAGATTAACAAAAACAAAATTAACCATATGCTGATCCATAAGCCAAATTTTATTATGCATTTCGCATATCAACTATATTTAAAAATGATGAGAGATCGGGATGTACGGACGTGACAACAAGTCCAGGCTCTTTCTCAAAAATCTTTATCGAATCAAAAATCTGGTCCGTCAATTTGACGGACCATAAAAGAGAATGGTATGTTATCTGAATTTTGATTATTATTTATAATTAGTTCATGTAAAATTTTTTTTTAAAAAAAAAACTTTCTCGAACATTTCTAGCATGCTGTAAAATTCGTGCATATATGTATTTAATTTTATATCGATTATATATATATAAAAAAAAGTATACATATTCATGCAAGAACAATAAATATAAATAATATTTTTAAATTTATCTTTTATGGATGAGATCCTATATTACCATAAATGATATGAGAGTAGATTATATAGACCAGAGAAGGTTTTTTTTAAAAACCGATCAAAAGTCAAACATTGTGTTTGTGATGGGGATTCGAGGCTGCCAAGGCCATGTAGGTAAGCAGAGGTCGCATTGCTTGAATCATGGATTACAGTTTTGAGAAAAGATGAACGACCGGTTAAAGGCCATGGAAGGACGATGATTTGCATGGCTGGAGTGATCAAGTGGGACTTCTGTAGCAGAAAAAGTCTCGACACACAGGACCGTGTTGTATATATCCTATTAGTTCTCATGGCAGCATGGTCAAACAGAAGCACGGAGGCTAGCTTTTAGTTCTCTCTTTTCCTCTTTCTTTTGGGGGCAACATTGCATGCGAGAGCAAGTGGTGGACTGCTGCATGGCACGTAACTCTTATATTGACTCTTATATTGTGCTAAACCGCACCAGGTTGTATCAGATCATCACTGACTACCACGCTAAACCATTACGTTGTCCAACCCATTTCCACTCCATGGATGCTTGATCGTGTCTTTCTCCATTTAATTCATCGTGGTTTCCGCTTTCCATCTTTCCCAAACCCCTATGAACCACCCTCGAGGCCCCTTGGGATCATTAGTTCATTGCTTCTTCTCTCAGGGAAACAGTTGAAACAGTTCAAATGGTAGATTAATCCCTTTCCTATCACTGGAGAGTGGAGAAGCCGAATAAAAATAAAAGGCATAAAAAGGGAGTGAGATCGAGTCTAGGTGTTAATTTTTTTTTGAAAAGTAGTGATGGTCTAGGTGTTAATTAGTATCACACGCTTATGCTGCACGTTTATTTATAGTGTCATAGCTTTTCATCAATGTAGCTTTTTTGTTGGTGCACCATGTTGATCCACAGGAAGCAGCTTGGTTCATGATTTAAAATGCAATTTATACTTAAATTAGATCTTCTAATAATTCAAAGGCATCTTACGTGCATGATGTTATTGGACGTCAATAAGCTAAATACTAGAACTTAAAAAAAAAAAAAAAAAAAAAAAAAAAAAAAAACGGAGTCAGGAAAATTATTGCCTCCATCTGACATGAGAAGGATGCCTATGTTCGAGGTAGAAATATATAATAGAATTAGATCATGAAATTCTTCGCTCCCTGTACGTAAAGCTGCAGGAGTACGTAAAAACTCCTGCAGTAAAAAGCTCATGACAGTTTCACAGCCAGGGGTCGGATCAAAATGGAAGTACCACAAGTGACAGATGGATCTACCAATACATGTATTTATTGTATTCTTTATTGTATCGATCAAACGACAGCTAGGTAGTTTAGATATTAAATATGAGCAAGAATCTATCTAGATGGTCCATGCATGCATCCTCATACATTTATACAATACAGTAAGATCTTGCCATTACCACTAAAAATGACACTATATATATGTGAAAATAATTGTACGCGTTACATATCCATCTATCTAGGAGCAGCAAAGTTGTGGGAGTTAATGTATGAGTTTCCGGTGATGCTGTGAAGGCCATGTGCCCCAAAAGCTTAAACAAATGATAATCCAGTAAAGTCTACTTTTGTGAGAACCGGCCGGCTTTTTATGTCAAAGTTGGCGGATCCAACCATCTTCAATCCAACACGAGAAAAGAGAAATGGATACTCACCGGGATCTCATTTTCTTGTTTGCTCGATCGAAATGATCACCGGAAGAGTCAGAGGGATACCGTGGAAAGGAAAAAGATGGCTGGAGGCATGGCGGAGTTGAACAGGACTTTCGAACGGCCAGCTATATCCTCGATAAGCCATGGATCATCTGTATTGAAATCTTTTTTTAAAATCCTCTTCATCGCTTTTAATTGAGTCGAAACGAGCCCCTCCGCCTCCTTTCTCTGTCTTCCTCAACTCTAGCAATGGCGGAGCCGACGTGTGAAGTCGTTGCCATCGGATCTTCCCAAACTCTCGCTTTCCATCTCTTTGATCCATGAATTTCGAAGGGTTTCGACTTCTATCATTGTCAAAACTCAAGTGCCGCCGGTCCATTCCCGTCATTGTCATGCCTCGCCGGTGAGCTTCCTCCCCCTCTTCTCTCTTTCCCGGTCCAAGGTAACGAGGAAGGCTGTTCGAGCCGAACCAAGAAGGGAATAGGACAAAAGAAAAAGGAGGAAGAAGAAGGAAAGAAAGAAAAAAAAGAAAGAAAGAAAAAAAAAGAGAGGAGAGATAAAAGAAGAAGAGAGAGAATGAATAATAGAGGAAAGAGAGAGGAGAGAAAAAGATGTGAGAGAAAGAGGAGAAAGAGAGTGGATATAGAGTGGGGAGAGAAAGAGGGGAGAGAAAAGGGGAGAGAAAGAGAGGAGAGAAAAGGAGAGAGAAAGAAGAAAGAGAAGAGGAGAGAGAAAGAAGAGAGAGAGGAGAGATAGGGGAGAGAGAAGAGGAGAGAAGATAGAGGAGGAGGAAAGAAAGAGAGAAAAAGAGGGAGAGAGGAGAGAGATGAGAGAGAGGAGAGAGAAAGAGGAGAGAGAGAGGAGAGGAAAAAAGGAGAAGGAAGAAGGAAAAATAAAATATAGAAAATAATAATAATAATTGGAATCGGCTTTTTTAGTGATTTAGGTCAAGATCCAGACTGGATTAAGTCCATTTTTTTTATGCTAGTTTATAGAAAATTAATTACATGATTAATCTTGCTAGGATTTTCATATTTCTTATTGATAAAGCAGTATCAGAGTTGAGACTCATATAAGCCATACATTAATAGAGTTTTTTCATGTAAGTTTACTTGACCTCTAGTATCAAATGCTAAATATATTTTATAGTATAGGGTAAATGTTATGAAATGTTAAATATATTAAGCATAAATTGAGCTATATTGAATTGCATAAATTGTAGTATTTTTGGTGTCAAGACACTCTAGTCCGACTATGATCACACGAGGACCTAATCTTCTTCCGGACCTCCAGTGATCACTAGTACATGACCGATGGACGATATGTATGGTCAAAAATTAGTTTATTTTTAGATTTTGCCATGGCACATGCTGAGTATGCATAATTCCTCGTATGATATCAGAGCTAGTTTTCTTTCGAGTGTCGAATGGAACGATCACTGATACATGACCGATGGATGATATGTGTAGTCAGGATCTAGTCTCTTTCGGAATTAGCCATGAACCGATCGTGGCCATAGTTAGAGGTACTAGAAAAGTAAAGTAAAAATGATTGGCTATCCATGGTTGTATTGTTTGCTAATTAAATGTGCATATTAACATGATGTTGCATTTTGTTTTGTCATGAATTGATTTTTTTGTGATGTATGATTTGTGTATGTTTGCAAATCGTTATTGACATATTTATGTATATATTAGAGGTGATGATAATTTACTGAACCTGCAAAGCTCACCCCCTATTTGCTATATTTTGTACATATCCAAAAGATCAATCAAACTTTGGGACCGGTCAGTGAGGAGCTATAGTTATGTATTAATTCTTTAGTTTATGTTTTATCTTAAATTTTAGTTGATCATTGCTTACATTGTATTCTGAATTTTTAGTTGAACTTTATCTACTTGTTGGTTTTGATAGAAAACTCTATAAATAATTAATGAATTTATTTTCTATCACTGCCAGATTGTTGATTAATAAGATAGGTCTTGCATTTTCGTTGGAATTGAAGCCAGAAAAGATGTGGCCGTATGTCGTGGCTCGAGCATCGGCGGGACGTGACAATTGTTGGATTAGAATTATTTTCTCGTAAATTCTAGTTAATTAACCATTATGTACCGAAAAAGGAAGGTAAACAACATGCATAAAAAGCTTAAACAAACTAGAAGGCTAACCATACCAAATCTCACAACCATGCAATTCATCGGAGATTAAGTGCATCCAAGCTCGAAGATTTATCAACTTTAGCTAGCCATTAAAGATCGATTGTGTAACTTCGATCATCCGCCGTAGATATGTAAACATGCTAAAAAGGATAGGAATGTCATGCATGTTACAACCATGGTTTCTAACAACCCCCATGGTTTCATTAAACAAATGCAATAAGTAATTGCATGTAAGAACAAGGGCAATTTTGACCGAACGCAAAAAAATGGTGACGCCATCTCTCCTCCGCGCATCGACCAAGCAATCAGGTAATGGTCACCGCAAGCTATACCTTTCCCGCGAAAACTCCAAATTCCATCATGAGATGCAAATATATGTGCTGGTGCCTGAAAGATTTGCTTGGTGTCTGAAAGCAACACAACACGGGTCAATCGGACCAACTCATCACCTCTTTTAAGTGTTGGGAACGCAGCAAAAATCTAGACAAAGATAGAGGAGCTTTCGCTTGTGCTTCACATCATCAAGTACTACTTTGCCTTACAAGTCACCTTACCCACTCGTTTTCTAATTTTTTTTGTTTCATGTTATAATATCTGAAAGGCTAAGTAGACTGTAAGCATTGTATAAGCAAAAGATTTGTAGCATTATATCCCTATCCCTGATGCTTAAAGGAGCCTTATTTTTAAAAAATATGTGGAGTGACTTAATTTGGACTCGCCTTCCTCGTTATTAAAAAAAGAAAATTATTATGCAGTGCTCGTAGGCTATGGTTTGTTACAAGCTCATACCTCGCATCCACATCTCCGGGCCTAAAAATTAATCTAAAATTTATTTAAATCAACCATAATATTATATCTTAAATTAATCTAAAATTAATATGAAATGTACGAAATATGGAACATCGATCCCTTCCCCTTGAGCTATCACCGTGATGGTCAATGCTGCATGTCATCGGTGATTAAATAATGTCACGAGCTCATCCTATCAACTTGGACTCCTCGAAATATGAATTGGAGGTACGGAAGTGGAACATCCATGGCCTCCAACAGAGCAGGGAGGGAGTACGGATGGGGAGACTTGCTTCTTCCATCGGCAAAATAAGGATTAAAAAAATCTCAACAAAATTACTCTTCCTATTGTTCGTGTCAAATTGAAATGGCCTTACAGCTTGAAAAAATTACCGCACTCCCACATAACTAGCTCTAAACGATTGCTGATGGACAAATTCTGATGTTCGATGCTGAATTGGATGATCGGAATTTTCTTGGATTAAAAAAAAATAATAATTTGATCCTTCAAAGCATAGTAGAGATTGCGTTTTTCAAACATGAGAAGTATGATTTACGATGCTGTAGATATATTAGTTAGTTAACAATAAGATTTTTTCCAACTACAAGGTAATGGATATATGATTTAACACAATTTAGTCATGCTTTCACTCTTTTTTTAAAAAAACATAAAAAATGTTTTGAATGATTGAGCGTTGCCTGTCGTATCTCGTAGGAAATGTATCCCTTTTTCCCATGTACACCCGGATTTCTTTTAGTCCTGCCCTGCTACCCACTTTGTCACAGGACCCAGCCACCAGGAGATCTCACTTTTATATACATATATATATATAGAAAAAAAAATAAGAAATAAATCCGGTATAGCTATCCCCATAAATTTTTATTTTACTAAAAAATATTAGATTCGAGATGCTTGATTTTTACAGCATTTCTTCATTTAAATACGAGTATGTCAACGTGGCACCACCATCAATATGCCAGCTGATTAGAACAAGAAAGAAAAAAGAATCCTATCTTTCACTCATTCAATTATCATGAATCTTTGAAGATAACTTTTGAATTTGACCGAGCCTTTCCCTCATCCCGCGACTCCACAAGAGTTGACTGTTGCTAAAAGAAATGTACAATCCCAAAACCCTGCATCGCCGGCCTAGGCACCTCTGGCCATCGTCCGGACCCAGTTCCTGGTAGGGCTCCTCCAGGTGCAAGCAACAGCGACGCTTCTTTTTTTTATTCGTTTCGGACGGATGATACGATACGTGTTACATTTCGGACGGATGATACATGTTGCATTTCCCATTCGAAGCTTAAGTGACGCTATTATTAGGCTTGTAAATCAAGGGAGGATTTTGGGAAATGATGCAAATTTGAACAACAAGCGATGAGTCAAAACGCCATGTTCCTACGAGTTGAGTTGGGGAATATAGAAAGAACGGAACGTAAGAAGGTTTTTGCATAAATCAAGATCAATATATAAAATTTTGTAACTTATCATTCAGATTTTCATGAACTGGAATGTAATATGTTTACCAAAATATTTGAATAATTGCAAAGAATTGTGTCATAAAATGATTTTTTTGTCGAATAAAAATGTAAGGGATGGGTTAAACTAACGAAGAATTGGGTTGGAAGTCGTTATTATAACGGTGATGAGTGAATTGTATATCATTTCATTCCACTGTAAATATCTTTATTGTACTTAACTTTCACTTGCAATAAAACTGGAGGGGGGAAGCTCTTCGTTTCCTCCCTATTTCGGTCAAAAAAAAAAAAAAAAATGTTAGACTTGGACATCAAGTAACCAAGACGGTCCAAAATCATGAACAAATTGGCTAGATTACATGGGTTAGATTTTTTTTTTTTTATATATATAAAAATTCCTTTGAAATGGTTTTATCAAGTAGAATGAGAGTCCATAAAGAAGAAGTGAAGAATTATTTTTTCTTTCCTTAATTATATCAGGAGTAAAGGAGGAGGACAAAAACAGCACCATTTTTTTTTTTTTTTTTCTTGGACAAAGTTGGGAGCAAACTCGCAAGTACTTGTAGATTTAATCAAGTTTGCTACTAGCACCTTCTACGTTGAAATAATAAAAATGTCACAGTAAAGATGTTCATGACATGCAAGTAGCATAAGAACATAGATCAGGCTAGCTTGTCATTAAAAACTAAAATATATAATTATAATAACATAACTTAAAACTCAAGTCTAATGCCAAAATAAAGATATATTATCAAGCTTTACATAAACATTCAAGTGAAAATATTTATATACACACATATCAATCTTTTACATATTTGCAATTCACTCACCTTTTCTCCTTCACTAAAAATGATTTTAACGCAATACAATAACTTTTCCCCCCATTCTCTTATGTTCACGGATTTAGGTGCACTACTTCAGAACTTTTCATACGGTCAATTTGACAAGCTACATTCTTGCATATTTCAATTGAGATGACCCGGAATTTATCCGTAAAGACTATATATCCCATGCTAATGTAATTTGTCTTCGAGATGTGCCTTGGATTTTTTAATTGCAAACCAATCCAAATAGGTCAACCCTACTTTCTAACGGTGTAATTCAAAAGCCTTCATACGAGACATGCATACATACATTGCTACGCTGCCTTTCTTCCCCCTCCTCTTCTTTTTTTTTTCTTTTGTTTTGTTTTGTTTTTTTTTTTTTTCTGGGGAGGCATTGGTGCATTGCTAATGCTACCATCCGAAATAAAAATATAGTACAAATTTTTTTTCTCATGAAAAAGGAAAAAACGGAATCGCTAAGGTGATAGCCCGGTTGATAGAGGCTTAGCCTCATCTTCCATCGGTCATGGGTTCAAGATCCTCACGGGTAATTCGATTAAATCTAGAAATTTTTCTGGGACATGTGATCGGGATAACGTCACGTGTCGAGAGAGTGCTGTCAGGCTGACGTATTCACTGGTGATGAAAAAGGTACGCGAAAAAATTACGATCCGAATCGGACATAGCCTAGCAGGATTGGGATCCAGTCGGGATAGCTACACCGAAATTTATCCTCCGTCTCCTTTTGCTTTTATCAAAAAGGGGAAAAGGATACCAATCGATTATAAGGACATGTTCATAAAGTTATGGTAATAATCAAGAACTGCTGAGAAAAAAACTATAGCCATCCATATTTCCTCTTACCTGCATTACATTGGTTGCATTTGAGTCAACGCGAGTTTAGAACTCCTAACCTAGCTCAAGATTATAAGCCAACAAAACTTTGCTGGCATACTGGATATCTTTAATAAATTTATATTATTTCAAAGAAACAAAGTCCTTGGCTTTTTTTTTTTCCCTTGTAACAAAGAATACTAAATTAATGAAACTTCCTGGCCAGCATTCAACATGCTATTTAAATGGCCTTTTTTTTTTTTGTGTGTGTGTGGTTTGGGTGGGGGGTGGGGTATGACATTGCTAATGCTACCATTGATAATAAATATACAGTACAGATTCCTTCCTTCACGAAAAAGGAAAAAGGACACCAATCAATTATAAGGAGATGTTCATAAAGTTATGGTAATAATAAATAACTGCAGAGAAAAACAGTGTAGCTATCCATATTTCCTCTTGCTTGCATCATATTGGTTGCGTTTAAGTCAACGCGAGTTTTGAACTTCTAACCAAGCTCAAGATCGTAAGCCAACAGAACTTTGCTGGCATACTAAATATCTTTTTTTTCCCTTGTAACAAAGAAGACTAAATTAATGAAACTCCCTAGCAAGCATTCAACATTCAATTTAAATGGAAAGTCCTTAGGTTGCCTAATGATTAAGTTGATAAAGTGTACTAGTGACCTAGGATCTATCTTGTTATCCAATTTCAATTCTAAAAGAAGCATTCTTAATCTTGAAAGATCCCTTCAGCTAAATCCGATAGCCAAACATAAAATTCGAAGATTCTGAATTCGACTTAACCACGCTTGCTGACAGGTGGGCCAGAAAAATGCTCCAACTCTAAGCCCATCAGTCAGATAACTAGAGTTAAATGGAGGCCCGGTTAGAATCGTCACAGACGAATGCTGTGGACGGACGCGGATTTAGCTCTCACGCACGGGTGGTTTTGTTTTTGCGGTCGATCTACCCTGCCATGCTTTGTGGCGTCTTTTCTCTTTTTATTGTTTGCATATAAAAAGAATACACGTTGGGATAAAAAATGTTGAATTAAAGATATAACAGGTACAGCTGGAGCTGTCTTTGTCATTGCTCGCTTTATTGCTATGGAAGACACCCATCTTGTGGAGCAGACTGTTTTCCTAGTGAAGTTTTATGGAGCTTGGACGGGAATCAAGTACGCCAGGAGGATCCTTCATCTGGATCGCCTTCTTATCGAAGGCGATTTCTTGACGATGATTTGATCCTTCATCTGGATCGCCTTCTTATCGAAGACGATTTCTTGACGGTGATTTCGATAAGGCGATTTCTTGACGATGATGGATCGCTTTCTTATCGAAGATGATTTCTTGGATCCAGAGTGCTCTCAAGGAGACTCCCACCACTTTTCCTATCTTACAGGACATAGCTCTGTTGCTCCGTGATTGTACTGGGCTTATTGTCCAGCACGTCTCCGCAGCTCTGTTGCTCCGTGATTGTACTGGGCTTATTGTCCAGCACGTCTCCGCAGCGGACGTGACTTCTTTTGTTGCCATCGCCTTCTTATCGAAGACGATTTCTTGACGGTGATTTCGATAAGGCGATTTCTTGACGATGATGGATCGCCTTCTTATCAAAGACTTTCTTGACGGTGATTTCTTGGATCCAGAGTGCTTTCAAGAAGACTCCCACCACCTTTCCTATTTTACAGGACATAGCTCTGTTGCTCCATAATTGTACTGGGCTTATTGTCCAGCACGTCTCCGCAGCGGAAGTGGCTTCTTTTGTTGCCTTTCATTCGGAAGGGTTTATTTGCTCTATTCTCGTATATGTAAATTTTAGAGATATTTTGTTAGCTGATAGTATGGGTTGTATTTTTTTTTAGGATTATTATATAAAATATTTGATTTATCAAAAAAAAAAAAAAAAAAATCTGACGGCCACCACGGGATTTTGAAATTTTTGTTTCAATTTTAAGCATTATAAGCGGATGCTAGTCTTGTTCTGGACCGGTAGCAAATCAAATCAGGGAGGAAAGGGCAAGAGACTCCCAGCAACGCGAGATGTAGGGGAAAATTAGACTTCTAGCTCTATATGAATAGGAGAGACGATTTGTGACCCGTTTCATCAATCCATAAATAACCCATTCTAGGCAAGTACGAATTTGACATGAATAGATTTAAGTCGTAGATGGATTAACTTATCTAAATTTGTTTATTAAATGAGTTCGGTCCAGTTTTAGTTTTTTGATCCATTTAATCCATTTTAATCTATTTAAGAATTATATTAAATTATAATCTAATCTATTTAGTACTTGTTTAATTTATTAAAATATGCTTATTTTTTTATTTTATTAAACCTGATCTACTTAATCTGTTTAAATTTTTGATTTATTAGAAGTCTATTTAACATATTTAATTTGTTTAATTCAACTCGGCCTGTTTAATAATTGGATTATATAGGTCAAGTTGGATTATTCATTTAATAAACATGTTGAGTCTAAATCTAGATTTTTGATCTATTTAATAAATAAATCTGGTAGGGACATCAGAGGTCCTAGACTTTGGTAGAGGCATTTCAACACTCTGTAGTTATCAAATTAGAGTTTAGGATGCGAGTCCAAGTTTTGTTTAATTTGTAATTAGGGTTTAGTCAATTTGAGTGAGTTCATTTAAGTTTTATGAGTAAGTCCATTGAAGTCCTGTCCACACTTGAGTCCTATATTTAGAATGCCAAGTCAGTTGAGTCAGGTCAAGTTTTGAGTCCCGTAAGTTTTGAAGTTTATCAGTCAAGTCAGTTCATGTTGAGCTAGTCATTTTTTGAGTTATGTAAATTTTATAGTGAGTCCAGCCAAATTTTACAAGTAGAAGACTCAGGATAATCAAAGATCCAGCTAGCTTAAAGTCATTGAGCCACACTTAAAGACCATGGAAGATCCAGCAAGAGAATTTGAAGGCTTTGGAACCCTGGACCATAGCTTGGAGCATGTTGGGCCGTCCAAGGCCCATGAGGAGCATCAAGAGGGGCGCCAACCCTTATGGTCACCCTCCTTGGTCGGCCTCCCTTAGAGTCACCCCTCTTTGGCCGACCAAGAGAAGGAGAGGGGGAGAGAGAGGCTCGGTCAAAAGTGGAGAGCCCTAGTCTATGTCTTTGTATGGGTTTAGGACTAATGTAATTTCTTATGAATACCCTTACTTAAGCCCCAAGTTTGTAAGCCTATTTAAAGGACTCCCCTCCCCATGTAATTTCAGAATATTGATGAATTAAATTTGAGTTTTCTCTCTTTGCTGTGTGCCTTTGCTGTGTGTGTGCTGTGTGCGAGTTCTTCTTGTTCCCGCGCCCTGCCTCCATCTACAACATCAAAACCTTAGCTGCCCCTTCCTTCCAACCCTTGGCCGCCATCATCCAAGAGCATTTCTTTTTCATTCTTTCAATTATTCAGTCTTCATACTTTTAATTTTCTAATCCCAGATGGTGATTTGTAGGTCTCTCAGTTCTCACGAGTCCGAGGATACCTTTTGATCAGCCGTCGGATCATCGAGTAGAAAGCCGCGAATCCGCATGGTCAGAAGCTTGTTCTTCCAGGTTGCATCCGGGGGCGTGAGCGATCTCTTCATGAAACGATCTTCAGCAGGCGCTTCTACCGTTGCCAGGTACACTCCCTTGATTCATCAGTAGCGGTATTGTAGGAAAGCTAGCCTGATCAGGGTTTCTTAACCTTGACGATCCTGCTTATCTATTACTTTAAGGTTTATTTCTATATGCATGACTTCCAGAATTTTCATAGAATTTTATACTTTGAATCTTGGCTTGAAATTCGGGATCTAAAACCTTAACTTCATGCTTAATCATGAAAAAATACTTTGCATGCATAAATCATCCCGCATCAAAATTAGTTTCAAGTTAATAAATTTTTGATCTGATATATATCCAACCTGATCTATGTCCGGCCTAGTAGTATTGCCACCCTAAATATGGGTCAACATTTCAAGACCAATAAAATTATGCCATGGATCTATTTGTAGACAATTCTTGAGAGGGGTTGCAAAAGTTTTGAGCGAGAATAAATAATTAGATCATATCAAGAATTAGCTCACAAAGATAGCAATAATCAAGGATATATATCATCATGCCAAGGATTATAACATTGTAGGTTTATGTTTTTTTTTGCCAAGTAAGTTTATGCTTTGTTATTAAAAATAAAATAAGGCATTGAACCATGATGTCCACTACGATGACAAAGCATTAATAAGGCAATGCCCAGCAACAACCAGGAAAGCGGACATTGCTGAAGCGATGGCGAAAGCAAGCTAAGTGGATGGTGCGAAGACTATTTGATATCTTTCAAATTTATTTTAAGATGAGTTACCATAAAAAAAAATTATATCATTAAGATGGTAGCACAATGGAATAGGCTTAGTCCACGTTCCACATATCTCAGGTTCAAGAATTGGCACCGTGGTAGACTTGAATTTGTAAAAACAAAGTGAAATTCTGATTCCAATATGATGTCGATAACATATCTTTCCCTGATTATCTTATATATTAACTGCTTCATATAAGTATATATAATAAGGGTGATGTATATCCGCCTGTCTTGCATTCTTTTTTAAGCGCAGAGCTCATCGACTTTAGTTTTTAGCTCAAATTCCTTTATTGTTATTGCCCTACCTTCTATGATCAACCCCTGGCATATTTAGGTTTTGATCTGAGACCGTCCTAGCCTGTAGGACCCAACACAAGTATTTATCCTTTAAAAGAAGAAAAAAATATTGTCAAAAGGATGCTACGGTCACTATCACTTTAGCTACTATTTTGATGGGATTGGGACAATGTACTCATCAATGTTGTGTAGGACCTTAGGATCATACCCGATATGATGAAAAGGGACTGAGCCATCTTTGTTATCACCTTGCATTAGATATTTTTAAAGGCCCTTATGCTCATGTCCAGAGGGGGAGCGACCTAGAGGGAATAGCTAGTCGCTCCCTCTCACTCCATTTTTCTTGTATAAAAAAATTATGAATATCTTTCGAATCTTGAATTTAATTAATACTCAGGTAAATATATTTTACATCCATTTCAGCTATTTGCAATCTTATTGGATTTGATAAATGAAGAACCAAAAGGGATGCATAAATAGGTTTTCTTAATAGGAATCTATCTTAAAATAATTTAATAGCTGAAATGGAACCTATAATTATTATTTTTTACTTATCATCGTATATCAATAGATAAGATTTTCATGAAAGAGATATCTAAGTAACCATCTCTTCAAATATTTTTTCTTATTTAAAGAAATCATCTTATAAGTCTAACTACCATCATTGAGGGGCATAGAAAGTTTTAATTGAAAAGAAACCTATAGTTATTTGTTATGCTAATTATTTCTTGAGAAGTAAAAAAATTAAACTTATTAAATTCAAATAAGAGATTAACCAAGCTAGTTAAGATCTTGGGTTACTAGATCACTGATGCAACCATCAGATTGGCCATAATAGGTTACAATAAATATAAAATATTTAAAATTTTGAAATGTATTCAATTAAGATTTTCATGAAAAGAGATATCTAAGTAACTGATCTCTTAAAATATTTTGTCTTATTTGAAGAAATCATCTTATAAGTCCAACTATCATCATTGAGGGGCATAGAAAGTTTTAATTGAAAAGGGACCTATAGTTATTTGTTATGCTAATTATTTCTTGAGAAGTAAAAAAATCATAATTATTAAACTCAAATAAGATATTAAACTAGCTAGCTATGATCTTGGGTTACTAGATCATTGATGCAACCATCAAATTGGCCATAATAGGTTACAATAAATATAAAATATTTAAAATTTTAACATGTATTAAATTACATTGACCTATATACTACTTTTCAATTGCATCATAAATATAAAATAATGATGAACCATATAAATACAAAAGATATCATATTATAGAAAAACATGTCAAATTTATAGATCATATTTATTATTTAAAATAGTTAAATCTTGCAAATATCTAGAAGGATAAAATGAAGTTTATTTTTTCTCATGCATGTTCTATCAAAGAAAACATTTCCATGACATCTTATTGTAACTAAGTTTATTGAATAATATATAACAACATATGAAAATAATATTTATTAGTAAAATAATGTTTTTAGAGGATTTTTAATAATTCTTAACTGATTTGGAATGCAAGATGTTTGGCTGCTAGAATTCATCACGTTGTGGAAGGGAGGGTGTAGGGGTGGCTATGGAGCAATTAAGGGATTCAAATTTATTTTTTAAATATGTAAACTTATTTATTTATTCTTGAATATTGAAAAAAGATAAGAAGTAAATAATATTAAAAAAAATATCCTTTTATTAAATCATAAACGATATCTTATTATTAAAAAATCTCATTTATTTATTTATCTTTTTTCAAAAAAATTATCTATTCCTGCCATCGCTACCATCAATCATGCATGAGTCTTGTTCTCCATTTTTAGTTGTCAAACTTAACTTCTCTAAGAGCATATTTGGTTAGAGGGAGCTAGCTAGATTCTAGGAGAATGGAAATGTGGCTTTTATTCTAGCTTGGTTAGGGAGTTTTATTGTCATTCTGATTCTCAAAAGGAATCGTAATATTTGGATCTCTAAAAACTTAATCCATATGCTTTTTTAGGATTCAAAATTTATTCTGGTTCTGATTATGAATCAAATCATGGATCGAACACAATGAACGATATATCCAATATAAATTTCATTTCTATTACAATTCTAATTTTTATTTTTATTTTGATCACTTTCAACCTCCTCCTTTTTATTTTTCTTAAGTCTCGAGTTGAGCAAAAGCCAAGTAAATTGTCACACTGCAAACACGGGTAACCTTTGTTTGGTACGAAGGATAGATTAGAGAAAGGATGGATAGAGGAGGAATAATGATGAGGGAGAGGATGAATAGATCTTCTATCTATCATTTCATTTATTTGGTGAAACATGGAAGAAGGATGGATATAAATAATTCTCTCATTTATTTGGTATATAAGAAATGAAGGAGATGATAGATGGTGTTTGTATAACATTTTTACTAAATTATTCTTAGATAAAAATTTTATTATTATCAATTTATAATATTTATTTATATTAAAAAAATTAGTAAATTCATAATCTTTAAATTTATAATTATATAAAATTTATAATCTTTAAATTTATAATTATTTTTTAAAATTAATTACTAATAACTTAATTTATTTTTTAAAATATATTAATTATCTAAATAAATAAATAATTTATAAATTAATTTAAATAGTTAATTCATTTTTATATAAATAGATAATTAAAAATAATAGATATACATTAAAAAACATAATTCTAATTGTTTAATTATAATTATAAAAATTATGTGCTAAAGTTAAAATATTTAGTAATAAAACTTAATAGTATAGGATCAATAATATAAATAAAATAAAAGAATATATAAAGAATATAAATAAAAAAGTAAACAAGTGCTATATTTTTGTTAAAAAAATTAATGAGAGATAATTTTGTTAATATAAAAGTTCATCTTTCACATATTCCATCCATCCTTTCTCACCTTTTCAATTTGAAAAAATGCAGGTAAACCTAGGTGGATAAAAAATCTATCATTTTTATCTATTATTTTTATAATTTTTTGAATCAAATAATGAATGAATGATGGATAGAGGTTATTCATATTTTCAATCCCAACTATCTCCATTGATTCCAACCAAATATAGGATAAAAGCTGATGTCTACACTTTCTTAAAAGTATGTTGTGTTAGTTATAATGTATGACAAATATATATGTATTTATATCTATTTTAAAATATTTCAAAAATATTTTTTTATGGTATGTGCGGTAAAATATTTTGGTATGGCAAGTAATTAAAAAATTAAAATAGAATAAAGTTTGGAATCCTAGTTTGGGAAGCGGATGAGACTACCGCCTTAAAAAAGATTTGGCCTCTTTGTACGAAGAATGATTGGACCACATATTCTCCTCCAAGGTATAATATAGAAGCCAATACTCTAATGTTTGCCGGTGGCATAATCTTGAATGAATGTCGATCAGTTCGTCTTCAGCTCAAATGATCAAATAAAAAAAATATCATTGAAAGAATAAGAGAGAGAAATTTGAAAGATTTGAGATAGTAATTTGAGAGAGGAAGAAAACTTTTGAAAATTTGGATGGGATAGAAACCAGGGGAAAGGGGCCTATTTATAAGCTTACCAATTTTCAAAAAATCCCAAATTACTCCCTGTAAAGCCATTGGAAATATTAAAAAAAATAATAAATAAAAAAGGAAATGTTGAACCACCCCTTGCGGAGTGTGGAATGGTCACTCGTGCACTCCGCATGCATTTCATGGAGTTTTGAAACTCCTGTACGATAATCTTTCACAAATTTCAAAACTCATAATAAAATATCAGTAAATAATTTAAATAATAAAATTTTTAAACTTTTACTATGCTTAGTGCAAGTATCTTTTAGATTTGAACTTGTGTTTAGCATAAAATATATATAATATAAAAATGAATTATCATAATACGGGATAGTGTTATTTAGGCCATGCGCTTATCTTGATTTTTATGAGAGTTATTAGAGATTTACCCTGGTCCAATAGTCGCGGTCTCATGACTATCTCACTAAGGTAGATCCTTCAAGGATATGTCAACATAATTGTATATCGCTAAACTCACAGCCTTGAATCTATTAAGAGCTATGCTCAACCTAACCATCACAATAGAGCACTGCACCATAGGGATAGGATGAAGACATACTTAAACAAATTAGTGCTCCCAGATGTCTTCTCAGATGTCATTTCCTTTTAAACCTTAACCATAGGGTTGCCATGACTACGGGGGTTTACTCTGGTGACTAATATATGGGTTTAAGATCTATCTCCCTCGATGTCCCAGATATCGTAATATTCGAAAGGCCTCTGATCAAAAGATTACCAAGATATTTTTTGATCTTATAAATTATAGTGATATTACTTCTTTCATTTTATTTCTTATAGTTTTATACCTGATTAGGATATGATTAGTCATCTTTTTATTAGTTATCTGTTAATTTAATAGATCAATTAAAGCTTTACAATTATAATTAAAAAAAAAATTTTGATGAAAGAATTGCTTTATCATTTATTAAATCTTTTAGCCATTGTGCTTCAATACATGCAGTGTTAAGAGCAGTAAATTCAGATTCTAATATACTTTTAATAATTATTATTTGTTTATAAGAGCTCCAAGATACTGTAGCTCTTTCTAATAAGAACATATATATAGTGGTGGACTTAACATCTAAGTTATATGTTATTCAATTGGCATCACTATAATTCTCAAGTACTTTTAGATAACTCAAGTATACTAGAGAGTAATCTAAGGTTTCCTTAAGATATCTAAAATTTTTTTAGTATTCTTTACTAGCATTATTAATATACCACTTAGTCTGCCTATTACATAAGCTATACTAGATGGTTTATATTTGAAATATATAATCGGGATCTTATTCTTTGAAAATATTTTTATTGATTAATAGGTTCTCCTAAATTTTTAATTAACTGATAACTATAATCATAATGTTGGGAATTGTGTCCCAAAGCCAATCGCCTAGGCTATAGGTGGTCGAGCTGAGTATTGTACTCTTTGTATGAATTAATAAATATTATTTTGGTAGCTCATCACATTCTGACATTTCCCTATAATGAACTCTTTTTATGTGATGAAGTCCTTAAGACTACACTGACTTCGATATAGAGAGGATATATCGAGTGGTCCTTAAACCATGTTCACAACCAAAGGATACATTGTACTGGATGGCAATGTATCAATTGTAGGTTATTGTGGTTCCCATCGTTTGGTTGTCCTCTTGACCAAAGAAGTGTGGTGACACTGATGTGATCTGCAAGTGGGATATATGATATCTCATTGAACGTGACTCCGTGTAGCCCCTTTCTGCCAAAGGGATACTCACGATTGGATATGGGTATATGTGTCCCTCCGACCTGAGGTCATCATGGTAGCTTGCAAGCAACTCCCTGTGCTTTGGTGCCGGACTACCCGGATTTCTAATCCGGTGACGGAAGGTTTCTGGGTACAGGCAAGTACTTATGGAGCAGTGGTGGACAAAGATGGAATTGACATGTCTAAATAGTTTGGATTGAATATCTCGCAGTGTCTCAATTTAGCAAATCCTCGGCCGGGGTAGTCCTAGTGAGGAGTCACTAGACTTGCGAGGTTGATACATGTTATGGATTGTGTTGCCGATCTCGCCGCCGCGCCTGTCTCGCCGCCGCGCCTGTGGCTTCGGAGCCACCGATTTGACTAGACCGTCTTGCCCCCGGGTCTCCTGGCTCTCAATCCTGCAAGACAAGGTCAGAAGCCCTGGCTGGGTATCCCGGCGAGGGAGCTCCGACGGTCAAGTTAGTAAACGGCAAAAGGGAACAGAATCTCCGAGACGGACCCCCGAAGGAGTCCCAGACTTAGAGATTGTGCTAGCAAGAAAGGTCTCAGGAAGAATAGAAATCCGGCCGGGTTCCTCCACCGAGCTCGCGCCGAAGGTCCCCTCTCGGGATCTTGGATCCTGCTCTTGGTGCTTTTCCTTTTCCCAGCCTCCGTTTCTTGCTTACCTGGTCGTTTACTCTCCCCTTCCTTTTAACTCCTCACGTTGCCTTTTCGTTTGCCGCCTTTGGGAGGCCCCCCCTCGTCGCTTTCACCTTGCTTGCCGGGCCTAGCGAGGAAAGAGTAAAGAGAGGGCGCTGGCCAGACCGCCGACCAGACCTTGGGCCGAGCATGAGCGCTCTCCTTCCCAGGCACCGACGATGCCCGTTATCGGGTCCTGTTTTGTCAGGACTTTGCCTCTCGACTGCGGAACCTGTCGGGCCGATGTAAGCGATGTTTCGCGCGTCGCTGCCGACCGTACGGGCGCTTCTCTCAGGGTGCGACGTGCACGGCTCGAGGGGCAATCTCGGAGCTCGCGCTCCTGCTTCTCGGAGGCTTCACTGCATAGTTTGGCCTGCCTCGGCCGAGGTGGACCCCTCCTGGGCGACACCTGGCGGAGCAGCAAAGGGGCGCTCGACTTCGGCCGAGGTGGTCCCGTCTCCGGGCGCCACCTGGCGAAGGAGCGAGAGGGCCCGGCTTGACCTCGATCGAGGGGGGACCGTCTCAGGGTGCCACCTGGCGAGGGAGCAAGGGACCACCGGCTTCGACCGAGGTGGACCCCTCCTGGGTGGACACCTGGCGGAGCGGCAGAGGGGCGCTCGACTTCGATCGAGGTGGTCTCGTCTCCGGGCGCCACCTGGCGAAGGAGCGAGAGGGCCTGGCTCGACCTCGACCGAGGTGGGACCGTCTCAGGGCGCCACCTGGCGAGGGAGCAAGGGGCCGCCGGCTTCGGCTGAGGTGGACCCCTCTTGGGTGGACACCTGGCGGAGCGGCAGAGGGGCGCTCGACTTCGGCCGAGGTGGTCTTGTCTCCATGCGCCACCTGGCGAAGGAGCAGAGGGCCCGACTCGACCTTGGCCGAGGCGGGATCATCTCAGGGCGCCACCTAGTGAGGGAGCAAGGGGGCGCCGGCTTCGGCCGAGGTGGACCCCTCCTGGGTGGACACCTAGCGGAGCGACAGAGGGGTGCTCGACTTCGGCCGAGGTGGTCCCGTCTCCGGGCGCCACTTGGCGAAGGAGCGAGAGGGCCCGGCTCGACCTCGGTCGAGGTGGGACCGTCTCAGGGCGCCACCTGGCGAGGGAGCAAGGGGCCGCCGGCTCCGATCGAGGTGGACCCCTCCTGGGTGGATGCCTGGCGGAGTGGCAGAGGGGCGCTCTACTTCGGTCGAGGTGGTCCCGTCTCCGGGCGCCACCTGGCGAAGGAGTGAAAGGGCCCGGCTCGACCTCGGTCGAGGTGGGATCGTCTCAGGGCGCCACCTGGCGAGGGAGCAAGGGGCCGCCGGCTCCGGTCGAGGTGGACCCCTCCTGGGTGGACACCTGGCGGAGCGGTAGAGGGGCGCTCGACTTCGGCCGAGGTGGTCCCGTCTCCGGGCGCCACCTGGCGAAGGAGCGAGAGGGCCCGGATCGACCTCGACTTCGATCGAGGCGGAGCCACATCTGACCTTGCCGAAAAACTTCCACGTGGCTCGAATCATGCCCAGTGAAATCTAAGATATGCCACATCATCATAACGACCGTAACAGATTGACTCAGCCAGGGTTGGCAGTCTAATCCTAGGTCATCCTGAGCATTGGAGGTCAAAGGGATGAATTATACGGTAACCATATGCCAGAGGTTCGATTGATTGCTCTCGCATCTTCGACCTATCCGGATGCCGGGACCCATTGCTAGATGGGATCTTGTGCTAGTACTTGAACTAGATGGTATCTTGTGCTGGTACTGGAATTGTTCCAGTGCTACCGCCTAGGTTCGAACCTATGAGGTCACATGCCATAGAGGATCTCTCCCTGATCTAGGTACCGATTATGATTAGGAATCATTTCGGTAACGGTTTGATTGAGCACATTGGATTGACTCGGGTTTGGGTCGATCAGTATTTGTTCGGGTGCACCGGGAATTGTTTCTAGAAAACCAGGGCTTGACTAAGCCATTAATCAATTGGATTTTGATCTAATTGAATGGTGAACCGATTTAGAACCGGATCGGGATTTTTTGAACCGGTTGTGAACCGGGTTTGAACCAACCACACGGTGTTTTGAGGCTTGGTCGAACAGGGATTTTATTTGCGTCTCTTACTCTCCCGTTTCATTGGTTTTGGGTGGTATTAAACCTCCATTTAATGGTTGTTTATTTCTTCGTTGTGAACGAATTTATTTGGATCCCAAAACCTGCTGAAACTTCGTATTCCCAGCTAGTCCCTTTGGCTCCCTTTGCACCGTTTAGAATAGTTCAACGCTGTTATAAATTCTGCTCGGCCGTGTCTTTGTGATGGCTGAAAAACGTTGAGTTGCTCTTCTTCCTAGAGTGCTTATTCCATCGGTGGTTTAGAGCCTAAGTTTCTTGTGAGAGATTGGGAGAGAAACTCTTCTTGATTACCTGTTCTTTGAAGTGCTCAATCGGTGGAAGGAAGTCTAGTCTGTTTTGTAGAAAACAGCATGAGAACATACATTCTGTTCTTCTCCTTCCCTTCACCGTTTCAAAGCTTTCCGGTGACTAGCATCGTGCGAGAGGCGGATCAGAGGAACCCCAGGCATGTCCCCCCTCTAGAGGATGTTCCTATGAGCACCTGAGAGCCGTTGGAACCTCCATTGCTGCTGTGTTTTTCCTTGCTCTGTTTTGGTTGCAGGCTTGCTGAAAATTCTGCAACTAAGGGACTTCCTCAACGTTGGATGAACGATCCAAAGCCTCTCCATTGAAGGAACTTCAATCAAAAGGTTCCCTTGCTGTTGGTGAAGGAGAAGAGACCAAGGATTTGCTGTTTTGGTTTGGGATTTGTTGCTGTTGAAGCAAAGAAGAAATCCACGTTTCAAGAAGCTGTTGGAAGAAGAAAACTGAAATAACTTTATTTCAGTTATCCCAGCTATTCCAGCATTATCCTAGAGTTATTCCCAATAGGAATAAGGTAAAATTTCTAGTTTTATTTTTCATGCATGTCTTGATCTAGGTTTATAAAATAGTTTATAAATATTACATGCCAATATTATGCCATGTTTTGCCAATACATGCATCTTGAATATGTTAGATCCTGTGTGGAGTAGGTTGTTTCCGTTGTTATTTTAAAAATATTTTAAAATATATACCTGCTCGCTGTGCTGTTGCATGCTTAGTGTAGGCACCTGCAACCCTGCATGTTTCTTTCACATAAGGGATAGAGATAAGATTTAAATCAAAATATTTAAAATTTTTAAGTATTTTCTCTATTAAGTGTGCTAGGCTTATTGATATTCCATTATCTATTCTTTTAAGCTTCATTCCTAAAATTACATCAACTTATTCTAAGTTTTTCATATAAAAATTATTTGATAAATAGTTTTTAGTTTCTTGAATTACTTTCATTGATGTTCCAAATAATAATATATCATCACATACAAGCATATGATATAAAATCAATATCCTATTTTTTATAATATACATATTTATCATATTTATTTATTTTAAAATTATTTTTAATATAATTTTATCAAATTCAATATGTCATTATCTAGGAACTTGTTTTAAATCAAAAAATGATTTAATTAGTCTGCATACTTTATGTTCTTGTCCTTTTACTTCAAATCCTTGATGTTGGTTTATGTAGATGTTTTCTTCTGATCTTTATTTAATAATACAGTTTTTACATCCATTTGATGGATTGTTAATTTATGAATTAAGGCTAAAGCTACTAAGGTTCTTAGGATAGTTATCCTAGCTATAGGAGTATATGTATTAAAGTAATCTATGGCTTTCTTTTGATTAAACCTTTTGACTACTAACATAGCTTTATATTTTTTTATTATTCCATCTGGCCTTAATTTTTTTTAAAATTTTTTTTATAAGTTTAATTTTCGAAGGTAAATGAGTTAAAATCTAAGTTTTATTTTCTAGGATTAATTGAATTTTACTATATATGGCTTCATTCTAATATGATGATTATGATGACGACATCGCCTTATCATATATAGAATATTTATCCTCTATAAGAACATGAAGAAGTCTCCTCCAAAATCTTTTTTAACTCTTTTTTTTTTACTTCTTCTTAATTTAGGTTCAGTTTCTAGTTCTGGTCTATAGCTCTAGAGGAAGATTGTTCACATTCTAGGGATCTAGAAATTCTAATCTTAAAAGAAAATATATCATTAAAGAAAGAGGTATCTCTAACTTTTAAAATTAAGTTATCTGCTATATCACTAATCTCTAATTTTATTACTAAGAATCTATAGGCATTGCTATTTTGGACATAGTCTATAAATATAGCATCTATAGTCTTAGATCATAGTTTTCTCTTTTTGGATTCAGGGATATTAGCCTTGGCTATGCACTCCCATACTTTAAAAAAATTTAGGTTATCAGTTATCCCTTTCCAAAGTTTATAAGGAATCTTATCACTATTCTTAATAGATATTCTATTTAGCATGAAGCAAGAAGATAGAAGAACTTCATCCCACAAGCTTTTGGATAAGCTGGAGCTGTTAAGCATAACATTTATCAAATTCATGAGGGTATAATTTTTATGCTCAGCTATATCATTGGACTGTAAAGAGTTAGGAGCAGCCATTTGATGAATTATACCATGTTCTTAATAAAACTAAAAGAATTCATTCAAGGTATACTTTTCTTCTCTATGAAGTCTAAGAATTTTAATCTTCATTTCTTATTGATTTTCTACTTCACTCTTACAAATTTTAAACTTATTAAAAATTTTATTTTTAGATTTAATTAGGTAATAATAGCAGTATCTGAAAAATTCATCTATAAAGGTTACTATATATCTATTGCCACCATGGATTGTAGTCTTGGTGAAGTCACATATATCACTACATATCAACTCTAAGATTGAATTTTTTTAAAAATAATTTGAGTGATTTTTTTGATTACTTAGATTCAATATATATTTCACACTTAAATGTATCTAAGTTTAATTTGAGAATTAGTTTTAACTCTATTATATATTTGACTTTTTCTAAGTATACATGATCTAACCTATCATGCCATAGATTTTATTTAGATTCATTCATAAAATAAATATGATTTTCAACTTTATTAATAAAAAGATTTATTATATTCTGTTTGAATAAGTCTTCACTTACATATCTGATGGGGGACTAATATGCATGCAATTTTTTTGTATGTTTTATATGTGGGGTTGAGTGATTAATTCCCAAATTTTAGATTAAAATAAGTTGTAGAGAATTTTATATGAATTTTAGAAGATCAGCATGCAGATTAGGACCTAGAAAAGTAGAAAAGAAGGATCGCCGGGGCTGAGAAGTCTCGGTTAGGGCAAGTTCTCCTACAATAAAACTACTGGAGATAGAGAGGGTGTACCTGACAACGTCTGTGAAGATCGCAGCAAAGGGGTCTCTCGTTTCTCGACGGATGCGGCTTGGAAAACCGAGCCAAAGACTCGTGGATACCCGGCTTTCTGCTCGGTGATCCGATTGAGGCTTGGCTGGAGTCGTTGGATTCGTAGGAACTCGGGGACCTGTAAACGACCTGTCAGGGGTTAGAAAACTCACAAAGGAACAAGAAAACAAAGGGAAAACAGCAAGGGAAGGCTTCTTTTGGAGTGGGCGTCCAGGGATCTGAGATGCTTGTTGGCAGCAGGAAGATGATTGCAGCACTGGGAAGAAAAACTCTCACAAACCCCTTTATGCACACAGCAGGGTATCACACAACTCAATAGAAGAACTCAAGGTTTTAATTCATATCAAAATTTAGGTTTCATACAAGAGGCTAGGGTCCCTTAAATAGACCCTTAACCTTGGCCTCCAAGTAAGGGTACATAAGTCTTTACATAAGAATCCTCTTCCCTCTCAAACCCTAACTAGAAAATA
Source organism: Areca catechu (assembly GCA_021397845.1). Lineage (NCBI taxonomy): Eukaryota > Viridiplantae > Streptophyta > Magnoliopsida > Arecales > Arecaceae > Areca > Areca catechu. The sequence continues at coordinate 176,490,892 of CM038042.1, forward strand.
AGGAAACATTAGGTAGAAAAAATCCCTAAAAGCTCTCTTGACTTGGCCAACACTCCAAGGATGCCTAAGGGGGCGTGTTGGGCTTCTAGGAGCAGCAAAAGGCCATCCCAAAGGGGCTCGGGTGCATGGGTTTGGGCCTTTGGAAGCTGGGATAGCCTGGTAGCCAGGTAGCAGGAATATTCCCTGGTATCTTGCTTCTTAGGGGCTTGGGCTTGGCACCTGGGCTTGATTTCTTTGGGCTAGGATGCAGATGGACCTCTGGAATCATGGATGTCCTTATCTATGAATATACTTTGGCATCTGGAAGGGAATCTGGGCATCTGGAGGGCATCTGCAAGAAATCAGGGTTTTCCTGAATTTTTCTCCTGGGGTCTTCAAATCTTCAAGCTGGGTTGGACTTGGGCTATACTTCCATGTCTTCAATCTAGTTGGACTTGGTCTTCACTTGTATGATATAGTCTTGAGTCTTCAGTATGCTTGGACAGGACTCAAAAAAATAAAATTAGCTCAACATGAGCTGACTAGCATTGGACTGAACTAGCTCAACATGAGCTGACTAGTACAGAACTGAAATAACAACTCAAAAGACTCAAACAACAACTAAAAAAGGATTCAGATGGGCTAAGCCCTTATTACAGATGGACTCATAAATTATTGATCAATTCACAGAGGGTTGAAAAGCCTCTGTCTTATTCTGGTACCTCCGGTGTCCCCACCAATATCATTTTACTATGAAGGTATTATTCTTAGTTATTATAACTTTATTATAATCAAGGATAATTTTATATCTTTTCTGATCTAGCTGAGATTTACATACAAGGTTCTTCTTAAGATATGGAATATATAGTATATCCATTAGGTTAAAAACTTTTCTTGATATTATCTTCAGGTTGACTCGACCTTGTTCCATGATCCTGATGGCTGTGTTATTTTCTAAGGTCACTCTCTTCCACTTAAGTCCTGAAAAGTAGTGAACTAAGAGCAATCAAAATAATTGTAAACATTAGCTCCTGAATTCAACCACCAATTAAGATTAGAAAAAGTAACATTAACCTAAGGGTTTAAGTTTACTGACATAAGGTAGAATCTTCTAGGCTTTCAACTACATGAGCTTGGAATTTGGAGGAATCAGAAGGTTTACGAAAAGACTCCTTCTTTCGATGAAAGTAGTCTCTTGCGAGATGGTTTATCCTCCTGTATATAAAATAAAACATTTCACTTGAACCTTGGATAGACTTGCTAGATCTAGTATTACTGGCTTTAAAGGTTTTACCTATTGGATTTGAACTTAATTGAATTAGGATGGTAAGGTTGGTTTTGTTAGTTGTGATGCATGAAATACATATATATGTATATATGTAATTTTATAATATTTAAAAAAATAATTTTTTTGTGGCGTGTGTGGCAGAATAAACTTGGTATGACAAAATAGTTTTAAATACAGAATAAAGTTAGAAAGTTTGGCCTGGAAGGTGGATAGAACCACTATCCTAAAGGAGATTTGGCTCCCTTCTCATGCGAAGGATAGTTAGGCCACACGCTCTCCTCCAAGATATAACCTGGAAGCCAAAAATTTTAACACCCATCGATGGCATGATCTCGAACGGATGCCAATCAGCTCGTCTTTAGTCCAAAAATTTTAAAATAAAAAAAGATATAAATTTTTCAAAAAATATTTAGAATATAAGAATAGAAAAGAGGGAGAGCTTGATATTTTTCTTGGGATGCTCTATACGGCTATGGTAGAGGCCTATTTATAGGCTCAAACTTCAAAGAAAATTCTCAAAAAGCCTTCAACTAGCCATTATGGGAGTTACAAAATTAATTATAAAATTAATTAAATAATTAAAAGAAAAAATGGTTAAAAATAAATAAAATAATAAAATAATAAAAATAAAGATGCACGAAAATGCGCATATCACACGTGTTGCGTGCGGGAAAGGGGGTTGCCTTTTTTTATTTTGGTTTTTATGGTAACATCAACAATTTCCCATAAAAATAAAATAAAAAATAAATAAATAATTAATATTATTAAACTTGATAAATAATTTAAAATTCTTAGATTTTTACTCTGCGTAGTACAAGTACTTTCTAGGTTTGAACTTATATTTAATATAAAATATACATAGTATGAAGATAAACTGATCATAATGTGGGATAGTGCTATCTGGACCATGTGCTTACCTTGATTTTCATGAGATTTACTAGGAATTCATCCCGATCCCATAGTCATGGCTTCACGACTACTCTAACTAATATAAATCCTCCAAGGATACGTGCAATAGAATCATATCTTGCTGAACTCATAGCTTTGGATCTATTAAAATCTATGCTCAACCTAACCGTCATAATAAGGCACCACACCATAGGGATAGGATGGAGATAGACTCTGAAAATGGTGCTCCCAAATGTCACATCATAGGTCATTTTTCTTTGAACCTTAACCATAGGGTTTCCATGATGGTAAGGGTCCATTCTGGTGACTAATATATGGGCTTAAGCCCCATCCCCTCGATGTCTTAGATACCGTAGTCTTCGAAAGGTCTTTGATCAAAAGATCTACTAGATTATGTTTTGATCTTATAAATTATAGTGATATCACTTCTTTCATTTTTTCTTACAGTTTTATACATGATCATGATTATTCATTTTTTTATTAGTTGTCTATTGATTTAATAGTTTAATTAGAGCTCTACAAACATAATTTAAAGAGATTTTTGAAACTTTTTAGTGAAAGAATTGCTATATCACTAGTCTCTGATTTTATTACTAAGAATCTATAGGTATTACTATTTTGGACAGTATCTATAGTCCTAATTTTTTTTTTTGGATTCAGGGATGTTAACCTTGGCTAGGCATCCCTATACTTTGAGAAATTCTTGATTAGGAGTCCTCTCTTCCAAAGTTTATAAGAAGTTTTCTAGATCTTCAACTACATGAGCTTGGAGTCCAGAGAAAGCAAAAGGTTTGCGAAGAGGCTCCTTCTTCAGATGAAAGTAATCTCTTATAAGATGGTTTATCTTTCCGCATACAAAACATAACCTTTCACTTGGACCTTGGACAGATTTGTTGGATCTAGTATTATTGGCTTTAAAGGTTTTATCTTTGGATTTGAACTTGTTTCTGTAAGGCTGGTTAGGTTGGTTTGATTGGTATTGATGGTTTGGTTGAAATATAGGTTTTGATTTTGGTTTAGTATTATTATTAGTCTGGTATTGTTGGGTTAGGTTTGCTTAAACACTTGAAATTCTAGTTTGCTGGGTTTAGACTTATGTTGGTCTTCTATCCTGATTGAGTTTAAAAGTTGGGCTAGGGTTAGTTCTCTTTGCTTTTAAAGCTGACTTTTTACAAAGTCATTCCAAGAATGAGGTATTTTATTTAAAAGGCTAAAGACTTTAAATCTTTTATAGATTTGTCTCCATTGGCTTGAAGTTTTCTAAAATATTCTTGAAATTGATGAAGCTGGTCATTTATGGATTTGTCTTCTACCATATTAAATATAAGGAATGATGCAGTGTTAAATCGTTCAACCTCAGTATCATCAAGGCCATATTCAGACTGATGTGGGACTAAGATGATGCGGGACTATACTAATGATGAGATGGATATGCAAATGAATTTTTTTTCTTTTGTGATTTAGGTTTTAAGAGATTTTCTGATTCCCGAAGTCAAGCAAAGATTAGATCTAGAGGTTCTATAAGCACAAGAAACTTCTAGCATGCAAGCTTAGCCCCTAAACAATAATGAAGAGAGGACCCCGGGATTGAGAAATCCCGTAGGACTTAGCTCTAAATTAATACTTACTTAGGAGACTAGGGAGTGCAAACCTTGAAGATTCTGATGTGCCCGATGCCGAGTTCGCTTATACTCGTGAATGCGGCCTGGAAGATCAAGCTTTCGACCCTGCGGATTCGCCGGCTTTTCGTTCGATGGTCCCAAAGGCAAGGGAGACCAAATCCTTTGTCCGTGGCACCTGGAGGACCTGCAAGCAACCAAGTAAAGGATTAGAAAATAGCAAGTAGGGATATAAAAAAGTAGGAAGTGTTGGGAAAGGAGTCGAAGATGGTGGTCGAGGAGGGCTCTTCTCGTTGGGCATCTAGGTGGATCTTCTAGGTGGCATCCTAGCTTGAAGATGGAATGGTGGCTTATGAAGGAGGATGGTAACTCAGGGCCTCTCATCCCTCGATGTCCCGAAGACAAAGGCACTCTCTCATAGAGTTCCTAGTCTAAGAAGACAAGGGCTAATGGAAGAAGAACTTCTCACTTTTTCATTCATCAAAAATTAGTTTCTTACAAGAGGGTAGGGCCCTTTATATAGGCTCCTAAGTCCCATTCAAATTTCAAAAGAAGGGGTTACAAGCCATCATCAAAGAGGCGCCTAAAAATCTGAATTTGACTCTTGAAATCCTCCTTTGGATGGCCTTGATTTGGTGGAAAGCTTGATTCGGGGAGTGAGGAAGGGATCATGTCTTCAAGAATCATGGGGTGCCCATTTGACCTTTGATTCTTTCCTTGGCCGACCATGCTTCTATGGAGAAAGGCTTGATGTGGGGGAATGAAGAAAGGATCCTGTCCTCAAGAATCATGGGATGCTTAGTTGACTTTAGGATCCTTCCTTGGCCGATCATGCTTCTATGGAGAGAGGCTTGATATGGGGAGGGAAGTGGTTGGCTTGGATAAGGGGAGGCTTGATGGGGCATCCACATGGCATTGACTTTGGAGTTTCCCTCTTGCCTTGGCCGCCCAACATGACTTGGTGATGTGGTGCTTCCTCATGCCACATGGCACAGATGAAGTGGCGCTCCATAAATTGAAGTGGTGCTCCTACTTGGCATGGGAAGATTGCTTGAACCATCGACAACTGGGCTTGACTTGAATGCTCACCAAGCTTGAGCCCAACCTCAAGTAGACTTGAGCTTGAACCAATTCAGCTAACTACAGGACCCATTGACCCAACTTGACCAAATTGGTCAAGGTACATGACTAAAAAAAAATTGAAACTAAATACATAACTCAAAAAAATAAAATGCTCAAGCTTGAATCCTTATTACAGGACCCAATAAATTAAAAATCCTAATCCGAGATCCATAGAGGGTTGAGGAGCCTCTGTCTGATCATAGTACCCATACCAGTTCTCCCGGGGTGGGAGGAACTCGACCTTATCGAGTAAGGGGCTTTGATATTTCTCCAGAAGGTCGGGGTTGAGGCGCTGCAAGTCCTCTCGGGTAATCCATGAATCATCGAACTCCGGTCGGCCTTGCCATCGGACCAAGTAACGTTGATAGCCTTTGCCCCGAGTAGTGATGGCTTGGTCATCCAGGACATGCTCGATCCACTCTCCTCTCTCAGGTAAAATTGGAGGTGGACACTCTAGGTCGGGTTCACTCTCAAAAGATGGGTCAGGCCCAAATGGTTCACTGGGTATGGTTGCCGGTTCTCTATACTCGACTAAGTCTGAGATATTGAAAGTCGAGCTAATGCCATAATCCGGGGGCAGCTCAAGCACATAGGCATTAGGACCTGATGTGGTCAAAACGCTGACATGGCACGGGGCAGCTGACGTGGAGTCCCCATCAGATGCCACGACAAGCTTTCAACATGAGCGCCTTCGTCGAGCTGAGCTTCCCTGAAGCAACACCTCTGCCCGTCGAAGGCAAGCTCCGTCCTCCGCCAGGTCCATTCCCACAAGCTCGGAACACCTAGGCCGAAGCCGAGTCCGAGTTCCCACCTAAGGTGGACCTCTCGAGATCGGGCCCCATGGTCAGGAGTCGAGCTCAGCCTCCTCCGCCACGAGGTGCCCCTCCGAGCTCAGGTCCCCTGGGCTGGGTGGCACCCCAGCACCGAGCTCGCCTGAAGTCGGGCCCCATGGTCAGGAGTTGAGCTCAGCCTCCTCTGCCACGAGGTTCCCCTCTGTGGTCGAGCTCAGTCCACTTCCGTCTTGCCGAGCAGCATCGAGGCAGGTTTACCGAAGATGGGCCCTACCCCTCCAACTCGGCCCTCAGTTCAAACCAACACGCTAGCCACCAAGGAAGCCATGCCTCTCCTCCGAGGATAGTGACGATACTTCTGAATGCTGTACGACAACACCAACCATGCCACAATTAATGCCCACGGTCGTCACTCACTCTGGAAAGAAAGGAAAGCTCACATCAAGGCACCATACCCTTCGCCGGTCTGCCGTACAGCCGAAGAAAAGACCCTACTGGAGAGCACGAGTCCCAAGACCGGTGGCCCGCCGATCGAGGCCCTGTCAGGTTCCCAGGGGAGGGATAGGCAGAAGGAATGTCAGAAATCTACAGAGGCTTCCTCGACTGTCAAAACAGGAGAGACGTCCTGTCCACGTCACGATACCTCACCGTACACGATAGCAGGGGGAGATCCCAAAGCAAACCAAGGTAGAAAACCCCGCGAGGGTAAGCGAAAGAGGTATCGGCATCTAACTTCAAAGAACAACACCCATAGCATATCTTTCAAGTCAAGAGAGGAACCAGAGCGACACAAGGGAAGAAGGCCAGAGAGGAGGGCAAGACCACCTCGGCCAACACCACTCCCAGCTCGTCCTCATCTTTCACTCACACTATACTCACTCCTCCTAGCATGGAGCTCACGAGAGGGGCTCGACCAGGAGGATCTGTTCCCCTGGATCGTTACTGACTTGATCGTCGGAGTGCCCCCGCCGGAATTCCCGGCCCAGGTCACTGACGTTGGCTTTCTTGTAGGTCCCGAGGCACCAAAGGCATCTCCCGCGGGCGGACGCGGAACACCCGACACCACCAGTAGCTACAGGCCACGATGATCCGGGCGGCAACAGATTGGCACGCCAGGTAGGGGGGAGAACGACATCGATCCAGTTCAAACCCTGCTTAGCTAGTTCATTGGGAGGATGGTGACCACTCGGACAAGGGGAGCTTCTTCCAGCCATGCAGAGGTATCCCCTTCTCACGGGAATCCGAACGGACCGGAGACAGAAGTGGAGCCACCCACTCCGGTCCAGCCACCTCCACCAGAAACCCAGCTGGCCGCACTTGCCCAGCAGATGCAAGTTCTTGCCACGGCAGTGCGCCAGCTTCAGCATCAACATCGGTCCGTGGCTACCCACCAGCAGCCAGGGACCCTGGCGGCCCATGCCGTAGCACACCATGACAGTCTGCGTTCCTTCCAAGGAAGGCCATCGCAGCCGCAGGCTACCACTGACAACCGGGGCAGCCATCAAGCTCCGGCAAAAAGACAACGAGCTGACTCTGTTGACAGAGTGAGCCGCTCACCAAACCTCAGGCGGGAGGTGCCCAGACCTCACTGAGGCAAGAAAAGCATGACCCTCCATCATGGGTGCCATGCTTCTATGTCACCTTCTCCGTCTCCTTTGGCGGAGGGATCCACGGATGAAGCCATCAGGCGTATGGCGGAGAGGCGCCTGGAGGAGCATGACCGCAAGCTGGCAGAGCTGTCTCACCAGTTCGCCAACTTGCCTGGCCCCACCATTGAGTCAACGGGCCATGAAGCTCGTCCTCCTTTCTCTCGAGAGATTCAGGCGAAGCTGATTCCCTGTCGGTTCCGCATGCCGCAGGTGGACCTCTATGACGGGACTACCGATCCCCTGGACCACCTAGAAGGCTACCGGGCCCTCATGAGGGTCCAGGGAGCCACCGACGCTTTGTTGTGTGTCGCCTTTCCTGCTACTCTCCAGGAGGCGGCTCAAGTATGGTTCACCCGCCTCGAGCCGGAGAGCATCAACTCCTTCCAGTTGGGGCAGAAGTTCATGGTCCACTTCAACGCCTGCCGGAAGATGCCACGCGAGGCGGATAACCTCTTCTCCATCAGGCAATAGGATCAGGAGCCGCTGCAGGATTACGTGGCTCGTTTCAAGGCTGCCGCCCTGGAGATCTACTGTTTGGAGGAGCCGGTCGCCATACTGGCCTTGAAGCGAGGGCTCAAGACTTCCCGCTTGAGTACTTGCTCGACAAAAAGCCTCCAAGTCTTACTCCGAGCTCCTATTCGTGCCCAAAAGTACATCTGCATCGAGGAAGCGAATTGCACCCGGCGAGAGCTCGACGGGAGGCCACTGAAGAGGCTCGCGCCCGCCGGGCTGCCTGGGGCACAGAAGCCGGCTCCATCAACTCAGAGCTTTCGCCTTGGACCGGGGCAAGGAACACTCCTATCCCTGAAAGGAATCTTACTCCCCTTCTCGCTCTGAGGATGAAGATCCTCATGAAGATTGAGGGTGAGACCTACCTGAGATGTCCACCGCCATTCAAGCCGTCTGCCACCCGTGATAAGTCAAAGTACTGTCGCTTTCATCGCGACCATGGTCACGATATCGAGGAATGCCCCGACCTCAAGTGGGAGATTGAGGAGCTCATCAAGAGAGGCTACCTCGGAAGGTATTTTGGAAATTAAATTTTTAATAATCGAATCTGAAACAAGAACATTTATTTCCTAAAATACCCTCCATAAAGTTTGGTTTAATTATGAAAATGCCATTCATTTAATTACGAAAATGCCATTCATAGTTATTTTTGAATTTTTTTAAAAAGGTATTTTAGAAATTTATAAAATTATCAGATTAAAATTGTCTTTGGAAAAGATGATTTCAAATTAAGAAATTGTCTTTATTAAAGATGATTTTTCAGGCCATGCATGGATGATGTGGGAAAGCCTGAAATCATCTTTTGGAAAGACGATTTCTTGGCATGAAATCATCTTTATCAAAGAAGTTTTCAACCCATCTGCCAACCCACCTACCATGTGGCAGGTGTTTTTGGTGCCGCATGTCCACGTCAGCCAAAAATATCTATTTTAGTAAATATTTCCCCTGACACCTATTTTTGAATTTTTTTTAGTATTAAAAAAAAAATTGATTGATGAATGATGTACTTGATGCCAGTCATCAATGGATAACGACCAACAATAAGATAAGTCAAACCGAAATCGCGGTCAAAATTTATCATTACCGTAACATTTTGCCAGAGGTATTTTCCAAGAGGTATGATTTTCTTGTGGTGATGTTCGTGGAACAAGCCATGGGTACGAACAGTTAGTGTATGTTCTTGATTGGCTAAATTTTTTTTGTAATGATAAGAAATGCTATCATCAAGATGGAAGCCCGGTGAATTTTTTATCAATCAATCATGAATTTAAGATACAATCCTATAAATGATTTAATTAAATTTATTTTTTTTTAGAATTCATGATCATTAGTATAAATGAAAGAGGTGGATCTTTCTCTTTATTTCTATTCTCTTAGCCAGCATCTTAGCGATGTCAGGTTAAAATACTCATCTTTTGATAGAAAAAAACTATGAAAATCTGAGCATCTTGAATTGAACATTTTAAAAAATATCAGAAAATACTCGATATTCTTTCAAAAATATTTTAAATTATATTGATGTGACCGGATCGCTGACGTAAGGAAAGGAGCCTGACGTGGACTCCTCATTGGATGCCATGCGGGATCCCACTCATAAGCCCCTTCGCCGGGCTGAGCTCCCCGATGCCAACGGGGCCATCCGTCGAAGCCGGGCTCCGTCCTCTGCCAGGTCAGTACCCGCCAGGTCGGGATGCCTAGGTCGGAGCCGAGCTCAAACGCCACCAGAGGCAGACCTCTCGAGCCCGAGCTCGGGTCCTGTGGTCCGGAGTCGAGCTCAAGCCTCCTCCGCCACGAGGAGCCCCCTCGAGGCCGGGTCCTCTGGCCTGGGTGTGCCTCATCCACTTCAACCAGCCCGAGCTCGGTCAAGACTGGGCCCCTCTGGCCTGTTTCTGAGCTTGGCCCCTCTCCGCATAGCCGAGCCGTTGCAAGGCGGGTCCCCTACGAGTGGGCCCCATCTTTCCAGCTCGGCCCCCAACGCAAATCAAGACGTCAATCGTCAAGAAAGCAGCACCTCCCATCCGAAGACGGTGGCGGGCCCCCCGAGGACCGTACGACAGCACCCGCCACGTCACCATTAATGCCCACAGCCGCCATTCACTCCAGGAGGAAGGGAAGCTCACATCAAGGCACTATGCCCCCTACCGGCTTGCCGTACGACTAGGAAAAAGATCCCACCAAGGAGCGCGATTTCCGAGAGCGGCGGCGCAACAGTCGAGGCCCTGCGGGGCTTCCAGGAAGGGCAAATCGAAGGAATGTCAGAGGCTTGTGGAAGCTTCTCCAGATACCCAATAAAGAAGGCGTACCGTTCATGGCACGATATCACGTCATACCCATCTAACAACATGGGAGGACCCCGAGGCAAGCCACAGAAAAGGACCCAAGCAGTATAAGCAAAGATGAGGTAACACTCATTTTTCCATTCCAAGCAAGAACAATACAACCACCACAAAGAGAAAGAGGAGAAAGGGGATAGGCCAGACGGGAGGGCGAGACCACCTCGGCCACCACATCTCCCAGCTCACTCGCACTCTCATACACTCCACTCACTCCTCCTAGCATGGAGCTCATCTAGAGGGGCTCGACCAGGAGGATCTGTTCCCCTGGATCGTCACTGACTTGACCGTCGGAGTGCCCCCGTCGGAATTTCCGGCCCGGGTCACTAACGTTGGCTTTCTTGCAGGTCCCGAGGCACCGGAGGCATCTCCCGCGGGCGGACGCGGAACACCTGGCACTACCAGCAGCTACGGGCCACGACGATCCGGGCGGCAATAGATTGGCGCGCCAGGTAGGGGGGAGAACGATACTTGATACAGTTCAAATCCTGCTTAGCCAGTCCATTGGGAGGATGGTGACCACCCGGGTGAGGGGAGCTTCTCCCAGTCGTGCGGAGGCATCCCCTTCTCACGGGAACCCGCACGGACCAGAGATGGAAGTGCCTGCCCCGGTTCAGCCGCCCCCACTGGAGATCCAGCTGACCGCACTCACCCAGCAGATGTTCACTCTCACTACGGCGGTGCGCTAGCTCCAGCACCAGCACCAGCACCAGTACCGGTCCCTGGCTACCCACCAACAGCCAGAGACCCCCGCGGCCCATGCCGCGGCACCCCGTGACAGCCTGCAATCCTTTCACGGGAGGCCCTCGCAGCCGCGGGCAGTTACAGACCCTTGGGGTACCCATCAAGCCCCTGGGAAGCGACGGCGAGCCAGCTCCACCGAAGAAGAAAGCTGCTCACCACACCTTGACCGGGGGGCACCCAAACCCCACGAAGGCCGGAAGGGCAAGGCTCCCCGCCATGGGTGCCGCGTGTCCGCATCGCCTTCACCGCCCCCCTCAGCGGAGGCGTCTACAGTCAAAGCCATCAGACGCATGGCGGAGAAGCACCTAGAGGAGCATGATCGTAAGTTGGAGGAGTTTGCCCGCCGGTTCGCCAACTTATCTGGCTCCACTAGTGAGCCAGTGGGCTATGACGCTCGCCCTCCTTTCTCCCAGGAGATCCAAACGGAGCCAATTCCCCGCCGGTTCCGCAGGCCGCAGGTGGATCCCTACGATGGGACCTCCGACCCCCTGGACCACCTGGAAAGCTACCGGGCCCTCATGAGGGTCCAGGGGGCTACCGACGCCCTTCTATGCATCACCTTTCCTGCTACCATTCGGAAGGCTGCTCGAGTATGGTTTACCCGCCTCGAGCTGGAAAGCATCAGCTCTTTTACCCAGCTAGGATAGAAGTTCATGGTCCATTTCGACGCCTGTCGGAAGATGCCATGCGAGGCAGACAGCCTCTTCTCCATCAGGCAGCAAGACCGTGAGCCACTGCAAGACTATGTGGCTCGCTTCAAAGCTACTGCCTTGGAGATCTATTGCATGGAGGAGCCGGTGGCGATGCTGGCTCTAAAGCGAGGTCTCAGGACTTCCCGCCTGACCTATTTGCTCGACAAAAAGCCCCCAAAGACCTACGCCGAGCTACTCTCCCGGGCTCAGAAGTATATCCGCGCCAAGGAGGCGGATCGTACAAGGCGGGAGCTTGACGCGAAGCCGCTAATGGGGCCGGCGCCCATCGAGAAGCCTGAAGCGCGGAGGCCAGGACCACCGGCTCAAAGCTCCCAACCAGCGCCATGGCCAAGGAATGCTCCCGTCCCTCAAGGAAATTTCACTCCCCTTTTCACCCCGAGAACAAAGATCCTCATGGAGATCGAGGGCGAGACTTATCTGAGGCATCATCGATCGCTGAAACCGTCCTTCACCCGTGACAAGATGAAGTACTGCCGCTTCTACCGTGATCACGGGCACGACACCGAGGAGTGCCGCAACCTCAAGTGGGAAATTGAAGAGCTCATTAAGAAGGGCTATCTCGAAAAATATGTGGGGGTTAGACCTCAACCAGAGTCCCAGGCGCTCGTTGCTCTCCCGCCAGCTCCAGTTATTGACTACCACCCCATCGAGAAGCCGGTGGGCATGATCTCCTAGGGAGCTGAGTGCACGTCCAAGAGGACCCAGGGGGCAGGGAACTCTGAGAATGTACTCCCCTTTATGAGGGAAGGGGATAATGGGAAGAAAAATGTAAATAATGATGCTGTGATCGTCGAAATGACGATCGCAAAGCATCCTGTAAGGCGCATCATGGTAGATAGTGGAAGCTCTACGGATGTACTTTTCTACGATGCTTTCTCCCGGATGAATCTCTCCCCTGCTCAGCTCAAGCTAGTATATATTCCCCTTGTTGGTTTCACAAGAGATTCCATAAGGGTGGAGGGAGAAATTACTCTCCCAGTCACTACCGGGATTCCATCTCGGCAGAGTACCGTCATGATGACGTTTACGGTTGTCAGGCTTCCTTCGCCTTACAACATGATCTTGGGCCGACCTGGGCTCAACCTCCTCGACGCTGTTGTCTCTACCAAGAGGTTGCTTGTCCAGTTCCCAACCCCTTGCAGTGTGGGGGAGATGAGGGGTACACCCTAGCCAGCGCAGCACTGCTTCTTGACACTCCCCGGGGCCCAGGTGCCCGAGGAGGACTCCAGAGCAGACGAACTCGACCAGAAGGCCCAGGACCCCAGGGGAGACTCGGCCGAGCGCCTGCTTTTCTATCAGCTCGGAGCCGACCAGGCGAAAACCGTGCAGGTCGGAGCCCAGCTACCCGAGGAGGAGAGGGCTCGCTATTAGAGTTCCTGCGAGAAAACGTAGATGTGTTCGCCTGGACGGCGGCCGACATGCCAGGTATTCTCCTTGAAGTCATCACCCATAAACTTAATGTTGATCCAAAGTGCAGGCCAGTTCGACAGAAGAAGAGAAGCTTTGCCCCAGGAAGGCAAGCGGCCATCAACGAGGAAGTTGAGAAACTCCTCGTCGCCGGCTTCATCCGAGAAGTGCAGTATCCAAGCTGGCTGGCAAATATGGTGATGGTGAAGAAGAATAATGGCAAGTGAAGGATTTGTGTAGACTACATCGACCTCAACAAGATGTGCCTGAATGACAGCTTCCCTCTACCAAGGATAGACCAGCTAGTGGATGCCATTTCGGGGCACAGGCTACTCTCCTTTATGGATGCATTCTCCGGGTACAATCAGATCTGGATGCACCCGGAGGACGAGGAGCACACCGCCTTCATCACTGATCGGGGGACGTATTGTTACAGAATGATGTCCTTTGGCCTGAAGAATGCAGGGGCCACATACCAATGTCTAGTCAACAAGGTCTTCAAGGACCAGATTGGCCAGAATGTACAAGCATACGTGGATGACATGCTCGTCATGAGCAAACTGAGCTCAGACCACATTGCCGACCTCGTTGAAGCATTCCATAACCTCCGGAAGCACCAGATGAAGCTCAACCTGGCGAAGTGCGCCTTCGAGGTGGCGGCCGGGAAATTCCTTAACTTCCTGGTCACCCAGGGAGGCATCGAGGTGAATCCGGAGAAGGTCCAAGCAATCCTGGACATGGAGCACCCAACGTCCAAGAAGCAGGTTCAGCGCCTGACAGGAAGGATCGCTGCCCTGAGCCGGTTCATCTCGAGGTCGACTGATTGTTGTCTCCCATTCTTCAAGGCACTGCGCAAGATGCATGACTTCACTTGGACTGAAGAGTGCCAGACGGCTTTCGAAGAGCTAAAGGAGTTCCTAACCTCCCCACCTCTGCTGTCCAGACCCGAAGATGGAGAAGAGCTCCTGCTCTACCTGGCGGTCACCCTAGGGATCGTCAGCTCGGTCCTCGTCCGTACAGACCAGGACAGAATGCAAAAGCCGGTGTACTACACCAGCAAAATACTCCATGATACGGAGATCAGGTATATCCGCTCTGAAAAACTCATTTTTGTACTAATAATATTTGCTAAGCGCCTCAGGCCCTATTTCCAAGCGCATCCCATCGTGGCTGTGACTGATAAGCCGCTGAGGACCATGCTAAGCTACCCCAAGACTTCTGGAAGGTTAGCCAAATGGTCCCTGATGCTGAGTGAGTACGACATCGCATATCGGCCGAGGTCATCGCAGAAGGTCCAAGTCCTAGCTGACTTCGTGGTCAAATGTACAGGGTTTCCTGAGGAACCAGAGCGGATGGTCCCGGAGAGCCAAGCCGAGCCCGGCCTGCTGGAGGACCCCTGGATCCTCCACGTGGACGGCGCCTCCAATTCTTGCGGGAGCAAAGCAGGCCTCATCCTCACCAATTCCGACGGGGTGGTGGCGGAGTGTGCACTTCGCTTCAAGTTTCCTGCCACAAACAACCAACCGGAGTACGAGGCACTCCTCGCGGGCCTGAAGGTGTCCCGCGAGCTGGGCGTACAGAACCTCAAGGTCTTCAACGACTCCCAGCTGGTTGCCGGACAAGTCTTCGGAGAGTATGAGGCCCGAGATCCCCAGATGACAAAGTACCTGGAGAGGGTCCGTTCGAGCGCAGCAGGTTTCCGTTACTTTCGCGTTTCCCACATTCCCCGTGGAGAGAATGCTCGTGCGGATGCATTGTCAAAGCTCGCGACCCTACCGGACTCATCCCTAGGGCGTGCCTACATCGAATATCTCGAGAGCCCGAGCTACGAAGGCCTCGAAGAGGTGCAGCAAGTAGCCCCCGAGCCGAGTTGGATGGACAAGTATGTCAAGTACATCCAAGATGGCCTACTGCCGAAAGACCGCAAGGAAGCTGGCCTCATCAGAAGGAAGGCCACTCGCTTTGTCTTGATGGATGGCCAACTTTATCGCCGATCCTATTTCTACCCACTCTTGAAGTGCCTCAGGCCCACAGAGGCAGCCTTTGTGCTCCAGGAGATACACGAAGGCCTCTGTGGGAATCATGTAGGAGGGAGGACTCTGGCGTACAAGGCCCTTCGCCAGGGATACTTTTGGGAAACAATGAGGGAGGACACCGCCGACTTCGTCAAGAAGTGTGACAAGTGCCAGTGCCACTCCCACAATCAGCGCCTGCCAGCTGCACCGATCTCTCAGCTGTCATCTCCCTGGCCCTTCGCGCAATGGGGGATGGACATTCTGGGAACGTTCTCCACCGCACCAGGGCAGCGAAAATTCTTGCTGGTGGCGATCGACTACTTTACCAAATGGGTCGAAGTAGAGCTGCTAGCTCGGATCACAGAGGCCAATGTCCGACAATTCTTTTGGAAGTCTGTCATCTGCCATTTTGGACTTCCCAACTGCATCATCATCGACAATGGGTGACAGTTCGACAACCGAGAGTTCGAAGGGTTCTGTGTTGAGCATGGGATCCAGCATTGGTTCACCTCGGTCGCCCATCCCCAGACGAATGGGGAAGCCGAGGTCACCAACCAAACCATTCTTCAAGGACTCCACACCATGTTGGACCAAGCGAAGGGCAGATGGGCGGAATAACTTCTGAGCATCCTGTGGGCCTACCACACAACGTCCAGAACGGTGACGGGCGAAACACCTTTCAACCTGGTCTTCGGGTCGGAGGCAGTAATTCCAGTTGAGCTCGGCGTGCCCACACTCCGGGTGCAGTGGTATGACGAGGCTCAGAACTCAGCACACCTTCTCCTCAACCTAGACCTCCTCGAAGAGACAAGGGACAAAGCTCGGCTCCGGATGGCAGCGTACCGGCAATGGGTCGCCCGATACTACAATGCGCGGGTAAACCAGAAGGCTTTCCAACCTAGCGACCTGGTACTACGCCAAGTAGAAGCATCCCAGCCCCGGGAGTGCGGCAAACTCTCACCGAATTGGGAGGGCCCTTACAAGGTGGCCGAGGCCCTGTCGCAGGGGGCCTACTACTTGAAGACTTGGATGGCGCCAAGTTCCCCCGGACCTGGAACACTTGTAATTTGAGGAGATACTATCAGTAATGTAAGTATACCCTCCATGAGAAATAAAGATTTCTTTCCGCAACACGATCTATCTGCCTTGCAGGAAACTATAGCCACGAGCCCAGCTCCTCGACAGCAAAGACCGGACGACCCTTCGGCACCAAAGACCTGGGAAGCCCCCAGGCACCGGCGAGCCCAGCTCCCCGACATCAAAGACCGGATCCCACGACCCTCCGGCGCAAAGACCGGATCCCACGACCCTCCGGCGCAAAGATCGGATGACCCTCCGGCACCAAAGACATGGGAAGCCCCCAAACACCGGCGAGCCTAGCTCCCCGACATCAATGACCGAATCCCACTACCCTCTGGTGCAAAGACCGGATGACCCTCCGGCACCGACGAGCCCAGCTCCCCGGCAAAGGACCTGGGAAGCCCCCAAGCAACCAACGCGCTTTCAAGCCCAGCTCCAAGGTGCCATCTCAAATCATCGAAGTCCCCGAGCCCAGCTCCAGGATGCCATCCCCAGACCGGAGCTCAGATCTTCGGCCAAGAGAATCTCCTCGACTAACGTGCTTTCGAGCCCAACTCCACGGCGTCATCTCAAATCATCAAAGTCCCCGAGCCCAGCTCCAAGATGCCAGTCCTAGACAGGAGCTTAGATCTCCGGCCAAGGAAATCTCCTCGACCAACGCGCTTTCGAGCCCAACTCTAAGGGGCCACCTCAAATCATCGAAGTCCCCGAGCCCAACTCCAGGATGCCTTCTCAAGACCGGAGCCCAGATCACCGGCCAAGGGCGCCCCCGAGCCACGCAGCTCGT
This sequence comes from Areca catechu, assembly GCA_021397845.1. Taxonomy (NCBI): domain Eukaryota; kingdom Viridiplantae; phylum Streptophyta; class Magnoliopsida; order Arecales; family Arecaceae; genus Areca; species Areca catechu. The sequence continues at coordinate 176,507,838 of CM038042.1, forward strand.
CATCGACAATGCCCTCGGGCTCGGCCTCATGATGACAGCCAAAGCCGGGCCCTGTCCTCCGCCAGGTCCGCTCCCGCAAGCCCGGGACGCCTAGGCCAGAGCCGAGCACGGGCCTCCACCCGAGACGGTCCCCTCGAGATCGGGACCCGTGGCCAGGAGTCTAGCCTAGCCTCCTCCGCCGCGAGGTGCCCCTTTGAGCTCAGGTCCCCTAGGCTGGGCAGCATCGTTGCCAATCAAAGACCGGATGACCCTCCGGCACCAAAGACCTGGGAAGCCTCCAAGCACCGGCGAGCTTAGCTCCCCGGCAACAAAGCCCAGAGAAGAGTCCTCTGGCACGAAGACCTGGGAAGTCCCCATGCACCGACGAGCCTAGCTCCCCGGCAACAAAGCCCAGAGAAGTGTCCTCTGGCATAAAGACCTGGGAAGCCCCCAGGCACCGGCGAGCTTAGCTCCCGGCATCAAAGACCGGATGACCCTCCGGCACCAAAGATCGGACGACCCTCCGGCACCGGCGAGCCTAGCTCCCCGGCAAAGGACCTAGGAAGCCCCCAGGTACCTAGTGCCTCCGAGCCCAACTCCAGGATGCCAAGATTTGGAACTCAAATTTCCAGCACCGCAATTCCTAAGCATCGACGTCCTTGAGACTGGCTCCGAGATACTAAGGTTCAAGACTCAGACTTCCGACACCAAGGATCTCTGCTTTCGACATCTCCAAGTCCAGCTCCAAGACGGCGACCACTGAATTATGTCCCTAAGCAACTGAGTCCAAGGCCAACGTTCGTCAACGACGTGACCTCAAGCTCAACGCTGGGTCCGTGCCAGTCGAAGTCCTTGGCTCCCCTCTCGGACCTCCCTACATCAAAAAGAAGAAAGTAGCAAAGAAAGGGAGGAGAAAAGAGAGAGGGGACATTCCACATTGCAGATGATGGAGACACCATGATTGCATAAGTGAATTTCATTACTGAGAAAGTTGATTACACTATCTTCCGGGCCCCGACAGGCTGGGTGGCCCGGTCAAAGAAGAAAGACAAAATAAAGGTACAAGTGTAAGAAGAAAAAAAGAGAAATCCTATCCTAAGTAGTTGGCTCTTTCTCTGGGCGTTGCACGGCTGGGACCTCTCCCTCCACCTCCGTCACTAGGGCATGCTCCTGGGCGACCTCCGCTGGAGGAGCAGGTTCAGCTGCTGGAGCCACTGGGATCGGATCAGAAACCTCCGGCCGCGGTGCAGGTGCTGCCCTCACCATCGTCGGTGTCGGCTCCTTAGGCCCGGGCGTCGCCGAAGTCACTGGGGTGCTAACCTCGGCTGGAGCAACCCCCTACCCTACCGCCACCGTCGTCGTTGCAGAGGAAGCCTTCTTACCCAGAGTCCAGAGCGTGGCCAATCGCTCCTCGGATAGAATACTCCGCAGCTGCTGGCAGCAATAAGCGAACCCCTTAGCAAAGGAGTCCATCGATGCCTCCTTGAAGTCCTTGAGGTACTCAGGAGAAGCTTTGAAGGCTTCCACTGCACTGACGGCATCCCTTCTGGCACCCTCCGCCTTGCCCTTTTCGATGGCCACCAGGTCCTCGGCATGCTCGGCCTGACAGATCGCCACCGCCATTCCCTTCTCAGCATCATGGCTGGCGGCAGCAGCCTTCTTCTCGGCCTCAGCAGCCCTCCCCTCGGCCTCAGCAACCCTCTTCTCCGCGGCCGCTACCTTCCTCTCGGACTCGACCCGGAGCTCCTTCAGCCGAGTCCTCTTCAATTCGAGCTCGCTTTCGAGCTCCTTCTTCGCCCGGATGAGGTCGTCAACCTCGGCCGTGAGGCTCTTATTTCTGAGGTGGGCATCCTGGGCATCTTGGCTCTTCTATCTCGCCTCAGCCCGTAGAGATTCGAGCTCAGTCAGTCGCTCCTTCTCCCCTCTAGCCTAATTCCGGTAGAAGTCCCGGATAAGGAGGAGCTCTCTGCCTTGCTGCATCGAGGAAGGGGTGTCAGTCGTCAGGTAAGAAAAAAAAGAAGTGATATGGAAAAGCAACGACGAGCGAAGGACCTACAGCGTAGAGGTTCGCGAACGTCGCGCTGATGACGTCGCCCAGAAGCCTCCCGCTTCCGTCTCGCTTGTCACAGGACTGGATGGAGAAGTCCATCATCCGCTCGGCGAGGTTGGGGTCCTTGACCAGAGAGACGTTCGGCCCCAATTTGAAGGGGACCCTTCGATAATCGATGTCTCTAGTCCTCGCCGGCTCAGCTCCTTCGTCGGCATGCGATGCCCTCGGCGCTAACTGCGAGACCGGCGCAGCATCGGACCGCCCTTGGGGCGTCGGCCTGATCTCTTACGGGCCTTCCTCCTCGACGTCGACGACCTCCGGGGTTGGGGGTGCCGACCTGGCGGCAGCGGTAGCCAATCTCGCGCGGGCCACCACCTCGGGCTCGAGTGCCGCCACTGGCTCATGCTGCCCGGCAGGTACGGGAATGGGCTCAGCCACCCTTTATCGTCGTCATTCCTGAACCGGTGCATCCACCCCGGCCTGCACCAGCCTTGCCCCATCTTCAGCTCGAGCCCTCTTCGGAGCGGGCTCACCTGCCTCAGCAGCCTGCTCTCGTTCCTCAGAAAACGAGAGCAGCTCATCCATCGAAAACTTCATTTCTGCACCGGAGGGAACGAGGTCAGCCTAACAACAGCAGCAAAAAAAAAAGGGGAATGGAAAAATAAATAAGAAACGGTGAGGGGGTTGATCAAGTCGAACTCACCTGGCTCCCGTGCCGAGCTGACCCCGGCCTCGCGAAGATTCTGCTCCGACAGCAAGCCCTCCAGTGATGGGATCTCGGCCGATATGAGCAGGTCATACGTGTCGAGGTCGGCAGCTTCGACTGAGGAGTTCCTGTTCAGAGATCGATCTGGGTCGCTCCAAACCCAGTCTATTCCCTCTACTGAGGCGAAAAAGAACCTGCTCTTCCATCCTTTGATGGAAGAGGGGAGTACAAATCTGATGCCCCGAGGGCGGAAAGAAAGGGACCACCACCCGTCCTCGGTAGGGTGGCGTTTCAGGATGAAGAAGGTCCTGAACAAGAAAAAATGGGCAACAATCCCGTGGAAGTGGCACAGAACGATGAAGCAAAATATCGTTCTGATGGCATTGGGGACCAACTGGGCTGGGACAAGCGATAGCTGGCCAAGAAAGAAAGGAAAAAAGGGTGCACAAGGAGGCGGAGACCCCCAGCGAAGGTCTCCTCATAGAAGGCGATCCGTCGAGGACCACTGGAGGTGACTCGCTCTCCGGGACAAGGAACGGAGAGCCGGATGGATTCGGGGATGCCGTAAGCCTCCCGGATAGACACAAGGTCCTCAGCGGTAATCACCGAAGTGATCCCTCTTGGACCTGTCGATTGAGAAGGCTCAGGCTCAGGCTCAGGAAGAGGAACAGAAACAGAAGTAGAAACAGGACCATGAGCAGGAAGAGGAGCCAAACGAGGAGGAGAAGACCCGGGTTCCCTGATGGACACCGGGCCATGGAAAGGCCTTCTACTGAACTCGTACCTCGCCACCTCCATCTCCTCATCGGAAGAGGAAGGAGTCTTCGGCCGAGAAGGTCCGGCCTCAGCCTGGCAAGAGGGACGGAAGTTGGGCCCGAAGCGGTCCATTGAAGAGAAAAGGAGAGAACAGAGCAACTCCTAGATAACGAAAGGGAGGAAGTGAACGGAGGAAGGCCTACGGTGACTTCTAATGGGCGAGAAGGAAGAGCTAGCATGCTGATGCTCACAGAAGACGCCGACGGCCGGAGAAGAAGAAGAGGAAGGCTCCTGTACGATTCCAGGCACGAAGAGTTTGAAAAAAGGTATGTTTCGAAAGGACTTACCCATCCCTTCGAGATAACCTGTGTCCGACCATACCGTTACGGCTTTCCCAAAAGTCATGCCACGTGTCGCCGATCAATGGGACCAGCACCCCCATCCGACCACGGCCGCTTCAGCTTCCGTGCCCGCCATAACTGCTCCCAAGACGTGGCCACGCGGCGCCCCCGCACAGGCTCAAGGGCCCGCCAGACGAGACGCCGCAGCTTCCGTGCCCGCCATAACTGCTCCCAAGACGTGGCCACACGGTGCCCCCGCACAGGCTCAAGGGCCCGCCGGACGAGACGCCGCCGATATCAGTCATTATTGTACCAGATTTTTCACCTTTCCACGTCAGCACCGCAACTACTCCCTTCGTCCCGAGCGCCACGCGACAACGGGCCTCGGGAGTGGGGGGCAAGTGATGTGATCGGATCGCTGACGTAAGGAAAGGAGCATGATGTGGACTCCTCATTGGACGCCACGCGGGATCCCACTCATAGGCCCCTTCGCCGGGCTGAGCTCCTCGATGCCAACGGGGTCGCCCGTCGAAGCCGGGCTCCGTCCTTCGCCAGGTCGGGATGCCTAGGTCGGAGCCGAGCTCAAACACCACCGGAGGCAGACCTCTCGAGCCCGAGCTCGGGTCCTGTGGTCCGGAGTCGAGCTTAAGCCTCCTCCGCCACGAGGAGCCCCCTCGAGGCCGGGTCCCCTGGCCTGGGCGCGCCTCAACCACTTCAGCCAGCCCGAGCTCGGTCAAGGCTGGGCTCCTCTGGCCTGGTTCCGAGCTCGGCCCCTCTCCGCATAGCCGAGCCGTTGCAAGGCGGGTCCCCTGCGAGTGGGCCCCATCTTTTTAGCTCGGCCCCCAATGCAAATCACGACGTCAACGGCCAAGGAAGCAGCACCTCCTATCCGAAGACGGTGGCGGGCCCCCCGAGGACCGTACGACAGCACCCGCCACGTCACCATTAATGCCCACAGCTGCCATTCATCCCAGGAGGAAGGGAAGCTCACATCAAGGCACTATGCCCCCTACCGGCTTGCCGTACGACCGGAAAAAAGACCCCACCAAGGAGCGCGATTCTCGAGAGCGGCGGCGCAACAGTCGAGGCCCTGCCAGGCTTCCAGGAAAGGCAAATCGAAAGAATGTCAAAGGCTTGTGGAAGCTTCCCCAGATACCCAATAAAGAAGGCGTACCGTTCACGGCACGATATTACGTCATACCCATCTAACAACATGGGAGGACCCTGAGGCAAGCCACAGAAAAGGACCCAGCCAGTATAAGCAAAGAGGAGGTAACACTCATTTTTTCATTCCAAGCAAGAACAACACAACCACTACAAAGAGAAAGAGGAGAAAGGGGAGAGGCCAGACGGGAGGGCGAGACCACCTCGGCCACCACATCTCCCAGCTCACTCGCACTCTCATACACTCCACTCACTCCTAGCGTGGAGCTCATCTAGAGGGGCTCGACCAGGAGGATCTGTTCCCCTGAATCGTCACTGACTTGATCGTCGGAGTGCCCCTGCCGGAATCCCCGGCCCGGGTCACTGACGTTGGCTTTCTTGCAGGTCCCGAGGCACCGGAGGCATCTCCCGCGGGCGGACGCGAAACACCCGGCACCACCAGCAGCTACGGGCCACGACGATCCGGGTGGCAACAAATATAATAATATTTAATACAAAATTAGTTAGGAAGTTAAAAAATTTATTTGAAAAAAAATATTTTAAAGTTTCTTTCTAAAAATATTTTCTAATCAATATCAAAAAATTATTTTGATTTAAATAAAATTTTTGGATAACCAAAATACCGACCAATAAAATCTTATTATTACATCTTATATCATATCATATTATATTATTATATTATAAATATAATAATAAATTGATATTATGATATATTATAAATATATAGTATAATCTATTATAGTATTATAAAAATATAATCTAATAAAAGAATTTTATCATATTATTATCATACTAATATATTATAATATGTTATATGATAATCTATTATTAGATTAGATTGTAATCCATTATATTATATTATAATTATAATAATATTATATTATAGTATAATATAATATTATATATTATTATATTCTATTACATCATATGATAATAATATTGCACAATATAATAATATTTACATTATAAATATATAATATGATCTATTATAGTATTATTATATTATAACAAAATATAATGTAATATTTTATATTATAAGTTTTTATTAAATTATAAACAATTATATTATAATAATATTATATAATATAATAATATTTGTAATATAATATAATATTATATAATATCTTTTATTGTTATAATAAAAATATATTTTTATTTTAGTTATCAACAATGCATCAAAATTTTAAAGTATTTTATAAATATAATTATTAAATAATAAATAATTTTTGATAAAAATCCTACTTTCAAATGTTTTACTTTTCAAAAATTTTACTTTAAAAAATTTCATAATCGTTACTTCCAACCATAATGCTAAACAGGGCCTCAACCTATAGCAAGCCTTGCAACTTTCATTTCCGGCAAGCTGGTGGAATCTGAGGATCACCAGTTCATCACTCATCAAAAAGTAATTACAATTTCTTATTCAATAAAAACTTGACCATGTCCAACTTTAGATGAGTTGTATGCCATTTCCTGATGCGTTTTGGCCGCTCCTACCGCCAACCTACGTTGAACAGAAAAGCTTCAGGCGCTTCCATGCCTAGATGATGAATAAGAAGTGATAAAGGATAGATAAATTTTACTCGTAAATGTATAGATCTTGTATCATCTAACTCAGATGGTATGATCCAGAACCTCATCCTGTCCTTCAACCAGCAAGTCTTATTTCTTGTTGTCTTAACCTCGAAACCATTCGATCCAGATCAAATCGTTCCAAATCATCAAACCAATTTATCGCGGGGACCCTCAAATTTAACTTGCCTTGCCAAACTATTTTTTGGACCATCCAATCCAGACCAGCTAATCCTAAGCATCTAGCCCTAACCTTGGATCACCCAACCCTATTCGGTCAACCAATCATCAGCAACGAATCAATCCCTCGGCCAGGGCAATTCAAAGAAAACCTCATCCAACATGGCGACCAAATAAGGAAGGCCCAATTCGTAATTTTCCATGCTGATGTCAATCTCCGCAATTCTCAGGTACAGGCAAATCTGAGCAAATAAGGCAAGAAGGATCGATAAAATTCTACGAAAAGAAATACTATCTAAATCTCAGATCAAGCAAAAACTGCTATCTAAATCTCATCCCACGAGATGGCTCTCCAGCCAACCCCTATAAAAGGAATCTAATGGGACTCCCAAGATAAGCAACTCATCCTCTTAAATGTTTTTTTTTTTTTTTCCCTAACTTAAGCATCAAAAAATTTCGAAACTAACTTTAATTGAAGACTTATTTTACAAATCCTTTTCCATAACTTCTCAACCGAGATTTTCTCGATGCAAATTGATCTCGATTAAAATTCTACGGCAATAAGAAGGATTTGTTAGTATTGTGGCTTGGGGTGGCAATGGGATAGATTTGGATGGGGTTATCTAAAACCCATATCCATGCCTTGCCAAAAAAATTTCTCACTCCATACCCATTTTAGGTAAGATCGAGTGAAAAAAAAAAAAAGACATCTAGATCAGGTCGAATCAGGGATACCCAGTTGAGTTGGGTTCAATCAAATTCTATGCATAATTATACAAGCTTGAATATAGTTCATCTTGAAAAAAGTTGTAAATAAAATAGGATGATGAGATAAGTTAAAAATTATGAGATCTTATTTGTCCAACAATTAATAATAATGAAAGAGCAAATCTACTTTCAATATTAAACGATGTCATTGATATTCAGATGTATAATAAATTTACATAATATAAAAAATATGATAAAATAATCTAAATTGTAAAATAGGAATGAAAAAGAAAGAGACATGAGATATGGAACGAAAAATCAATTGTCAAATTAAAACCCGGATACCCAGAGAGTAGGATATTGAGAGAACTTATACTTTATATATATATATATATATATATATAACCAAGTTAAATTCGAGAGGAAACATGCCACTATCCATATCCGATCCAAATTCAAAATTTATTTTTTATATAAAATTTATATTTATTTTAAAATTAAATAGATTAGATTTTATCCCTTGCATTAAATCATGACCGAGTTCACTGAGAACTCTAACTAAAAATCATGAATAGGATACGCAACGATAAGACAACTTGTCGGTAAGAGGTCTGCAACCGAACATTTGTTCAACAGATGATCGGACAATTTCACTTTATTAACTAGAACCTAATGGCTGGTTTACAGAAAGGGGAGAAAATAAGTTTTACGCACGGGTACACGTCACAAGGACCTGTTCTTTATAAATTGTAATGCAGTCCAAAACCCAAACCGAGACACAAGCCAGCCATAAGATCTGTGGTACGAAAAAATCATGACAAGATTTACAACAGTAAGAAAAAAAAAAAAGGGATAATCGCAAGCACATGGTTATGGACCTGCCATACACATCCACGACAGCATCACATGTCAGAATATCAAGTGCGACACTCAACCAGCAACATCAACTAGAATGACTAAGAGTAGCATGACCATTCAAAGTTTCCCGTGTTTTGAAAGCCATTAAATGTTCACAATCTCAATAACACACTAACTTAAATAACAAATTCCAACAATAACTACTAGCAGTGCTATACAATCTACCAACTTTTTTCTCATCACGTCTCTCCCATCCAAAGATCTCATATTAGCTAACCAGGCTGTCAGACTGGTAGCAATAGAAATGTCAACTTGAAACTTTAAAATCAGGTTGGCAATCAATACCATTCCATTGAACTTGAGGTCATCTCCAAGGAACATCCAATTTGAGTCTCTTTACAGAAACCTAACTTAGGTAACTCTCTGAAACATAGAGGAAAACATCAGGTTAGATGTGCAACAGTACATGAATACCACTTTATTTTACAACATAAAAAAGGTTCATGCACCACGTAATGACTTGCATATAAACCAAAAATAGAGAAAGGTACACAAGTGGAAGTCTATCTTTTTATATACAGCAAATCATTTACATCTGTATGAGAAACCTTTAATCTGCTGCCCTTTAGTTTCTATGTGATTAAACTAATCAATCAATGGCCAAGATAAGAGATCGGGAGGTGCAAAGCAGGTCAAGCATGAGTTAAAACTTAAAAGTACTTAAAAGGATGGAAGCAAATGTTTTCACTATTATGTACTAATACTTCATGATCAACCCTTCATTTTCTTTGAGAATAATACTTTATGATGGACCTTCAAAGGCATTATAGCACCCTGATGGACTCTACTCCAATAAATAGTGAATACTTCCATTTAAAGTATACATTCTCACAAAATGAACATGAGTTTCACCCACACATGGCAACTTTTATTTGTAAGCAAATCAAATATCTTTAAAAAATTATCATGATTTGGCATTTAGAAAAGAGAATTCACAACAATGTCAGATGCATCTAAACAGGCCTTTAGAATTTTCTTTGCAAAACAAAGCAAAAGTGTTTAAGGTTAGCAATGGCAATCTTTAAAATAACGAAAATCAGTCAAAAGTCATCAAAATGGTACCAATATGCCAGCAATGCCACCACAAAATATTATTTCTACCCCATGAAATCCCCCACCAATAAAACACTTAAGTTGACACAGAATATAGACTCATTTAATATCACCTGGCACATTTAGGATGGATGATAAGGAATCAGGTCTGCTGGATAAATGATGAAATCAAACTAAATGAACCGACTTAGGGAAAAAGTTCAACCGCCTAGACTATGATTATATTTGAGAAAAAAAGAAATTAAGCAGGCTCCCATCTACATATTGCAAATATGATGGCATTACCACACCAACAACTATCCAATATCAGTATATCTTATCCAATTGCAATACTGCCTGTCTAAACATGCACATATTGCAAGCTTCCCTCATATGACATGGACTCAACTTACGACATTAGCATGTATATACTCGATAACATAGATTTCTATAGAAAAATATTACTGAACCTGACAGAGAATATATGCAAAACTATAACCAAAATGTATGGTCAAGCAACCTCATTAATTCTATTTGACCCCCAAAACAATGCATTTGAAGAAATCTAAACTGAAATTCAGCTATAATTATGAACTTCTGATTATCTTATGATGGAAACCTCATTTGGAATGTGCGAAAGAATGTCACCAAAAAAATAAATGGGAAAAAAAAGTTCGACAACAATCAAGAACACAATGCGAATTATGGAAAAAAAAAAAAACTTCATGACAAATTTTGTTCTTACCTTTGAAATATAAACTGCATTTTATTGTAAAAGCTTGCCTGTTATTTTTATATCAATATATAAAAACGTGGATACATGAATTTAGCTTCCAATGCTACAAGTTTATTCTTATCATGTTCCTTCCTAACTACAGTTAATCATTAAACATTTTATTAGCCCAACTTTCCACTTTGAACAAATCCTTTCAATGCATCATGAGGTCAACACAACCACGAGTAGTGAAGGACCACAAGCAAACAAACTCATAATTATATGGATGAGGCAACAACATACAACTTTTAGTCCCAAAGGTTAACACAGTGGTCTAGGCAGACAATTAAAGAAATAAAAGAAATAGAATTCATTCTTTCTCTGAAATTGAGAGAAATGTGAAGGGCACTCATACTTGTTGCTCAGTAGAACAGCATAAAAAAGAGATTGATTATTAAAAGATCTACAATATTTTTTTGCATGATAATCCACACTTTTTTTTTTGGGTTAAATGATATCACTAATCCAAGCATTAATAATCTCCTTTTGCCTCAAAAATAAACAAACACATGAAGATACCAATAGATAATCAAAGAAAGTCATGAATTTCATAAAATATAAGTTTATCTAAATTGAGCCATATTGTCAACATAGATGCATTCAGTTAATTCTTGGTCAAAGAAATAATTTAAACGATCCGATGGCCTATGCAGTTCATAAACATTATCAGTGACCTTCCTACACCTAATACCCTGAGAGAATCAACCAAAATTCTTCAGACTTCTGCTTTCAATATCATGAAAGATCACAACATCATACTTGTATGACCTAACGAACCCAGTCCACTAGGAACAGTCATCCTACGAGACCAGGACATTACAAGGAAACATTTTGCTCAAGAAATTTTCACTAAAATGGAATGCTCAGATTCAAGAATCGATGCATCTGTCGATAGACAAACTCGATAAGAGTTCCTGACACCACGAGAAGCAACCTCATCCTCTTTATTGTTTTGAATATGAAGCTATCTATATTCCCAATCCCTGAATTTGTAAAGTTCAAACTGTAATTATTCATTCAAATAAAGATGACTCAACAAACATTCTGTTCTCTGGCGACTAAAATCAGGTCAGCAATCAAGATGACTACGAAACAGCAACAGCAAACAAGACAGCCACAAAGACTACTTCCCCAAAATCAAAAAGGTCAGACCATTAATGATGACTAATTTAATCGATAGAAGTGTTGGAACTCCCTTTCAGCAATCTACAAATGATGCACCTGATGCACCCAATGAACGGAAAGGTGCAGCAGCCAAAAACTCGCACTTCATAGTAAGGTCAGTAACATAACAAATTCAAATCAATTCACATTCTTTCTATCAATGAAAGCAAACAATGTGAGGAGAGAAGGGGAAAAAAATGCAGCTATGACAAATTATCAATGCAAACACCAGTTTCCTTCAATGTTGCCACATAACTTTTGCAATAACAACTTGATTATAGGCCTCGCCAAAGAAAAATAAGACCCCTCTGTGGGTTCAACCACAACAAGGTCCTGACTACTGACTATTTCCCAGTATCATATACTGATAAAATAGCATATGTATTCCTGGAAACAACATGCTAAAGATCAACGTGTCACTTGTTCTGCTCCAAAAGGAAGGGCAAAAGCAACTCGAATTCAGACCCCATCGAAATGATTACATAAGAAAAATACGACACTAAATTCAAAACAGTTCCAGCGGCTCCAGAACTACGTTTACATCAGACTACGACTCAAATCCATAAACAGAAGTCTAACACACCAAAAACAAATTACTTTATCGAAAATATAAAAGGAATAGATCCAGACAAATCAACCTGCCTTCGCTACACTGCACAAAATCAAACCATGAATCTAGCTTACGAAAGAACCAACCTTTTACACATAAAACGCAGGAGATCCGAAAAGAAAATGAATAGCACCGGAAGAAGACCCATGCTCACCAGCATCAACTCGCTTGGATCGCTTGATCTTCTCCAGCTGGACCTGGGAATCCACAAAGATCTGCATCCTTTGGAACTCCAGCCCCTTGGCAAACTCCATCCGTTGCTTCTCGAGATCGATCATCTGCTGCTGCTTCTCCTCTTCTATCTTCTCGTAGATCTCCCCCAGCCTTAGGATCGCCCTCGCCAGCTGCCGGAATCCCTTTCCGTAGCCTTCCCGTCTCCTCTTCCACCCCCTCGCAAACCTTTCCCTGCTCGATCTGGACCTCTCCACACTGGATCTCGAAGAGGAGGACTCAGGCTCCCTCTCCGCGGCGGCCGCTGCCGCCGCGGAGTAGTTCCGCCGGAAGAAGGCGTCGTCCACGGGGAGCGCGGTGGCAGCGGGGCGCTTCTCCTTCGAGTCCAGAGGACGCGCCGCGGCAGCGGCAGCGGCTGCAGCGGCCGCTGCCGCCGGGAGGGGGGATCCCTTACGGTGAAAGGTGAGGGGGAGGGCGAGAGGCGGCGACGGCGGGTGCGGCGGTGGAGTTTTCTTGGCGGGGAAGGAGTCGCCGATGAGGGTGTCGAGACGGGAGTAGAAAGGCCACTGACTCTCGACGGCGCCATCGGCGGTCTTAGCCTTCTCGGTCTTATACTTTTTCTTCAGGGTGTCGATCCGGTTCTTGCACTGGACATCGGTGCGCGGCGGGCGGCGGGGGGCGCCCCGCCGCGAGTTGACCGCGTCGGCGACCTCCTGCCAGTGCTTCTGGCGGAGGTTCCCGCGGTTGAGCTCGACGTAGCGGTCCCCCCAGGCCTCGACGAGTGCCGCGGTCGCTCCCTCGCTCCAGCAGTCCTCCCGGTACGGCATCGCCGGGTTCGGAGGCGGTGGCTTCGCCTCCCTCCCCTCCATCCTTTTCCTATGCCCGATCTCTCTATGCCCAAACCTATTCCCGATCTCTGTCGCCGGCCCTATTATTTCCCCTCTCTATCGCTCGGTGGGTCGGCGGATTTGATGGTGGGGGAAGCGAATCGGGGGTAGGGGGATTAAAGCGGGGGCGGCCGGCTGGGATGGGGGTTGGGGCGCATGTGCGAGTACGGGAGGTCGCCGGGGGGCGCGCGTGCGGGCGCCGACGTTAGCGCGCGGAGGGGTTCGTGCTGGCGTCAGCGTCGAGACCACGCGGTGCGTGTCGGATAGGCTCGTCGGCAGGTGCATCGCGGCCGTTGGTTTTGGGATTGGAGGAGGGTGGGTTTCGAATTTGACGGGAAATAAAAAGGAGATTTTAAACGATGATTACAAGACGACGCGCCGGGTCCGGGGACGGACGGGGGTGTAGGGCTACGGAATGACGAAAATGCCCTCGACGACCGGAGAGGGGAACGGATGCCTCGTGTGTCGCGCGATCGGTTGGGGGAAGGGGAGATCTGGTCTCTGTTGGATTGCTCCGCTTGGGGCTTCGGTTATATGTTTGGTTGTTGGGTTGCGATGGAAGCGTGCGAAGGGTGGAGTCCGTGCAGTGGCGGTGGTGGGCTGGTCTGTTTACCGTGTTGCCCATCCTTGGGACGGGACTGGCGCTTTCAAGGAAAATGGCTGGACTGGTAGCGAAACCACGAAGTGGGGCGCCAGCCAGGTGGAGAGGGTGATCTATGTCGTGTCAAGCTATTGGCAGAACATAGAGTGAACCATTCAATTGGGCTGAATTAAACAACATGTCTCCTCTAATGGGGGAAGAAATGGGCTTGGTTAAATAAGATGCCAGGTCTTAAAACCCCTTAAGACTTGAATCTTTAAAAGCACGTCCATGTTTAAATATTTGTTTTTTTTTTTGTTTTTGTTTTTTTTTTAATTTTTTTTTTTGGGGTGGGGGGGGGGGGGGGGGGGGGGGGGGGTGGGTTTAGATTGTAAAACCTTCTGTATGCTTACAAAACAAAAGCGGGCCAATAGCAGCGAGTCAAAAAAAAAAAAAAAAAAAAAATCCAACAATAAAACAAAAGATAATTACAGAATTTTTTTTTTAAAATAATATTTTTTAAATAAAAAATTATCAAAATAGGTGTTTTAGGATATATTTATTGAAATAGGTGATTTCGGTCGACGTGACGGTGACGGGTACCTAAGTTTGTCCTTTCAAAAGACGAATCCAACTTCGTCTTTTGAAAAAACAAAATTCTTATAAACCGATGTTATTTTTTTATTTAATTTTAAAATTTGATGTAACATGAATTAAATGGACGTGATATTGAATTCGCCTTTGCAACGGACAAATTTAAAACCAATTTTTTTATAATTTTATAAATATTATTATTTTAAATAAAATTAATAAATTTTAATTTTAAATAAATAAATAATAAATAAAAAATTAGTATTAATTAAAATTTTATATATTTTTTTTGATAATATTAATTATTATATTATTTTAAGATAATATTAATTAAAAATAATATTAATTAACTATATAAAAATAATATTAATTTAAAATTAATAATACTTTAACTAAAAAATAATATTAATTGAAAATAATATTAATTGAAAGATATTATAATAATATATTATAATATATATTATATTGTAACAATTATTTTATATTCTAAAATATAATGAATATATTATAATTTATTATATATATATTATAATTTTTATAATATAGTATAAAATTTTTTTAAAAAAAAAAAAAATAAAAAATAATCATCATGTCGATACTATTCGGTCGCTAGCCCGGTACCAATTCGGTCGACAGCCCGGTGTCAGTCCGATCCCTTGCTCAGGAGCGGTGGCAGGACTCCGACGACCGGACCGGCGATCGGGTCTGTGGCATGACTGGGGTTAGACCGGTGACAGGATCTTGGCAGTCGGATAGGTAGTCGGACCGGGTGGCCGGACCGGGAGGGTCCGGCTTCAACTTGACGAGAGGGACGGAACTCCGAACCGAAGCGATACATGGAGAAAAGAAAGAAGGAAGAAGAAAGAAAGGGACAGGAGAAACCCTAAGATGACCCCTAGAGGACGAGAAGAAAGGGAGGCTAATCTACAAGAACTCTAGGGAGTCGCCGGTGGCCGGAAGGGAGGAAGAAGAGGGAGAATGCTCCTGCGGGGGGCTGGGCGTGCAAAGTTTGAACGAGGGTAAGCTTCGAAAAGACTTACCCCTTCTTCCCAAGCCGCCTATGCCCGATCGTACCTTTGCGGCCCCCCAGAAGGCGCTCGCTGCATGTCGACCATTCGTTGGGCCAGTGCGCCCATCCGACCGCGGTCGCTCCAACTTCCGCACCCGCCTCGACAACCCCCCTCTTGCGTGGCCACGTGGCATTCTCTTACAAGCTCGTAAGATCGCAGAGCTAGGCGTCGCCGATTTTGGCCATTATTGCGCCCGATTTCTCTACCTTTCTATGTCAGCGCCATAATTACGCCCTTCGCCCCAAGCGCCACACGTCAATGGGCCTTGGATGTGGGGGGCAAATGATGTGGCCAGAATGCTGACGTGGCACGAGGCAGCTGACGTGGAGTCCCCATCAGACGCCACGACAAGCTTTCAACATGAGCGCCTTTGCCGAGCTGAGCTTCCCTGAAGCAAAACCTCTGCCCATCGAAGGCATGCTCCGTCCTCCGCTAGGTCCATTCCTGCAAGTCCGGAACGCCTAGGCCGGAGCCGAGTCCGAGTTCCCACCTAAGGCGGACCCCTCGAGATCGGGCCCCGTGGTCAGGAGTCGAGCTCAGCCTCCTCCGCCACGAGGCGCCCCTCCAAGCTCAAGTCCCCTGGGTTGGGTGGCACCTCGGCGCCGAGCTCGTCTGAGGTCGGGCCCCGTGGTCAGGAGTCGAGCCCAGCCTCCTCCACCACGAGGCGCCCCTCCGCGACTGAGCTCGATCCACCTCCGTCCTGTCGAGCAACACCGAGGCGAGTCCATCGAAGATGGGCCCTACCCCTCCAGCTCGCCCCTCAGTCCAAACCAACGCGCCAGCCACCAAGGGAGCCATGCCTTTCCTTCGAGGATAGTGACGATGCTCCCGAGGGCCGTATGACACCAACCATGCCGCAATTAATGCCCTCGGCCGTCACTCACTCCAGAAAGAAAGGAAAGCTCATATCAAGGCACCATACCCTCCACCGATCTACCATACAACCGGAGAAAAGACCCTACCGGAGAGCGCGGGTCCCAAGACCGGTGGCCTGTTGATCGAGGCCCTGTCAGATTTCTAGGGGAGGGATAGGCAGAAGGAATGTCAGAAATCTATGGAGGCTTCCCCGACTGTCAAAACAGGAGAGGCGTCCCTTCCACGTCACGGTACCTCGCCGTACACGACAGTAGGGGGAGATCCCAAAGCAAAATAAGGTAGAGAACCCCGTCAGGGTAAAGAAAAAGAGGTATCGGCATCTAACTCGAGGGGGGAACACCCAGAACATACTCTTCAATTCAAGAGAGGAACTAGAGTGACACAAGGAAAGAAGGCCAGAGAGGAGGGCAATACCTCCTCGGCCAACACCACTCCCAGCTCGTCCTTATCTTTCACTCACACTATATTCACTCCTCCTAGTGTGGAGCTCATCCAAGAGGGCTCGACTAGGAGGATCTGTTCCCCTAGATCGTTACTGACTTGACCGTCGGAGTGCCCCCATCGGAATTCCCAGCTCGGGCCACGATGTTGCTTCCTTGCAGGTCTCAAGGCACCGGGGGCGTTCCCAGGCGGGCGGACGTGCGACGCCCAACCACGCGAAGAGCTACAGGCCACGGCGATCCGGGCGGCAACACATCTAAAAAGGATTTGGGATGTGTTCTTATACAAAATAGAAAGGTAGTAGCATATGCTTCCCGATAGTTGAAGTTCCATGAGCAGAATTATCCTATCCATGATTTGGAGCTGGCAGTAGTAGATTTGTACTAAAGATTTGGAGATATTATTTATATGGAGTATCATGTGAAATATTTATGAATCATAAGAGTCTTAAATACTTATTCTCTCAAAAGGAATTAAATTTGAGGCAAAGAAGATGGTTGGAACTCATAAAGGAATATGATCTAACAATTAGTTATCATCCAAGAAAAGCAAATGTGGTAGCTGATGCTTTGAGTAGAAAATTTGGAGGTAATATAGTAGCCTTGATTACTTCATGAAAAAGATATTCTTTAAGATCTTGGAAAGTTAAATATCGAAGTATGATTACAAAATTCTGAGATCCAGCTCTCCACTTTCAATGTACAACCTACTTTGATTGATAGAATTAAAACATCTTAATTAAGTGATCCTGAATTACAAAGAATTAGAGAGAAGATACAATCAGGGGTGGCAACCGAGTTTAGAATTCATGATGATGGATCCCTAAGGTTTAGAAACAGATTGTGTATTCCAGATTGTACAAGCTTGAAAAGAGAAATCTTGGAAGAATCTCATAAATTTATCTATACTATGCATCCAGGAAGTACAAAAATGTATAGAGACCTTCGAGATAATTTCTGGTGGAGTGGTATGAAAAGAGAAATAACATTATATATTGCCCAATGCTTAACCTGTTAACAAGTGAAAGTTGAACACCAAAAGCCTGCAGGACTGTTGTATCTCCTTATCATTCCAGTATGGAAGTGGGAGCATATGACGATCAATTTTGTTGATGGTTTGCCAAGAACTCTTAAAGGATTTGATGCCATTTGAGTGATTGCGGATCGATTGATTAAATCAGTACATTTTCTGCCCATCAAAGTTAATTATGCCTTGGAGAGGTTAGTTAAATTATACATAAATGAAATTGTCAGACTCCATGGTATTCCTGTATTAATTGTATATGATCGTGATACAAGGTTTGTATCATATTTTGAAAAAGTTTATATCAAGCCATGAAAATCAAGTTAGAATTTAGTACAACTTTTTATCCCTAGACGGACGGCCAATCATAAAGAACCATTCAAACCCTGGAAGATATGTTAAGAGTGTGTATATTGGACCTCAAGGGATCTCGGGATAAACATTTATCCTTGGCGGAGTTTGTATATAATAATAGTTATCAAGCTTCTATTTGAATGGCTCCCTTTGAAGCTCTTTATGAAAAATGATGTAGAACTCCTGTCTGTTGAGATGATGTTGGTGAAAGAAAACTCTTGGGACCAGAAATTATTCAACAAACAACGGAGAAAAATTAACTTATTAGGAAGCATCTTCTTTCATCTTAGAGTCGATAAAAGAGCTATGCAGATAATAGAAGAGAATTAGAATTCCAGGTAGGAGATCACGTGTTTCTCAAAATATCTCCCATTACAGGAGTTATGAGATTCGGGATGCAAGGTAAATTAAGTTCTCGGTATGTGGGACCTTTTGAAATCTTAAACACGATTGGGACAGAAGCTTATCGTCTTGCTTTACCATCGTCACTAACTGGAGTTCATAACATGTTTCATGTATCCATGCTAAGAAAATATGTATCCGATTCCAATCATGTACTCAAGATTGGACTACTTCAACTAAGAGAAGATTTATCCTATAAAGAACAACTTATGAAAATTGTTGATAGGAAGGAACAGGTCTTAAGACGACGTATAATTCCTTATATCAAAGTACAGTGGAACAACCATTCCAAGCGAGAAGTGACTTGGGAACTCGAAGAGACTATGTAAGCCAAATATCCTCAGCTATTTCATGAATCAGGTATGTTAAATTTCGAGGCCAAAATTTTTTTTTAGGAGGGGAGAATGTAAAGTCCATTTATTTGTTTGGGCTAAGTAGGCTGAAGTCGGCAGTCTTCGCCAACTTCAGATCAAACTTAGAAAAAAAAACACAGGAAATACAGGACCGAGCCCCTGTTTATCCGACCATCGCAATCGCTAGAATGCTTGAAAGTGGGGCCGTGGAGAGGTAGGGGTGGCCGGCGAGAGTCATGGAAGGAAGGGGAACTTGATCGATCAAGTTTTTGTTCCCCGTATGACAAGAAAAAAACCCTCATTTTTTTCTTTAAAACCCACCCCATCATTGAGATTTTTCTCCAAATCTCTTCCCCTCCTCCAGTAGCCGACTGCTTCGAGATCATCGTTGGTAAGCTCTCTCTCTCTCTCTCTTCTCCCTTGATAGTTCTTGGGTTTCGATTATGGTGGCAGTAAGGGGGTGGAGCCCCATCTCTTCCCTCTCTACCTCGGTGGTTGACCACCATCGGTGATGTAACGATCCCATCCTTGCGTCGTTCGGAAAGTTCCAGTGGACCACCGCCCTTCTCTGGCTCTTCGGAATAAGGGAGGCGAGCACGGCCTGAGAGAGGAAAGAGGATCACAAAAAAAAAGAAAGAAAAAAAAGAAAGAAAAAAAGAGAGAGAGAGGGAGAGAGAGGAAAGAGAAAAAAATTATCAAAAATAATAGTAAAATTTGAATCGACCTTTTTGGTAATTTAGGCGAGACCCAGACTGGGCTAGGAGCTTTTCTCCTATGTTAGTTTATTTTAGATAGAAAATTGATTATATAATTAATCTTATCAGGGTCTTCGTCTTTCCTGTCGATGAAGCAATATCAAAGTTGAGATTCAAATAGGCAGTATAGAGTCCTTTCTAGTAAATTTTCTTGACCTCTAGTAATACAAATTAAATATGTTATGATTGTTATACAATATTAAATACATGTGGTATAATTTGATCTGCATTTGGTTGCATTCATTGTCATGTGTGTTGGTATTGATGCTCTTTAGTTCGACTATGATCACACAAGGACCTAGACTCCTTTCGAGCTTCCAGTACGGCGATCACTGGTACATGATCGATGTACAGGTCGTGTAGTCAGGAGCTAGTAGCTTTTTTTTAGCCATGCATGGCAGTTGCTGGCACATCAGAGTTAGTTTCCTTCTAGGTCTCGGGCGATCACTGGCACATGACCAGTTTCGGTATATGTAGTCAGGATTCTATTTTCTTTCGGGACTAGCCACGGATCCATCGTGGCCATAGTCAGAGGGATCAGGAGAGTAAAGTAAATGATTGGCCATCCATAGTCGTGTCGTTTGTAATTAAGTATGCATATTTGCATGAGGTTGTTGTTTATTTTATCATAATGCTGGATATCCTATTTATATGATTTATTTATGCTCTTATTTTTTTTGGTAACAAGCTCATTTTCAGGGATTCATTATATTAGAAATAGAGTGCTTAGTAATTACAAAAGCACTAAACTGTACAGGTATTTTGCAGTAGCAAACCAGGTCCACAAGCAAAAGGATTTGGAGTAAAACAAATAATAGCAAATACTTGTCAACACTGAGAAGGCCAACCAGGGGCACAAAAGCAGCAACATAGAAGGGATGATAGAACAAGACTCGACCACAGTATTCAGGGGATGCATATCAGTAATCATATGCAAATGTGAATGGAATACAGCTTGTAGAGCAACAATGTAAATATAACTGAATCCACCCCCGCAGAGCAATGATGTATACAAAGGCACAAGCGGACCGGAGGTTTCCAAGACATCAGTAACATACCCGAAGCAAAAGATACCTTCGAAACCTAACATCGTCTCATTGAAATTAGCAGCAAAAGATGAAGTTAGCAGCAGCCATAGCGTCAAATCTCTTAGGAGGACAGCAGACCTATGCGGAGAAGTAGTAAACCACCATTTTTCAGAGCACAGAAATATAGCATTTAAACCATAGTATGTGAAACCCACATAAGAAGATGAGTTGATAACATAATGGGAATCAATTTGGCACGGATCAGTAGAATATAATAAGATGGTTTGATAACATAATGGGAATCGTAGCCACAAAGCTTGATTAGGAGAATATGCCATCAGCAAACCAGTCCAATAGTCAGTGTAAATAGTAGTAACCATTTTGGCCCAGATCATTTCTATCATGCCTAGCAATCCAAAGTCTGTAGCTTTCTCAAATTGCTGAAATAGTGAAGTAGGTTGCAGATGATAAGTAATTTTACTAGAGACATGGCAGTAGTAAGTAAATAAAAGAATGAAGCACAGCCACCAAAGTCGGAACTTAGATGATTGAATAAGTATCAGCAGGACGAGATTTAGAAGATACATGACAGTAACCCTGTGTATATAAGAATAGCATACAGCATGAAGATCAGCAGCGAGAATATAACCATAACCAACCCAGCAGTACAGTGAAGAGAGCAACAGCAGAACCAGATCGGCAACTTCCAGGGCTTTGATGCCAAGCAGGACATTAGTGAGATTTGCAGCAGAAGATGACCTTAGAAGCAGCCCCTGCATCAAATAACTTGGGACACCAGATATATGTAGAGCATCAGTGTAAGGCCCTGTTTCGCGGCACAGAAAGATAACTCTTGAACCATAGCCAGTGAATTCCAGAGAGTAAGAAGAGTAGATAACATAAGTATAAGCCAATCTCAGCAGTTGAATAATCGAACATGCCATCAGAAAACCAGTTGTAAAGTCATTGGAAATGATGGGAAAGAAATTGGCACAAGTAAATTTTATGCCACTTGAAATTCCACAATCTGAAACTCCCTGGAGTAGTTTGAGTTTGGAAGAGTGGTTGCAGGTGAGAATTGAGTTTATAAGCGCCATAACAGTGGTGAGAAGAGACAAGCACTACCATTACACATCACAAGTGGAAAAAAACAAGAGCTCGAAATAAATGTAGATTGAAGGTGATGATGCTTAGGTAAGGCCCCATCGGTTCAGAATTCGAAGTGATATATGACAACAGTAAGTTAATTTGTAACCCAGAAGAACAAATAGATGACAAGGCACAAGTTAGAGAGTAAAACAGGTTGAAGGATTGGGGAAAGACACAGAGAGGCAAGAAGTGCCTCGACATGGGAGAAACAAACTGTGGAGGGAGGAAGAAATCAGACAAAAACGAAAGAAACTGTAAGATGAATTGGTAACCTGCAAAAGGAAAATAAAAGTTAGATGTTAAACTCTCTTTTAAATTTTTCTTTTTCTGTTTTTCTTTTTTTCCTTTTGTTTTTAGATGTGATCCCAGCCTTTTTTCTGCATTTGCTAAATAATCTTCTATTTCTTTTTCTTTTTTCCTTTTGTTTCTTTTGCTTCATTGCGCATTTTGACTTCATTTTGGAATTTTGTCTGACTTCTGTTTAACTAAGCATCCATGAGTTTCTAAAAATAAACTATATTGCTCCCAGAGATAGCAAGAACAGATGCTAACTTGCAATTCCAACTCCCGATCTGACTGCCCAGTGAAATCCCCATAACGGTTAACTTCTGGGTATAGATTGAAAGTTGGAAGACTCTATCAGCAGTCCTCATAGTACGGCTGAGAGTAATGATGGAATATATAAGTAATATAAATATAAACTCCTTGATGAAATCCAGGTGGGAATCATTTGCGAGAAGCCATGCCATAAGAATCAGCCCACAATATGTGAGCTAAGCCCCGTGAAAGGACATCAGTTTGTTTAATAGTAAATTCTTCTTTTTTTTGTGCTAATGAAGTCAAGTAATCCGCCGCATTATTAGCCTCACGATAAATGTGAAAGACATTTAGGATATGAAAATAAGGTTTCCACTGCAAAATATCTTGAAGAAACTGTGCTATGACAGAAGGAGGCTTCTGAATTTGATTGATCCAATTAATGGCCATTGGAGAATCCCCTTCAACAATCAACTTTTGAAGTTGCAATTGAGTAAGAGCTATCTTGAAACCATTCCAAGTAGCTATAAGTTCAGTAGCCGGGATAGTAGAGTTGTTAATGATTTTCCCCCTAGCCTGCGCGAGCAATCCACAAGAGTCACAGATGATATACGCAATAGTAGTAGCCTCTGCCATGATAGACGCATCAAAGTTAAGTTAGAGAATTCCTATGGGAGGGGAAAGCCAACAAACACATTTGGAGCCCTTAAGAGAAAAGGAAGAGGGGGAAGGGGCTTCCCAGTTCCATGACTGGCTCTCGGACATAATACTTTGATTAGTCAAAGTGCTATCAAGGCAAATAGAATATATGCTCCTACACAACTGATGGTGGGTAATAAAAATATTTTGAAAAAGCCTGGCATTACGAGCTTTCCAAATTTGCCAACTAGCCAAGGCAATGATGGTTTTGGTAGTATCATGAGAACGAGTATTAGCCAATTTCTGTTCAAGTTCAGGTAAGCCATCAATGTTGAATGATCAACCATAAGAGGCGGTCAAAAGCTGCCAGCAATCTTTGACAAACATGCAAGAAATAAAAATATGATCAAGATCTTCAATTTCGGATTCATAGATATTGCAGTGTAATTGATTGTCATTAAGAATCCCTTTATGATGTAGAAAGCTTTTAGTGGGAAGTCTGTGTCTGACCAACATCCACCAAAAAACTTTTGCTGTCGTGGGGATATGGGCTTCCAAATCCAGCTACAAGAGAGAATACTTACCTGATCGGTTGGATTGAACAAGAAATGCATGTCCTTTTGCATGACCCTCTATTGACCTGTGGGTCCCCAAGTAAGGTTGCCATTCTATCTTCCAAGTGGGATTTGAATAGAAGTATGCTTGTTGTTTGTTATTGATATATTTATATATATATATTGGAGGTGATGATAATTTACTAAGCCTGTCAAGCTTACATCATATTTTTATTATTTTTATTATAGATCCGGAAGATCCATTGAATTTTGGGACCAATCAGTAAGGAGTTAGGATTTAAGAATTTTTTTTTAGTTTCTTAATTCATGTTTATTTAAATCTTAGTTAAATTATGCTCATATTGTATTTGAAATTTTTTTATGAGATTTCTATGCTCATATTGTATTTGAAATTTTTTTATGAGACTTCATATGTTAGTTTGGGTTGAAGTGCTCTGAAAAATAAAGTTTAGTAAATTTATTTTCTACCTTTGTCTAAATATTAGTTTGTAGAGATAAGCCTTACGAAGGTTGTGAATATATGCGGTTATTTGTTATATGCCTGGCTGGGCATCGAGTTGGGACGTGACAGATTTATTTTTATATTATTTTTTTAAATCAACTTTCATCCTGCACCAGTGCCCAACCACACTCACTCTCCAGACTGCATGGGCCATCTCTTTGCTTGATGCCAAGCCATCTTTCGTTCTGGCAGCATCCTCGTTAGCTACATCTATACTCTCTCTCTTTTTTGTGCCATTCTCTTCCCTCTGTCCGACATTGAATTTTTCCTTATCCTTGGTCACGTCGGCGATTCCATCTCCTCTCCCCCTCCTTCACCATCGATCACATCATCGGTTGTCTTTGTTAAAAAGGAAAAAAAAAAAAAAAAAATGTCAAAGAGACTTGGATTTCGCCTTCAGTTTCTTCGTCTCTGATTGATTTTGATTTGGATGAGGCTTATGCACATCAAATTAGAAAATGTCTGGCATGACGAGGCTACCGTGGAATGCTTCAGGAAAAACAAAGCATGACCTCGTATTTATTAACAGGAACAAAAATTTTGGAAATGGGAGGCTTTAAAATGGAGCCGTATCGTTCTGACAAGGGCATATCGGAGGAAATGCTCTTCTTTTTCGGGATGTCGCATGGGGTTGTGATTTTTATTTAGACATGACACCATCACGCAACGTTTTTCTTATTCCACCTTTGCGGTTAGGGTATAAATTAATAACAAAGTTCCCACCTGCACTTAAAACATATAACTGGTCATTCTATCAAAACGTGCAAGCATGCTCGAGCTGTTTATAATTTACTCAAACATGTAAGTGAATTTTGGCTAAACTGCTCACCAGGTGCTTCAAGTTTCCATGTTTCTCCCATAATTTGAATCTCCTCTTAGGTCATGCACATTACACATGCCAACTTCATACTTGGAAAAAGAAAAGAAAAGAAAAAAAAATCCCTTGAACTTATTGGACAGTGACTAACCATCTCTCATGATTCACACTCAAAATATTGAAGGAAGATTAATAAAGATGGTCTTGTAAGCAATTTTATTATTCTAAGATCCGATACATAATTTCTAAAACATCAAAATAATATTATACTCATAGATCTGAAGAAATAATAGGTCCAAAAAACCCATATAAATCGAGAACAAAAAATAATTTAGAATTTGAGATGTGTATCTGCATTCATCATTAATTTTCAAATCTGCAATCATAGATGCTTACGTGAATATCAAAGACCAAGTCCTTTCTAGCATATTCTTTATAGGTGGCTATTCGATGGGATAAGCCATGAAAACTAATATCATAAAAAATATTGAAAAGAAAAGGAATTTAGCCTATTTACAAGCAAACTCTAATAGGCCCCCTATTATGGATCAAGTTAGGCCACTATGCCGTCTTAACCACACCAACTAATATAAGGTACTCAAACCCAAACATAAGAATCACAAATCATATTGGGCTTATACATATATCCATCAACACAGATCATATAATCGGTCCATTTTTAATAAAACAAAATAAATAATAATAATTAATGGTAGTCCATAATTAGAAAGATTTTATATTCTTCCACTTGGATAATATTAATTATAATTTAAAAAATATTTTATTTCAAAATGACTCTCGGGCTGAATAACATAAAACACAGTACATAACCATAATTCTTACATAAAACATATGATCCATAGACAGCACATTAAAATTGACTCGGTCCAATAATATCAATTATGCCAAATTATGAGAGTTATTACATTTTTTATTTGATGCAAGATCTATCCATGGTTACAAATATCACAAATACTATCGATATAAGTTTTGATATGATAGTGCAGTAAGAAAATAGTAATCAAAAGTGATCCCAAAAAAATATGCTATTTTCATTGTCGGTCCTCTAATTTCTTTTCAATATGCTTAAATACAAAATAAGCAAAAAAATTTTAATGGCTTCAAAATAATAAGTTATTTTGTTTCACATACTTAACATAGTATCAATGACGAGATAACATAACATATGTGAAACTTGATACTTAATCTCAATTTTCATACAATAGATATATAAATAAGAGATATATTATAAATATATATACATAATAAAAAAATTATCTAAATTGATCATTAATCATGATTTTTTTTAACCTTATACTTTATTATAAGCTAGAAAAATTCAATAACTTCAAAAGAAGCCCATATGTCTCTAAATAAATATATTGAGATCTCTTAATAGTAAATAAGACATACCAATATAATTATCATTTTCAAGATAAATAAATATTCTTGAGATACTATATTATATTATATTTTACATGTGTTGCCGCCAAGATCGCCGTGGCCTGTAGTTGCTGTTGGCATCGGAGAGCGCCTCCTTCACTGTCTCGCCGTCCGGTGGTCTGGACCTGCAAAACAGGGGTTAGTGACCCGGGCCGGGATT
Source organism: Areca catechu (assembly GCA_021397845.1). NCBI lineage: Eukaryota > Viridiplantae > Streptophyta > Magnoliopsida > Arecales > Arecaceae > Areca > Areca catechu. The sequence continues at coordinate 176,534,146 of CM038042.1, forward strand.
TCCGGCGGGGGCACTCCGACGATCAAGTCAGTAACGACCCAGGGGAACAGATCCTCCTGGTCGAGTCCCTCTTGATGGACTCCACACGAGGAGTAGTGTGAGAGTGGGATGCAAGTGTGTCAGGAGAAGAGTGGCCTGGCTAGAGGGAGTCTCTGTGTGGCTCTTCCACTCGCCCTTGCTTGAGTTTTTCTTGTGGTGCTGTGCTCTCTAGTTGAGCTTGCCATTGTATTTTTTTTTTATGGTATGGCTTATGTTTATTGGGGATGTTACCTCCGAGCTTTGTAGGCTGGGTTACCGTTGGGCGTCCGTCTTGGAATCTCCACCGGATTGTTGGCACGTGCGGCGGTGTCTTGAGGAGCCTTTCCCGATTCGTGATAAGGGTAGCTGTCATGTGCTCTGACATTTTCCCTAGTCGTCTCATTCCGAGAAACTTAGCACTACCTCGATTGGTAAGCCATCGTCCCTGGGATTCGAATCTCCTGGTTGATTTCCTCTTTCAGGTGGTTCAGGCGATTGGTGAAGAGCATGGCACCTCGATCAGTGGGCCTCTCCCCTTTCTGGTGTAACCGGTGGCTGCAGGTAGTCATTGCGGTATGGCGGGTATCTTAGTGCAGTCTTCGGGTGGCTTGTCGGTGTCCTGAGATGGCGGTGCTCATGCTCGAGTTGGGGCTGAGCTGGAATGGCAGGGCTTGCTCTGACCTAGACGCCCCGAGCTCGTGGGATCACCTCGATGGAGGAGAGGAGAGTGTGGGCCCGGTCTAAAGGGCTCAGCCTCGAAGAGGCTCCACGTGGCGGAAGAAGGCTGAGCTCGACTCCGACCATGGGGCACGATCTTCGAGGGTCTTGTTCTGGAGGGCAGAGTGCGGGCCCGATCCAGAGGGCTCGGCCTCGAAGAGGCTCCACGTGGCGGAGGAGGGCTGAGCTCGACTCCGACCACGGGGCACAATCTCCAAGGGCTCACTCTGGAGGGCAAAGTGCGGGCCCGATCCAGAGGGCTTGGCCTCGAAGAGGCTCCACGTGACGGAGAAGGGCTGAGCTTGACTCTGACCACGGGGCATGATCTCCGAGGGTCTCACTCTGGAGGGTAGAGTGCGGGCCCGGTCTAGAGGGCTCAGCCTCGAAGAGGCTCCACGTGGCGGAGGAGGGCTAAGCTCGACTCCGACCACGGGGCACGATCTCCGAGGGTCTCGCTCTGGAACGTGTCGCTCGGCTCCGGCCTAGACATCCCGAGCTCGTGGGCTCGACCTGGCGGAGGACGGGGCTCGATCTCGATAAATGGTCCCGTGGTCCTGGGGAGCTCAGCTCGGTGGAGGAGTCCGAGCAGTAGAATTGACGTGGCATCTGACGCGGTAGCTTCCTTTGATGTGGCGCCTGTTGGCTGCCCCATGTCAGTGATCTTGCCACATCATTTGCCCCACACTCCCGAGGCTTGTTAGTGTACGGCGCTCGGGCCGAAGGGAGTAATTGTAATGCTGATGTGGAAAGGCGGAGATCTGGTGCAATGATGGCCATGATTGCTGGCGCTCCATGAGATGGTCCTGCAGGCTAGTGAGGGGGCACCACGTAGCCACATCCAAGGAGCAGTTAATGTTGGCACAGAATTCAGAGCAGTCGGGATGTCCTTTTCATCGATGGGCAGCACGTAGCGTGAATCCATTGGCGGAAGGGTCGTAACGGTACGGACGCGGCGGGTCACTTCAAAATGAAAAGAGGTTTTTATCCAAAACATCTGCTCTTTTGAATTCTCTGCACCCGCTGTAATATCCGAATCTTCTTCTTCCTTCCGGTTGCCTCAGATCTTCTAAGGAACCAAGTTAGTCCCCTCTTTCTTCCCCCTTTGCTAGAGTAGGGTCCCTCTTCCCGATCTTGGGTTTCCTTCGAGTCGAGTCTGCTCTTTCGTCTTCTTTCTCGAGTCCTTTGCTTCTCTTGTTCTTGAAGATGTCTCGCTTTGGTCCGGGCTTCCGGCCCTCCACTGATCAGGATGAAGCCGGTCTTTCCGAGCGGAGGCCGGTGTCTCTTTGTTCTTCTGGTGAGGAGGAGGATGCGACTTGCTTTGAGTTTAGTAGGAGGCGTCCCCCCGGTCCGGTGCTCATCAGGGAGCCAGGGTCTGGTTCCTCTCTTCCTCCTCCTTCTGTACCTGCTCCTGAGTCCGTCCGGTCAACATGTCTTGGAGGGATTGCCTCAACGATCACCGTCGAGGAGCTGGGGACCATCCGGGAAGTCTATGGCATCCCGTATTTTGTCCGGCTTTTGATCCCTCGTTCGGTGGAACGGGTCACTTTTAGTGGCCCGGGCCGTATAGCTTTCTATGAGGAGACCTTTTATGGGGGTCTCCACTTCCCCTTCCATCAATTCTTCATGTCCGTCTTGAATAACTATCGTTTGGCCTCCGCTCAGTTAGTACCAAACGCCATTAGGGTCATTTTTTTCTTTGTTGTACTTTGTCACCTGCACGGGTTCGTTGCCTGCTTCTCTCTGTTTAGGACTTTCTTTGCCCTGAAGCGCCACCCGACTGAGGGCGGGTGGTGGTCCTTGTCTTCTCGCCCGAACGACATTAAGTTTGAGCTTCCCTCTTTCATCAAGGGATGGAAGAGTAAGTTCTTCTTCGCTACGGTTGAGGGGGTTGATCGGGTCTGGAATGACCCAGACCAGTCCCCCAACTGAAACTCTTTGGTTGATGCGGCTGACCGGGATGATTACGAGCAGCTCCGCACCGCCCAGGTCCCTCCTCTCGAGGTTCTGTTATCAGAGTAGAATCTCTCTGACACTGAGGTCAACCTAATGAATGGGTCGGGTGAGTTCGACCTGAACATTTCTTCTCCTTTTCTATTTGCCCTCCTTGCGTTGTTTTTTGTGAACCTTGACTGTTATACGGCTTGCATGCAGGTATGATCTTCACTGAAAGTGACCTTCTGGCGATTACCCGGAAGAGGCCGCCAATCAGGCTAATCGAGGAGCCTCCGTCGAGGCGAGCTAGGGGCGAGAGCGCATCCGCGGTCGCTCCCGCTATGGAGACCGACCCGAGTTATGCTGCTCCGGTCGGTCAGAGTTCAGGGACGACCCAAGCTGCCCCTGCACCAATGGAGAGGGCGGTATCTGCGATGCTGGGGCCAGTCCAGTGGGCGGCTCAGGAGATCCCAGAGCGGCTCGATCATCAGGGGGCGGCCCCCGCCACGAAGCTCGAGGTAGTAGCCCGGGCAAGGGACGCAGCTGCTGCCATTGCATCCCCCAATCCACCGAGTCTGTCTGTGATCGAGATCGGGGACGAGGAGGTTCGAGCCAGGATTGAGGCTGCGACTGAGGCGCTGCCTGCACGGGTACTAGTTCCTCAGCCTGTCCTCGGGAGCCTTGCGACTAGTGGGGCGAGGCTGCCTACTCCAGGAGAGAGTAGGAGGGAGGAGGCGCGACGTCGACTCCCTTTCAAGATGGGGCTGGAGAGCTCTTTCCTCTTGAGCCCTGCACTGGCCGAGCGCATGGTGGATTTTTCAATCCAGACATGTGACCAGCAGGAGATGGTCGGGCTGCGGCTGAACGACGTCCTCAGTGCCATCTTCCCCTAGCATTACTCGGTGAGTGATCCCATTTTTCTTTCTTTTCTTTTTTCCTCTCTCTATTTTTTTTGGCTGACCTTTTTCCATGATGCAGATCGATGCCGAGGCTCTCTTCATCAAGGGCTGCTGTCGAAACTGGGAGTGCATTGAACAATAGCAGGCGATCGAGATCGAGTCACTGAAGGCCGACCTGAAGGAGAAGGCTGGGTCTAGCGGTGCGCTCGAGCAGAAGGTCAAGGACCTGGAAAGGCAGCTCGTCGACTCTAAGGGGCGAGCGAAGAAGCTCCTAGAATGTCTTGACCTGGAGCAGAGCTGCTCGAGGAAGAGCGCTGATGAGCTCTCCCTCGTTGAGAAGAAGCTGGGATGGTATAGTGCCGAGGCTGATCGGCACAAAAAGACCGCTCGGTTTACCCAGGCCGAGCTGGCGGCAAGGAGAGAGAAGTTGGCCATGGTTGAGGGTGCAGCAGAGGTGGCGGCAAGGATGGAGGCCGTTGAGGCGAGGAAGGAGGCCGTGAAGGCCAGAAAGGATGCTGAGGAGGCCATTGCCAGGTACAAGGCCTCGGAGGAGTTCCTCGCCAAGATCTATCAAACGGCATTGGACTCCTTCTTCAAAGGCTTTATGTACTTGCACGATCGTGTCGAGGTGTTCATTCCTGATGAGGACCGTCATCGCCTCAGGTATCCCTTGGCCTTAGACATGGAACCTGGCCAGGAGTCAGTCGCTGATAAAGCTGTGACCTCCGAGCCTTCACCGCCATCCGAGGCCGGAACCGATCCACCCGAAGCCAGAGCTGTTCAGCCAGAGGTTCCTACGAGTGGGGCCTCTCAACCTCATGTCCTAGCCGGAAGTTCAGCTAGGGTAGAGTAGATTTCTTTTTATACTCAGTTGGGGTCACCTGGCATGTCGGGGACCCGAAAGATGGCATCTGTAATTAACTTCTGTTAATGAAATGAAAGCTTTGTTGTTATTTGTTCATTGCCCGACATTTCCCTCTTATTCTCTTTCTTTCCTTCCCCTCTCTCTCTTTTTTCTTCTCTTTTCTTTTCTTTTTTTTTTTTGAGATGAGTGGGGAGATCAGAGAGGAGGTTCTCAGGGCTTGAATGCCTTGGAGCTAGGCTCGAGGCCTTCTTGGCCGGAGAGCTGGGCCTCGGTCCAAAGGTTGCCTAAGAGCTGGGCTCAGGTCTTTGGTACCTTGGAGCTAGGCTCGAGGCCTTTTTGGCCGGAGAGCTGGGCCCCGGTCCAAGGATTGCCTGAGAGCTGGGCTCAGGTATTTTGCGCCTTGGAGCTAGGCTTGAGGCTTCTTCTTCCGAAGAGCTGGGCCTCGGGTCTTGGTCACCTGAGAGTTGGGCTCAGGTCTTGGCATCTCGAAGCTAGGCTCGAAGACGTTGATGATGGAGAGTAGCTTGGCTTGAAGGTCCCTTGGTCGGAGATCTGGGCTCCGGTCTTGGGTTGCTTGAGAGGTGGGCTCAGGTATTGGCGCCTCGGAGCTGGGCTCGAAGGTGTTGATGATTGAGAGCAGCTTGGCTCGAAGGTCCCTTGGCCGGAGATCTGGGCTTCGATCTTGGATTGCTTGAGAGCTGGGCTCAGGTCTTGGCACCTTAAAGCTGGGCTCGAAGGTGTTAATGATTGAGAGCAGCTTAGCTCGAAGGTTCCTTGGCCGGAGATCTGGGCTCTGGTCTTGGGTTGCTTGAGAGCTGGGCTCAGGTCTTGGCACCTCAGAGCTGGGCTCGAAGGCATTGATGATTGAGAGCAGCTTGGCTCGAAGGTCCCTTGGCCGGAGATCTGGGCTCTGGTCTTGGGCTGCCTGAGAGCTGGGCTCAGGTTTTGGAACCTCGAAGCTGGGCTCGAAGGCGTTGATGATTGAGAGCAGCTTGGCTCGAAGGTCCCTTGGCCGGAGATCTGGGCTCCGATCTTGGGCTACTTGAGAGCTGGGCTCAGGTCTTGGCGCCTCGGAACTGGGCTCGAAGGTGTTGATGATTGAGAGCAGCTTGACTCGAAGGTCCCTTGGCCGGAGATCTGGGCAATCTTGGACTGCCTGAGAGCTAGGCTCAGGTCTTGAGCTGCCTGAGAGCTAGGCTCAGGTCTTGGCGCCTTGGAGCTGGGCTCGAAGGCATTGATGATTGAGAGTAGCTTGGCTCGAAGGTCCTTTGGCCGAAGATCTGGGCTCCCGTCTTGGGTTGCTTGAGAGCTGGGCTCAGGTCTTGGCACCTTGAAGCTGGGCTCGAAGGCGTTGATGATTGAGAGCAGCTTGGCTCGAAGGTCCCTTGGCCGGAGATCTGGGCTCCGATCTTGGGTTGCCTGAGAGCTGGGCTCAGGTCTTGGTGCCTCAGATATGGCCTCGAAGGAGTTGAGGAGGTTTTCCTGCAAGACAGATAGATACTCGTGCAAGGAAAAACTATTATCATTATTATTGATGGAAAACCTTACATTATTGATAGTATCTCCATAAGTTGCAGGCATTCCATGTTCGAGGGAACCTGAAACCGTCAAGATCTTCGAGGTAATAGGTCCCTTGTGAGAGGGCCTCAGCCACCTTGTATGGGCCTTCCCAGTTCGATGAGAGCTTGCCGCACTCCCTGGGTTGAGATGCCTCTGCCCGGTGTAGCACCAAGTCTCCGGGTTTGAAAGCTTTTAGCCTAACCCGGGCATTGTAGTACCGGGCTACTCGTTGCCGGTATGCCGCCATTCGTAGCCAGGCTTTATCCCTTGCTTCTTCGAGGAGATCCAGGTTGAGCAGGAGGTGTGCCGAGTTCCGCGCCTCGTCATACTACTGCACTCATAGCGTGGGCACGCCGAGCTCGACCGAGATGACCGCCTCGGTACCAAAAATAAGGTTGAATGGCATCTCGTTGGTCGCCATTCTGGGTGTTGTGTGGTAGGCCTACAGAACGCTTGGGAGTTCTTCCGCCCACCTGCCCTTAGCTTGGTCCAGCATGGTCCTGAGTCCTTGGAAGATGGTCCAGTTGGTCACCTCGGCTTTCCCATTTGTTTGAGGGTGAGCCACCGAGGTGAATCGGTGTTGGATGCCGTATTCGGTGCAGAACCTTTCGAACTCTCGATTGTCAAACTGTCGCCCGTTATCCGTGATGATACAACGGGGGAGTCCGAAGCGGCAAATGATTGACTTCCAAAAGAGCTGGCGGATATTGGCTTCCATAATTCGAGCCAGTGGCTCTGCTTCGACCCACTTGGTGAGGTAGTCGATCGTCACTAACAAGAATCTTCGTTGCCTTGGAGCAGGGGGAAACGGTCCCAAGATATCTATTCCCCACTGGGCAAAAGGCCAAGGGACTGAGAGCTGGGAGATCGACACCACCGGTTGGCGCTGTATGTTCGCATGGCGCTGGCACTTGTCGCACCTTTTAAAGAAGTCGACGGCGTCCTCCCTCATGGTCTCCCAGAAGTATCCCTGGCAAAGGGCTTTATAAGCCAGTGTTCTCCCTCCCATATGGTTCCCGCAAAGGCCTTCGTGTATCTCTTGGAGCACAAAGGTTGCCTCGGTGGGCCTGAGGCACCTCAGGAGCGGTTAAGAGTAGGATCGGTGGTAGAGTTGGCCCTCCATCAGAATGAACCGGGGGGCCTTCTTCTTGATGAGGACTGCCTCTACGCGGTCCTCCGGTAGGGAGCCATCGGTAATGTACATCATGTACTTGTCCATCCAGCTTGGCTTGGGGGTGACTTGATGCACCTCCTCCAAGCTTTCGTAGCTGGGACTTTCGAGGCACTCGATGTAGGCGCGTCCCAGTGATGAGTCCGGCAGGGTTGCGAGCTAGACAGTGCATCCGCGCGTGCATTCTCTCCACGAGGGATGTGGAAGATGCTGAAGTGTCGGAAGCATGTCGTATTTGCGTGGACATGCTCCAGGTACTTCATCATCTGGGTGTCCCTGGCTTCAAACTCTCCGGAGACTTGTCCGGCAACCAACTGGGAGTCAGTGAAGACTTTTAGATTTTGCATACCTAGCTCACGGGAGACTCTTAGACCCGCGAGGAGTGACTCATACTCCGCCTGGTTGTTTGTTGCGGCGAATTTGAAGCGGAGGGCGCATTTCGTCACAACCCCATCGCTGTTGGTGAGGATAAGACCTGCTCTGCTCCTGCCGGAATTGGATGCTCCGTCCACGTGGAGGATCCAAGGTTCTTCTCCTGGTTCAGGCTCCATTATTGTCTACTCTGGCTCCTCGGCGATCCCGGTGCACTCGACCATGAAGTCAGCTAGGACTTGTGCCTTCTATGAGGATCTCGGTCTATGCACTATGTCGAACTCGCTGAGCAGCAGGGACCACTTGGCCAATCTCCCAGAAGTCTCGGGTTGGCTGAGCATGGTCCTCAGTGGCTGGTCCGTCATAACCACTATTGGGTGTGCTTGAAAGTAGGGCCTGAGGTGCTTAGCAGACATTATTAGTGCAAAAATGAGTTTCTCGGAGCGAGTATCCTGATCTTTGCATCGTGGAGGATTTTGCTGGTGTAGTATACCAGCTTCTGAGATTTTTCCTCATCTGCACGGACGAGAATTGAGCTGACGGCTCCTGGTGTAACTGCCAGATAGAGCAGGAGCTCCTCCCCCTCCTCCGGCCTGGAGAGCAATGGGGGAGAGGCGAGGAATTTCTTCAGCTCCTCGAAGGATGTTATGCACTCCTCCATCCAGGTGAAGTGTGCATCTTGCACAACGCCTTGAAGAATGGAAGGCAATGGTCGGCCGACCTCGAGATGAATCTGCTGAGGGCGGCAAGAAGAAGTCGTGCCAGAGGATTCAAATCTTGGGGTGGCCGCCTGCATACCAATGCTCTGCCAAGCTTCCCAAAACATGATGACCAACCAGAATGTCAGAGCCAACGACATAACTCTCTACCACGAAGGGAGAAAGGGGAGCTCATGCACAGTCCTTGAATGTTGCCAGGTGTCCGAACTAATTGAATACTTGTGTGATAAATTCCTCGAATTGACTTGCCATTTCCATAAAGGATATAATTGACAACTCTAAGTTGGACATTATCCTTTTCCTGCAAGAGAACCCGAGGAAAAAGTGTTGCTAAATTTATCCCATCAGCTATTTCATATATGACTACGGACTGAACCGAAACAAAATACTTTTTCTTAGTGGGTGTGATCCGTTGGACATAGATCCAATTTTTCCATTTTTTTGATTTCTTAGAATTTTTTTTTCAACCTTTGGGACTCCCCCAAAAGGGAAACATATGGGAAGCAAGCTCAAGGGGCAACACGGCCTCTCTATAACAAACTTCAAGGGGCCTCCAAACGAAAGGGGAGGAGGAGGACAAGCAAGCAAGGGGCAAGCGAGGTAATCATTGGCACATAGAAGGGGAGAGCAAATCAGACGAAACGCTCTGAGGCTTCTAGGAAATTCGTCAGAAGAATCCCATGGACACAGCCGACCCTGCTCAGGCTCTCCTTCTCTGTTGACACTTTTGTCTCACTTTCTTTACTCTAAAAGACAACCTTCGAACATGAAGACCTCATCGGGATCCACTAAGGGGGATCAGTTCCTCTGGATCGCCCATTGAATTGATTGTCGGAGTGCCCCCGTCGGAATCTCCGACCCCGGTCTCTTTTCTTTTGCAGGACCGGGTACGCATGCAGGATTCCAGATGAGGGGGGCAACACCCGATGCCACATCAGAGCTACAGGCCATGACGGTCCAGGCAATAATAGATTGGCATGCCAGGAATGGGGGATAGGACGCGGAAATGTCAGTTAAACTAGTCCCCCCACCATAAAAGTAGCTCCACTTGAGACATGGTGGTGACACGCACGCGGGAAGCCTCCACCAGCCACGTAGGAGGTCCTCCTTCTTACAAGGCCCACGTAGCCTAGAGGGGGAGCTCCTCGCTCCATCGCAACCACTCCCGGTGGATGTTCAGCTCACCGCACTCGTCCAGCAGATGCAGATTCTGACCACGATCATGCGATAATTGCAGCATCAACATCGATCTCTAGCCACTCAACAACAGCCAGAGACCTCCGTGGCCCTAGCTGCTTGACCCCATGGTAGCTTGCGCTCTTTCCAAGGTAGGCCACTGCAATCACAGGACATGACTGATCCCCGGGGTAGCCTCCAAACCCCGACAAAGCGATAGAAAAGCGGGTTGGTCGATCGGAAGAGCCAATCCCCAGTCTTGAAGCGCGCCACCCTCAAGCGCCATAGACGCTACTAGAGCAAGGCCCCCCATCATGACCCTCCTCAGCGGTTGCCTCCATCCTCTCTAGCAGCCTTAGCGGAAGGTTTTACCGATGAGGCTATCAGGCGCATGACAGAGAAGCGCCTGGAAGAACAAAAGCATAGGCTGGTGGAACTGTCCCGCTAGTTTGCCAACATGCAAGGCTCCTCTCGCGAGCCAGTGAGCCATGACACCCAACCACCCTTCTCCCCAGAGATCCAAGAGCAGCTAATCCCGAGTCAGTTCTGCATGCTCCAGGTAGATCCCTACGATGGTACTGCCAACTCCATGGATCACCTGGAGAGCTACAAGGCTCTCATGAGAGTCCAGGGGGCAATAGACACCCTTCTCTACTTAGCCTTCCCCGCTACTCTTCGAAAGGCTGCTCGAGTCTAGTTCACTCGCCTTGAACCCGAGAGCATCATTTCCTTCGTGGAGCTGGAAAGAAAGTTCATGGTACACTTCGATGCTTGCCAGAAGGTGCCACAAGAAGTCTATAGCCTTTTTTCCATCAGGTAGCAGGACCACGAGTCCTTGCTGGACTATGTGGCCCACTTCAAGGTTGCCGCATTGGAGATCTACAATCTGGACGAGCCCATCACCATGCTGGTACTGAAGAGAGGGCTCTAGACTTCCCGCCTGACCTACTCCCTGGACAAGAAGCCGTCAAAGACGTACTCTGACCTCCTCCTCCGCATTCACAAGTATATTCGTGCTAAGGAGGCAGACTGCACCAAGAGAGAGCTGGATGGGAAGCCTTTGGAGAAACAAACCTCGGGGGAAGCCCCAGGGGCATGCAAGCCCAGGCCAAACCTGAGTTCCCGAGCGAGGCCCAAGCCGAAGAGCATCCTATTCTAGAAGAAACATATACTCCTCTCCTTGCCTCGAAGTCGAAGATCCTCATGGAGATTGAGGGTGTGCACTACCTACATCACCCTCCCCCACTGGGGCCATCTGGTGGTCGTGACAAGATAAAATACTGCCGGTTCGACCTCGACCATGCCCACGACATCGAGGAATGGCGTCACCTCAAAAGAGAAATTGAAGATCTGATAAAGAGGGGCTACCTCAAAAAGTTCATGGGGGGCAAGACCCCAATGAAGCCCCAGGTGCTTGTGGCCTTTCCTCTTGTCCCTGCAGTTGATAATCGGCCCACTGAGAAGCCCGTGGGTATGATATACTTGGGGACAAACTCTTCCCAGACTGGGAAGGTCCCTATGGATTAGTCGAGACCCTTCCCCTTGGAGTTTATTACCTCGTCGAACCTAACGGTGCCCAGTTCGTACGGGCCTAGAACGATAAAAGTCTAAGGACATACCGCCAATAATGTAAGGCTCCCTCCTTTCAATAAAAGATTCTTTTTAGTGCAACGTTGTCTTTGCCTTGCAGGAAAATCGTCGCCCGCCCCCAAGCCTGGCGATTCAAGCCGAGAAACTCTTGAAGCCCCGTACTTACTACCGTGCTCGTAGTCCGGAGATGTCAGTGGGACCCCCCAGAAGGTCCATCATCTATCGCTTGACTCATAGTTCAGCACCAAAGCCAGAAAACTTTCGAAGCCTTGTACTCAAGTCGGGAGCCACAACGCCCTGCACCAAAGCCTGAAAACTTACAAAGCCTGGCACCTTAAGCCCAAAAACTTACGAAGCCCAGCACTCTAAGCCTGGAAACTCCTGAAACCTAGCACTCTAAGTCCGGAAACTCCTAAACCTTGACACTCTAAGCTCGGAAACTCTTGAAGCCCGGCACTTTAAGCCCAAAAACTCATGAAGCCCGTCACTCTAAGCTTGGAAACTCTTGAAGCCTGGCACTCTAAGCCTGGAAACTCCTGAAGCCCGGCACTCTAAGCCTGGAAACTTATGAAGTCCAGCACTCTAAGCCCAGAAACTCCTGAAGCCCGGTGGTGTGGCGAGACCGCTGACATGGATAGCTGACAGGCGCCACGTTAAGGGAGGCCACCACGATGGATGCCAAGGCGACGCCCCAGCCCGGACCACTTTGCCGAGCTGAGTTGAGCTCCTACAAGGCCACGAGCCGAGCTCCGTCCTCCGCCAGGTCGCACCCGTGAGCTCAGGATGCCTAGGCCGGAGCCGTCCTCCGCCCTCCAGAGCGAGACCCTTGGAGGCTAGTGCCCTGCGGTCGAGGTCGAGCTCAGTGCTCACCCATCGATGTGGACCCTCTCCGAGCGCGCACCCTCTGGACCGGGTCCATCCTCCGCCCTCCAGAGCGAGACCCTCGGAGGCTAGTGCCCTGTGGTCGAGGTCGAGCTTAGCGCTCACCCACCGATGTGGAGCCTCTCCGAGCGCGCGCCCTCTAGACCGGGTCCATCCTCCACCCTCCAGAGCGAGACCCTCGAAGGCTAGTGCCATGCGGTCGAGGTCGAGCTCAGCGCCCACCCGTCGATGTGGAGCCTCTCCGAGCACGCGCCCTTTGGACCGGGCCCGCACTCTCCCCTCCTCCACCAAGGTGACCGCACGAGCTCGGAGCACTCAGACCGGAGCAAGCCCTACCATCCCAAGACATCGGCGAGCTGCCCGAGGACCGCGGAATGGCGCCACCCCATGCCGCCATAACTACCTGTCCGGTCGTACTTCCAGGGGATGGTCCAGCCAGAGAGCACGCACCCCTAGGGCGGCGACCCCTGGATCGAGGCTTTGCCAGGCTTCCCGGAATGGAGCGACCAGAGAGGATGTCAGAAGGAATGGGAGCTTCCCCCACCACCTATTAGGAAAGGCGTCCCGTCCATGGCACATAATCCTGCCGCATGCGTCTGCCAACCCAGCGAGGATCCCGAGGCAAACTCCAAACGACCAATTTTCAACTATAAAGAACAATCGGCACCCCCGAAAGGGGGACGTAACACACCAGTAACAACACAGTAACCACGATCCACTACCAACACAAGTGCAAGCTCGACAAAGAGGGCAAAGCGTCACTACCAACACGACAGCAAAGGAAAAACTAGGGAAACCAGGAGAAGCGGAGGAACAGGGAACCCCTCTGTCCCCGCCATCAATCTTCCCCTGCTACATTTTTGCCTACACACATCTTCCACTCCTCCTAGTGCAGAGTCCATCAAGAGGGGCCCGACCAGGAGGATATCTTCCCCTGGATCGTCATTGACTTGATCGTCGGAGTTCCCCTGCCGGAAACCCCGGCCCAGGTCACTAACCCCTGTTTCGCAGGTCCAGGAGTAGAGGACCGACAGGTAGCAAGAGGAGCGCACTCCAGCACCGGCAGCAGCTATGGGCCACGACGGTCTTGGCAGTAACAGATTGGTGCACCAGGTAGGGGGGTAAACCCTCCATCTCTTCATAGATGAGTTAGGCAGAAGGATGGTGACGACAAGGGCAAGGGAAGCCTCCACCAGTCGTGCGGGGGACTCCCCCTCTCGGGGGAACCCGCACCGCCAAGAGGCGGAGCCACCCGCTCCGATCCAGCCACCTCCACCAGAAGCCCAACTGGCTGCACTTGCTAAGCAGATGCAAGTCCTTGCCACGGTAATGCATCAGCTTCAGCACCAGCACTGGTCTGTGGCTACCCACCAACAGCCAGGGATCCCAGCAGCCCATGCCGTGGCTCCCCGTGATAGCCTGCGCTCCTTCCAAGGAAGGCCATCACAGCCATGGGCCACCACTGATAACCGAGATAGCCATCAAGCTCTGGCAAAAAGACAACGAGCCAGCTCTGCTGACAGAGAGAGCCCCTCGCTAAACCTCGGGCGGGAGGTGCCCAGACCCCATCGAGGCAAGAAAAGCAAGACCCCCCGCCACGGGTGCCATGCATCCATGTCACCTTCTCCGTCTCCTTTGGTGGAGGGGTCCACTGATGAAGCCGTCAAGCGTGCGACGGAAAGGCGCCTGGAAGAACATGAACACAAGCTGGTGGAGTTTGCCTGTCGGTTTGCCAATATGCTGGGCTCCGCTAGTGAGCCAGCGGGCTACGACGCCCGTCCCCCATTCTTCCAAGAAATCCATGCAGATTCGATCCCGCACCAGTTTCGGATGCTGCAGGTGGATCCTTACGATGGGACCACCGACCCCCTGAACCACCTGGAAAGCTATCGGACTCTCATGAGGGTCCAGAGGGCTACGACGCTCTTCTCTGCATCACTTTTCCTGCTACTCTCTGGAAGGCAGTCCGAGTGTGGTTCACTCGTTTGGAGCCGGAAAGCATCAGCTCCTTCGCCCAACTAGTGCAGAAGTTTGTGGCTCACATCGATGCTTGCAGGAAGTTGCCACGAGAGGCGGACAACCTCTTCTCCATCCGGCAGCAGGATCGCAAGCCCCTGCGGGACTACATGGCCTGTTTTAAGGCCGTCGCATCAGAGATCTACAATCTTGGAGAGCCAGTTGCCATGCTGGCATTGAAGCGAGGGCTCTGGACCTCCAGCCTGACCTACTCACTGGATAAGAAGCCCCCCAAGACCTACTCCGAGCTTCTTCTCCGAGTCTAAAAGTACATCCGCATCAAGGAGGTGGACCGTATGAGGTGGGAGCTCGACGGAGGACCCCTGAAGAAGTCGGCCCCTGCTGAAGTGTCCGGGACCCGGAAGCCAGCACCCCAGGCTCAGAGCTCCCTAAGGGACCGGCTAAGACTGAGAGGGACCCCTGTCCCTGAGGAGAGCTACACCCCTCTCCTCGCCCCGAGGACAAAGATCCTTATGGAGATTGAGGGCGAGGACTACTTGAGGCGCCCGCCTCCGTTGAGGACCACTGCCGGCCGTGACAAGATGAAGTACTGCCGCTTCCACCACGACTATGACCATGACACCGAGGAATACCGCAACCTCAAGTGGGAGATTGAGGAACTCATCAAGAGAGGCTACCTCAAGAGATTCGTGGGGGGCAGACCTCAAGTGAAGTCCCAGGCGCTCGTCGCTCTCCCGCCAGCTCCAGCCATCGACAACCGCCCCACCGAGAAGCCGGTGGGTATGATCTCCTGGGGAGCGGCGCGCGCATCCAAGAAGGCCCGGGGGGTAGGGGACTCTGAGAATGTACTCCCCTTTATGAAGGAAGGGGAGGGTGGGGAGAAAAATGTAAATAATGATGCCGTGGTTGTCAAAATGATGATCGTGAAGCACCCTGTAAAGCGCATCATGGTTGATAGTGGAAGCTCCACATACGTGTTTTTTTATGATGCCTTCTCTAGAATGAATCTCTCCCTCGATCAACTTAGGCCCGTGCACACATCCCTTGCCGGTTTCACGGGCAATTCTGTGAGAGTAGAAAGAGAAATCACTCTCCCGATCACTGCCAGAATCCTACCTCGGTAGAGCACCGTCATGATGACTTTCACGATTGTAAGGCTTCCCTTCGCCTACAACGTGATATTGGGTCGACCCGGGCTCAACTTGATTGATGCTGTTGTCTCCACCAAGAGGCTACTTGTACAATTCCCAACTCCCTACGGTGTTGGAGAGATGGGAGGAGCGCCCAGCCAGTGCAGCATTATTTCCAAACTTTCCCTGGGGCCAAAGTCCCTTAGGACGACCTCAACCAAAGGGCCCAAGCCCCCAGAGGAGGCCCGGTCGAGCGTCTTATTTCTTATCTGCTTGGAGACGATCCTGCAAAGATGGTGCAGATCGAAGCCCAGCTACCCGAGGAGGAGAGGGCCTAATTGCCGAGATTCTTGCGGGCGAATGCGGATGTGTTCGCCTGGACGGCGACGGACATGCTAGGTATTCCCCCTGACATCATTACTTATAAATTGAGTGTCGACCCAAAGCATAAGCCAGTTCGGCAAAAGAAGAGAAGTTTCGTCCCGGAGAGGCAGGCAGCCATCAAAGAAGAGGTAGAAAAACTCCTGGCTGCCGATTTCATTCGAGAAGTCCAGTACCCGAGCTGGCTAGCGAATGTAGTGATGGTCAAGAAGAATAATAGCAAATGGAGGATCTGTGTGGACTACACTGACCTCAATAAAGCTTGCTCGAAAAATAGCTTTCCTCTCCCGAAAATTGACTAGCTGGTGGATGCCACCTCAGGCCACCGTCTGCTCTCCTTCATGGATGCGCTCTCCGGGTATAATCAAATCCGCATGCATCCGGAGGACAAGGATCACACTGCCTTCATCACCGACCAGGGGACATACTGTTATAGGATGATGCCTTTTGGCCTGAAGAATGTAGGGGCCACCTATCAGCGCCTGGTCAGCAAGGTCTTTAAGGACCAAATTGGCCACAACATGCAAGTGTATGTGGACGACATGCTCGTCATGAGCAGGCCGGGCTCGAGCCATGTAGCTAACCTCGTCGAGTCCTTCTACAACCTGCGGCGGTATCAGATGAAGCTGAACCCAGCGAAGTTTTGCCATCTATTGCCAACTCACAACTCGGCACCTCAAGCCAGGAAACTCCTGAAGCCCCACACTTGCCACCGTGCTCATAGTTCAGAGATGTCAGCGGGACACTCTAGAAGTTTTACCATCTACTACCTGACTCATAGCTCGGCACCTCAAGCCGGGAAACTTTTGAAGCCCCGCATTCAACCCACTGGACCCCCAGTTCGGTGATGGCAAAGCAGGGCACTCCTGAAGGCCCACACTCTGCTGGCCAGACTCAGAGCTAGCGAGGATTATTTTGAGACTCCTCAAGTCAAGTGCCCCAACTTGACGGTCTTCCAGGGCCACTCAGGTCCCTATCAAGCCATCCACCAGTTCTTGGCTCAATTGGAGAGTTCCCAAGACAAGCAGCTGCTGAAGAGGTTTGAGGTAACCATAAAAATGAGAACTCAGTGAAGCAAAAAGAACTTCATTGATATTGCATGACAAAGATACATCATCAAAGGATCCCTGATAGGCTGGGCGGTCCCAAATAGTTTTTGAAAAAAAATCAGAGCTTATCCCTCCACAGGCTCCTTCCCAGGATGACGGATAGGTGCAGAGGCCCCCTCGTGGGCCTCTGCAACCCCCGCCGGTGGGACTTCCTCAGTAGCAGGAGCAGGCTCCACCTCAGCCATGGTAGTAGGAGTTGCAGTTCTCCCTGAACCTCCACCAAGGCTGCCCGGGACCACGACCTCGTCCAGCTTTAGCTCTGGGAAGAGCTCGGCCACCAGAGATTTGCAGACCCTGAATCCTTTGATGAAGGAATCTGTGGCCGCCTCCCAGACTTCATCAAAAAATGCCACTGAGGCCTTGAAATGGGCATTGCCTAGGCTGCCTCCTTCTTGGTAGCCTCCATCAGGGCCACCGCCCTAACGGCTCTCTCCTCGGCTGCTGTTAGCCGAGCCTGCATTGCCTCTAGCTGCGCTTGGAGGCCACTCCTTAGCTCTTCCACCCGGGTAGCTTCGGCTTTGAGCTCCTTCGCCCGGTGGGAAGCTCGATCCCTTTCTCGGGCCAAGGACACTTCGAGATCCCTAACCCAATTTCTGGCATTGACCACCCGAGCTTGGAGGACCTTATCCCTCTCCTCCAAGGCCCGGGTCCTGTCAGTTTGCTCTTGGGCCTCAGTCGCTAGCGATGCCCTTTCCTGCTCCTACTGGGCATCTCTCTTCTCCCACTGGGTGAAGTAGTCATGGACGAGAAGAATGTCGGTCCCGATCTGCACCATCAAATGTGTTAGCTATGACAACCAGATTGAAGCAACAGAAAAGAAGAAGACTACCGTGAAAAGAAGGGGAAGGGTGCCAAGAAGGGCCTCTGCCAGCTTCTTGCCTCCCCTCTCACGGTGGTAGCGTAACTCGACCGCGAACTCCATCTTGCGCTTTGTAAGCGCAAGATCCTGGGTGACTGTCGAGTTCGGTTTTAGCCCAGGTGTTGCCCTCCGGACAGCAGCCCTCCTCGATGCTGAGGGCGTCGCCACGTCTGGGGGAACTACCTCCGAAGGCATCTCATCCAGCGAGGGGAGTTCGTTGCCATGGGTGGTGGCATCGTCGATGGTTGCTCTGCCACCCTTTCTCCCTCCACGTCTGTCTTGTTGACTGCGGGAGGCTGGACCACAACGGTAGCAGTTGGCTTGGCCTATGCACCCATGCCATGTTCTCGGGCTGGGAGCTGGGCCCATTGCCTCAAAGGCCCGAGGGCCGACTCGATCGCTCACCCCGTAGGGCCAGGGATTGAAGTAGGCCCCGACTCTTGGCTGGGCTCGACTCAGGCCCTCTTTAGTGGAGCCTCCTCGGGCCCGGATGATAGGCCTCTCCTCTAGGCGGACTCCAAAAGCACCTCCATCGAGAACTTCATGCCTACAGGAAGAAAATAAAGGTCAGCAGCAGACCAAAAATGACTCATAGAAGAAGAGATATCCCTCCGGACTCACCTAGCCCCCGGATTGGGCTGATCCTGGCATCGAACAGGTTCTGCTCTGATAGCAAAACCTCGAGGGAGGGGATCTGATTAGAAATGAGCTGGTCGTATATCTCCCGATCAGAGACCTCAACTTGGAAGTTCTGGTTTGGGGTCTGGTCCAGATCACTCTAGACCCAATCCACCCCTTCGATAGAAGCGAAGAAGAATTTACTCTTCTACCCATTGATGGAAGAGGGATGCTCAAACTTTATGCCCTTCGGGCGAGGAGAAACAAACCACCGCCCGTCCTCAATCGGGTGGCATTTCAAGATAAAGAAGGCCTTGAACAGGGAGAAACGAGCAACAATCCCGTGGAAGTGGCAAAAAATAATGAAGCAGTTAATGACTCTAATGACATTGGGGGCCAACTGGGCAGGAACAAGATGGTAGTTGTTGAGGAAAGAGAGAAAGAAGAGGTGAAAAGGCAAACAAAGGCCCCTGAGAAAGAACTCCTCGTTGAGGGCTATTCGACTTGGGCCACTAGAGGTGACCCGCTCCCCTGGTCCCGGATGATGCAGAACAAATAAAGGGATGCGATGCGGAAGTAAATTAAGATTAACTAATTTTTTTGTTGTTTTTATATGTTTGTAGAAGTTGGCTTCAAATCAAAGAAAAGTTAACCTAACATTGAAAGATACTAATATGATAATTGAAAGCACAACTTTAAGGAAACTAAATTATCAGAGTAATTCAGAAGCAACGGATCGCTGGGGGTTGAGAAACTCCCAGACCTAGGGTTTCGCTCCGAACTTTCAACAGAACAGAAATAAAGAGAAGAGAAGGTTTATCTAACCAGACAATGATCTTCACAGATTTTGGTGGAAGAACTCTCCCGAGCAGATTGTTGGATCCCCGGATTCAGATATCTTCGTAATGGATCCTCCAATACTGGTCCTTTGGCGGGTTGGCTTCTCTTGAACTCAAGATCTGGAAGAGAAGAAAAATAATTGATGGAATCAGAGAGTCAAGGGAAAGATTTACCAGGTTGATGAACTTGAAGATCGAAATTGCTGAAAACTGGATTCTCCTGGATGCTGATGTGATTTTCCTTGGAACTTGCTCTGGATCTGAAGTAGCCGGACTGGATCTGGATGAAGGTGGATGGCCTGGACTTGTAGAGAGAGAGAGAGGCCGTGGGAGATGGATGGATCTAGGGTTTGATGGATTGAAAATAATGGAGGGTGGCTAGGGTTTTGGAATTTCAAGTGGCTAACCTAGGGTTTTGGATAAAGATGGAGATCTCTCACCTCCTCAAGGCTCCAATGAAACCCGGATTACCCCCTCACGGAGCTCAACACTTAGAATAGTGCGGAAGAAGAGAAACCTAGGTCACTCAACACAAGAGAATAGCAAAAATAATTTTTCTTCATTGATTTCTTCTCCAAGAGAAGTCTCCTTCCTTCTTTGCTTAGGTAAAATAGGCAGGTATGGGTGCCTCCTTTAAATTAGCCTCCAATTTAATTTTTTTTTCTTTGGATGTGGGGACCATGACACTGGGATGCCTCTGTGGTGCCTCCTGGACTCTGGCGTGTGCTCGGAGTGTGGCTGGGCGTGTGGCTTGGAGTGTGGCCTCCACTTGCTTGAACCTTGATTTGATTGGAAGACAAATGTGGCACCATTTTGGACCAAATTGAAACCACATCGGGACTTGCACCGAGTCAACATGACTCAACAAAATTTAAATGGTGACTCAAGAAATAAATAAAAATAAATAAACTGGTTGACCAGGTCAACCTTTATTACAAACCCTAATTTCTCGGGCAATGTCAATCAGAGATCCAAATGGAGCTCTGAAGTCTTCTTCTGAGTCTGGTGCCCGCACCAATTCTCCCAGGGTGGGAGGAACTCGACCCTGTCGAGTAAGGCTCAAGTTGGCTCTGGTATCTCTCCAAGAGGTCTGGGCCCAATTCTTGTAATTCTTCTCGGGAGATCCAAGAGTCATCAGAATCTGGCCTTCCTTGCCAGCGGACCAGGTACCTTTGGTATCCTCGATTACGAGTAGAGATAACCTGATCATCCAGGATCTTTTCAATCTGCTCTTTCCTCACAGGCCAGTTTGTTGGTGGACACACAGGGTCGGGATCACTCTCAATGATAGGGTTAGGCTCAAAAGGCTCACTAGGAATCACAGCTGGCTCCCTGTACTCTACTAAGTCTGTAATGTTGAAAGTAGAGCTAATGCCTAGTTATGGAGGTAACTCGAGCACATAGGCATTGGATCCTACTCTCTTTACCACTCTAAATGGTCCAGCTCCCCTAGCATGTAACTTTCTAACGGTTCCAGGAGGAAACCGTTCAGGCCTTAACCTAATCATCACATAGTCTCCCTCAATAAAAGATTTGACTCACCTTTGAGTATCAGCCAACTTCTTATAAGTTTCATTACTTAAATTTATTTTGGCATGAATTTCTTTATGCAAGTCTTTTACATGCTGTGCAAAATTCTCAGCAGATTCGGAGACTCGAGTGTGGACAGGTAAAGGGACTAGGTCAAGAGGTGTGTGAGGTTTGTACCCATGTACAATTTCAAATGGACTCTTACCCGTAGACCTATTGACCGAGTCATTGTACGCAAATTCTGCCCTTGGTAGGTATAAATCCCAATTTCTGGTGTTTTCACCAACAAGACATCTCATTAGGTATTCATCAAAAGTAGCTATGTAGTCTGAGACAGATCGGTTTCCTTGTTTCAGGTTTTGCCATTGGTCTAACAGGTTTTGCTGGTATGAAATGGGTAGGTATTTATCTCTCAGTTTTTCTTTCATACCCTGCAAGTGGTTACGGGCTCAACATTCCGTCTCCTAGTGGTTAGCTCAATGTTCCCCCAGTATAACCTAGCTTGACGCACTAGTTTCATCTTGGCAAACTTGTATTTCATCTCCTCAGACATAGCATACCACTCAAAGTATTGATCCATCTCACCCTCCCAATCAGAATACACCTTAGGGTTCAGACTACCATCAAAAGTGGGTGCATCTAATTTGATGTTCCTGATGAACCTATCATCTCTATCTTCAGGCTCTGGGTCGGGCCTCCTATGATTAGGTTCAGGATCTCTATATAAAGGCCTTCTAGGCTCCTGATGTGGGTGAGGTTGAGGCACATTAAAATCGGGGTCAGGAGTCCAATTCCGATGTCTAGGTTCTTCAAGTACTTGGACTCGGTCCCTAAGTTGGGTAAGATCCTCATGAATTTGTGCGCTAAACTGGGCCACAGTGTTTGTCATATCCTGATTCATTTTAGCCATACTTTCAGTAAGAGTTCTGATCATGGCCTCTAAATCAGGTTGGGTTTGACCAGGTTGATATGGCACTCCGTTTCTGGTAGACATGATGATTCAAGCAAGCACACAAAATGAGACTAGACTAAATCGACTACTGGATCACTAGACCTAGAGTCCAAACTAGATGCCCAATCAGAGTGGCAAGCTAGCCTGTAGTAACTCAGGACTCAGCCAGGCAGGTGTAAGGGGAGTGTTAGGTCCCTGATTGCCAATCCTAGACACCAATCAGTGATTGGCCAGGTAGGCAGACCAGCACACAAGCCCTTCGGGACGTAGTCCCTAAACCACCGTTCTAGACACTGAGTGCTAAGCACACATAGAATAACTCGGCAAACTGACTCAACACTAGCCTAGACCCGACCAATTGGTGTCCCTAGCCCACTAGGGCAAATTAGGTCTAACTGATTTTAAATTAGGTCTAGGTTCGAATGATTGGATGGTGGTTTTGGGCTAAGGAGAGGTAATCAACTCCTCCCCTTATCTTAGATGCTCAATTGCCCTTAAGTAAATTATGAGATGATCACTCCAAAAAGAATTGAATTGCAGAATACAAAAAACAGAGTTGCTGTATTTTAATTCTCAGAATTTTTACCGAAACTAATAAATCACAAAAAAATTATAGAAAATAGGTTCAATTATACTGGTTTCAATGAAGAAAAAATCATGTAATTCGGAGTTTTATGCAGGGAGAAAGAATTCAGACAACAGGGAAATTACGGGCTGCAACTAGATTGTCTTCCCCGTTTATAATCCCTGCTACGAAGTTATAACCCAATGGATCCCCTACACGCCCTAGGAACACCCCGTGGAATGGGAGGAGGAGGCTTGCGCCTCGCTTAGTTCCTAGGACCGGACGTCCTGGGGAGTCTACTTCGAGCAGACAAAATAAAAAGAGAACAATCGAAGCAAGCAAGCAAATCAGAAACCCTAGACTGGGCTCTGATACCAAAAATGATGCAGAACAAATAAAGGGATGCGATGCGGAAGTAAATTAAGATTAACTAATTTTTTGTTGTTTTTATATGTTTGTAGAAGTTGGCTTCAAATCAAAGAAAAGTTAACCTAACATTGAAAGATACTAATATGATAATTGAAAGCACAACTTTAAGGAAACTAAATTATCAGAGTAATTCAGAAGCAACGGATCGCTGGGGGTTGAGAAACTCCCAGACCTAGGGTTTCGCTCCGAACTTTTAACAGAACAGAAATAAAGAGAAGAGAAGGTTTATCTAACCAGACAATGATCTTCACAGATTTTGGTGGAAGAACTCTCCCGAGCAGATTGTTGGATCCCCGGATTCAGATATCTTCGTAATGGATCCTCCAATACTGGTCCTTTGGCGGGTTGGCTTCTCTTGAACTCAAGATCTGGAAGAGAAGAAAAACAATTGATGGAATCAGAGAGTCAAGGGAAAGATTTACCAGGTTGATGAACTTGAAGATCGAAATTGCTGAAAACTGGATTCTCCTGGATGCTGATGTGATTTTCCTTGGAACTTGCTCTGGATCTGAAGTAGCCGGACTGGATCTGGATGAAGGTGGACGGCCTGGACTTGTAGAGAGAGAGAGGCCGTGGGAGATGGATGGATCTAGGATTTGATGGATTGAAAATAATGGAGGGTGGCTAGGGTTTTGGAATTTCAAGTGGCTAACCTAGGGTTTTGGATAAAGATGGAGATCTCTCACCTCCTCAAGGCTCCAATGGAACCCGGATTACCCCCTCACGGAGCTCAACACTTAGAATAGTGCGGAAGAAGAGAAACCTAGGTCACTCAACACAAGAGAATAGCAAAAATAATTTTTCTTCATTGATTTCTTCTCCAAGAGAAGTCTCCTTCCTTCTTTGCTTAGGTAAAATAGGCAGGTATGGGCGCCTCCTTTAAATTAGCCTCCAATTTGATTTTTTTTTCTTTGGATGTGGGGACCATGACACTGGGATGCCTCTGTGGCGCCTCCTGGACTCTGGCGTGTGCTCGGAGTGTGGCTGGGCGTGTGGCTTGGAGTGTGGCCTCCACTTGCTTGAACCTTGATTTGATTGGAAGACAAATGTGGCACCATTTTGGACCAAATTGAAACCACATCGGGACTTGCACCGAGTCAACATGACTCAACAAAATTTAAATGGTGACTCAAGAAATAAATAAAAATAAATAAACTGGTTGACCAGGTCAACCTTTATTACAAACCCTAATTTCTCGGGCAATGTCAATCAGAGATCCAAATGGAGCTCTGAAGTATTCTTCTGAGTCTGGTGCCCGCACCACCGGAACCGAGAGCTGGACAGAGTTCGGGATCCTGTAGGTGGCTCGAATCATAGAGAGATCATCCATGGTCATTGTCGATGTGATGCCAGAAGGCCCGGTCAAACGGGAAGAACTCAAAGAAGTAATAGGAGTGGAAGAGATAGAAGGAGTAGGAGGGGCCTTAAGTCCACCTATGACTACTTCAGTTGGGCGAAGGTTCCTACGGATGACGAGAGGAACCTCCTCCTCGTCAAAAGACAGAGTCTTCGATCGAGAGGGCCCTACCTCATCGAGGCTCCAGGAAGAGCGATGGTTCCGACTGGATGGAGCCATCCGAGATCAAAGAAAGAAGGAGGTGTACAGGAAAAGGAGGACTGGGAACCCTACAGGAAAACTCAGCTTAGCCAAAGAAGAAGAAGAAGACCAAGGAGGACTAACCTGGTTGTTAGAGCAAAAGACAACCGGGGGAAGGAAGAAGCTCTGGTCGGATGGTGAGCTGAAAATTTTTGAAAGGGACGATTAGGGAAAAGCTTACCCTTTGTTCAAAGTGGCCGCCAGACTGTAGCCATGCATCCTTTCGTTGCTCCTGCCACTGGATGGGTTCCACGTGTCAACATCGACCAAAGGCGATGCCCAGATGCAATGAAAACAATCTCAGGTTGTACATCCATCATTATGCTTCCTCGGACCCATTGATGTGGTGCCCTCATACTGGCTTCAAGGCACGGCGCGCAAAGTGGCGGCGATCGTGGAATTCAATGGTGCCAGATTTTAGCCTTTCCATGTCACCTCCGCAATTATTTCCTTAGCCCTGAGCGTGATGTTTTGTCAAGGCTTGGGAGCAGGAGGTAAATGAAGAAGCAATATCAGTGGGTCCCGCTCGGATCCAGCCAATAGAGATTGCAACCATAAGCTCTGTCTCTCCGAGTTCTTCCACTGGGTTGGCTCTCTCAAGGTCGAGACTCCAGTCAAAGTCGGACGCCACCTTCTGCTAGGTTGGCTCCCCCTAGGTCGAGACTCCAGTAGAAGCCAAATTCCTCTTCGAGTCCTTCCACTGGATTGGCTCCCCCAAGTCGAGACTCCAGCCGAAGCCGAACTCCGCCTTCTGCTGGGTTGGCTCCTTCCAGGTCGAGACTCCAGCAGAAGCCAAATTTCTCTCCAAGTCCTTCTGCTGGGTTGGCTCCCCTCAGGTCGAGACTCCAGCCAAAGCTGGACTCCACCTTCTGCCGGGTTGGCTCCCCCCAGGTCGAGACTTTAGCAGAAGCCAAATTCATCTCCAAGTCCTTCTGCTGGGTTGGCTCCCCCCAGGTCGAAACTCTAGCCGAAGCCAGACTCCACCTTCTGCTGGGTTGGCTCCCCTAGGTCGAGACTCCAGCAGAAGCCAAATTCCTCTTTGAGTCCTTTTACTGGGTTGGCTCCCCCCAGGTTGAGACTCTAGTCAAAGCTGGACTCCACCTTCTGCTGGGTTGGCTCCCCTCAGGTCGAGACTCCAGCAGAAGCCAAATTTCTCTTCGAGTCCTTCCACTGGGTTGGCTCCCCTAAAGTTGAGACTCCAGTTGAAGCCGGACTCCACCTTCTTCTGCTGCGTTAGCTCCCCCTAGGTCGAGATTCCAGCAGAAGCCAAATTCTTCTCCGAGTCCTTCTGCTGGGTTGGCTCCTCCCAGGTCGAGACTCCAGCCGAAGCCGAACTCCATCTTCTGTTGGGTTGGCTCCCCCCAGGTCGAGACTCCAGCGAAAGCCAAATTCCTCTCCGAGTCCTTTCGCTGGGTTGGTTTCCCTCAGGTCGAGACTCCAATCGAAGCTAGACTCCACCTTCTACTAGGTTGGCTCCCCCTAGGTCGAGACTCCAGCAGAAGCCAAATTTCTCTTTGAGTCCTTCCGCTAGGTTGGCTCCCCCAAGGTCGAGACTCCAGCTGAAGCTGGACTCTACCTTCTGCTGGGTTGGCTCTCCCAGGTCGAGACACCAGCATAAGCCAAATTCCTCTCCGAGTCCTTTCGCTGGGTTGGCTCCCCCCAGGTCGAGACTCCAGCGGAAGTCAAATTTCTCTTCGAGTTCTCCCGCTGGGCTAGCTCCCCCAAAGTGCACATCCATGGAGGGCACCATCGCAGCCTGGTGCTCGGTTTCAAACCTTGAAGGCCCCTCAACTAAGTCACAGAAGTAAGCCCTTCGTGGCCCCTGGTGGGCCTCCTTCGGAGCAACTCAAGTGGAGAAAAGAAGGGAAGGAAGACACAAGATGGTGCAGTTGGAATACAAGATGTTTTAGCCGAAGGGAAGTGGAAGGCTGTATCAACTAAATGTTCTTTGCTCCAGGGGTAAGTACTTAACACTCTAGGAAGCCACACAAAAATGAAAGAAGAAAAAGAAGGAAGAAGAGAAGGAAGGAAATGAGACAAGAAGGAGAAGTGCACAACGGTTAAAATAAAAGTTTTCATTGATCAAAAGTCTCTTACATCCTACGGAGATTCCCGACAGGTCAGGAAGCCTCCCATAGATCTAAGTTACAGATAAGAAGGGATCCTCCCTAGTTATGGATCCTACTTCCGGAAGCAGTTGGATGTACAGCAGTTCCTCCCTCAACTGAGCTTCTTGGGAAGGATGATGATGACGCATCCGCCTCTATTGCGCCATCCTCCCTAAGAGTCTGCCAGGTCTCTAGAGCTTGGCATCGGCTCCGTCACCCTGAGGATGCAGGTGCCCTTCCTCAAGTGAACACCCGAGGAAGGAGTACAGCAACGCATCCTCCTCGACCGCAACATCCTTCTTGGATTTTATCAATCTAGTGATTCCAAGCACAGCTACGGCCACCCCTCGTTAGGCCACTCTTAGTTGCACCGCGGCAACCATGGCATTCTCCACGGCGACTGTGACCGTGGTCATCCCCCCATTCAATTCATGACCAGGCACACCCAGGAGATTTGCAGGCAGGCTACTCCTATCACATAGGCAACCACCTTCTCTGCCCCCCTGGGCCTCTCCACTTTCTTCTCCTTCAGGGGAATCTCGAGCTCAGCAGACTTCTTCTCCGACCGAGATGTCCCTGCTAGGATGCCGGCCGGATGTTCCGGGAGAAATTTCATGCGGCCTCTCGGCCCTTCGTTCAAGGACCTGAAGCTCACCATAATACCTCCCTCGGCACAAGTCAGGAGATAAGAGTTAAAGAGAAAAAACATTGGAGAAAGGAGGAGACTTTGCGAAGGCCTATCCACTTGTGCTTAAAAAGGAAAGGGATGGCTTCTCTGAAACAAATCCCACCACTCCTTCGTACCGATTGAAGGTACGTGCCTCATTAATTACCAGACTAGCCAGAAGATGCTACGTACTGGCGCCGGGCGACCCGAACACTTCATTCCCAAAGGATTCGCGTCGCTCCAAGAGAAGCATTTATGACTACCATCAAAAAGCCGAGCGCCACGAAACCTCCATCAATGCAAAGGCATGGTCTACGAAGCATAGGTGCGTAGAGACATCGGTAATGTAAGAGACGTCCCAATCACGTCAGCATGATTATTACTCTCCATGCCTTGAGCATCGTATTGTCTTTCGGGCTCGAGAGTGGGGGGCAATTGATACGGTTGTATCCGTTGATGTGGAATCCATCTGGACGCCTGTTGTCAGCAGGTAGGTGGAGGTGCCACCTGAGCATGGCGCCCAAGCGAGGAGCCGAAGTGAGCTCCCTGCCGAGGTCAGCTCCCGGCCGGGGTTGAGCTCATATTACCACCAACTGAAGAAAGGAGGACAATAAAGATTCAAATCATGGCGGGAAAGGGGGTTGTCTTCATCAAGACCCCGCCGCTGGGATGGTACGATTGACAGGCGGCAGCCCGCCACCGAAGGCCTACGGAGGGGGATGCCTCGTCGGAGCACCAGGATCCCCTCCGGCCCCGGTTTACACCAAACGGGAAGGAACGCCCCATTCGAGGCTCGGCACCCCTCAACCTACCGTTTGCATCACCCACAAGAAGAAGGTTGTGCTAGAGGATTCAAATCCTGGGACGGCCGCCCGCATATCAATGCTCTGCCAAGCTTCCCAAAACATGGCGACCAACCAGTATGTCAAAGCCAGTGACATAACTCCATGCCATGAAGGGTGAAAGGGTAGCTCATGCATAGTCCCTGATTGCTGCCAGGTATCAACCCTTGGGACTCCCCCAAAAGGGGAACATCTGGGAAGCAAGCTCAAGGGGCAACACGGCCTCTCTATAACAAACTTCAAGGGGCCTTCGAATGAAAGGGGAGATGAGGACAAGCAAGCAAGGCGCAAGCGAGGTAATCGTTGGTACACAGAAGAGGAGAGCAAACTAGATGAAATGCTCTGAGGCTACCTGGGAATTCGTTGAAAGAATTCCACGGACATAGTCGACACTACTCAGGCTCTTCTTCTCTGTTGACACTCCTTTCTCATTTTCTTTTCTTTAAAAGACAACCTCCGAACGTGGAGACCTCACCGGCATCTACCGAGGGGATCTATTCCCTTGGATCGCTTACCGACTTAATCGTCGGAGTGCCCTCGTCGGAATTCCCGACCCGAGTCTCTTTTCTATTGCAAGACCGGATACGCGCGCAGTATTCCAATCAAGGAAGGCAACGCTCGACGTCATGTCGGAGCTACAGGCCACGACGGTCCGGACGGCAACAATAATCCAAACAAATCGATATCATAATTTTTAATAATAAAAATATTTTTATTATTTAAAATTTTTAATAAAAAAATAAAATTATAATATCAAATATATATTAAAAAATAAAATTTATATGATTTAGGTGTATGTTAGTATATTTTTTCTTCGCAGGGAACATGGTGCAGAGAAACTTTGTCCTCGGAGCCATCCCAACCCTTTCCTCTTCTCTGATGTGACTAGGCTTGAACTGCAAATAAACTGATACATTTGGAGTTCTCTAATTAGCAGTCCGTGGTCGCAAACGAAGACACGTAAGGAGTTCTCTAATTCTAACCACCTCCATTTATCTCCTCAAGCATCTCTGCACCGACGGCGACGTTCTCCGTCGTCACTCGCAGCCTGGCGACCGGCGGGAGCAATTCCAACTTATACGCACGAGCACTCCGTATGTTCTTATCGTCACGCGCGGTGACCACATCCGACCATCTCGATAAGAAATTGCCAACTACGCCGTAGTCTCCACCCGCCCAAGAAAGAGGATGAACCGGAGAAAGACCAAAGAAGCCCCGTTCTCTTCCGATCAATCGGTGAGGGAGCGAGAAAGGAGGGAAGGAGGGAAGGAAGGAAGAAGAAGAAAGGGGAGCACACGCGATGCCGATGTTCAAGACGCCGTTCAGCGGGTACGCGGTCCGGTTCAGTCCCTTCTACGAGGGGCGGCTCCTGGTAGCGACGTCCGAGAACTTCGACATCCTCGGCAACGGCCGCCTCCACGTTCTGGACATCGACCAGGCCTCCGGCGCCCTCGCCGAGTTCTGGTCGTTCGAGACCGCCGACGGCATCTACGACTGCGCCTGGTCCGAGTCCCACGACAGCCTGGCCGTGGCTGCCGTCGCCGACGGCTCCGTCAAGCTCTGGGACGCCTCTCTCCCGCCCGCCGCCAACCCCGTCCGCTCCCTCCACGAGCACTTCCGCGAGGTTCAGTCCGTTGACTGGAGCCCCGTCCGCCGCGACTCCTTCCTCACCGCCTCCTGGGACGGCTCCGTCAAGCTCTGGACCGTCGACCACCCCTTCAGCGTCCGCACCTTCCGCGAGCACTCGTGCTGCGTCTACGCCGCCGTCTGGCGCCCCCGCCACTCCGACGTCTTCGCATCCGTCTCCGGCGACCGCACCGCCCGCGTCTGGGACGTCCGCGACCCCCGATCCTCCCTCGTGCTCCCCGCCCACGACCACGAGATCCTCTCCTGTGACTGGAACAAGTACGATGAGTGCTCGCTCGCCACCGCCTCCGTCGACAAGTCCGTCCGCGTCTGGGACGTCCGCGCCGCTCGCGCCCCCGTGGCCAACCTCGCCGGGCACGGCAATGCCGTCCGCAGGGTCAAGTTCTCCCCCCACCGGGAGAGCATCCTCTTGTCCTGCTCCTATGACTTGACCGTCTGTATGTGGGATTACCGGGCGGAGGATCCTCTGATCGTCAGATACGACCACCACACCAACTTCGTCGTCGGGTTGGACATGAGTGTCCTCGTTGAAGGATTGCTTGCTAGCACCGGGTGGGACGAGATGGCCTACGTCTGGCAGCACGGCTCCGACCCAAGAGCGATGCCCTGAGAAAGAGTTCTTTCTTGATTTCTGTCCGATTAATTCGATCATGGTGATGCTAATCGAGAAAGATGAGGAATTGAAATGATGGGAATACCAATCACAACTGGTGAACAAGCTTTATCAACAATAACGATGAAGAGAAAAATTTGGGAGAAAGAAGGAAGGAACGGGGCTTTGGCGATTTTGTAAGGGTATGCGGCTCTTCTTGTTCTTGTTACGATACTTTCTGTGAAAATAATAGCTTGGGTTAGCATCTCTCTTCCTTTTCTTATACAAATAAACTTCTGATTGGTATTTCTGCTATAATACTATAAAATAATGAGGATCCGATTTCTTTCTCTTTGCTAGTTGATTCTTTGGATGGTAAATTGATTGATCTATGTTAAGTCAGTTTTTAACATCTATTCTATATGCATCTTGAATTGAAGGTTTTTGATTTGCATTAATCTCTTTTGGAATTCAATTCAGTCTTTGAGTCATATTGAAAAAAATGAAAGGGTTTTTGAGCAGGAAGTTCAAGAAATTGTATTCCATGTTTCATCTCTATTTTTCAGCTTCCATTTGCTTCTCTGTTTTCTTTAATTAACAATAATTTCTTAGGCAGCATCTAAGAAGATAAGATACCAGAGGGTTAGTCAGCTAATCCACCTACAGAGCAGAGTGAACCGGCAAACAACAAATAATGAGTCAACTGGTCATAAGAGTAGATATAGTGGTTTATTTATATGCTTCAATCATAGTTTCCTATTTAAATATGTCCTTAGGCATGTGCTTACAAAGGCATCATCTTACATGCCTTTAAATGTGGCTCAATAGATTTACCAAGGAAACATGAACCTGTCAATATGGACTTGGCTGTATTATTTTCTTGTGCATTGCACTATTCCATTTTCGTATCATCATGTTTTTCCATTTCTGACTTGTTCCCTATGAACCTGTCATCATATAGTGAAATCAATGCCGTTATTTTTATTCTATATATGGAGACATTATCTAGCATCTTGGGCCCTTTGATCATCAGTAGGACTTAGGAGCCTAAAAGACATTGAATACAAACTTTAGATTGTTGCTGCTAGCAATGTTATTGAATTTTTGATGGATAATGCATAATGTTGGTAGAACATTTTGAATGGAGTAAAGCCGTCAGATATAAGGAGAGATATGAAACAGAAAACAAATGCTATGTGATGAAAGAAAATTATTGAGCTGGCTTGATTGTTGAGTGTTTCAAAAGAGCAATAAAGTGATTTCGATGAAACATACATTATTTCCAAAACGTATTCTTCCAGATCATGGTATGAGGACTGTTTGAGTACATGGATGTGAAACCAGCTCCCTGATTTATGTTTTTGAGATATATGGTTCATCAAGAAGGTTCAATTGCTAGGGAATTGAAGAAAGAAATTATCATGTTTCACATATTTAATTAGGATGGTTTCTTCCTGTTATACAAGAATTCCTGTCATTAGTCTGTGATTTGGTTCAATCTTAAAATTGTCAAGGGCAAGATGTATTCAGGCACCATACCCGTATCTGTCGTAATGGATTGTTTGGTGTTTCATACTCCGCATATGCAAATGTATTGGCTGACATTTAGTCTCAGTACATGTTGAAACATGCGAGACATTGTAACCATGATCGAGAAAATGATGCTGAATCACCTCATTAAGTTTTGTGTCTTATCTGGCAGGCACATATTATTTGTACTTGTTTTTTATTTGGTCTAATATGGTGATATTTAATTACTTTGACATGCAAAAGCTTTGTTTATGATGTTATATGGGGATAAAGTCTTGAGCATTCTGAGGCAAGTATGTTGTTTCTGTGCCTTCAACTGAAATCCTGGAGGTCAAACAATGTTTATAACGGATTTCTAAATTCTCTTTGTTGAATGTGTGCTCATTTATCTAACTTAATGTCAATACACTTAAGCAAAAAGGTATTTGAGAGGAAACATTATGATATTCTCTATACATTTTCACCCTCTCTAGCTTATATTTGTACTTAATTATCAACCTGAAGCCAGACCGCATGCATTGTACATTACTAAATGGATGCCATCTTTTATTGGTAACTTGCTGATCTCCTTTCCAGGCACTCTTGTTCATGGGTATTATTGTTTTTGTTTAATCTTGATGTCAATAGGATAATGTTGGATAATCAAATTGTAAAGTATCTCTCTATTGGTTTATACATATGTAATCTGTACAAGTAATGCAATCTATTATAACTAATTTGCTTTCACGAGGACCTATCATAGTTATCCGCCAAGGAAAGTTGACTACATTAAAATATAACTTGGTGATAAGTATTAATTTGTGCATGATGTCCTCTGTTGCTGGTATTCCTTTTCAAACCATTAGAAAATAAAATAACTGTGATATTGAACTACCTGCTTCTCCATAAGGAGTAGCTGCAAATTTTATGTTTTTAACAACTTCGTTTACTAAATTTCACTTTTAGTTGCTTTTTTGTTGCTTTAATCGACTTTGGAGGTGTTCAAATTTGTTGATATTGCTTTTTCTGAATGTTCTTATTCATGCCTCTTGGGATCTTCTTCTAAATGTAATTTTTATTCCGTTTCTTTGGATCTTCCACAAGCTATGGCTATTTTGTCCTTTTTCCAGAGAAAGATTTACCCTGTATGCGAAGAGGAACAATGCTTGATATTTCAAAGTAGCAAAGGAGAACTTTAGATTCTCGTTCCCTTGAGGTACTATAGGATTTAGGATATCATCGTCATAATGTCAAACTTCCTGCTGCTCCTTGAAAAGTTAAGAGTAGCTACGCCTTATTGTTAAAAATGGTGAAGCAAATGAATTGGTCTTTATTCGTGTAGCATCACGGTATATATATAGAAGAGATACAGGTCTTAAGAAGATAGAAAAGTAAAACTAGGAAGGAGAAAATCAAGAGAAAGAAAATAGTAGAAGATCAGGAATACGAAAACTTTTCAATACTTCCTCTCAAGATGTGGTGAAGATATCATGGAGACTCATCTTGCTAATAAGAGATGAAAAAGAAGAATCACTTAGTTCCTTTATTAGGATATCTGCCATTTGATTAGTTGAGATGGTAAAAGGAATGCAAATCTATTTGCTGATAACTTTTTTCTTGATGAAGTAGCGGTCAATTTTAATATATTTGGTATGATCATATTGTACTAGATTATTCACGATTTCAATTGCCACATTGTTATCACAGTACAATATTATAGAAGACTTTCTTAGAAGACGTAACTCTTGGAGTAATTTTTGTGAAAAAAAAAAATCACATATTCTCTGAGCCATTGCTCTATACCTAGCCTCTGGCTATAACAAACTACGTTTTACTTCTCCAAGTAACAAGATTACCACCAACGAGTATGCAGTAACTAGTAGTGGATCGTCGATCATTTAGTGAACTATCTAATCTGCACCAGTAAATACCTCTATCTTGAGGAAGTCATGTCGAGAAAACAGTAGTTCCCATCCAGAATATATTTTTAGGTAGCGTAGTGCCCGATATATTGTTTCTATATGTTGCTGTCGTGGATCATGCATAAATTGGCTAATGATACTGACTACGAAGGCAATGTTCGGTCTGGTATGGAAAAGATAAATCAGCTTTCTTACAAGTCATTTATATCTTCCACGATCAACAGGAGCTCCACCATTTATCATAACTTGTGATTTTGGTTAATGAGAATATTAACGGGCTTACACCCTAACATCCTAGTCTTACTAAGGAAATCAATAATATATTGCATAAATTGGCTGATGATACCGACTACGAAGGCAATGTTTGGTCTGGTATGGAAAAGATAAATAAGCTTTCTTACAAGTCGTTTATATCTTCCACGATCCACAGGAGCTCCACCATTTGTCTTTAACTTGTGATTCTGGTTAATGAAAATATTAACTGGCTTATACCCTAACATCCTAGTCTCACTAAGGAGATCAAGAATATATTTTCGTTAAGTCAGAAAAATATTGTGAAATGATTTAGAGATCTCAATATCCAAAAAATATCTTAACAGTCCCTAGTCCAAGAGTCTGCCTATTACATTTTTATATAAAAATAGATACCCCATTGATCATATTATAATATAATATTACATTCTTACAATCATTTTTGTCAAGAACATTAGTTATACAATTATAAAACTAGTTATACAATTATAAAATATCTCTGAATAAAAATTATAGTGTATAATAAGTATTATAACTAATTACAATTATTTTTAGGTCAATTATAATAGATACATCTTTATGTAATTGCAAAATATAATGAAAGAGAAAATTATTAATTCTCAATGACTAAGCTACTCACGATCCATAAAGTGCTCCTGACCTTTTAGAGCTATACGAAAACATACTTGAATAATACAATAATAAGCAGAATTATATATAAATAATTTATAAATTATTTAATTATTTTATTATATATGAAGAATTTAATTAAAATATTCGTCAAACCATTACGAGTCTAATGGTTCAAAAACTGTTCAAATAGGATAAAAAATGAATAAGTTATAGTGATTTTAGCAAAAATTCAATAACATAGTATTGAACCATAAATAATAATAGTATAGAGACCTTTCTGTAAAATAATATTTATTAAAAAATAATAGGAATCTAAATCTAATTTTATATATGAGTCCTATATAATTTAAAATTAGATAGGGGCTAAATTATAAAAGGCCCTGAATCGAATTAAAGTTGATCCAATATGACAAGTAGGCTTAAGTTAATTAAAAGGATACAATTTAAAACATGTTGAAAATCCAAACCCAACCCCAAAGTCCAAACTTGTTAGGCCTTTCTTCTTCTTCCCCCTTCCACCGTTACTCCTAAATTGTCATTAATGATACCTCCAAGCTTAAAATCTTCCCCGTGAAGGAACCATTGGTCGAATCCGACCATCGGCGGCCATCCCCCGATCGTCGGTAACCCTATAGCCGGTCATATAATGGCTAGGAGGTGTAGAAAAGGAGAAGCCCATCCACTCTGGTGACAAAGGAGCCAAAACTGCCGCTCCCATCGCCATCTTACTAGGTGGTCGTGGGCCTCCCTAGCCAGCCACCGTCGGTTCATCGACAGTTAAGGGAGGGAACTGCCGGCGAAGAAGAACGACCCCTTTTATTGATTTTTTTATTTTTTATGTTGAAACCCAAAAGCCCCAAACACCTCGCCGTGACCATAATGATGGCTAGGACCTCCTCAGTCACCATTGCCGATTCCTGCCTTGGGCTTGCCGCCGGTCACCATCGCTCTCCGTGGAGGGATTAAGGAGATCTAGCGGCTCCTCTTTCCATTGGGTCTAAGAGAGAGAAGAATCGGTTGCCACCGGCCTCTTGCCTAGGTGGTCGCCGGCTCTTAAATGGTAGATACCGCCCACCTATAGTCAACTGTTAGATGCCTGAATCGGTGCCAATGCCTGTCGATGCCAGGTCCATGGGGTATGGTTGATAGACATGGAGGAGGGAGGTTTTTTTTTTTTTTTTTTTTTTTTTTTTTTTTTTTATCTCAATCTTTGGAAAATCAATGGAGAAGGTTGCAGGCGACCAGCACCACCACTGTCCATCCAAATGGCTGCCAGATCCGTTGGATGAGAGGAAAAAGCAGGTGAAAACTACCGACTGTATTTTATTTATTTAATTATTTTAGTCTTTTAAACCTTTTGCAAAACTTCTCGCCATCAAGATAAGATCGATGTGATGATGATCCACCCTAGAGGGTGGCTAGATAGGGAAAGAAAATCGAGGAAACAAATTAAAAACATTTTTTTTTTCCGATATAATAATTTTATTATTTTAAGATCTAATGAATGTTTTCTAGAATATCAAAATAATATTATTTTCATGGATTTGAATAAATATAGATCCGAAAAATCTATATAAATCAATAATAAATAATAATTTTAGATTTGAGATGCGTAACTGTATTTGTCATTAATTTTCAAACCTGTAATCATAGAGAACGTTAAAGGCCAAGTCATCCTCTTTAGCATCCTTTTCACATATAGCTATTCGATGGGTTTAAGTCATGAGAACTAATTTCACGAAAAATATTAAGAAGTGAAGACGGGATCTAATTTATTTATAAACAAATCCTAACAAATCCTTCTATAACGGATCAAGCTATGCCAAGGTCTATACTATGCCGCCTCAACCATATCAACCAATATAAAGTATTTAAAACCCAAACACAAATATCACAAATCATATTGGGCTTATACATATATCCATTAACATGAATTATATAATGAGATAATTTCTAATAAAATAAAATAATTAATAAAATTAATAGTAGTTTATAATTAAAAAATATTAATATACGAATAATCCAAATCCCTGGGAAGCAAGTTACCTAATTGTGCAAATTTTGTGCTAATATACGATATTCCCAACACATATCCCGCAAGGGTGTTATCACGTTGGGCAGCTCCAGGTTTTGTTTAACCCATATCCAAATATATCAGGATTTCATACCTTAATTTTGAAGGATCACGTTATGCCCGTTTTGCATACTAAAAATATCATAAAATCATCAAATTGTGGGGTTGGGGTTACAAGGATGTTAAGTCTAGGTTTCTTATTGGTGCCCAATTATATTTTGAATTATCAGTTGAGCTAGAAACACGAATATTATGAAGAATCTATAAACTTCTTGTTGCATGCTTTGGATATTAAATCATAACTAACAATTAATTGAGTGATCTAATAACAATTAACAAAATTAAATCATAACGAGTATTATGATTGTTTTTATTCTCTCTCCTATTAATTATATAATAAATCTCATATATCAGGAATTTGGACATTTAAGAATATACAAATAAAATTAATATTTTAATATAAATAATCAGATAAGTAGTCAAAATTAGATTATGTATAAAAAATTTAAATCTAAATTTAATTCAGAGTTTTTAATCTAATTTTGGATTAATACCTAATTGATGAGTAGGTTTCACGTTGGATACAAGACTTGTAGATTGAAATGATATATCCATGGGCAAGACGTATCACAATGTTGATAGTAGGAGCTCCAAAATATTTTAGTATCCCGTTCAATCCTGGATGACGCAATTTTTTAATTTTTTTATGATTTGCACTTATATCTCAAAAATTATAATTTTTTTAATTAAAACATAAAATACAGATTTTTATTGCAATGTAGGTAGAGATCTAACAAATTGCTAATTTATCTTTTTTATATTAAAATAATAAAAACTACTAGAAAATTACAGAGATATCCTTTAAATAATTCATGATTTTTATGTACATCCTCAAACTTTCAAAAATAATTATACTTGGCCTTTTTCCGGGCTATTATATTTATAGCTACTTATGAGATGAAACCCTTTATATTAACCATCCAATCCCATTTTTTAGTGTTCCATTTTAGAGCCAACAATCATCCTCTAACTATATTCAAAAGATTTGCAAAAAATCTTGCTTGAGAAAAAGGTTAAAAATAACATCATTTCTTATTTGGTACATGGAGTACCTGAGATTTGTAATAGCCCATGAGATCTTCATGGGAGTCGTCGGCCCATAACTGCAAAAAATGGAAAGAAGTTAACTAGAAGAGCATTAGTCACCTCACATCAAATGGATCTTGGGGGGTGGCAGGGCGCATGATCCTTGGGTGACTGACTTGTTGCTGTCTCGATGGTTGACATTCATCACGATGGATATCATCGACTCTCTCTCCATCCCCGACCTATTGCTTATGGATGGATCAATCCTAGCGAGTCATTCAGATTTTTGGTCATATTATGAGGGACAGGGTCTTATCTATTCCTCTGCCTGTTCATGCCTGTACTGATATTAGGATGTGGAGGACCCCCTCCATCCCTAAAGTGATCACATCTGACTTGCTTCCGCTTTTCAACCATGCACTGTAGAGGAACCTTGATAGTGCTGGATCTGGAGGATTCGGGTTCACCTAAAGGTGAGCCTACTTTTATGGAAGGTGGCTTGGGACTGTCACTCCACCAGATTCTTCCTTAGCTCTAGAGGAGTGCATGTACCCCTGCACTATCCTTTCTGCGGGGAAGAGGAGGAGACGATGGCCCATGCTCTATTCTCTTGTCAGCGGGCTGTTTAGGCATGGAGGATAGTTGGTTTCGAACTACTACTTATGTATGTAGTTGATTTCATTGATCACTTTCTGCTTATGCTTCATCCTGGTGCTGCTCATTCTTCGGCCTCTTTCATTGCCTATATTACATATTATATATGGCTTACCAAGTATAATATTATCTTTAACTCTGCTACTCACTCAACCAGAGTCATTGTGGAGAGAGCGTGGAGTCATGCAGACGAGTACTTGATGGTGACCATGGTGTTGTCTGAGACCTGGGATTTCCGCATTGCTTCTCGAGCACTCGGTCGGGTTTTCGTATCTTGGGAGCTCCCTCCTCCGACCTTCATCATGGTCAACTTCGACGAGAATGTCATCGGCACTCAGGATGGTGCTGGTTTTATCATTCGTGGCCCCGGAGTCGGTGTTCTTGCTACAGGGGGACACTTCCTCCTTTAGCCGACGATCCCGATCGCTGAGCTGCGGGAAGCCTGGGCTGGGATCGTCTATGCTCGGATGATCCTTCACATTGACCGCCTCATTATCGAGGGTGATTCTATGATGGTTATTTATTAGATTCAAGAGGCGAGGAGATCGAGGCTGGTGCATCCTCTACTCCAAGACATCGCTTTCCTCCTTCAAGGGTGTTCTTTCTATGTTGTCAGACATATTTACTGAGAGGCTAACTCATAGCTGACTAGGTAGCCTTCTTCGTTGCTCATCTCTCAGGCCTTATTTTGTGGACCGATTTGGGGTTATGCTCTAAGGCCATTTCATGATATTATCATTTCTGATTTTCTCTCAGGGCTTCCGCATTCTTCTTTTCACCCTTTGCTCTTTCCTCCTTTCTTCCCTTGCTTTATTATCTTCTTTTTTTTTTTTCTTAACCAAATTTAAACTAGATTAAGAAAGGAAGAGGAACGGAAAGGGTCACATGATTATTATGTAATCTCTCTTATGCTCCTATCAAAATACATCATAATACTATAATTCAACCAATAAGATTCTATTTAATATTTTGTGTCTTAAATTATATCGTGCGATTATAAAGGTGAATGGCTAGACTATATTAGAACAAAAATCTAACTCTTTATATCTAATTAAATATTAAAATTTTTGAAGGATAAAAATAAATCTTGAACATTTAAGGGTGTAATTTATCCTGGTCGGTCTCTCCCAAGTGTTTCAAAAATTTACCGAGAAAAAAAAGAAGTAAAAAAGAGGTGGAGGGAAGGAAGTAAATATTGGAAGCTAGAGTTATTCTTTATCCATCATGGGTGGTGTAGAAAAAATATAATGCCAAATATCATTAGATCATGTAAGTTTCATTTTTTTTTGGTAAATAAAAGGGATAGGAAGGATAAATCCTGGTGTAGTTACCCTCTCAGGTTCCCAACCCGCCAGATAATGTTCGATGCAAGCTGCTCGGATTTGCACAAGCTTTCTCCATTTAAAGACGAGTATGTCAACTTGACATCACTAAGGCGCTGGCTGGTAGAACGGGGACAAAGGGTTTCTTAATCGAGTCACCGTAAGGATCCTTCTTCGAACCAGCGACCGGTTGATAGTGAGGCAAGGGCTCTACCAACCAGGCTATTGCCTTAGCAGTGAGCCTCATTTTTCAACGTGTATTAATGTCTACAGCTTTATCTTTTTATCAAAAAATTTGAATGACGAAAATGCCTCTTTTTTAAAAAATATTATATTATTCCTTGGCTTGGATTATGATATCTATTAGCTTGGATTATGACATTTCTGTATCATAAGATTGAAAGTATTTTCATCATTGAAAAATTTTTAAAAATTTTTTAATGATGAAAATATCTTCGCCCTTATGATATCCTATGAACAGGATTACGACACCTTGTTTACAAATATGTGCCATAAAAAAAGTATTTTCATCATTAAAAATTTTCAAAAAAAATAAATTATAAGTATTAAATATGTATTTGAATAATGAAATTGTTATTTCCTTATGATACCTGTTACGGCCGTAGCGATGACGTGGCATGTCTCAGATTTTGCTGGGCGTGATTCGAGCCACGTGGAGTTTTTTTGGCGAAGTCAGGTGTGGCACCGCCTCGGTCGAAGTCGAGGTCGGTCCAGGCCTTCCTGCCGCTCCGCCAGGTGTCCACCCAGGAGGGGTCCACCTCGGTCGAAGCCGGCGGCCTCCCTGCTCCCTCGCCAAGTGGCACCCTGAGACGGTCCCACCTCGGCCGAGGTCGAGTCGGCCCCCTCGCTCCTTCGCTAGGTGGCGCCCGGAGACGGGACCACCTCGGCCAAAGTCGAGCGTCCCTCTGCCGCTCCGCCAAGTGTCCACCCAGGAGGGGCCCACCTCGGCCGGAGCCGGCGGCCTCCCTGCTCCCTCGCCAGGTGGCACCCTAAGACGGTCCCACCTAGGCCAACGTCGAGCCGGGCCCCTCGCTCCTTTGCCAGGTGGCGCCCGGAGACGGGACCACCTTGGCCGATGTCGAGCACCCCTCTGCCGCTCCGCCAGGTGTCCACCCAGGAGGGGTCCACCTCGGCCGAAGCCGGCGGCCTCCCTGCTCCCTCGCCAGGTGGCACCCTGAGACGGTCCCACCTCGGCTGAGGTTGAGCCGGCCCCTCGCTCCTTCGCCAGGTGGCGCCCGGAGACGGGACCACCTCGGTCGAAGTCGGGCGCCCCTCTGCCGCTCCGCCAGGTGTCCACCCAGGAGGGGTCCACCTCGGCCGAAGCCGGCGGCCTCCCTGCTCCCTCGCTAGGTGGCACTCTGAGACGGTCCCACCTCGGCCGAGGTCGAGTCGGGCCCCTCGCTCCTTCGCCAGGTGGCGCTCGGAGACGGGACCACCTCGACCGAAGTCGGGCGCCCCTCTGCCGCTCCGCCAGGTGTCCACCCAGGAGGGGTCCACCTCGGTCGAAGCCGGCGGCCTCCCTGCTCCCTCGCCAGGTGGCACCCTGAGACGGTCCCACCTCGGTCGAGGTCGAGCCGGGCCCCTCGCTCCTTCGCCAGGTGGCGCTCGGAGATGGGACCACCTCGGCAGAAGTCAGGTGCCCCTCTGCCGCTCCGCCAGGTGTCCACCCAGGAGGGGTCCACCTCGGCCGAGGCAGGCCAACCTGTGCAGAGAAGCTTCCGAGGAGCAGGAGCGGGAGCTCCGAGATTGCCCCTCGAGCCGTGCGCGCCGCATCCCGAGAGTAGCGCCTGTACGGTCGGCAGCGACACGCGAAACATCACTTACACTGGCCCAACAAGTTCCGCAGTCGAGAGGCGAAGTCCTGACAAAACAGGACCCGATAACGGGCATTGTCGGCGCCTGGAAAGGAGAGTGCTCACGCTCGGCCCAAGGTCTGGTCGGCGATCTGACCGGCGCCCTCCCTTTGCTCTTTCCTCGCTAGGCTCGGCAAGCAAGGCAGGGAAGCCGCCTGGTTCTTTGATCCAAAAGGGAACGTGGAAAGAGATGGTGGGGAGGAGCTGAAAGCGACGAAGGAGTCTCCCAAGGGCGGCAAATGAAAAGGCAACATGAGGAGTTAAAAAGGGAGGGGAGAATAGACGATAAGGTAAGCAAGAAGCAAAGGCTGGGGAGGAGATTCCGTTCCAAGAGCAGGATCCAAGATCTCGAGAGGGGACCTTTGGCGTGAGCTCGGTGAAGAAACCCGGTCGGATTTCTATTC
The DNA here is from genome assembly GCA_021397845.1 of Areca catechu. Taxonomy (NCBI): domain Eukaryota; kingdom Viridiplantae; phylum Streptophyta; class Magnoliopsida; order Arecales; family Arecaceae; genus Areca; species Areca catechu. Next base: position 176,575,619 of record CM038042.1, read on the forward strand.
TTTCTGGAACCTTTCTTGCTAGCACAATCTTTAAGTCTGGGACTCCTTCGGGGGCTGTCTCAGAGATTCTGTTCCCTCTCGTCGTTTACTAACTTGACCGTCGGAGCTTCCTTGCTGGGATCCCCAGCCAGGATTTCTGATCTTACCTTACAGGTTCGAAGAGCTAGAAAATCCCAGGAACGAGATGGTCTAGTCTGATCGGCGGCTCCGAAGCCACGGACAGCGGCGGGATCGGCAACAATATAATTTAATCAAATTATGCGGTGTATTTTAGTATATATTTTTTTCACAGGGAACACGGTGCTGAAGAGACTTGGTCCTGGGAGCTATCCCAGCCTTTTCCTCTTCACTGATGTTACTGCTTGAAGTGCAAATAAACTGATGATACATTTGGAGTTCTCTAATTAGCAGTCCGTGGCCTATGGCAAACGAAGACACATAAGGAGTTCTCTAATTCTGACCACCTCCATTTATCTCCTCAAGCATCTCTGCACCGACGGCGACGATCTCCGTCGTCACTCGCTGCCTGGCGACCGGCGGGAGCAATTCCAACTATTAAGCACGAGCGCTCTGTATGTTCTTATCGTCCCGCGCGGTGACCGCATCCGACCATCTCTATAAGAAATTGCGAACTACCCCGCAGTCTCCACCCACCCAAGAAAGAGGAGGAACCGGAGAAAAACCAAAGAATCCCCGTTCTCTTCCGATCAATCGGTGAGGAAGCGAGAAAGGAGGGAAGGAAGGAAGGAAGGAAGGAAGAAGAGGAAAGGGGAGAACACGCGATGCCGATGTTCAAGACGCCGTTCAACGGGTACGCGGTACGGTTCAGTCCCTTCTACGAGGGGCGGCTCCTGGTAGCGACGTCCCAGAACTTCGGCATCCTCGGCAACGGCCGCCTCCACGTTCTGGACATCGACCCGGCCTCCGGCGCCCTCGCCGAGTTCCGGTCGTTCGAGACCGCCGACGGCATCTACGACTGCGCCTGGTCCGAGTCCCACGACAGCCTGGCCGTGGCTGCCGTCGCCGACGGCTCTGTCAAGCTCTGGGACGCCTCTCTCCCGCCCGCCGCCAACCCCGTCCGCTCCCTCCACGAGCACTCCCGCGAGGTCCACTCCGCTGACTGGAACCCCGTCCGCCGCGACTCCTTCCTCACCGCCTCCTGGGACGACTCCGTCAAGCTCTGGACCGTCGACCGCCCCTCCAGCGTCCGCACCTTCCGCGAGCACTCGTACTGCGTCTACGCCGCCGTCTGGAGCCCCCGCCACTCCGACGTCTTCGCATCCGTCTCCGGCGACCGCACCGCCCGCGTCTGGGATGTCCGCGACCCCCGATCCTCCCTCGTGCTCCCCGCCCACGACCACGAGATCCTCTCCTGTGACTGGAACAAGTACGATGAGTGTTCCCTCGCCACCGCCTCCGTCGACAAGTCCGTCCGCGTCTGGGACGTCCGCGCCCCTCGCGCCCCCGTGGCCAACCTCGCCGGGCACGGCTATGGCGTCCGCAGGGTCAAGTTCTCCCCCCACCGGGAGAGCATCCTCTTGTCCTGCTCCTATGACATGACCGTCTGTATGTGGGATTACCGGGCGGAGGATGCTCTGATCGTCAGATACGACCACCACACCGAGTTCGTCGTCGGGGTGGACATGAGTGTCCTCGTTGAAGGATTGCTTGCTAGCACCGGGTGGGACGAGATGGCCTACGTCTGGCAGCACGGCACCGACCCAAGAGCGATGCCCTGAGAAAGAGTTCTTTCTTGATTTCTGTCCGATTAATTCGATCATGGTGATGCTAGTCGAGAAAGATGAGGAATTGAAATAATGGGAATACCAATCACAATTGGTGAACAAGCTTTATCAACAATAACGATAAAAGAGAGAAATTTGGCAAAAGAAGAAAGGAAGGGGGCTTTGGCGATTTTGTAAGGGTATGCTGCGCTTCTTGTTCTTGTTATGATACTTTCTGTGAAAATAATAGCTTGGGTTAGCATCTCTCTTCCTTTTCTTATACAAATAAACTTATGATTGGTATTTCTGCTATAATACTATAAAGTAGTGAGGATCCGGTTTCTTTCTCTTTGCTAGTTGATTCTTTGGATGGTAAATTGATTGATCTATGTTAAGTCAGTTTTTAACATCTATTCTATATGCATCTTGAATTGAAAGTTTTTGATTTGCATTTATCTTTTTTGGAATTCAATTCAGTCTTTGAGTCATATTGAAAATAATGAAAGGGTTTTTGAGCAGGAAGTTCAAAAAATTGTATTCCACGTTTCATCTCTATTTTTCAGCTTCCATTTGCTTCTCTGTTTTCTTTAATTAACAATAATTTCTTAGGCAGCATCTAAGAAGATAAGATACCAGAGGGTTAGTCAGCTAATCCACCTACAGAGCAGAGTGAACCGGCAAACAACAAATAATGAGTCAACTGGTCATAAGAGTAGATATAGTGGTTTATTTATATGCTTCAATCATAGTTTCCTATTTAAATATGTCCTTAGGCATGTGCTTACAAAGGCATCATCTTACATGCCTTTAAATGTGGCTCAATAGATTTACCAAGGAAACATGAACCTGTCAATATGGACTTGGCTGTATTATTTTCTTGTGCATTGCACTATTCCATTTTCGTATCATCATGTTTTTCCATTTCTGACTTGTTCCCTATGAACCTGTCATCATATAGTGAAATCAATGCCGTTATTTTTATTCTATATATGGAGACATTATCTAGCATCTTGGGCCCTTTGATCATCAGTAGGACTTAGGAGCCTAAAAGACATTGAATACAAACTTTAGATTGTTGCTGCTAGCAATGTTATTGAATTTTTGATGGCTAATGCATAATGTTGGTAGAACATTTTGAATGGAGTGAAGGCGTCAGATATAAGGAGAGATATGGAACAGAAAACAAATGCTATGTGATGAAAGAAAATTATTGAGCTGGCTTGATTGTTGAGTGTTTCAAAAGAGCAATAAAGTGATTTCGATGAAACATACATTATTTCCAAAACGTATTCTTCCAGATCATGGTATGAGGACTGTTAGAGTACATGGATGTGAAACCAGCTCCCTGATTTATGTTTTTGAGATATATGGTTCATCAAGAAGGTTCAATTGCTAGGGAATTGAAGAAAGAAATTATCATGTTTCACATATTTAATTAGGATGGTTGCTTCCTGTTATACAAGAATTCCTGTCATTAGTCTGTGATTTGGTTCAATCTTAAAATTGTCAAGGGCAAGATGTCTTCTGGCACCATACCTGTATCTGTCACAATGGATAGTTTGGTGTTTCATACTCCGCATATGCAAATGTATTGGCTGACATTTAGTCAGTACATGTTGAAACATGCGAGACATTGTAACCATGATCGAGAAAATGATGCTGAATCACCTCATTAAGTTTTGTGTCTTATCTGGCAGGCACATATTATTTGTACTTGTTTTTTATTTGGTCTAATCTGGTGATATTTAATTACTTTGACATGCAAAAGCTTTGTTTATGGTGTTATATGGGGATAAAGTCTTGAGCATTCTGAGGCAAGTATGTTGTTTCTGTGCCTTCAACTGAAATCCTGAAGGTCAGACAATGTTCATAACGGATTTCTAAATTCTCTTTGTTGAATGTGTGCTCATTTATCTAACTTAATGTCAATACACTTAAGCAAAAAGGTATTTGAGAGGAAACATTATGATATTCTCTATACATTTTCACCCTCTCTAGCTTATATTTGTACTTAAATTATCAATCTGAAGCCAGACCGCATGCATCGTACATTACTAAATGGATGCCATCTTTTATTGGTAACATGCTGATCTCCTTTCCAGGCACTCTTGTTTCATCGGTATTATTGTTTTTTGTTTAATCTTGATGTCAATAGGATAATGTTGGATAATCAAATTCTAAAGTATCTCTCTATTGGTTTATACATATGTAATCTGTACAAGTAATGCAATCTATTATAAATTATTTGCTTTCATGAGGACCTATCATAGTTATCCGTCAAGGAAAGTTGACTACATCATTAAAATATAACTTGGTGATAAGTATTCATTTGTGCGTGATGTCCTCTGTTGCTGGTATTCCTTTTCAAACCATTAGAAAATAAAATAACAAGAAACTCCTAGCACTTAAATAACTGTGATATTGAACTACCTGCTTCTCCATAAGGAGTAGCTGCAAATTTTATGTTTTTAACAACTTTGTTTCCTAAATTTCACTTTTAGTTGCTTTTTTGTTGCTTTAATTGACTTTGGAGGTGTTCAAATTTGTTGATATTGCTTTTTCTTAATGTTCTTATTCATGCCTCTTGGGATCTTCTTCTAAATGTAATTTTTATTCTGTTTCTTTGGATCTTCCACAAGCTATGGCTATTTTGTCCTTATTCCAGAGAAAGATTTACCCTGTATGCGAAGGGAAACAATGCTTGATATTTCAAAGTAGCAAAGGAGAACTTCAGATTCTCGTTCCCTTGAGGTACTATAGGATTTAGGATATCATCGTCATAATGTCAAACTTCCTGCTGCTCCTTGAAAAGGTAAGAGAAGCTACACCTTATTGTTAAAAATGGTAAAGCAAATGAATTGGTCTTTATTCATGTAGCATTGCAAGATATATATATATATATATATAAGAGATATAGATTTTAAGAATGTAGAAAAATAAAATTAGGAAGGAAAAAATCAAGGAGAAGAAAATAATAGAAGATCATGTATATGAAAACTTTTTAATACTTCCCCTCAATATATGGTGAAGATATCACGGAGACCTATCTTGCTAACAAGAGATGAAAAAAAAGATTCACTTAGTTTCTTTATTAGAATATCTGCCATTTAATTAGTTGAGCTGATAAAAGGGATGCAAATCTGTCTGCTGATAACCTTTTTCTTGATAAAGTAGTGCTCAATTTCAGTATGTTTGGTACAATCATATTATACTAGGTTATTCACGATTTTAATTGCCACCTTGTTATCACAGTATTGCATCATAGGAGACTTTTTTAGAAGGCGTAGCTTTTGCAGTAATTTCTATAGGAAAAAAAGCTTACATATTTTCTGAGCCATTCTCTATACTTAGCCTCTGCAGTTGATCTGGCTATAACAAACTGTTTCTTTTCCCAGTAACAAGATTATCACCAACAAATATACAGAACCAGTAGTGGATCGTCGATCATCCAGTGAATATATCCAATCTGCATCAGTAAATATCTCTATCTTGAGTAAGTCATGTCGAGAAAAGAGCAGTTCCTGTTCATGACATATTTTCAGGTAGTGTAGTATCCAATATATTGCTTTCATATGTTGCTCTTGTGGATCATGCATAAATTGGTCGATGATACTGACTGCAAAGATAATGTCTGATATGGTATGGAAAAGATAAATCGGCCTTCCTACTAGTCACTGATATCTTCCACGATCAATAGGAGCTCCACCATTTGTCATTAACTTGTGATTCTGATCAATGAAAGTATTAACTAGCTTACATCTTAACATCCCAGTTTCACTAAGGAGATCAAGAATATATTTTCGCTAAGTCAGAAAAATATCGTGAGATGACTTAAAGACCTTAATATCCAAAAAATACCTTAATAGTCCCAAGCCCTTAATCTCAAACTCGCAAACCAAATTTTATTTAAGCCATGCAATCTTCCTAGGATCATCTTTTATGATAACTATATCGTCAACATATACTATTAGAATAGTTTTCTTTCCACCAGCGTGCTTATAAAATAGAGTATGATCAGAATTACTCTAGGTATCCTATCTTGAGTACTGCCCAGTTGAAGCATTTATACCAAGCATGGGAAGATTGCTTGAGGTCGTAAAAAGAGTGCCTTAATATGCACATATTCCCTGTCATAGCTCTGCTTGCAAATCTAGGAGGAATCTACATATAAACCTTATCTTGAAGATCTCTATGAATAAAGGCATTCTTGACATCTAGCTGATGCAACTTCCAGCCACAATTAGCAGCGCATGAAATCAAAGTATGCACTAAGTTCATATTTGCCACATGGATAAAGGTCTCATCATAATCGATGCCATGCATCTGTGTATATTCTTTTGCCACTAGACGAGTCTTGTATCTCATAAGTTTGCCTTCGAAATTATGCTTTATTGTATACACCCATTTACAGTCTATTGGTTGCTTCCCGCTAGGTAGAGTCATCAGATTCCATGTATGATTCTTTGACAAAGCGTTCATTTCCTCTATCATTGCCTGTTTCCAATTTGGATTTGTCATAACCACATTTCAATCAGTAGGAATGTTAACAGATTCTAATACAGCTACAAAGAATGTATAAGGAGATAGAGACTTATAGGATACATAGAAATATCATAATGATAGCGAGAGGGAGGAATGATCAGGTAAAAATCCTTTCGTTTAGCAATAGGAATATCTAAATCAGAAAAAAATAGGATCATTATCGTTATTCATCGATGAAGGAGAGGACTCGGAAGGCTTGGATGGAGCTATGCATGGGACAGAAGCTTGAATGACTAGAGAAAACATAATAGCCTCACTTTGCTTTCCATGAATATTATTACCTTATGCATCACTAGTATCCTCTCGAGCATCATCAGTCTCCACTTCCTTACGCCTACCATCACTTTGCTCCCCCTCACACCAAGGGCCACCAAATGGCGTGGTCAATAACTCATATAGCATAGAGACACTATTTGGCTCATCCAAAAGCCTAGGAAGTTGTTTTGACCCATAGTAAGGCTCTATTTCTTGAAAGGGCACATCCATGATGACTAGCATTTGCCGTGTATGTGGATAATAGCATTTATATCCTTTATTTGTAGCAGAATAATCTATAAAGATACATTTTAGAGCTTGAGGATTCAGTTTACCAATAGATGATGTATGGTCCCAAGCAAAACATACATAGCCGAAAACATGAGGCGGCATAATTTATTTAGCTTTTCCTAGCAAATATTCAAGTGGAGATTTGAAGCCAAGAACTCGGAGCGGCATATGATTGATCAGGTAAGCCACGGTCAAAATAGCCTTCCCAATAAAAATTTAGGAACTTGCATAGTAAACATGAGGGTGCGAGTCTCTTTAGCAAATATCGATTCTTCCATTCGGCTACTCTATTCTATGTAGGTGTATCTACACAGGTAGTCTAATGAATGATTTCATGATCCTGTAGTTAGACATGAAATGCTTGATGCATATACTTCATACCATTGTCAGATCGAAAGATCCTAACCTTGGCGCTAAACTGGATGTCCACCAGTTTATGAAATTCTTTAAAACATGAGAATAGCTCATGCTTGTTTTTTAGTAAGTACAACCAGGTCACTCAACTGTAGCAATCAATGAAAGTAATAAACCACCGATGCCTTGTAATGAAAACAGTACTACAGGATCTCCAAACATTTGAATGCACAATATCAAACTTATTGGTACTTCTATTATTAAAAATAGGATACATTCCATGTGTGTGTTTGGTAAATTCACGATCATCACAAATCATAGTAATATTTTTGCAAGATTGAAAAAGAGTAGAAAATAATTAACGTAAAGTATGAGAGACGATGTGACCTAGTCTTCTGTGATAAAGCATGAGCTTAGAAGAAGCCTTCTTCGTAGACAGAGCACACTCGAGCAATGAAGTATTAAGTCTCTTCCCATCATTTTCCAGGTAGTATAGGCCATTGTGCATTTTACTATATCCAAGTTTCTTTCCTGTTGCCAGCTCATGAAAAATACCATTGAAAAGTAACAGAATAGTTCAAATCTTTAGTAATAGAGCTAATAGATAATAAGTTAGTGAAAAAGGTAGGGACATGCAAGATGGATGATAACTAAAAAGTAGGTGTATAGTTGACGATTCCTTTATCAGATACCGTTGAAAGGGATTCATCGGCTATACAAATTTTATCTCGACCAGAACTAAAAAAATATGCACTAAATAATGCAGAAGATCCGGTCATATGGTTTGAAGTGCCAGAGTTAATAATCCAGGAAATATATTTATCTAGACAACTGTTGCTGTCCGGATTGCCATGGCCTACAGCTCTGATGCGTCGGGTTCCCTTTGGATCCTTGGCCTCCATCTCGCGGTCGGCTCGCTGGCTTGCCCCGGGGGTCCTGCAAGATAGAAAAACCTTGGACCGGGGATTCCGGCGAAGGCACTCCGATGATCAATTTAGTGAGACAATCGAGAGGAACAGATACCTCTGAGATGGAGAGCTTGGGGGACTCTCTGCTTCCAGAATGTGACCAACAAGAAGATAATAATACTGGAATAGAAGAATGGAAGGGTCTTTGCCTCTTCTCCTTTTTCTTACTCTTTTTCCACTTACCTCTACTTACCGTTTTCTGTGGGTCTTATATAAACGGGAGGCTTTCCAGAGGGTTCTCGGTTCTCTCCTTCGGAGGAGGCTCTCCATTGCCTGCTGGTGTCTCTCTCTGTCGAGCTGGTTCTATGCCTGAGCCTCCAGCCATAACGACATGTTGCCATTTTGGTGGAGGCCATCTGGGTGCTGTAGGGCATTGGGCCATAGGGGGACGCCCTTCTCTGAAAGGTCCAGGTGTCCTATCATGGAAACTGTACTTTTCCAGTCATGCGGTCGTCGACGTGTCGGCATACTGCAAGGCTGGGAGCCTGACATTGTCTGGAGCGTGCAAATCATGCGTACGACGCGCCGCAGGGGGGTGCCTGCCCCCATGGCAGGGTATGCGCCATCTCTCGGAGGGTCAAGGTGGCCAAATACTCTACTGTCTTTGCTTTGAATTCTGTCTTTTCCTCTCTTTGCGCCTTTGGCGGGAAACCATGCTCCTGGTAGGAGGGTCTGTTTTGGAGAGACGGACTCGACCTCAATCGGGAGCTGACCTCAGATGGGGGGCTCGCCCAATGAGCCCTGCCTCAACCGGGAGCTGACCTCGGCAGGGTGGTCCCTTTCTGGAGAGGCGGACTCGACCTTAATCGAGAGCTGACCTCCAACGGGGGGCTCGCCTAATGAGCCCTGTCTCGATTGGGAGCTGACCTCGACGGGCGGTCCCTTTTGGCTTTTCATCATGCGGCCTTGTTCAGGTGGTGTGCTTCTTTGTCGTCGTGGCTGTCCGCAGGCTCCATGTTAGTGGATATCGCTGCTCCGGTCCATGTCAGTGGATGTCACCATATCAGTTGCCCCCCACTCCCGAGCCCGGAGATCGAAGCGTCCGCTCGGGACGAAGGGAGTAATGATTGTACTGGAATGGAGGGGGTGCGCTCCTTTCGTTTCTAATGCCAGATGCATCGGCGTTCAGGCAATCGTGCCTCCATGCCATTCGGATGTCGCCACGTCTTCTCTCCCCAAAGACGGTTATCAATGCTGCATTGGCTTTAAGGGAACCGCTCCGGGTTCGAAGCGTCGCTTCAATACGTGGTGTCTCTCGGTTGGCTTAGCACGAGACATGGCACACGTCTTCTATGGACAAGAAGCGACATGGGTCTAGGCCATTAAATATGATCCATCTTCTCGGTCTTTCGAGGTTCTTTAGGCAGTGGAAGAACGGGACTTTTGCTCCAGAGCTGCTTTTCGGCTTCTTCTTGGGTAAAGTCCTGAAAGGCTAAACTTCCTTCCTTCTGTCTTCTTCATACTGTAGTGATGAAGTCCATCCTCCAAGACCTTCGGGAAATATCTTAAAAGAGGGCCGCTGCCAAGGCGCCTGAGGGGGAGCCTAGTGTGAAGGTCCGGGAGGGTGACGATGACTCCTTCTAGGCCAAGAAAGTGGCCCATTTGGAGGGGAGGGTGCAGACTCTTCAGGCTCAACTGAGGGAGGAGAAGGCTCGGACCATGGTGGTGGTTAAGAGGGTAGCGGTGGCTGCCATATGGGCGGAGATGGCCAAGGAGGCAGCGGAGGCCATCCCCAAGTTCATGGCATCCCAGGCTTTTAGAGACGAAGTCGCCGAGGCTGTCTTGGACTCCTACCACCGAGGATTCCAGGAGCACAAGAGCAAGGCCTTTCGCTTCTATAATTTGAAGGGTCTTGACAATATCAGGCCCTCCATCCCGTTTCCCGAGGAGGAGGATGAGCTTTGCTTTGAGGAGTCGGACTCTGAGGAGGCTAGGACGGAGCCTGGAGCCTCCCTGAGCGCTTTGCGGGGAACTGGTGCCGTTTGTCAGTCTGGGAAGGGACCGGCAGCTCGTGTTTAGATCTTCCTTCCATTATCTGTCTATTTTTTTTTTCTTTTTCTCTTTTTCTTCTTTTTTTTTGTAAATAAAAAAGGGCCTTTGATTTGTTGGGGGCGCCTTACAGGGGATGTACAGAATGTTTACATCAATGAAACATCTTTTCTTTGATGGTTGCTATTATGTTTCTTTCTTTTTGTGCTGCCCGACTGCGGGTTAGATGGCAGATGGCGGGATTTGCTTGGGGTTCCCGATTGACATCTCCGGACTGTGAGCTGGATGATGGAATTATTTGTCTCTGGGTGTTGGGCTTCATGAGCTCCCAAGTTAAAATGCCGGGCTTCAGGAGTCTCCGAGCTTGAAGTGCCGGGCTTCTTGGAGTTTCCAGGCTTGAGTGCGGGGCGCTGTGGTTCCCGGCTTTGATGCGGGGCGCTGGTGGCTCCCGGCGGGGTGCTACTTCCCGACTTAGAGTGCCAGGCTTCGAAAGTTTTCGGGCTTAGGTGCTGGGCTTCAAGAGTTTCCGGGCTTAAGTGCGGGGCGCTGGTGGCTCTCAGCGGGGTGCTACTTCCCGACTTAGAGTGCCGGGCTTCGAAAGTTTCCAGGCTTAGGTGCCGAGCTTCAGGAGTTTTCGGGCCTAAGTGCGGGGCGCTGGTGGCTCCCGGCGGGGTGCTACTTCCCGACTTAGAGTACCAGGCTTCAAAAGTTTTCGGGCTTAAGTGCCGAGCTTCAGGAGTTTTCGAGCTTAAGTGCGAGGCATTGGTGGCTCTCGGTGGGGTGCTACTTCCTGACTTAGAGTGCCGGGCTTCGGAAGTTTCTGGGCTTGGGTGCCGGGCTTCAGGAATTTCCGGGCTTAGATGCGGGGCGCTTGTGGCTCTCGTCTTTGAGTAGGGTAGATGAGTTCCTGCACAGGTGAAAATAAGATTACACCAAAAAGGAACTTGAATTTATTGTGAAAGAGCCTTACGTTATTGGTGGTACATTCTCAAGTTACTGGCATTCTAGGTTCGCATGAAGCGGATGCCATCGAGCCCGGTGAGGTAGTAGGCCCCGCCCGGTAAGGCTTCGATCACCTGGTAAGGACCTTTCCAATTCGGGGAGAGTTTCCCGCATTCCCCTGGTTGGGCTGCTTCCGCTCGCTTGAGCACGAGGTCGCCTGTGCGGAACACCTTGGGCCGCACGTGGGAGTTGTAATAGTGCATGACTCGCTATCGATAGGCCGCCATCCGGAGTCGGGCTTTGTCCCTTGTCTCATTCAACAAGTCTAGGTTGAAGAGGAGACGTGTGGGGTTCTCACCTTCATTGTATTGTTCGACCCAGATCATGGGCAGGTCGAGTTCCACTGGGATTACCGCCTCAATCCCGAAGACGAGGTTAAAGGGCGTCTCGCCGGTGACCATATGGGGGGTGGTATGATAGGCCCATAACATGCTGGGCAACTCGTCCACCCACCAACCTTTGACTTCGTCCAGCCTCGTGTGGAGCCCTTGCAGGATGGTACGGTTGGTCACTTTGGCTTCACCATTTGTTTGAGGGTGAGCCACCGAAGTGAAGTGATAGCGGATGCCAAGATTGGAGCAAAATTCTTCGAAGGCCCGGTTGTCAAACTGTTTACCGTTATCAGTGATGATTGTGTGCGGGAGGCCATATCTATAAATTATAGATTTTCAGAAGAAAGATTGGACCTTCGTCTCTGTTATCCTTGCCAAAGGTTCGGCCTTGACCCACTTGGTGAAGTAGTAGATGGCCACAATCAGGAATCTTTGTTGGCCGGACGCTGTAGGGAAAGGGCCTAGGATGTCCATCTCCCACTAGGCAAATAGCCACAAGGCTGATAGCTAGGAGATAGGGGCTGCCGGCTGTCGCATGCCGCTGAATGCATGCATGGCATTGGCATTTGTCGCATTTCTTCACAAAATCAGCCACGTCCATTGCATGGTCTCCCAGAAGTATCCTTGCCGGATCGCCTTATGGGCTAAGGCCCTGCCCCCCACGTGATTGCCATAGATACCTTCGTGTATCTCCTGGAGCACGTAAGTGGCCTTCGAGGCCTTCAGACACTTCAGCAGGGGATAGAAATAGGATCTCCGGTAGAGCTGCCCGTCCAAGATCACGTAGTGTGCGGCCTTCTTCTTGAGAAGGCCGGCCTCCTTTCGGTCCTCTGGCAGGGTGTCGGCGGTAATGTATCTGATATAGGGGTCCATCCAGCTGGCCTCGTGGGAGACCTGTTGGACCTCGGCTGTAGCCTCGTAGCTGGGGGCCTCGAGATATTCGATGAAGGTGCACCCTAGCGAAGTCTTTGGCAAGGTGGCCAGCTTGGAAATGATGTCAGCTTGGGCGTTCTCTGCCCGCGGGATGTGGGAGATGCTAAAGTGTTGGAGGGTCGACGTATGAGAGCGCACCCGATCCAGGTACTTCACCATCATGGGATCCCGCTCTTCATACTCATCAGAGACTTGGCCCACTACTAGCTGTAAGTCTGTAAAGACCTTCAGCCTTTTGACGCCCAGTTCACGGGACACCTTCATCCCTGCAATGAGTGCTTCATACTCTGCCTGGTTATTGGTCACCTTGAAGAGGAATCACAGTGCGCATTCCGCAATGACCCCATCAGGACTGGCGAGGATGAGGCCAGCTCTGCTTCCTCCTGCGTTGGACGTGCTGTCCACGTGGAGTATCCACGTTTCTTCCACTAGGGTTGGGTCCGGCCTGAGCTCGGGCGACCGGTCCGCCTCCTCTGGACTTCCTTCGGTCCAGGTGCATTCTACTACAAAATTGGCTAGAACTTGGGCCTTCTGCACCTGCCGTGGGTGCTATGTGATGTCGAATTCGCCGAGTTTTAGTGCCCACTTGGCCAAGCATCCGGAAGTGTCAGGATGACTCAGGATAGTTTTTAGGGACTGATCAGTGAGGACAGCAATGGAATGCGCTTGAAAATAAGGCATGAGATGCTGTGTAGATGTTATTAGTGCAAAAATAATTTTTTCTAGCCGGGTGTACCTGGTTTCGACGTCGCGGAGTAGCTTGCTGGTGTAGTAGACTGGCCGCTGAGAGCCATCCCTGTCAGCGCGAACCAGCACGGAGCTGACTGCCTCCGGTGAGACCACTAGGTACAAAAGGAGCTCCTCTCCGAGCTCCGGCCTGGATAGCAGTGGCGGTGAGGCGAGGAGCTTCTTCAGCCCCTCGAATGCTTCTTGGCATTCTTCTGTCCAGGTGAAGTCGTTCATCTTCCAAAGGACCTTGAAGAATGGTTGGCAATGCTCAGCGGAGCATGAAATGAAGCGGCTTAAAGTCGCAATGCGCCCAGTTAGGTGCTGAACCTCCTTCTTGGAGGCGGGATGGTGCATGTCCGCGATCGCTTGGATATTCTCGGGGTTGGCCTCTATCCCTCTTTGGGTCATCATGAATCTTAGGAACTTCTCGCTGCCATACCGAAGGTGCATTTGGTAGGATTCAGCTTTATCTGATAATGACGAAGGTTCCCGAAAGCCTCTGTCAGGTCGGCGATATGGTCCTCCTCCGGGCTGCTCATGACAAGCATATCATCTACGTACACTTGAATGTTACGGTCGATCTGGTCCTTGAAGATCGTGCTGACCAAGCACTGGTAGGTGGTCCCTGCATTCTTGAGATCAAAAGGAATCATCGTGTAACAATACATACCTCGGTCGGTCACGAATGGCGTGCACTCTTCGTCTTCTGGATGCATGCGGATCTGATTGTATCCGGAGAATGCATCCATGAAGCTAAGGTACTCGTGGTTCGAGGTCGCATCCACTAGCTGATCGATCTTAGGGAGGGAAAAGCTGTCCTTTGGGCACGCCTTGTTGAGGTCAATGTAGTCCACACAGATCCTCCACTTCTCAGAGGCTTTCTTGACCATCACCACATTAGCAAGCCAGTCAGGATATTGTACCTCTCGGATGAAGCCCGTCGTGAGGAGTTTTTCGACCTCCTCATTAATAGCCTTCTGTCACTCTGGGGCGAAGCTCCTTTTCTTCTACCGGACCGGATGATGGTTGGGATCGACGTTCAACCTGTGGGTTATCACCTCTGGTGGGATACCGGGCATGTCAGCGGCAGTCCAGGTGAAGACGTCTGCGTTGGCATGCAGGAAGCCAAGGAGACGGGATCTCTCTTCTTCAACCAGTAGAGCCCCAATTTGTACCATTTTCGAGGGATTGTCCCCTAAAGGGAAAGACAACAGGGGTTCGATTGGCCCGTTCTTTGGTTCCGGTGTTGCCGGATCAGGCTAGTCTATGGTAGGGCTAAGATCCGCTCCCCTCAGACCTGGGGCGGTTTTCCAGCAGCGTTGCACCAGCTACCGGGACCCCCTCATTTCTCCGATCCCCCATGGTATTGGGAACTGGACCAAGAGGCGTCTTGTGGAGATGGTGGCGTCAAGCAGATTGAGTCCTGGATGTCCTAGGATGGTATTATAGGGTGAGGGGAGCTTCACAATAGTGAAGGTCACTAGCACGATGCTTTGTTAGGGTGGTGTCCTAGCGGTTATTGGGAGTGTAATTTCTTCCTTGACTTCAATTGAGTCTCCAATGAAGCCTACCAAGGGCATAAACATCGGTCTTATTTGGTCAGTGGACAAACTCATCCTTGCAAAGGCATCGTAAAAAAAGGATGTCCGAGGAGCTTCCACTGTCTACCATGATTCTTTTTACAGGATGCTTAGCTATCATCATTTCAACGACGACATCATCATTATTTGGATTATCTACTCCAGTTGACCCTTCTCCCATACAGGCGAGTACATCATCACTCTCCTCTCTCCCCCTAGCCTTCTTCGGGACCTTTCCTGCCCTCCAGGATATCATCCCTACCGGCTTCTCGGTGGGACGGTTGTCGATGGTGAGGGGCGAGGCCCTTTGATTTGGGCTGTAGGGGGCGCTACCCCCTCCACATACTTGTCGAGGTAGCCATGCTTGATCAGCTCTTCGACCTCCCTCTTCAGGTGGCGACATTCCTCCATGTCGTGGCCATAGTCCCGGTGGAAACGGCAGTAGCAGGATTTCATATGCGCATATAAATCATATAGGAATGCAATCCATCAACTAGCATGTTAACAATGTATATAAATACACATGATAGAAATATCAAATGAAGCCAAGATTTATAATTGATATGGCAACATCGCTGATGTGGAGTATGCATCAGATCCAGCTGGCCGTCAGGCAGCACCACGCGATGCCATCTCCGGACTCTCCTGCTAGGTGGCTCGTCTAGCGATAAAGCCGACCTCGGGGTCGAGCTCGGCACCTCTGCCACTCCGCTAAGTGTCGATCCAGGCGGGATCCATCTCAGCCGGAGTGGCCCTGTCTCTGCTCCTTCACTAGGTGGCGCCCTCAGATAGCCTATCTCATCGAAGTCAAGCCGGGCTCTCCCTGCTCTCTCGCCAGGTGGCATCCCCAGATGGGTCCACCTCGGTCGAGGTCGAGCTGGCCTCTGCCACTCTACCAGGTGTCGATCTAGGCAGGATCCACCTCGACCGGAGTGGCCCTGTCCTTGTTCCTTTGCCAAGTGGCACCCCTAGATGGGCCCACCTCGCCGAATTCGAGCCAGGCTCTCCCTGCTCCCTCGCCAGGTGGCACCCTCAAATGGGTCCACCTTGGCCGAGGTCGAGCTGGCCTCTGCTACTCCGCCAGGTGTCGATCCAGGTGGGATCCACCTCGACCAGAGTAGCTCTGCCCCTGCTCCTTCGCCAGGTGGTACCCCTAGATGGGCCCACCTCGTTGAAGTCGAGCCGGGCTCTCCCTGCTCCCTCACCAGGTGGCACCCCCAGATGGATCCACCTCGATCGAGGTCGAGCTGGCCTCTGCCACTTCGCCAGGTGTCGATCCAGGCGGGATCCATCTTAGCCGGAGTGGCCCTGCCTCTGCTCCTTCGCCAGGTGGTACCCCCAGATGGCCCACCTCGCCGAAGTCGAGCTGGGCTCTCCCTGCTCCCTTGTCAGGTGCCACCCTCAGATGGGTCCATCTTGGCCGAGGTCGAGTTGGCCTCTGCCACTCTGCAAGGTGTCGATCCACGTGGGATCCACCTCGGTCGGGGTGGCCCTACCTCTGCTCCTTCGCCAGGTAGCGCCCCCAGATGGGCCCACCTCGTCGAAGTTGAGCCGGGCTCTCCCTGCTCCCTCGCTAGGTGGCAACCCCAGATGGGTCCACCTCGATTGAGGTCGAGCTGGCCTCTGCCACTCCGCCAGGTGTCAATCCAGGCGAGATTCACCTCGACCGGAGTGGCCCTGCCCCTTCTCCTTCGCCAGGTGGTGCCCCCAGATGGACCCACCTCGCCGAAGTCGAGCCAGGCTTTCCCTACTCCCTCGCTAGGTGGCACCCCCAGATGGGTCCACCTCGGTCGAGGTCGAGCTGGCCTCTGCCATTCTGCGAGGTGTCGATCCAGGCGGGATCCACCTAGACCGGAGTGGCCCTGCCCCTGCTCCTTCGCTAGGTGGCATCCCCAGATGGGCTCACCTCGTCGAAGTCGAGCCAGGCTCTCCCTGCCCCCTCGCCAGGTGGCACTCCTAGATGGGTCCATCTCGGTTGAGGTCGAGCTGGCCTCTGCCACTCTGCCAGGTGTCGATCCAGGCGGGATCCACCTCGGTCGGAGTGGCCCTGCCCCTGCTCCTTCGCCAGGTGGTGCCCCCAGATGGGCCCACCTCGTCAAAGTCGAGCCAGGCTCTCCCTAACTCGCCAGGTGGCACCCCCAGATGGGTCCACCTTGGCTGAGGTTGAGTTGGCCTCTGCCACTCCGCCAGGTGTCGATCCAGGTGGGATCCATCTCGACTGGAGTGGCCCTACCTCTACCACTCCGACAGGTGTCGACCCAGGCATGGTCCACCTCGGTCGAAGTCGGCCCTTTCTGCGGAAGATGGAAGGACCGGGGGCGCGAGCCCCGAGGAAGCTGCTGAAGATGGCGTGCACAGGCGGTGCATCCGGTATGGTGTACCCAGGCCTGTAATGGTGCGCGGAATCTCGTTGGCACCGGTTTAGAAAGGGAACCCTACCCAAGGCATCGAACCCAGCGTCCGGTAGCTCGGTATTCCAAAAAGGAGGGCCACGGTCAACGCCTCAGGCCCGAGGGTGCCTTCGCAAGGACCGGAATCCCACCAAGTTCCCCCTCTCATGATTGCACGGTCGACAAGACCAGTTCACCACTTAACTCCCGACCATAAGGGGGACGACATGGGGGAACGGTCGCTGACCTCCAAAGCCCGAGGGAGAATCGAGGCGCGGAGGGATTCGGCGACCGGCAACCTAAAAAGGAAGACCGGGGGCAAGAAGGAAGGCAAGCAATCGAGAGGGCAAGCACGTGCATAAGAAGAGGAGGCAATCCTAAGCCTGAGGCTCAGCAGGAACTCACAGGACCAAGTTCAACGAGCCCGATCATAGGAACCAAAATGCTGATCCCTCTCGTTCTCATTCTTCTCATAAGAGATTCCTTTAAGTATGGAAGCCCAGCGGGTTTCCGCCTTAGTGGATCTGTTACACTTTACCGCTCTCTAACTTGACCATCGGAGTGCCCCCACCGAGATCCCCGGTCCCGATCTCTAACCTCGTTTTTACAGGTCCGGAAGCGTCGGGATTCTGTAGCATAGGGGATCCCAGTACGGCGCCAACTTCTCAGCTGTAGGCCACAGCGGTAAGGTCGGCAACAGATTGGCATGCCAGGTAGGGGGGATGAGGCCCCTAGACGAATAAGCCCCCCTCAAGCTTGAGAGTAGCTCGATTCCAAGTATGGTGGTAACTCGCGGACATGAAGCCTCCACCAGCCGGGCGGGGGAAGTTCCCTCTCCCCCGGGCCGTCGTAGCTCGGAAAGGGAATTCCCCGCTCCTGTTGCACCTCCTCAGCTGCCCTCGGCGGACGGTCAATATGCTGCCATTGTCCAATAATTGCAGATGCTAACCACGGCCATGAGGCAATTGTAGCATCAGCAGCGCTCCCTGGTAACTCAACCTTAGCCAGGGACCCTCGCGGCCCAAGCCGCGGGCCCCCATGGAAGCCTGTGCTCCATCCAGGGTAGGCCGTCCCACCCGCGGGCAGCAACCAATCCATGCGGGAGTCACTAGACTCCCGCGAAGAGTAATCATTCTGGGTCGGCAGACCACGAGAGCTGATCCCCGGCGGGCAACAATGATGTTGCCAGGCGCGGCAAGCATCGCCATGGCAAGGACCCTCGTCGCGACCCATCGGCACGCTCTTCCCTAGCGGCCTCAATAGAAGGTTCCACTAACGAGGCCATCAGGCATCTAGCTGAAAGGCGCTTGGAAGAGCAAGAGCACAAACTGGCGGAGCTCTCCTGCCGATTCGCCAACATGCAGGGCTCCTCCAGTGAGCCAGTGGGCTATAACGCCCGACCCCCCTTTTCCCGGGAGATCCAAGAGGAGTTGATTCTGAGTTGATTCCGCATGCCTCAGGTGGATCTCTATGATGGGACCACCGATCCCCTGGACCATTTGGAGAGCTATAAGGCTCTCATGAGAGTCCAGGGGGCAATAGACGCCCTTCTTTGCATCGCCTTCCCAGCCACCCTCCGGAAGACCGCTCGAGTTTGGTTCACCCACCTCGAGCCTGAATCTATCAGCTCCTTCCAGCAGTTGGAACGAAAGTTTGTGGCACACTTCGACGCTTGCTGAAAGGTGCCAAGAGAGGTGGACAGCCTCTTTTCCATTTGCCAGCAAGACCAGGAGCTCCTGCGGGACTATGTAACCCGTTTCAAAACTGCCGTCCTGGAGATCTATAGCTTGGACGAGCTCGTCACCATGCTGGCATTGAAGCGAGGGCTCAGGACCTCCTGTTTGACGTATTCGTTAGACAAAAAACCGTCCAAGACGTACTCCGAACTCCTCCTCCACGTCCACAAGTACATCCGAGCTGAGGAGGCCGACCACACCAGGAGAGAGCTGGACGGGAAGCCTTTAAAGAAGCCAGTCTTGAAATATGTTCAGGGGACTCGCAGGCCCAAGTTGCTCACGGATTTTCGATTGGGGCCGAAGCCCAAGAATGGTCCCGCCCCGGAGCGGACCTTTACTCCCCTCCTTACTCCAAGAATTAAGATCCTCATGGAGATCGAGGGTTACCTCCGTCGACCGTCTCAGGCCTTATTTCCAAGCGTACCCCATCGCGATCCTGACGGATCAGCTATTAAAAGCCGTGCTCAGCCGACCTGACACATCTGGACGCCTGGCGAAGTGGGCGCTGAAGCTCAGTGAGTTTGATATCACCTATCGACCGCGGTCGACCATGAAGGCGCAGGTACTGGCTGACTTTCTAGTTAAGTATGAAGGCCTGGGCGAGGGGGCGGAAGAGAGCCCCTAGAGTCAACAACCAGGGCCTGAACCGGAGGAGGACATATAGGTCCTGCATGTGGATGGAGCCTCTAACTCCGATGGAAGCGGGGCCGGGCTCATCCTCGCCAACAACGAGGGAATCGTGGCTGAATGCGTACTCTGCCTTCAGTTTGTCGCCATCAACAACCAGGCAGAATATGAAGCGCTCCTCGCGGGGCTGAGAGTTTTCCACGAGCTCGGTGTGACCAACCTGAGGGTCTTCACTGACTCCCAGCTAGTTGCCGGGCAGGTTTCGAGTGAGTATGAGGTGCGGGATCCTCAGATGTTGAAGTATCTGGAATTGGTGCATGCGAGCTCGGCGGGCTTCAAGCGCTTTAGCATCTCCCACATCCCGTGCGGTGAGAACGCTCGCGCTGATGCCCTCTGTCGCCTAGCAACCCTACCGGACTCATCGTTGGGTCATGCCCATATCGAGCATCTCCAAGCCCCGAGCTATGAAGTCCCCAGAGAGATCCAGCAGGTCACCCCGGAGCCCAGCTGGATGGACAAGTACGTCAAGTACATCATCGATGGCACCTTGCCTGAGGATTGGATGGAGGCCAGCCTCGTTAAGAGGAAGGCCGTGCGCTTCGTGCTGATGGACGGACTACTTTACCGAAGGTCATATTCCTACCCGCTCCTCAAATGTTTAAGGCCCACGGAGGCTGCACTCATGCTCCAGGAAATTCACGAGGGCCTCTGCAGGAACCATGTTGGGGGCAGGACTCTGGTGTACAAGGCCCTCCGTCAAGGATACTACTGGAAGACGATGAGGGAGGACGCAGCCAACTTCGTTAAGAGGTGTGACCGCTGCCAACGTCATGCCGTCGTGCAACGCCAACCGGCTGCGCTGCTCTCCTAACTCTCTGCCCCCTGGCCTTTTGCCCAGTGGGGCATGGACCTCCTCGATCCCTTTCCTCCCGCGTCCAGGCAACGTAAGTTCTTGATTGTCGCCATCGACTACTTCACGAATTGGGTCAAGGTCGAGCCGTTAGCCCGGATTACGGAGGCGAATGTTAATAAGTTCCTTTGGAAGTCGATCATATGTCGCTTCGGACTTTCCTACACTATTTCACTGACAACAGATGCTAGTTCGATTGTCGGGAATTCGAGGAGTTCTGCAATGGCCTCGGAATTCATCATCGCTTCACCTCGGTAGCACATCCACAAACCAATGAGGAAATCGAAGTAACCAACCGGACCATTTTGCAAGGGCTCCGGACCAGGTTGGACCAAGCTAAAGGGAGATGTGCTGAAAAACTTTCCAGCATCTTGTGGGCGTACCATACAACCCCAAGGATGGCCATAGATGAAACTCCTTTCAACCTTGTCTTTGGATTGGAAGCAGTAATCCCGGTGGAGCTTAGCCTGCCGACACTGCGCGTGGAACAGTATGATGAAGCCGAGAATCCAGCGCGGCTGCTGCTCAACCTGGATCTCCTCGAGGAAACAAGGGACAAAGCACGAGTTCAGATGGCGGCTTACAGGCAACGGGTGACCAGGTACTACAACTCTAAGGTAAGGCCGAAGGCCTTCCGCCCGGGGGATCTAGTGTTGTGTCACGTTGAGGCCTCCCAACCTCGGGAATGTGGAAAGCTCTCTCCGAATTGGGAAGGTCCCTATCAGGTGGTCGAAGAACTCCCTCACGGTGCCTATTATCTTGCCAAGCTCGGCGAGGATCGATTTCCACGGATGTGGAACGCCGCAAACTTAAGGATGTATTACCAATAATGTAAGACTTCCTGAATATTAACGATGAAATTCTTTCTTTGCGCAATGTTTGTTTCTGTCTCGTAGGACCACCGCCGCATGGCCTTAAGTCTGGCGAACGAAGGCAAGGCAAAGATCCTGCAAAGCGGTCCGCAAGAAGCGCAAGGCCCCGGAGTTCAGTCTAGAGTGCTGAGTGGAACCCAGTTCCAGGCCCCAAAGTTCAGTCCGGAAGGTGGCGCGGAACCCAGTTCCCCCACGAAATCTCGGAGTTCAGGCCGAAAAGCCGAACGGAACCCAGTTCCGACATGAGGCACCGGAGTTCAGTCCGGAAGGTGGCGCAGAACCCAGTTCTCCCACAAAATCTCGGAGTTCACTCTGGAGTGCCAAGTGGAACCCAGTTCCAGGCCCCCAGAGTTCAGTCCGAAAGGGGGCGCGGAACCCAGTTCCCCTACGAAATCCCAGAATTCAGTCTGGAAAGCCGAACGGAATCCAGTTTCGACATGAGGCACCGAAGTTCAGTCCGGAAGGTGGCACAGAGTCCATGAGATCCCGAAGTTCAGTCTGGAGGATGCTCCGGCGACCTAAGTCCTAAAGCAATAAGATCCCGGAGTTCAATCCGAAGGATGTCCTGGCGACTTAAGTCCCGGTGCCAAAGATTTTCAAGGTGCGATCTAGAAGCACCAGGAGTTCCTCCCCGAAGCATGAAAGCCCCCTGAACTTTGTTCCAAACTGAGAGCCCAAGTCAAGTTGCTAATCGGAGTTGTAGGCTTTGGACTCTCACAAAAGACAACGACAAGCAACAATATGACAACCAAGCACAACACTAGCAGGCAACAAAAAGAAAGTTCAATAAAATAGTGAAGGAAAGTAGACTTTCATTTCTAATGAAAGATTTTCTTACAGGAAGAAGGGCCCCGACAGACCGGGTGACCTAGAGAGAAAAAAAAAAAAGAAAACAACAAGCAAAAAGAAAAACCCTATGCTAAAGTACAAAGTGGAGGATTCGAAAACATTCTGCCATTGCCGGTCTCCCCTCCGGTTGGGAAGCCTCCGCGCCGCCGACCACATCCTCAGAAGGCTGCCCGGGAGCCTCCTCGCTAACGGCCCCCGGTGCTGCTCCTCCTCCCTGAGGCTGCCCCCCGAGCCCACCAAGAGCGACCTCGGTCAGGCGAGCTCGGGAAACTGGACGGCCACTTTTCTCTGGTAGACCTCGAAGCCCTTCAAGGAGTCCAAGGCGATCTCATGCATCTCCTTCTCGAACTCTTCAGAGGCCCGAAACTTCAGCACGGCCTCCTGCGTCTCCTTCCACGAGGCCGCCAACAGTCCGTTGATGTAGGAGGTCTTCTTGTTGGCCGCCGCCAACTCTTTAAGGACCTCCTCGACCCGGTGCTCCAGTGACCAGGACTGTCCCCTGAGGTGGGTGATCTCGGCCGCGTCGTCTTTGGCCCGACGCTGACTCGAGATCCTCTCCTCGGAGAGAGAGGACTCAAGTTCCCTGACCCGACCATCGGAATGGGCCAGGTCCTCCCGGAGGGTCTCGTTCCTCCCCCGCAGCTCATGGCCCTTATCCACGAGATCCTTCACGTCGGCCGCCAGCTTGCTCATCTTCCGCTCCTTCTCGGCATCTTTCTTCGCCAAGGTGGAGAGGAAATCCCAAAGTAGCAGCATGTCGGTCCCGATCTACATCAGAGGAAGAATTGAGGGTTCAGGAAGACCCAGCTGGAACATTAAAAGGAAGGGCTAGATGCTTACCGTAAAGAGCAGGGGAAGGATCCCGAGTAGGGCGTCCGCGTAGTCCCGACCGCCCCTCAGGCGGCGGTCCCGGGGCCACGCCGCGAACTCCATCATCTTCTCCGCGAGACCCTGGTCGCGGATGACGGAGGAGCCCTCGTGGAGGACGGGCGGTATCAGTTGAGGATCGGGAGGGGACTAAGCTGGAGTCTCCCCATTGGGTAGAGCTGCGATTGAAGGCGCCACCCTCGGTATAGCCGTCGCCATCGCTGGCATGGCGACTGGTGCAGCAGCAACGGGGGGAGGTGCCGATCACCCCACCTCCTCGCCCTTGTCGATCTCGACGATGTCCGCGACGGGTGTCTGTCGCTGAGATGGCCTGGGAGCCAGACCCGTCGCCTTGGGCCCAGTAGAAGCTGGAGTGGGATTGGGCCCCTGGCCTGCCTCCATTCGGGCCCTCTTCGGGGGAGCCTCCTAGGCCCCTTCGGGGGCGCTCCTCTTCTGGGCCCCTTCTATCAGGCTTTCAATGGAGAACTTCATCCCTGGAGAAAGGAGAGGCCAGAGCGTCAGATGGTCCAGTAAAAAAAAAAAAGAAAAAAAAAAGAAGAAAGAAGAGCAGAGGTCCATCGATCGTCCGTACTGGACTGACCCCTGCCTCGAACAAGTTCTGCTCTGAGAGCAAAACATCAAGAGAAGGGATTACGTCGCCTAGTAGCTGTGAGTAGACCTCCTGATCCGTCAACTCGACCTGGGAATTCCGGTTCGAAGACCGATCCGGCTCATTCCAGACCCAGTCGACATCCCGGACCGAAGCAAAGAAAAACCAGTTCTTCCACCCCTTGATCGATGTGGGGAGGTCGAACCGGAGGCACTTGGGCCAGGGAGAAAGGTACCACCGGCCATCGTCGATGGAGTACCGCTTCAGGGTGAAAAGGGCCCTGAACAGCGAAAAATGGGCAACGAACACGTGGAAGTGGTAAAAAATTATGAAGGGAAAGTTGACCCTGATGGCATTGGAAGCCAACTGGGCTGGTATGAGTCGGAAATGGCTAAGGATAGAAAGAATGAATGAAGGGGAAAGCGAAGACCCCCAGCAAGGAAGTCTTCGTAGAAGGCGATTCTGCCAGGGCCGCTGGAAGTCACCCGATCCCTCAGCCCTGGGATTGAAAGTTGAATGGAGTCTGGGACCCCATACGTATCCCGGATCCAGGAAAGGTCATCTCCGATCATCGTCGAAACAAAGCTGGAGGGACCAGAAGAAGTCTCTGCCATCGGAGGGGCAAGGGTAGAAACGGGAACGGTAGGAATGGTAGGAGGAGCCCTATGAGCCCTAGGGACTCTGATGGTTATGCCGTCCGGCCGCAGCCGTCGCCAGGCGTCGATGGGAAGGTCATCCTCCGAAGAGGAGGCCGATGGAGTCCTCAGCTGGGATGGACCGGTCTTGTCCGGGTTAGAAGAAAAGTGGCGATGACGACCCGAGGGGGCCATCGAGACAAGGAAGGAGTAGATGAAGGAGCAAGTGAGGACGAAAGAGGAGCAGATGAAGGAAATTGGGTCGCAGGGCACTCACCGGGATATTGTGGTGGAAGAATGGTGATCCGAGAGAAGAAGAGGGACCACTGCAACCGCCGGCGAGGTGTGAGAAAGTCAAAATACCTCGTTTCCGAAAAGTCTCCTCTCTTTTCAAACCAATCAACAGCGGTCGTACAGCTCCTTTTTCGCCAACACCATCGGATGGGCGCCACGTGTGAAGACGCCCAACGATGACTCTTCAATTCGCTGGAAATCGCCTCGAGTCTGGCACAGCGCAATTATGACCCATTGAACATGCTGACATGGCGCCTACATATTGGACCTCGGGCACAACGAGTGGATCGGCAGCGATCTCGGCATCTATTATGCAGGATTTTTGTCCTCCCATGTCATCTCCAAATTAACTCCCCACGTCCCTGCAGCGACGCTTCGATGGGACTTGGGAGTGGGGGGCAACTGATATGGCAACATCGCTGACGTGGAGTATGCGTCAGATCCAGCTGGCCGACAGGTAGCACCACGCGACGTCATCTCTGGACTCTCCTGCTAGGTGGCTCGTCTAGCGGTAAAGTCGACCTCGGGACCGAGCTCGGCACCTCTGCTACTTCGCTAGGTGTCGATCTAGGTGGGATCCATCTTGGCCGGAGTGGCCCTGCCTCTGCTCCTTCGCTAGGTGACGCCCCTAGATGGCCCACCTCGCCGAAGTCGAGCCGGGCTCTCCCTGCTCCCTCACCAAGTGGCACCCCCAGATGGGTCCACCTCAGCGAGGTCGAGCTGGCCTCTGCCATTCCGCCAGGTGTCGATCCAGGCGGGATTCACCTTGGCCAGAGTGGCCCTACCCTTGCTCCTTCGCCAGGTGGCACCCCCATATGTGCCCACCTCGCTGAAGTTGAGCCAGGCTCTCCCTGCTCCCATGCCAGGTGGCACCCCCAGATTGTCCACCTCGATTGAGGTCAAGCTGGCCTCTGCCACTCCGCCAGGTATCGATCCAGGCAGGATCCACCTCGGTCGGAGTGGCCCTGCCCCTGCTCCTTCGCCAGGTGGCGCCCCCAGATGGGCCCATCTCGCCGAAGTCGAGCCGAGCTCTCCCTGCTCCCTCGCCAGGTGGCACCCCTAGATGGGTCCACCTTGGTCGAGGTTGAGCTGGCCCCTGCCACTTCATTAGGTGTTGATCCAGGCGGGATCCACCTAGGCCGGAGTGGCCCTACCTCTACTCCTTCGCCAGGTGGCTACCCCCAGATGGCCCACCTCGTCGAAGTCGAGGCCGGCTCTGCCTGCTCCCTCGCTAGGTGGCACCCCCAGATGGGTCCACCTCGATCGAGGTCGAGCTGGCCTCTGCCACTCCGCCAGGTGTCGATCTAGGCGGGATCCACCTCGACCAGGGTGGCCCTGCCTCTGCTCCTTCGCCAGGTGGCGCCCCTAGATGGGCCCACCTCGTCGAAGTCGAGCCAGGCTCTCCCTGCTCCCTCGCTAGGTGGCACCCCCAGATGGGTCCACCTCAGCCAAGATCGACCTGGCCTCTACCACTCCACCAGGTGTCGATCCAGGCGGGATCCACCTCGGCCGTAGTGGTCCTGCCCCTACTCCTTCGCCAGGTGGTGCCCCCAGATGGACCCACCTCGCCGAAGTCGAGCCAAGCTCTCCCTGCTCCCTCACCAGGTGGCACCTCCAGATGGGTCCACCTCAGCCGAGGTCGAGCTGGCCTCTGCCACTCCGCCAGGTGTCGATCCAGGCAGGATCCACCTCGGTCGAAGTGGCCCTGCCCCTACTCCTTCACCAGGTGGCGCCCCTAGATGGGCCCACCTTGTCGAAGTTGAGCCAGGCTCTCTCTACCCCCTCGCCAGGTGGCACCCCCAGATGGATCCACCTCGGTCGTGGTCGAGCTGGCCTCTGCCACTCCCCCAGGTGTCGATCCAGGCGGGATCCACCTCGGACGGAGTGGCCCTGCCCCTGCTCCTTCGCTAGGTGGCGCCCCCAGATGGGCCCACCTCGCCAAAGTCGAGTCAGGCTCTCCCTACTCCCTCGCTAGGTGGCTCCCCCAGATGGGTCCACCTCGGTCGAGGTCGAGTTGGCCTCTGCCACTCCACCAGGTGTTGATCTAGGTGGGATCCACCTCGACTGGAGTGGCCCTGCCTCTGCCACTCCACCAGGTGTCGACCTAGGCATGGTCCACCTCGATCAAAATCGGCCCTTTCTGCGGATGACTGAAGGACTGGGGGTACGAGCCCCGAGGAAGCTGCTGAAGACGGCGCGCACAGGCGGCGCATCCGGTACGGTGTCCCCAGGCCTGTAACGATGCGCGGAACCTCGTTGGCATCAGTTTGGAAAGGGAACCCTGCTCGAGGCACCGAACCCGGCATCCGGTAGCCCGGTATTCCAAAAAGGAGGGCCACGGTCAACGCCTCAGGCCCGAGGGCTCCTTCGCAAGGACCGGAATCCCGCCAAGTTCCCCCTCTTGTGATTGTATGGCCGACAAGACCGGTTCACCACTTAACTCCCGACCGTAAGGGTGACGACATGGGGGAACGGCCGCTGACTTCCAGAGCCCGAGGGGGGAATTGAGGCGCGGAGGGATCCGGCGATCGGTGACCTAAAAAGGAAGACCGGGGGCAAGAAGGAGGGCAAGCAATCGAGAGGGCAAGCACGCGCACAAGAAGAGGAGGCAATCCTAAGCCTGAGGCTCAGCAGGAACTCGCAGGACCAAGTTCAACGAGCCTGATCGCAGGAACCAAAACACTGATCCCTCTCATTCTCATTCTTCTCATAAGAGATTCCTCCAAGTACGGAAGCCCAGCGGGTTTCCGTCTTAGTGGATCTGTTCCACTTTACCGCTCTTTAACTTGACCGTGGGAGTGCCCCCGCCGGGATCCCCGGTCCAGATCTTTAACCTCGTTTTTGCAAGTCTGGAAGCATCGGGATTCTGTAGCACAGGGGATCCCAGTATGGCGCCAACTCCTCAGCTGCATGCCACAGCGGTAAGGTCGGCAACAATAATATATAATAAAGTATAAATATAAAGTCACTACCACTAACCAAGTACAATAAAAGAAATCAATATGTCCATATTTTCAACATGCTTTGTAAAGCATATGAGCTTCAAATTCTTAGTTATAAGATTAGCCAACATGGACTTTATTTATATATACTCGATACTTATGTGTCCTTGGATTATAATCCATCAATTAAAGTAATTAATAAAAAATTTATCAATCAAATCAATATATAAATACATCAAACTCTCATTAATCCAAAAAATTAAAAGATTCTAAAATGCCCATATTCTTGATATGTTTCATGAAAACTATGGATTTTAATTATTTGATTAGGAAATCAACAAATATTGACTTTGTATATTGTACAAAATATCTTCCTTTTAACTAAAACTTCTGACTAACAAATATTCTGTTGGAATATGTTGGTTCAGGCATAAATCAGCTACCGGTTCGACCGCTCGTGCACTCCTTGCCAAACCAGGCACGTCGAACCAAAGCATCCTGAATAAGCCGAAGGATTAACGGCCTCAAGTAAAGACATGATCTTCGCTGCAGGTGCCGATTCGAAGGCATCTCAAGACGAAGACGTCTCGGAACAAAGGCATCCCTCCGATCTAGCAAACAAAGAAGAAGTCCGAAGACAGATCTCCGACATACCTTAAACCCACATGAACGTGAGGGATAACGGTTACAATCGGCTATCACCTCCAAAGCACAACTATGTCGAAGTGGCCATGTGGCCACTAACTCCAACTGTAACGCCTCTGGCTTGATCGGAACCGTTCAATAATCACCCACGGTTATGGATAGAAGGGAATCAATTAACCCCCCATCGTAACCGCAGGAAAGAGGACGTAGCCATAGGCCGGGCCAGCCGATATAAATGCTGGTAAGAGGGGACACTCCAGGTAAGGCACAACTAAACCCTGAAAAATCTAGAGTTCCTTTCCTCGCCATCCTCTCTCCTCAGAATCTTCTCCATTCTGTGGCTAGAGCTCGTCTCTGACTTAGGCATTGGAGTGTCCCCCGCCGGAGAACATTCGGCCAGGGGTCTGTTTTGCAGGTGAACCTGGGAGCGAACCTGTGATTCGGCAGCTCCGTCCGATCGAAAAAGGGATTCTACACCAACATATTCCATCTTCACATAGATAGAGATAATGGAAACTTTTATCATTTCCTTCGAAGAGGATAGCTGCACTACGATTATAATAAACTTTAAGTGGTTTTAATATTTAATCAATAATTTTAGGTTCCAGGACAAAGTTCCATAATCAAAGTAATATATATATTGTGACTTTGCAACATGCCACAAACTTTGTTTCTATATCCAAGAATGTAATTAGATTCTATTTTCATACCTTTCTATGAAACAAAATCTCCAGTTATTTACATTGTCATAAGAAATAACATGTATCTATTTTCTTATCATGTAATTTCTTTACTAATGCTGCATCAACTAGTAGTGAATGTACAATAATTAATTTATATATTTAATGTTGATCTCCCACTGTCTTCCAATATGATGAAATATAATATTTACATAAATAAGAGCAACAACTTATTTTTCCTTCAATATCATATTTTTAATATAGGAGTATTTAACATCATGCAAATCAGAATTTACAAATATAGAATGATTTAACTTAATATTCATATACCTCTTTTAGGATATTAGAATTTGTATTCATTTATAATTATCTGGATAATCAAAATAAATATTATATTATTATATAATCAAGATTTATTTACTGATAGATTATCAATGATTAAGTATTGCAGGATAGCTCCAAACATTAAATTAAATTATATTGGGCTTCTACTAATATTCGACTCAAAAGTATCTTGTATAACCATTTTATCAAGAATTTTATCCAAAATATAGATGATAGTTCTTTAGGATTTTATACTAGAGATATCATGATAAATTGTACCCACTGATCATACTTCACACCATATCTTTTAGGATGTGCTATGCCTCTCAGTCACATCATATTATTTAAAAATTTTAGGCATGGTCTATTAAACAACTATCATATACTTATACAAATTTTTAATAATACTATTTATTTATTATGTATGGGATCCTAGAATGTGACTGATACATCTTATCAATATCATTATTCTTTTTTCAAAAATATCAAATATTCTGCAACAAAATAGGATATAATTATTAATAATTTCATATACATGATTTTAAGTTCACTAAACTGCATAGCAGAAAAACTAAAATATGATGAGTAACCAATGTATTAGAGATAAAAATCTCATAATACTAATTTTGTGTGCAATACTCCTAGTTTTAAGATAAAATCCTAACACCATCATACCATCTATCTTGTATTAATTTATCTATCTATTAGTTATCCAGACTTTTTTATTAGATTCTATATATCTTTCACAAACGAAGTCTAAATTACATTAGATCACCATTCTTAAATACAACGACAAGAATGGAATCAATTATATAAACATATTACAAATAAAATTATTCACTCTTTACCACTTTTCAAAGTAATTTTATTCCAGAGTACTCTTATAGGACATCCAAGATAGAAGATTGTTACATAATGTAATATTTATAATCCATCAAACTTAGTACTAGTATAATTTTAATTTTTATATTTTTTTCAGTCAGAGTCATCATAATGGGAGCATTAACTCTATTGAATATAAATATACTAACTGCTAAATAATCTTTATATAGTTAATCAATAGAAAAACATATACAATATATTCCAAAAAACCTTTATAAGTATTATTTTAATAAGAGTCCTTGGTTCAATATAATAAAACTTTCTTTAAAAAAATGATCAATATAAGGAATTTCTCATCAATATATAATGATATGCAATTCCTTCTAAATATTTTATAGAGGGATCTTATAAATTTTAGTGAATGGGCTACTTTGGTGGTCACTATCCATCAAAATTCATAAACCTTCTAATTCGGGATCAACAAATCATGACTTCTAAAGTAACATAAGATATATAAAATTACAATGAAACTCATGTACGATACAACATGTTTGAGATACAAACAATAAATAAATAAATATTTTAAATATAATAAGCCATTCTCAATAAGTGTACCATGTGCATCATCATAAAACTCTTTTATAGATAGAGAATAGGATGCACTTTTGAGCTCCAATAATGATATCGATATAATAAAAGTATAAAAATTTTGAAAATATATCTTCTTTGGATAAACAAATTTCTTATATCCAATATATATATGTCTTTTCAAAGAAAATAAAGGTTAATACAATGAGGATACAAGACATTCAAAAATCTGTCTCCTTTGGGCAGACAAAATTTTCAAGTCCAATATAGTTACCTTTGATATTTTAATCCAGTTAAGATCTCAATAACAATATTATTATTAATATAAAAATGACTGTATAATCAAAGATGGCAGGAATGCAAAATACTAGTCAATGGACATATATATAAATGATATACAAGAGTCCAAATGCAATATCACATATTTTTCTTTGGACAGAACATGTAATATGTATAAGTACTCTTCATATGAAGTTAAAAGCAAATGAAATATCCTAATAGTCACGAACCTATCCCCTTTGGACAGACAGATCCATGAAAGTTATAGCACCTTTGCAATACATTGCTCCATGCAACCTTTTGAGATTAAAACATACAACAATCCTCTTTGGACAGGCGATTATATGTAATAACCAGAAAATATCCCTCATATGATGAAAAAATTTAATGGACTGACATAAATAAACTATTTTGGTGATAAATATTTATGCCAATCCATAAATTATTCATACAGGAAAGGCAAATGTCTAAACAAATATAAAATAACATACTTTAATGACATGTATGCCACAAAAGATCAGTACAAAATAGGATACTCAACAACATGCATCTCATTGATCATATCATAATATAATAATACATTCTAATTATCATTTCTATTAATAATACTTACTATACAACTATAAAATATCTTTGGATAAGAATTATAGTATATAATAGGTGTCACAATCAATTACAGTCAATTTTGGATCAATGGTAATAAAGACATCAATATACAATTTTAAATATAATAAAAGATAAATAATTAGCTCTCAATAACTTAACTATTCAAAATTCATAGAGTGCTCCGGTTTCTTTGAGAAAAATACACTCGAATTATATAATAGTCATTAAAATTATATATAAATAATTTTTAAATTATTTAAATAATTCATCATAAATGAAAAACTCAACTAAAATATTTTTAAAATTATTACAAGTCCAACTATCCAAAAAATGCTCAAATCGGATATAAAATGAGCAAGTTTCAGCAATTTTAATAAAAAAACAATGATAGAGGACCAAACAATAAATTACAAAAAATATAAGAACTTTTCTGTAAAATATATTTTCAAAAAAAATAGGGATCTAAATATAAAATTTTTAGAACTCATTTATAATTTTCAAAACTTTAGGAGCATATCAATAATTTTACATTGACCCTTATGCAATTCTTAATTTTATAGCGATTTAATTGCAAAATTTTTCTTAGCCCAAAATTAGGTTGATCCAATATGATTTGGTCCAACTAACTCATTAATTTGGGCTCAACATAATTATGGATTGGATTTTAAATGGGCCAAAAATTTGATAATCAAAATCCAAAGTTCACTTAAACTTATCTCCTTCCACCCTTTCTATTCGATAATAGATCAACCATCATCAAGCGATGGAAATGAGATAAATGTCAGCCTCCATGATTTCTGAGAATATTAGCAAACAAGAAGAAATACCAGAGATATATAATATTTTCATCTCAATATCATTTATCAATTAGATGATAATGCCTAATATAGTAAACATATTGTGAGTATGACTATAGCACTAGGAATGACATGAGGAGCAAGCATGACATATTTTAAGTATGGACAAACTAATGTCCCCATTAATTTATTATAGTCCTCATGTTTATTAGAAATGCATGTGAGCTGTATGGAAATCATCACTTAAAGCAAAATATGGAACCCTCAAGAAATGAAATGCCCAACAAGTGGGTTAGGGACAAATGGCCCATTGATCTTTATGTGCTACCATAGAATTATGGATGTATGTATTAGAGTCTTTCCAAGTAAGAAAAAGCTGGGCCCCACAGTGCATTGACGTTCCATAATGTCAATAATCTTTTTTATGCAAATCCTTCCAAGTATTTGAGCTAATGATATTAATGGAATGGATGATACATCTTGATACATGCCAAAAGACCATAATTAATTAGGTGATAAGTATAATTATTTATTGGTGCCTCATGTGCACCCGAACCCACGGACAATATCCAATATCTTTTTCCCCTCTTTTTTGGACCAATATATAAATATAAATTTTCAGGGACTTAAATGCAAAAGGACTAATTTATTATATTAGAAAGGCCAGGGGCCTAAAGCAAAATAGCCCCTTTTTTTTGAATTATAAGATAGTGGGTTATTGGATTTTGGGTTAAGATCCAAAACCCAGAACCCACAAAACACTCCCCCACGACACCCAAAATGATAGGGGGTTCGGCCGTCGCTGCTGCTCATCAAACCGCTCATCGTCGATGCAAGAACCGGTGGGATGGCCATGATGACCAACCAGAAACAGCCAGTCGGTGTCTCCGGCGGTGTCGCCAGAGATTGTAACGCGTCCGACAATGGGATGGCAATTGATGTGGCAAGATCGCTAACGTAGAGTCCCAGTCAGATCCAATCGGACACCACGTTGGCAGAAGATGCCATGTCAGACCCTCTCTTCGGGCTATTTCGCCGGGCGGCTCCCTCGAGGTTGAGCCCGCCCTGGCCGGAGTCAAGCCCCCTCTTCAAGCTCCTTTGCCAGGCGACTCCCTCAAGGTCGAGCCCACCCTGGTCGAAGTCGAGCTCCTGCTCTTCGAGCTCCTTCGCTGAGCGGCTCCCCCGAGATCGAGCCCGTCCTGGCCGGAGTTGAGCTCCCACTCTTCGAGCTCCTTCGCTGGGCGGCTCCCCCGAGGTCGAGCCCATCTTGGCCGGAGTCGAGCTCCTTCACCGGGCGGCTCCCCCGAGGTTGAGCCGGCCCTAGCCGGAGTCGAGCTCTCGCTCCTCGAGCTCCTTCGCCAGGTGGCTCCCTTGAGGTCGAGCCTGCCCTGGTCGGAGTCGAGCTCTCGCTCCTCGAGCTCCTTCGCCAGGTGGCTCCTCCGAGGTCGAGCTCGCCCTAGTCGGAGTCGAGCCCCCTCTATTCGACCTCCTTCACTGGGCGGCTCCCTCGAGGTTGAGCCCACCTCGATCGAAGTCGAGCTTTTTCTCCTCAAATCAAGCTCTCTTCGGACGAAAGAACCAGCAGTCGGAGGCCGTCCCCATGGCCAAAGCCAACAGCACTTCGGGGGATTCAGAAGCAAGAGGAAGAGGACGTCACCACCTCCCTTGGGCAGCGGTGCGCCACCCAAGGACCATGGAGGGGCACCCCCCAGAATGCCATGATTACTCCCACTACTATTTACACCAAATAGGAAGGGGCGCCCCGGCCAAAGCACTGCACTTCCCAGCCAACTGTTTGTACCACCCGAAAGAGGAAACCATGCCAGAAAATTCAAACCAGGGGGCAGTTGCTCCCAGATCAAGGCCCTACCAAATTTTTCGAAATAAAGTGACCGGCTGGGAGGTCAGAGCCTACGACATAACTCCCTATCATGGATGGGAAAAGATACCCGGGTGCACGGCATGGAGTGCTGCTGAACGTTGACCTTCCGGCACCTGCAGAGAGGGAGGAACCCAAGGTAGGTGGCTGAAGGGATCCATGGCCTAAAAGGAACTTCCAAAGGTCTTCGAAGGAGGTAAGCAAACAAGGACAAGCAAACGAGAAAGCAATCGAGAGGCAGAGCGCTATGGGACTACCGGAGACTCACCGGAAAAGTCTCGACGGACACAGCCACCATAGCTTAGGCTTTCCTCCACCGCTGCCTCTCTTACCCTACTATTTCTTTCCAAAGCAAAATCTCCTCCTCCTAGCATGGAGTCTGACCAAGGGGCCTACAGGGGAGGATCTGTTTCCCTATATCGTCACTGACTTGATCATCGGAGTGCCCTCGACGAGATCCCAGGCCCGGGTCTCCTCTTTTTTACAGGTCCGGGTGTATGGACTGGGTTTTGGACGATGAGGTCGGCAACCGGTGCCATCTCTAAGCTACAGGCCACGATGGTGTAGGCAACAATAATAATTTTTTTATTGTGATCTCAATCGTGACCCTCTGATCATCACCTTCTCACAGTCGGCCGGGGTCAACGCTGCCATGGGAAGGAGGCTGGTGTCACCACCGACGAGGAAAAGAGATCCACGGCTAGTTGGGTGTCAAGAAGGCCGAGAACACCATAACCGGTGTTACCGGCTATCCATGATTTCTCCCTACCATCACCGGCTTCCACGCCTTCTTCCTGCCATCGTCGACCTCCATAACTTCATCCCACCATCGGTAGCCATCCGATTGACGCTGATGATGGACCAGGACATCCCATGATCGATGGATTAGGTAAGGGGAAAGGGGTTTTAAGAAAATTAATGAAACAATAATCTTTATTATTATAACATGTATAACTTCATCATATCTAAAGCATGGAAAATAATATTATCATATTCAGACTTTCTAGGCAATATCAAAAAAATGAATAAGAAAAATAAATGATTCTAATCTTTCATTATAAATACCAGGACTCTGATACCAAATATAGAAAAAACTTTCATTAATTTCTATGGATCATGGACAGAAGATTGGAATACATAATATTTAGATAGATGTTAAACTATTTATCATATCCATTATCAAGATCTCTTAAAAGGGATTTACGATAAATACATATATTTGTCATTAATCCCAAACCTGTAAAAACATATTCACATGAATATCGAAGGCAAAGTCCTCTTCAGCATCTTCTCATAACAGGTGGCTCATCGATGGGACAAGCCATGAGAACAAAACTTACATAGAATATCATAACGAGGAGTGGAGAGGGGACCTAGCTTATTATTAATAAGAAAACCCTAATATGCGCTCCCATCATGGGCCAGTTGGGCCAAGGCCTATACTGTGCAGCCTCAACTATACCAATCCACATGAGGTGCTCCTAGCCAAAAAATGATCACATAACATGTGGCTCATCATACGTCTATCAACATGGACCATAATATCAATCCGGTTTTAATAAACCATAAAATAATAATTAATGTTAGTCCAAATTAAGAAAAACTCTTACAAGGTCTCCATGGAGGTGGTAGTGCACGAGTTTCGACAACGTGCCAGACTGAAAAGGGAGGTGGTGGCCTTTAATCTCCATTTCTAGGAGGCAGGGGAGCGGGATGCAATTTTGAGCCTCCCTGGGTGGTCTCCGACCAAGCTTTAGTAGTGGAACCATGGCGACCATGTTTCTGCCCATTGGTTGGGATGATCTGGTCTGCCCTAGTGTGGCTGTAGTTGCTACAGCTACCGATGGAGCTCTAGGAGAACTGGTGCTCCAAAGCATTGTCAGCTTGGTCGTTCAGCTGGTGGCCATGGATAACTGCATAGCAGAATGG
Source organism: Areca catechu (assembly GCA_021397845.1). NCBI lineage: Eukaryota > Viridiplantae > Streptophyta > Magnoliopsida > Arecales > Arecaceae > Areca > Areca catechu. The sequence goes on from CM038042.1 coordinate 176,611,599, forward strand.
AGACATATTGGGTTCGCTCGAATCTTCCTGAGGATCGATCTTTCCCAATAGTTAAGACTTGGGTTCTTGATCGACGGATCAGAGGGTAGTCAATGGTAGAGATTCGTGTATGAGAATCTCTGGGAAGTTTGTCTCCGCTATGGGCAATTCCATGGATCGGAGGAGCTGTGTCCTGATGGCAAGGATAACAAAGACTCTCCAACAGGGTTTCAATCGAAGAACATGGTGGGAGATAAAGAAGAAAACATGGAAAATGGCGCTAGCCGGCAGTGCCTTTGGTTGTGGCTGGTGGTAGTCCACTAACAACTGCTTGGGCCAGAAATAATGGGAGGTGCAGGGGGGGCAAGGGCCATGCTGGAGAAGACGAGTTCTACCTTGAGATGGCCTGACAAGGAACCATCACATATCGGTAAGAGCCGAGATGACCAAGCACCGAAGTTTGATGGCTGGATCAAACTGGCTAAGATTGCTTGTCGCCGATCACCCTTACATCCAACTTTCAGTTCCAGTGGGGGGGGTGTGCTGAAACGGGGGGTGCAGGCCATTTGGGCCTTTGGAGCTGGGTCGAGATTCTTAGGTACATAAGAGTGGTGCTGTGTTGTTGCACGAAAGTGAAACAGACGTGCGCTTGGGTCAGCCCAAACGTGCTTGGTCTCTTGCTCTTCAAGTGGGCCAGGCAGGAGGGAAGTCTAGCTCGCCTCGTTTAGAACTTACTAGGCCTAGTAGGGGTCATGGAGGAAAAACAAGACATGGGCAAACCTTCCACCCCTCTCATGACCCGAGAGAAGATGTTGGTGACTGAGGGAGGTCTTGGGATCTTCATCTTCTCTGCAAAAAATCCAGGGGAGGCGGTTATTGCACCGATTCTGAAGGAGTCACATCTGGATATTGGTGCCCTAGGAGAGATGGGACACTCTATTCTGTAGCCAGAGATTGTAGTGGAGCCTCATGGCATGAGTTATGAGGATGTTGTAGGTTGGCTAAGATAGGCCATCCAAGAGGCAGAGGAGAGCCCTTTACTAACTATCATCAATTGAAGCTAAGGTGGATTTTCAGGATGAGGGGGGTGCTGGAGTGAACTCCCCTCCAGACCAGTTGTCATCATGAGGTTGCTGATTTGGAACATCCAGGGGCGGGAAAACCCATCTTCCAGACTTCCTTTGGTAGACTCATTCATTAGCACTACCTTGATATTTGTGTTTTTCTTAAGACCTGACTCTCTTGGTAGAGCCTTGATTGTGTTAGGCGATGGATCCAGTTGGCATGGAGCACTTATGATATGGAGTTGAGTGGCTTGCCTGGAGGGATTTTAGTGATGTGGAGATGCGGCTCTATGAAGGTAGATGCTCTTCATAGATGTAAGCAGCAGGTCACCCAAGTCATTTTAGAGTAGATTGGTGGCCCCTGGCTCCTATCCAGCATCTATACGAGCACAGAGTACAAGGAGCGAAGGGTGCTTTGGTTCGAGATTTCTAGGTTGGTATCCTAAGGCCTCCCACTCTTGTCATTGGGGACTTCAATTGCATTATTGGCTCTCACGAGAAGATGGGAGGTAGGTAGTATCTGGATAGCATCGAGTCCTGGGAGTCTAGAGAGTTTATGGATAATGCTAGCTTGATTGATCTTGGTCTTTTCGGACCCCGGTTCACCTAGTGCAATAACCATTCAGGGGTGGTCAGAGTTTGGGAGAGGATTGATTGGATACTTGCCACTGCAAACTGGATCCACCACTTTCCGAGGTACCTCGTTTAGCACCTTCCAAGGATTGCATTATATCACTGCCCAGTTATTATTACTATTGATGGCCCGTGTATGCCTAGATCTCCATTTTGGTTCGAAAAGTTTTGGACCTTTTACCTGAGATTGTGGGATCTAATTAGGATAGTTTGGAGAATGCCGATTCATGGGGATGCGAGATATCGAATGACCTGGAGGTTAGAGCTTGCTAGGTGTAGGCTCTTACGGTGGAACCGGCTTGAGGACGGTGACATCTTCAAGCAGATTGAGGAGGGTGCAGGTTGATATTGCAGATCTTCAAAGGAGAGAGGACCAGGAGGGAGGTCTCTAGGAGGCTATTCTAAGGGTTCTTCACCATAACCTCTCAGCACACCACTCCCTACTAGATAACAGGAGACTTTGTAGAGATAGAAGTCAACGGTACAATGAATCAAGATGGGTGATCGAAACACCAGATTTTTCTACCAGGCTACGATGATTCAGAGATTAGCTAATCAGATTAGGTAGCTGAGAGCGAATGATGGTATTATGGTGACTGTCGGTGATCAGATTAAGAGGCAAATCATTCAGTTCTTTAGGTCTCGGTGGATGCTACCACTGGGCGAGGATGCCCCTTTTCAGGGCTCCCAGTCGATGACCGAGTCTCTAACCAGAAGAACTCAGACTTGACTCGCTCGATGTCTATTGTGAAGGTTCATGAGGCCTTCTCCTTAGAGAGGACAAGGCTCTTAGGCTGGATGGTTTTTTCCCTCTCTTCTTTTGTCGTTACTGGCCCATTGTTGGTGGAGAGGTCATCGAGAAAGGTGCAGGTGGTCTTTTACTTAGATAGAATCTTGGCTGAGTGGAAGAAAACCTTGATTACTCTCATCCCCAAAAGGTCTTATGCTTGTATACCTAGTCACTTTAGACCGATTAGCCTATGCACCACCCTCTATAAGGTTTGTGCTAGTGTCCTGATCAAGCGACTATAGCTAATCATACCTCACCTCATCAGCCCTGAGCAGGAGGCCTTTGTCAGTGGATGCTGTATCACTGACAATATCTTGCTTGTCCAGAAGTTCATGCATGACCTTCGATGCACCCCCACTCGTCAGAGTCTCATAGTGATTAAGTTGGACATAGAGCGGGCTTATGATAGAATAAGCTGGCACTTCCTTCAGAGGTTGCTTCAGGACTTCGAATTTTAGGATAGGTGGATCAGATGGATTATGGATTGTGTGGAGGCCCTTAGCTTCTCCATCCTGGCTAATGGTGTACCGACTGAGTACTTCCAGTCGACGGTCAGGCTTCATCAAGGTTGTCTTCTCTCTCCTTACCTGTTCATTTTATATGCTGATGCTTTATCCAATGCTCTAAGAGTTGTGGTTCAAGGATCATCATTGGAGCCCTATTGGCCTACCCTTGGAGCCCAGCCACTTTCATCTTTTGTTTGTAGATGATTGCCTTCTCATTAGTCGGGCTTCTCTTTGAAATGCGAGTTATTTTGCCATCATTATTGAGGAGTACTACCATATTTCTGGCTAGCTCATATATCTGCAGAAGTCCATAGTTATTTTCAACCCCAAAATGAATGCCCATATGAAGTAGGCTATTTAGGCCAGATTGGAGATCTCTAAGAAAACCGAGATCTTTACCTACTTAGGCATTCTTATAATAGGAGGGAGACTTCAGAGAGCTGAGTGTAGGCCCATCGAGCAGCGGGTCTACGATGCTTCAAGGGTTAGTAGGCTACTACCCTTTCCATGATAGATAGGCTTACTCTTGTCAGATTGATCCTAAATTCTATCCCTATTTATCTCCTAGCAAACACTGTGCTATCTAGCTCTTGCCTCAGGAGATTGAAGTAGCTCTTCCAGAATTTCTGGTGGAACTTAAGACTTAGTAGTTGTGGGCTACACCTCACATCCTGGAAAATGGTCTGCCAGCTAGTGAGATATGGAGGTCTTGGGATTTAGTCCCTTCTAGCCATGAGGGAGGCGCTGATTGCTAGACAGCTTGTTAGATATCTTCTTTAGCTTGATTGCTTGTAAAGCAGAGTGATGAAAGCCCGCCATGGTGCTTGGAGCCAATGATCCCACATTCAAACTACTCGTGGTTGCTCCATCTGGAAAGAGATATGTGCTCGTGGTCCTGCAATGCTGGCCTAGGTTAGATGGCTAATTAGGAATGGGACTTTAGTTGATATTAGTCAGGATGCCTGGATCTCCAGCATACCATTGTCCCGTTGGCCAACCTACGTAGAATGGAGGTGGATGAGCATCTTAGTGTCTGTGACTTGTTGGCAGATGATGGTAAGGGCTGAAGAATTTAAGATGTTACTCGGGTCATTGGGAGATAGCTCACCGAGTGGATTCTCACCATCCCGATTTCTATCCACCATTACTAGGATCTGAGGGTGTGGGGCCAGTCTTGCTGCCTTAAGACTTCTTCTAGCGCTCTCACGGTGTTGTGCAAGACTTCTTTTGATAGGAGGATCATAGCTGCCTACATTTGGAGAGTAGCTGCTCATCCTAGGATACACCTGTTCCTTTAGAAGGTTGCCTGGGATTGCCTTCTAATACACTCTGCTTAGGGATAGAGGCATAGGTCTGCTAGCATCTTGCCATGTTTATGGGTTAGAGGATAAGTCTATCGAGCACACTATCCTGCACTATCCGATGATGAGGTTGATCTGGAGGATGGTAGGGAATCGACCTTAGGAGGAGGGCAATGAGTCTTAGCTCAGTTCCTTTCTGAATGCGATATGTCAGAACTCAGCCATGAATGGTCATTTTGTCTATATCGCCTATCAAATCTGGCTATCCAGAAGCAGTTTGGTGTTCGAGATGGAAGTCATTCCTATGCACCGGGTGCTTTAGAGAACTATTTCTTTGGCTATGGAGTATCATCACTATAACATTGCTTAAGACACTGGAATCTTAGGACTGCCATGCTATCTCGGCAGCATCACGGAAGCTTATTTTCATTTCTTGGGAGCCCCCTTTCTCTAGGATATGTTAAGGTAAACTTTGATGGCATTGCTCGTGAGGTCAAGGGTGGTGCCGGGTATGTTGTTCATGATTCTGATGGCAAGTTGCTGGCTATCGAGAGCTCTTTTTTCTTTGAGCCTTCGATCCTAGAGGCCAAGCACAGAGCTGCCTAGGTTGGCATCACTTGTGCTATGCAGGAGTTATGTACGGAGAGGATTTTCATTAAGGAAGATTCTATCATCGTGATATACTAGATTCAGGACAAGACGAAGTAGCGTGAGGCTCACCTACTTCTTTGCGACATTGGCTATCCCTTTTCTCCTCTATTGTAGTTTCTGTTCGCCACACCTTCCGGGAGGCAAATAGCACGATTGATTGGATGGCTTTCTTTGTGGCTGAGCATTTTGGAGACTGAGCTTTGAAAGGAAAACAAGTAGCGAGCATGCTTTTTATTTTAAAACTTTTTCAAAATAACATGCAGCGGAAGCATGATCGAGAGGATTAACATTTAATCTAAGCATGCTTTTAGAATGATTCTATGCTACTTAGCCCAAGATCTTGCATGAATGATTAATATAAACTATGAAATTATGAACTCATGCTATGAACATTTCAAAGCAACATATCTATATATGTAAAACCATACCTCGTATGTAGTGGAGATGCTCTCCGCTGCGAAAGATCCAGGAGGAGGAAGAAGAACTCTGCTTAGCCGCACGCGTGTCCGGCCTCTACAGGTGGTTCACACCAAGGCTCTTTCAAAATCTACTTCCACTCCAAGTGCTAGCTTGTTGTGGAACAATTTGATCGGAACTCCTTTTCTTCTTTCGATGCCGGACTCTCCGAATGAATGAAGAAACTCAAGAGGTGGAGAATGAGTCATTGGAACCCTTTCCAAATACTCAATCTTAAGACCTAGATCACTAGGTACAAATATGCACACTCTTTTCCAAAAATCCTCACACCCATAAAATTAGAACCTTTCCTAGTTTCTTCCATTTCTTCCCTTTTGATTTTTTCAGTATTTCTTTGCTGAATTCTCTCTTATTTTCGTCCTCCCATTTCAGCCCATTATGTAGATGGAGAAGGAAAGGGAGAGTGGGGAGTTATGGGTGATAATGGAGTGGTAATGGATAGTTATGGGGAGTTATGGTCATGGAAAGTTACATAACTCCCCAAAACTAAATTTAAATTTATTTAAATTCAGATTAATGTGTTAATTAATTTCAGTTCATAACTGAAATCAATTGGGTCAAGTGTGCATACATTGGGTTCAACCCAATTGGATCCAAACCTATTTTGAACCAAATCCTATTTGATTCGTTCCAGATTTTTATAGCTCAATCAAATTGGGCTATCAAGTAATCACATTACTTAATTTACCTCCATGCATCACCAACTATTAGTGAAAATTTTGTCGTAACCTTTTGTAACATCAAGTGTCTACACTTGCGAAATCAACAAGTGTCGACACTTACACAAGTGCCGACACTTTCAAGAATATCAAGTGTCGACACTTGGGTAAAGAAAAAATACTTTTCCTTTGTGAGTCCACGAACGATTCCCAATCGTTCTCCGATCACTAGATCAAGTAGAAACCCCTATGGTGTGTGACCCCATAGGTTCGAACACTAAGCCGGTAGCACTGAAACATTTTCAATACCAGTTAAAGTCGCCATCTAGCAATGACACCCGATGTCCGGATAGGTCAAAGTTGCAGAGCAACAATCAAGAACCAGGAGATATGGAAATCTTGTAATTAATCCCTTTGACCTCAATGCTCAGGAAGACTTAGGGTTAAACTGCCCAACCCATAAAGTCTATCAACAATGTGTCTCAACCTCGCAAGTCCTGTAACACATTACAGAGACTATCCTGGTCAAGGTTTTGCTAAATTGAAACACAGTAAGATATCTGCTCCAAACACTTTGGAGGGGTCAATCCCATCTTGATCCAATCACTACTACACGAGTACTTAACTGTACCCAGAAACCTTCCGTCCCTGTATTAGAAATCCAGATAGTCCAGCACCAAAGTACAGTGAGTTGCTTACAAGCTATCATGACGATCTCATGTCTGAGGGATAACTACGTCCATATCAAAACTCTAGGCAGAAAAAGTACAGACGGATCACATTCGATAAAATGTCAAACACAACATCTGCATGCCATACCAGTGTCTCCACACTCCTTGGTTAAGAGGACAACCAATGACTATGGCACACAACGACCTATACTTGATATACTATCATCCTGAAATAAGTGTATCATTTGGTCATGAACAATTTTAGGACTATATGATACATCCTCTCTATATCACATACAAATAGTCCTAAGGACTTCATCACTCAAGAACTCATTACAGAAAGATGAAATAGTGATGAACTGTCAGAATAAACATTTTATTCAATAATATAATTCATATACAATTACATCAAATGTACAACTGTGTAGAGTAGAAATTGGCTTTGGGACACATTTCCCAACAATAACATCAAGATCATAAGATTTCGCAGGCTTTACAAGAGCTTCTATTTTTTGATATTATGGACTGCTCTCATATTAGAGTTATATGACTGCCTATTTGTATCAAAAAAAGGGGCCAAATAAACTCATGCTCATAAAATCTTAGTGCAAGCCATCTATCCGACACGAGGCAGGATGGTAGAAAAGAAAAATTCCAACCAAAAGAGAGAGAGATGAAAACATTGGGATGTGTGACAAATCTTGTCTCCAATGTCCTCTCTTCTTCTTACTCCTCTTTTGCCCCATCACAACCTTTTAGTTGCATTTAGTGCATTGCTAAACATTCTTAAAAGGTAATATAGATTGCTATTAATGTGGATTGCTAGTAATATTAATTGCAAGTGATGTGACAGGAAGCTGACGTGTAATTCCTGTCAGATGCCATGTCAGAAAAAGCTGCCACAATGGACACCCCTCCTCGGACTCCTTTGCCGGGCCGAGCTCCCTCAGCATATCAGGGCGGCCCGTCGAGGGAGAGTTCCATCCTTTGCCAGGTCGGCTCCCGCAAGATCGGGATGCCTAGGCCGGAGCCGAGCGACCTCCTTCGCCAGATTGAGCCCCTCCGAGGTTGAGCCCCATGGACCGGAGTCGAGCCAGGCCCTCCTCTACCAGGTCGAGCCCCTTCGAGGTCGAGCCCTCTGTGCAGGAGTCACGTACTGACCTCCTCCGCCAGATTGAGCCCCTCCGAGGTCGAGCCCTCTGGACCGGAGTCGAGCTCTCCTCCCCTCCGCCAGATTGAGCCCCTTCGAGGTCAAGCCCCCTGGGCCGGAGTCGAGCCCAACCATCCTCTTCCAGGTCAAGCCCCTCCGAGGCCGAGCCCTCTGTGCAGGAGCCGAGCCCAGCTCTCCCCCTTCGGGTTGAGCCCCTCGAAGTCGAGTCCCTTGGCCCGGAGTCGAGCCCAGCCCTCCTCCGCCTAGTGGAGCCCCTTCGAGGTCGAGCCTCTCGGAGTCGAGCCCCAGCTCTTCAGTTCGGCCTCCACCTCAAACAAAAGCGCTAACCACCGAGGGAGCAATGTCGCCCTCCCAGGACGCCGGCGAGCCGCCCAAGGACTGCAAGGAAGCGCCCTCCAAGCAGCAATAACTGTCTGCATCTATCACTTACACCATAAAGGGAAGAAGCTCCCTGACCGAAGCGCCACACTCTCCGCCAACCGCCTGCACCACCCGAAAAAGGAAGTCAACCAGGAAATTCGAATCCCGGGGGCGACGGCCCCCTGATCGAGGCCTTGCCAAGTTTTCCGGAGTGGAGCGACTGGAAGGAATGTCAGAGCGCACGGCAGCTTTCCTTATCACGAACCAGGAAAGATGTCCCATCTACAGCACGAGACAACGCCGCACGTGCCTGCTAGCACAAGGGAGATCCTAAGATAGGCATCCAACAACCACCTGGACTTAAAAGAGCCATCGACACCCCCAACGAGGAGATAAACTAAGCCAAGCTGAAAGTAAGCCAAGGCTCACCAAAGAGCACCCAAGCGACTGGGGGAGAGGAGGCCACACAGGGCAACCACCTCGGCCACCACCTTTCCCAGCTTACTTGTATCCCACTCACACATTATTCACTCATCCAAGCATGGAGTCCATTTGAGGGGCTCGACCAGGAGGATTTATTCCCCTGGATCGTCACTGACTTGACCATCAGAGTGCCCCTGTCAGAATCCCCAGCCCGGGTCTCTAACTCTATTTTGTAGGTCACGACGAGCAGGCCGGTCTCGAAAAGATGAGGAACGATCCGACGCCGACAGCAGCTATGGGCCACGGTGATCTTGGCGGCAACATATTGGCACGCCAGGTAGGGGGGCAGAACGATCTTTGATCCAACCTAAGCCCCTTACAAGTAGCTTACTAGGAGGATGGTAACGACACGAGCGAGAGAAGTCTCCACCAGCCGTGCAGGAGATCCCTCTTTCCATGGGGACCCGCACAGCCAGGAGGGGAGCTCCCCGCTCTGGCTCAACCACCTCCGACGGACATCCAGCTGGCCGCACTCGCCCAGCATATGCAATCCTCACTACGACAGTGCGCCAGCTCCAGCACCAGCAACGGTCCATGGCTACCCATCAGCAGCCAGAGACCCCCGTGGCCCATGTTGTAGTGCCCCGTGATAGCCTGTGTTCCTTCCAAGGAAGGCCTTCATAACCGTGGGCCATCACCAACCACCGGGGTAGTCACCAGACCCCAGTGAAGAGACAACGGCCCAGATCTACTGACAGGGAGAGCCGGTCCCTGACCCTCGAGCGGGTAACAACCAAACCCCACCGAGGTCGAAAGGGCAAGACCTCCCTTCAGGGACACCGTCCCATGTCACCTTCTCCATCTCCTTTGGCCTCCGCGGAGGGTTTCATCGACGAGGTCATCAGGCGCGTAACCGAGAAGCGCCTGGAGGAGCAAGAGCGCAAGCTAGCGGAGCTATCCCGCCAGTTTGCAAATATGCAAGGCTCTACCGACGAGCCAGCGGGCTATGACGCCTGTTCCCCCTTCTCCCGAGAGATCCAAGAGGAACCGATTCTCGGCTGATTCCGTATGCCATAGGTGGATCCCTACGATGAGACCACCGACCCCCTGGACCACCTGGAAAGCTACAAGGCCCTCATGAGGGTCAAGGGGGCCACTGACGCCCTCTTCTGCATTGCCTTCCCAGCAACCCTTCGAAAGGTAGCTCGGGTCTTGTTCACCCGCCTCGAGCCCGAGAGCATCGGCTCTTTCGCTCAGCTGGAGCGGAAGTTCGTGGCCCACTTCGATGCCTGTCGAAAGGTGCCACGAGAAGCAGACAACCTCTTCTCCATCCGACAGCAAGATCGCGAGCCCATACGGGACTACGTGGCCCGCTTCAAGGTTGCCGCGTTGGAGATTTACAATCTTGATGAGCTAGTCGCCATGCTGGCATTGAAGCGAGGGCTTAGGACCTCCCGCCTGACCTACTCGCTCGACAAGAAATCTCCCAAGACCTACTCAGAGCTCCTCCTCCGAGCTCAGAAGTACATCCGCGCTGAGGAGGCAGATCATACAAGACGGGAGCTCGACGGGAAGCCGCTAAAGAAGCCAAATCCCGTCGAGGCATCCGGGACGCGGAAGCCAGGGCCCCCAGCTCCGAAATTCTGCCAGGGGCCGAGACCGAGGAGCGCCCCCATTCTGGAGGAGAGGTACATCCCTCTCCTCGCCCCGAGGATGAAGATCCTCATGGAGATTGAAGGTGAGCCCTACCTGAAGCGCCCACCTCCGATGAAACCGTCCACTAGCCGCGACAAGATGAAGTACTGCTTTTACCATCACGACCATGGCCATGACACCGAGGAATGCCGTAACCTCAAGAAGGAGAATGAAGAACTCATCAAGAGGGGCTACCTCAGACGGTTCGTGGGAGGTAGACCTCCAGCAGAATCTCAGGCACTCGTCGCTCTCTCACCAGTTCCTGCAGTCGACAACCGCCCTATCGAGAAGCCAGTGGGGATGATAAGTTGGGGAGCCGAGTGCACTCCCAAGAAGGCCTGGGGGGCAAAGTGTTCTGAAAATGTACTCCCCTTTTTGAGGGAAGGGGAAAACGGGGGGTAGAATGTAAATAATGATACCGTGGTCGTCGAGATGACGATCGTGAAACATCATGTAAAACACATCATGGTTGATAGTGGAAGCTCCACAGATGTGCTTTTTTATGATGCCTTCTCCAGAATGAACTTATCCTCCACTCAACTCAGACCTGTGCACACACCCCTTGTCGGTTTCACGGGAGACTCTGTGAGGGTTGAGGGAGAAATCACTCTCCCAGTCACTGCCGGGACCCCACCTCGGCAGAGCACTATTATGATGACTTTCACGATTGTCAGGCTCCCTTCGACCTACAACGTGATTCTGGGGCGACCTGGGCTCAACCTGCTCGACGCCGTCGTTTCCACAAAGCAACTATTGGTGTAGTTCCCAACTACCTACGATGTCGAGGAGATGAGGGGTGCACCTCAGCCGATTCAACATTGCTTCCAGACCCTTCCCGGGGCTAGAGCCCCCGAGGACGACCCCAGGGCGGACGATCTCAACCAAAGGGCGCAGGACCCCAGGGGTGGCATGGTCGAACAACTGCTGTCTTATCCGCTCGAATCCGACCAAGCGAAGACGGTGCAGATTGGGGCCCAACTACAAGATGAGGAGAGGGCCCACCTGTTGGAGTTCCTATGGGCGAATGCAGATGTATTCGCCTGGATGGCGGCGAACATGCCAGGCATTCCCCCTGACATCATCACCCAAAAGCTAAGTATTGATCCGAAGCACCGACCAGTCCGGCAGAAGAAGAGAAGCTTCGTCCCGGAGAGGCAGGCAGCCATCAATGAGAAAGTTGACAAACTCCTCGTTGCAGGCTTCGTTCGGGAGGTACAGTACCCGAGCTGGTTGGCAAATGTAGTGATGGTGAAGAAGAGCAATAGCAAATGGAGGATCTGTGTAGACTACACCGACCTTAACAATGAGTGCCCGAAGGATAGCTTTCCCCTACTGAAGATCGACCAGTTGGTGGACACCACCTCAGGGCACCGGCTAATACATTCTCCAGGTATAACCAGATCCGGATGCACCCAGAGGATGAGGAGCACACCGCCTTTGTCACCGACCAAGGGACATACTGCTACAGGATGATGCCCTTCAGTCTAAAGAATGCTGGGACCACGTACCAGCGTCTGGTCAACAAGGTCTTCAAAGACCAAATTGGCCGGATCATGTAGGTGTACATGGATGACATGCTCGTCATGAGCAAGCCGAGCTTGGACCACATCGCCGACCTCGTCGAAGCCTTCCACAACCTTCGAAAATACTAGATGAAGCTGAACCTAGCAAAATGTGCCTTCAAAGTGGTGGCAGAAAAATTCCTCGGCTTCATGGTCATTTAGAGGGGCATTGAAGCAAATCCGGAGAAAGTCCAGGTGATCGTCGACATGGAGCACCCGACATCCAAGAAGCAGGTCCAATGCCTGTCGGGGCGGATTGCAGCTATGAGTCGGTTCATCTTGAGATCGGCCGACCGCTGCCTCCCCTTCTACAAGGCGCTACGCAAGATGCACGACTTCACTTGGATGAAGGAGTGCAGGATGGCCTTCGAAGAATTGAAGAAGTTCCTGGCCTCTCCTCCACTGCTCTCCAGACCGGAGGAAGGAGAGGAGCTCCTACTCTACCTGGCGGTCATACCTGGAGCCTCAGCTCGGTCCTCGTCCGTGCAAACAAGGATGGATCTCAGAAGCCAGTGTACTACACCAGCAAAATCCTCCACGACACGGAGATCATGTATACTTGTTCCGAGAAACTCATTTTTGCTCTAAGAATGTTTGCTAAGCACCTCAGGCCATACTTCCAAGCGCATCCCATCGCGGTTGTGACGGATCAGCCGCTTAGGACCATACTTAGTCACCTTGAAACCTCCGGGAGGCTAGCTAAGTGGTCCCTAATGCTGAGCGAGTTCGATATCGCATATTGGTCGAGGCCGTCACTGAAGGTCCAGGTCCTAGCCAACTTCCTGGTTAAGTGCACGGGACTCGTCAAGGAGCCAGAGCACCAAGTTGAGCCTGAAACAGAGGAGGAGCCCTGCATCCTCCACGTGGACGGAGCATCCAACTCCGGCGGGAGTGGAGCAGGCCTCATCCTCGCCAACAGCGACGGGATCGTGGCAGAATGTGCTCTCCGCTTCAAATTCGCCATGACAAACAACCAGACGGAGTACGAGGCACTCCTCGCAGGCCTAAAGGTCTTCCACGAGCTAGGCGTGCAAAGCTTGAAAGTCTTTATCGACTCCTAACTGGTAGCCGGATAAGTCTCCGGAGAATATGACGCTAGAGATCCCCAGATGATGAAGTACCTGGAGCAGGTCCTCTCGAGCACGGTAGGTTTCCAACGCTTTAGCATCTTCCATATCCCCCATGGAGAGAATGCTCGCGCGGATGCACTGTCGAGACTCGCGACCTTGCCGAGCTCGTCACTAGGGCGTGCCCACATTGAGTACCTCGAGAATCCAAGCTACGAAGTCCCAGAGGAGGTGCAGCAAGTCATCCTGGAGCCGAGCTAGATGGACAGGTATGTCAGGTACATTACTGATGGCATCTTACCAGAGGACCGCACGGAAGCCGGCCTCATCAAGAAGAAAGCCTCCCGGTTTGTCCTGATGGAAGGACAGCTCTACCGCCAATCCTACTCCTACCCGCTCCTGAAGTGCCTCAGGCCCACAGAGGCAGCCTTCATACTATAAGAGATACATGAAGGCCTCTGTGGGAACTACGTGGGAGGAAGGACGTTGGCGTACAAATCTCTTCGCCAGGGATACTTCTGGGAGACCATGAAGGAGGACGCCGCCAACTTCGTAAAGAAGTGTGATAAATGCCAGCGTCATGCTCACATACAGCATCAATCGGCGGCGCCGATCTCCCAGCTCTCCGCCCTATGGCCTTTTGCCCAGTGAGGAATGGACATCTTAGGGCCATTTCCCCCCGCACCAGGGCAGCGGAGATTTCTACTGGTGGTTATTGACTACTTCACCAAATGGATGGAAGCAGAGCCACTAGCGCGGATCACAAAAGCCAAGGTCTACCAGTTCTTCTGGAAATCTATCATTTGCTGCTTCGGACTCCCCCGCTGCATCATCACCACAACGGACGACAGTTTGACAACCGGGAGTTTGAAAGGTTCTACACCGAGCATGGCATTCAGCATCACTTCACCTCGGTAGCTCACCCCCAGACGAACGGAGAAGCCGAGATGACCAATCAGACCATCCTCCAAGGACTCAGAACCAGGCTGGACCGAGCCAAGGGCAGATGGGTGGAGGAACTCCCAAGCGTTATATGGGCCTACCATACAATGCCCAGAATGGTGACGGACGAAATGCCTTTCAACCTCGTTTTCAGTGCCGAGGTTGTTGTCCCGGTCGAGCTCGGCATGCCAACACTGTGGGTACAGCAGTACGACGAAACAGAGAACCCAGCGCGCCTTCTACTCAACCTGGACCTCCTCGAGGAAACCAAGGACAAAGCTCGGCTTCGGATGGCGGCATACCGACAACGGATGGCTCGGTACTACAACGTGCAGGTAAGGCCAAAGGTCTTCCGACCTAGCGACCTGGTGCTGCACTGTGCCGAAGCATCTCAACCCTAGGAATGAGATAAACTCTCGCCGAACTGGGAAGGCCCCTACAAGGTGGTCAAAGCTCTCCCATATGGAGCCTACTATCTCGAGGATCAGGACAGTGCCAGATTTCCACGAACATATAATGCCTGCAACCTAAGAAGATACTATCAATAGTGTAAGGTTTTCCTCCAATAATAATAAAGATTTTTTTTTGCTCAAATCGCTTTCTGCCTTGCAGAAACATAGCTACTATGCCCAAGGCCCGGCACGCTCAAGCCCGAGGCCCAGCTCTCCAGCACTCAAGCCTAGAGCCCAACTCTCCGGCACTCAAGCCCGGGGCCCAACTCTCCGGCACTCCCACTCGAAGCCCAGCTATCCGGTACTCAAACCCGGGGCCCAGCTCTCCGGTACCAAAGCCCGGAGCCCAGCTCTCCGGCACTCAAGTCCTAGGCCCAGCTCTCCGACACTCAAGTCCGGGGCCCAGCTCTCCGGCACTCAAGCCCGGAGCCCAGCTCTCCAGCACCAAAGCTCGGAGCCCAGCTCTCCGGCACCAAAAGCTCTCCAACACCAAAGCCCGGGGCCCAGCTCTCCGGCACCCAAGCTCGGGGCCCAGCTCTCCGGCACTCCCACTCGGAGCCCAGCCTCTGGCACCAAAGCCCGAGGCCCAGCTCTCCGGCACTCCCACTCGACGCCCGGCTCTCCGGCACCAAAGCTCGGAGCCCAGCTCTCCGGCATAAAAGCTCGGAGCCCAGCTCTCCGGCACTAAAACCTGGAGCCCAGCTCTCCAGCACCAAAGCCCGGGGCCCAGCTCTCCGGCACCAAAGCCTGGGGCCCAGCTCTCCGGCACTCAAGATCGGGGTCCAGCTCTTCGGCACTCCCACTCGGAGCCCAGCTTTCCAGCACCAAAGCCTGGAGCCCAGCTCTCCGGCACTCAAGCCCGGGGCCCAGCTCTCTGGCACTCCCACTCGGAGCCCAGCTCTCCGGCACTCAAGCCCGAGGCCCAGCTCTCTGGCATCAATAGCGTAAGGTTCTTCCTCACTAATAATCAAGATTTCCCTTGTGCAAATGCTTTTTGCCTTTCAGGAGAATCATCGCCTAACCCCAGGTCTGGCGCTCAAAGCCCGGATCCCATGACTCTCCGGCTCCAAAGACCAGACCCTGCTCCGACACCAGGATCCTAGCTTCCTAGCATTTTAAGCCCGGATCACACGACCCTCCGGCACCAAAGACCGGACCCTGCTCCGGCACCAGGAGCCTAGCTTCCTGACATTCTAAGACCGGATCTCACGACCCTCCGACACCAAAGACCGAACCCTGCTTCGGCACCAGGAGCCTAGCTTCCTGGCATTCTAAGCACAGATCTCATGACTCTCCGGCACTAAAGACCGGACCCTGCTCCGGTACCAGGAGCCTAGCTTCCTGGCATTCTAAACCCAGATCTCACGACCTTCCGACACCAAAGACCGGACCCTGCTCCGGCACTGGGAGCCCAGTCTCCTGGCAGTCAAAGTCTATCTCTCACGCCCCTCTGACACCAGGACCCAAGCTTCCTGACGTCGAGCAGAGCGAAGAGATCTTCACAACTACTTCGCCCCCCAACTGGGCATGATGGAGTAAGACAAGTACTCCATCTTTTCACTCACCCAGGCATCCAGACGATCAAGAAGTGGAGAGGAGACATTTGCATCACAAAAACACAAGCAAAGAAAAGAAGAAACAAGTCAAGTTGGTGAAAATGTCTTCATTACTTGGCAAAATGTTACACTGTTCCTAGACCTAGATCAAAAAACAAAAAGAAAAGATTACAACTGCTGAAGAGCCCTACTCTACTCGGCCGGCACCTTCCCATGATGGCGTCCGAGCTGGGTCTCACCCTCCCCGGCCTTCGAGGCCGGGGCCCCTCCTTCAGCCACCATCGCCGGCCGGTTTGGTTCTGTCGCCGCCACTGGCGAAATCGGTCCGGCCTCGGCTGTATGCTCTTCAGCCACCGTCGATGCCGGAACCAGAGGCTTCATCCCCACAGAGCCTGGAAGGCGGAGGCCGGTCATCTGCTTGTCTGAAAGGATGCCGCATAGCTGGGACCGGCAGTACACGAACCCCTTGAGGAAGGAGTCTGTCATCGCCTCCTTGAAGTCGAGCTTGAACTCCGGAGAGGCCTTGTAGCTGGCTACCACATCGGTGACCTCCTTCCTGATAGCCTCTGCCCTGCGAGTCGCCTCAGCCATCCTCTTCTCTGCCTCCTCTGCCCGGCGGATGGCCTCGGCTGCCTCTTTCTTCGTAGCCTCTGCTGAGCTGACGGCGGCAGAGACTTTCCCCTCTACCTTGATGGCCTTCCGCTCAGTGGTCGTGGCCTTCTCCTCGGCAGAGGCAACCCGCTCCCTCGCCGCACTAGCTCGGCTCTGAGCTCCTTCAACCGAGCCGCTTTGGACTTGAGCTCCTTCGAGAGTCGCTCAGCGCTGGCGACTTCACCTCGAAGGTCTTTGACCCTCATGTTGGCCTCCCAGGCCTCATCGTTATTGCACCTCAGCTCGGCGTTCAAGGACTCGAGCTCCACCGCTCGCTCCCTGTCCCTCTTGGCCCAGGTGCAGCAATAGTCCCTGAGGAGCAGGAGCTCCGCGCCTTGCTGCATAGAAGGGGATGTTAGTCGTGAAGACAAGAAATGAAGAAGGGAGCAAGGCAGAGCAGAGAAGCGCTTACAGCAAAAAGGTTGAAGAAGGTGGCGCTGATGGCGTCGCCCAGAAGTTTCCCGGCCCTCTCTGGCCAATCGCATGATTCAACGGCGAAATCCATCATGCGCTCGGCGAGGGCTGGGTCCTTGGCTAGGGAGATGTTGGGTCCCAACCTAAAGGGGACCCGGCGGTAGTCCCTGTCTCTCTTGCTCGTCGCCGTTGCAGGATCACCTGCACCGTTGGCCGAAGAAGCTTCCGGCGCAGGCTGCAAACTCGGCACCATCTCGGACAGTGCCACCGACGTCAGCCCAGCACTTCCTGGCTCTCCTCCCTCCTCGACTTCGACGATCTCTGGAGGGGGGATGCCACTGCGGCAGCAGCGACAGCGGATCTGGCCCGGGCAACCACCTCGGACTCTAGTGCCGGGGCCGGATCACGCTGCCTCGGAGCCTTGGGGATGGACTCAGCGACCCTCCCGCTCGACTCAGGAGTGGGCTCAGCTAGCATGGCAGGTGCGGCCCTCGCGCCATCATCTAACCAAGCCCTCTTCGGGGTAGGCACGCCGACCCCCTCCACGTGGCCCCTCTCCTCAGTAAACAAGAGGAGCTCATCCAACGAGAACTTCATGCCTGCACCAAGAAAAAAAAAAGGCGTTAGCTTTGAAAAAAAGAGAGAGAGAAAGAAGAAAAGAAAAAATAAAAAAGAAAAAGGAGATTCGAGTCGAACTCACCCAACTCCTGTGTTGGGCCAATCCCGGCCTCGTGGAGATTCTGCTCTGATAGCAGGACCTCGAGAGAAGGAATCTCAGCAAAGCAGAGCTGATCGTATACCTCCAGGTCAACTTCCTCGACCGTAGAATTTCGGTTGAGGGATCGATCTGGGTCGCTCCAAACCCAATCGATCCCCTCAAACGAGGCAAAAAAGTACTTACTCTTCCATCCTTTGATGGAAGAGGGGAGCTCGAATTTAATACCCCTGGGTCAAGAAGAAAGAGACCACCACCCCTCCTCGGTAGGGTGGCATTTCAGGATGAAAAAGGCCCTGAACAAAGAAAAACAGGCAACTATCCCGTGAAAATGACACAAAATAATAAAGCAAAAAATTGTCTTGATAGCATTCGGAACAAGCTGGGTAGGAGCAAGGTAGTAGTTACTCGAGACGGAGAGAAAAAATGAGTGGAATGGAAATCGGAGGCCCCCCGCAAAGGTCTTCTCATAGAAGGCTATCCGACTTGGGCCACTGGAAGTGACCCGTTCCCCCGGTCGAGGGACCGAGAGCTGGAGGAGTCCGGGATACCATAGGTATCCTGGATGGTCGCGAGATCCACAATGGTGATCACCGAAGCAACTCCCCCAAGACCTATTGACCGGGAAGGTTCAGGAGCAGGTGCAAGTTCGGGAGCAGGTAGAAGAAGAGAACGAGGTGGAGGGGAAGATGCATGTTCCCTAATCACTATTCCCCTAGGCGCGGGTCTTCGGCTGACCTCGAAGCGCACCACATCCTTCTCATCAGAAGAAGAAGAAGAAGAAGGCGGCCTCGGCCTAGAAGGCCCGGCCTCACCTTGGTTAGTGTGGGGAGGAAGTTTGGTCCGAAGCGAGACATGGAAAAGAAGATGAAGAAGATAAACAGAAAGAAGGAGAAGACGGACGAGAGTCCGGGGAAGAACCTGGCCCTAGGAGGTAGACTCTACTCGACCGGGATGGAGAAGAATGAGACTAACCTGCTGTGAACTTGGAAAGACAAAAATGGCCAAAGGAGCGAAAGAATAGCCTCAGTACGATGGCGGGCATGCAGGATTTGAAAGGTGTGTTTTAGGAAAGGTTGACTTTCCTTTCGAAGTGACCGGTGCTTGAGCGTATTGTTACAGCTCCCCACCATCAGATCCACGCCACGTGTCATTAATCGACGAGGCTAGCATCTAGCTTCGACTACGGTCGCTCTAAATTCTGTGCCCGTAATAATTACTCCCCGGACGTGTCCACGTGGCTCCCCTGGGTAGGCTAAAGAAATCGCTTCACGAAGCGCCGGTAATCATGATCATCATTGCGCCGGATTTTCACCTTTCCATATCAGCATTGCATTTACTCCCTTCGCCACGAGCGCCCTGCACCAACAGGACTCGGGAGTGGGGGGCAAATGATGTGACAGGAAGCTGACGTGTAATCCCTGTCAGATGCCATGTCAGAAAAAGCTGCCACGATGGACACCCCTCCTCGGACTCTTTTGCCGGGCCGAGCTCCCTCAGCATATCAGGGCGACCCGTCGAGGGAGAGTTCCGTCCTCCGCCAGGTCAGCTCCCGCAAGATCGAAACGCCTAGGCCAGAGCCGAGCGACCTCCTTCGCCAGATTGAGCCCCTCCAAGGCTGAGCCCCCTGGGTCGGAGTCGAGCCCATCCCTCCTTTGCTAGGTCGAGCCCCTCCGAGGTCGAGCCCTCTGTGCAGGAGTCGCGTACTGACCTCCTCCGCCAGATTGAGCCCCTCCGAGGTCGAGCCCTCTGGGCCGGAGTCGAGCCCTCCTCCCCTCCGCTAGATTGAGCCCCTCCAAGGTCGAGCCCTCTGTGTAGGAGTCGAGCCTTCTTTCACCAGATTGAGCCCCTCTGAGGTCGAGCCCCTTGGGCCGGAGTCGAGCCCAGCCCTCCTCCGCCAGGTCGAGCCCCTCCGAGGCCGAGCCCTCTGTGCAGGAGCCGAGCCCAGCTCTCCCCCTCCGGGTCGAGCCCCTTGGCTCGGAGTCGAGCCCAGCCCTCCTCCGCCTAGTGGAGCCCCTTCGAGGTCGAGCCCCTCGGAGTTGAGCCCCAGCTCTTCAGTTCGGCCTCCACCTCGGAGAAAAGCGCTAACCACCAAGGGAACGATGCTGCCCTCCCAAGATGCCGGCGAGCCACCCAAGGACTGCAAGGAAGCGCCCTCCAAGCAGCAATAACTGTCCGCAGCTATCACTTACACCAGAAAAGGAAGAAACTCCCTGACCAAAGCGCCACGCTCTCCGCCAACAGCCTGCACCACCCGAAAGAGGAAGTCAACCAGGAAATTCGAATCCCAGGGCCGGTGGCCCCCCGATCGAGGCCCTGCCAAGTTTCCCGAAGTGGAGCGACCAGAAGGAATATCAGAGCGCATAGCAGCTTCCTTTATCACGAATCAGGAAAGACGTCCCGTCCATGGCACGGGACACCGCCGCACGCGCTTGCTAGCACAGGAGAGATCCCAAGGTAGGTGTCCAACAACCACCTGGACTTAAAAGAGCCATCGACACCCTCAGCGAGGAGGTAAGCTAAGCTAAGCTGAAAGTAAGCCAAGGCTCACCAAAGAGCACCCAAGCGACTGGGGAAGAGGAGGCCACATAGGGCAACCACCTCGGCCATCACCTTTCGCAGCTTACTTGCATCCCACTTACATATTATTCACTCCTCCTAGCATGGAGTCCATCTGAGGGGCTTGACCAGGAGGATCTGTTCTTCTGAATCGTCACTGACTTTACCGTCGGAGTGCCCCCATCGGAATCTCCGGCCTGGGTCTTTAACTCTTGTTTTGCAGGTCCCGACGAGCAGGCCGGTCCCGAAAAGACATAGGACGATCCGACGCCGACAGCAACTACGGACCACAACGATCTTAACGGTAACAGCAAATAATGTGGATTACTGTATTTGGTACATGCAGGAATGTTGTATAATATAAAATCAAATTTTTAAAATATTTCTAAATCAAATCTATATTTTATTTATAAAATATATTTTTTATATTTTATATTAAAAATATTTTATATTTTTATATAAAAATAAAAAAATATTTTATATCAAATAATTTTAATATAAAAAATTATATATTAAATAGATGATATATTTAAGATACTACTTAAATATATTAAAAAATATTAATTTTATATATTATATTATTAAATATTAAATACATTATATTATATTATATTGTTTGGAATGAAAGAAGAAGAAATAATGTAAGGGTAAGTTAATAATCTAAATTTTTAAAAAAGTGATAATCTAAACTGAATATGTTATTATTAATATATATATAATATGGTAATGTAATGGGATCATTAAATTACCAGCCGGATGGATTGCCTGCCATAACCTTCTTTCTTGATTTGTCCCTACACCGGTGTAGGTACGGGTGAGAGAGAGGAGAGGCGGAAGGAAGAAGATGGCCATAGTAGGAGGAGAAAGAGGAACCTCGCATGTCCACGGCGCTGGTGACGGACGTGAGGTCTCGCAACGCTGTGGCCCTGGTGTTGTGCCGCAAGGGGCGCTCCCTCGTGCGCCTCACCCGCACCTCCCTCTTCCTCCGCGGGGACGTCGGCAACCCCTTACTCCTCCCCACCTGCTTCCCCTCCATCTCCCACCTCGCCCTCTCCCTCCGCACCCCCCGGGGCCGCCATACCTTCCCCTACTTACCCGCTCCCACCCGACTCGACGGCTATCCCCATCCCGATAATTATAACGACTACCGCCACTACTACTTACTCGCCGCCGTCCAGCAACTGCTCGTCGCCCAGCAGTTCGGCCAGCGCTTCGGCGAGGCCTTCCCTAATGTCACGTCTCTTACCGTCTATGCCCGCGATCCTTCCGTCCTCGAGGTCCTCGCGCCGCAGTGGCCGAGACTCCGCCACGCCAAGCTTGTCCGGTGGCACCAGCGTCCCCACTACCCGATAGGCTCTGACCTCGCCCCGCTAGTCGCCGCCTCCCCCTCGCTCGCCTCCCTCGACCTCTCCCACTTCTACTGCTGGACCGAGGACCGAGGACCTCCCCCAGGCCCTCCAGGCCTGCCCCGCCGCCGCCGCCTCCCTCGCCCGCCTAGACCTCCTCTCCGCCTGCTCCGCCAAGGGATTCCGCGCCTCTGAGCTCGCCGCCACCTGCCCCAACCTCCGCCACCTCCTCGTTCCCTGCATCTTCGAACCCTTCGGCTTCGTCGGCGACGCCTCCCTCCAAGCCCTCGCCGCCGCCTGCCCCTGGCTCTCTCTCCACCTCGTCGACCCCTCCACACCCTCTCCCGCTCTCTCCATCCTGATACGGCACGCATATGATTAATATTTTGAATATGGTGTTTGTAGAGCAATGAAACCTAATTATACTTAGCATTGTACTCATCTTAATAAGATTTAAGGATTACATGAAAATGGACTATTACGTGATTAGACACAACTCTAAAAATAAGAAGGAAGAAGATCTAGACAATAGGTGCTAATGATTGAGGACTTACCTTGATGAGTTTTCCAACCTTCCTATGATTCAAAATTTGAAACTACTGATGCTCTGGACTGGAGAACTTGGATAACAGTGATCAGAACCCTGGACTTGGGCTTCAGCTTGTTGGTTCATTGTCAAGGGAAACCCTGTTCACAACTCAAGGGCTTCGAAGGACTCTACAATGAAGATCAAAGTTAAGATTGAAGGATGCAAACATAAAGAAGGGATGGGAGAACTTGTGAACAAAGAAAAGATAGTTGAGAAGATCTGGCCGACTCCAATGCCTTTGCCTTGAGCTTGGATGATGAATTTCTAGGGAAGAGAGTGGCTTTGGGCGTGGAAGAAGAATATAGGAAAATTTTCACACATAAAACTCAAGACAACTTCACTTCAAACTTCATTCATTTCCAAAATCAATCTCTTTTACAATGGGCGTCCAAGGATTTTAATAACCTCACAAAGCTAGCTTTTGAAATTTAAAAACTCCCAAAATCGAGGAGGATTACAAGGGGGGGTTGGAGGATTTGGTGAAGAGTTTGGAGGGATGTGGGGGGGGTTGGAGGATTTGGTGGAGGACTTGGAGAGATGTGGCCAACCTCCTTGAATTTGAATCTCCCTTGTTGGCGCCCAAAGGGTGATGAGATGGCTGGTGAAGTTGCACCTGATGACGTGGCATGGTGAGGTGGTCTTCTACTTGGATAAGAATGACATGTGGCGTCCAGTGGTCCTAGTTGATGGTCCTTTTCTCTTGCTTGGTTGATGTGTCTTCTCTTCTTCATGTGGTCAAATTCTGGGGTCTAGAATTTGAGTCTTGTTGCTGGCTTTCATGGCTTTAAGACTTGATTAGACTTAACTCAACTGAATTAGACTTAACTCAACTGAACTGACTTGACTGACCTAGACTTTAAAACTTGAAATGGACTTACAAAAAATAAAATTTTAAAAGTAATTACAGAACTCAATAAACACTCTTGATTTGAAACTCAAAATTAATTACAGGACTCTTGAAAAGGAAATGACTCTTAAAAATAAAATATTTTTGAACTAAAGGATACAAGGTAACCTAATTATCTTCGATCCAAATTGGGATAAGGCTAACCTTGTTGGAGTGAAGTTTCTTTCGGCTTCTGGTGTCCACACCAATTCTCCTGGGGTGGGCAGAACTCGACCCAGTCGAGTATGGTTCAGTTTTGCCCTGGTAATGCTCGAACAAGTCTGGGTTAATTCTTTGCAGGTCCTCTCGAGTAATCTAAGAGTTGTCGGACTCAGGTCGACCTTGCCATTGAACCAGGTATCGCTGATAGTCCTTATTCCTGGTAGTAATGATCTTGTCATCCAGGATTCTCTCAATCCTCTCTCTCTGCTCAGGTAAGGTTGGTGGTGGACACTCGGAAATATGTTCACTCTCAATGAAAGTTTCTGGCTCAAAAGGCTCACTAGGTATTAGTAGTGGTTCTTTGTATTCTACTAGGTCTGAAACATTGAAGGTTGTACTAATACCCATATCAGGTGGAAGTTCTAAAACATATGCATTAGGCCCTATTTTCTTTAAAATCTTAAAAGGTCACGCTCCGCGGGCATACAGCTTCTTTATGGTTCCAGGGGGAAACCGTTCAGGGTTGAGCCTAATCATCGCATAATCCCCTTCACAGAATTTTTTAGCCCTCTTATGTGAGTCAGCTAAGTGTTTATAAGTTTCATTGCTCAGGTTGATCTTATTACTGATTTCTTTATGTAGATTTGTGACATGCTGTGCAAAAGACTCAACAGACTCAGAAACTTATATAAGCACTTACGAAATGCAGACTGAACTAGGCTTTCTTTATTGAGAGGAATTTTATTGGTCTCTCTAGGGCCTAAACCTAACAGATTAATGACTCTCTAGGTTTGACCCTGGTCTGGTATGCACATGAGAATTTACCATGGGTTCCTAGCAAATGCCATAAGGTTTTTCAAAAGTAGGTAGCAAAAGGAATAGGCTTTAAAGGCTCATGCAACCTAGTAATCTCATCAAAATGAAACTTAATGGCTCTAAAATTAGGATAAGACTTAAGGAAAGGCAGGAAATAGGAATCCGAGTCTTGGGATAATTTAGGAGAATCTTGAAACAGACCTTGGTTACTCATGATGATCTTAAGATTTGAATATTGATCTACAGGCGGGATGCTTCTAGGTAGTTGAAGGTCATCAGAAAATTCTTCTAAAATAATGATTGGGTTCTTCTCAGGTACCTGAAGGAGTTCTTGTGTCGAAGCTAAAGTATTGGGTTCTTCCTGAGGGCATTGTCTTACGGGAACCAAGTCCTCACTAAATTTTGGTTGTTCTGATGTTTCAGGACTAGGCTCAATAATCTTTTCTTTACCAAAGGTTTCCTCAGGTAAGGTATTAAAGTTGTTCTCTTCACAGTCTTCCCCTTCATATTCATCTATTAAACTTATGTTAGTCTCATACACATATTTACTAGGTTCAGACTTGCCTTCTTCCTTCCCTAGCCCTTCAGTTTGAGGATACCCTAAGTCTTGAGTATTCATGAACTCAACTTGTACTTCAGGGTTCTTACTCCTATCATTCATATGAGCTAATGGAAAAGTAGGAGTTGGTTGGTCTAAGGAAAATTGTTTAGCCAGCATTTGGTTCAATTGGGCCATTAGATCATTTAGGCCTTTCAGCATGGTTTCAAGATTCGGGTTCATGGCTACACTAGACTGGGCTTGGATTGGTGAATATGGTGTCCCTGCTCTAGTTGTCATGCATGCAAATGGACTCAAGCTCGAGCTAAGGTTTTCTAGACCTAGAGCACAAATTAGAGGTCTAATTAAGTGAACCAACTAGCTAGTAGTACTTATGGGACTTAGCCAGGTAGGTGGTGGGGAGTGAAGGTCCCTGATTGCCAACCTTAGACACCAATCTGAGATTGGCCAGGTAGGCGGACCAAATCACAAGCCCTGATGCACCAATCCTAGATACCAAGCCAGTAAGCACACACCAATTAGCTGACACAGTTAACTTGACCCTAACCTGAACCCAATTTGTTGGTGTCCCTAACCCACTAGGGCAATTAACGTTCTACTCAATTTTAATTAATGGGCTGGGATCGATATGCTGGTTGGTGATTTTTGGGCTAGGGACAGGTGATGAAATCCTGACCCTATGTCAAATTGATGCCCTTAATTTGATTTCTCATGAAATGAATGAAATGCAAAGGTGCTGCAGAAGTGTGTTGCAGTTTGAAAGTGGTGTGGAAAACGTGATGAAAAAAATGTCCAAAAATTCTAAAAAATTCATAGAGGACTCCTAACTTATATGTTTCAATGCAGGTGAAAGGAATTTTAAAAATAAAATATGTATTACTCTAAGCAGATCCTACAATTTAAGATAAATAAAAAGGACATAACAGAACCCTAATGACAGTGTCGAACTGCAGAAATTTTTATTTTTTTTATAATTTTTTTCTGATGATGAAATTTAATATGGTGATAACTGACTTAAAAAGGAACAAGAAAAAAAATATTTTAATAAAAAATTAGTGACTTTTCTTTGGATCTGCAGACGGATTACAGTAAACAGATGCAAATTTTCAGAAAACAGAACCTAATCAAACAAGTGCAATGGCTTACCCAAATTTCAATCTAAAAAACTCACGTCCGGCTAGGGGCTCATTATTCCCATGGGTCGTGACAGTGTACTAGAGTACACCCGCTCAGGAAGCGTGAATTTTAGATCTTGCTTGGATTTAAAGAAAACTATTCTACCCTAATGCAACCATGCTCTGATACCAATTTGATGCGGCACACATATGATTAATGTTTTGAATATGGTGCTTGTAGAGCAATGAAACCTAATTACACTTAGCATTGTACTCATCTTAATAAGATTTAAGGATTACATGAAAAGGGACTATTACATGATTAGACACAACTCTAAAAATAAGAAGGAAGAAGATCTAGACAATAGGGGCTAATGATTGAGGACTTACCTTAATGAGTTTTCCAACCTTCCTATGATTCAAAACTTGAAACTACTGATGCTCTGGACTGGAGAACTTGGATAACAGTGATCAGAACCCTGGACTTGGGCTTCAGCTTGTTGGTTCATTGTCAAGGGGAACCCTGTTCACAACTCAAGGACTTCGAAGGACCCTACAATGAAGATCAAAGTTAAGGTTGAAGGATGCAAACATAAAGAAGGGATGGGAGAACTTGTGAACAAAGAAAAGATAGTTGAGAAGATCTGGCCGACTCCAATGCCTTTGCCTTGAGCTTGGATGATGAATTTCTAGGGAAGAGAGTGGCTTTGGGCGTGGAAGAAGAAGATAGGAAAAATTTCACACATAAAACTCAAGACAACTTCACTTCAAACTTCATTCATTTCCAAAATCAATCTCTTTTACAATGGACGTCCAAGGATTTTAATAGCCTCACAAAGCTAGCTTTTGAAATTTAAAAACTTTCCAAATCGAGAAGGATTACAAGGGGGGTTGGAGGATTTGGTGGAGAGTTTGGAGGGATGTGGAGGGGGTTGGAGGATTTGGTGGAGGACTTGGAGGGATGTGGCCAACCTCCTTGAATTTGAATCTCCCTTGTTGGCGCCCAAAGGGTGATGAGGTGGCTGGTGAAGTTGCACCTGATGACGTGGCATGGTGAGGTGGTCTTCTACTTGGATAAGAATGACATGTGGCGCCCAGTGGTCCTAGTTGATGGTCCTTTTCTCTTACTTGGTTGATGTGTCTTCTCTTCTTCATGTGGTCAATTCTGGGGTCTAGAATTTGAGTCTTGTTGCTTGCTTTCATGGCTTTAAGACTTGATTAGACTTAACTCAACTGAATTAGACTTAACTCAACTGAACTGACTTGACTGACCTAGACTTTAAAACTTGAAATGGATTTACAAGAAATAAAATTTTAAAAGTAATTACAGAACTCAATAAACACTCTTGATTTGAAACTCAAAATTAATTACAGGACTCTTGAAAAGGAAATGACTCTTAAAAATAAAATATTTTTGAACTAAAGGATATAAGGTAACCTAATTATCTTCGATCCAAATTGGGATAAGACTAATCTTGTTGGAGTGAAGTTTCTTTCGACTTCTGGTGTCCACACCACACCCATGACCTCGCCGACGACGGCCTCACCCGCGACGACGCCGCGATCACCGCCGCCTGGCTGGAGAGCCTCTTTGCCGCGCTGCCCGAGCTCGAGGACCTCGCCCTCGCCTCTCTGCCACAACGTCCGGGACACCGGCCCAGCATTGGAGGCCCTCGGGCGCAAATGCCCCCGGATCAAGTCCCTGAGCTGGGACACTTCCACAGCGTCTGCAAGGCCGTATGGCTGCATCTCGACGGCGTATCCCTCTGCAGTGGGCTGGAGACACTCTCCATCAAGAATTGCCCTGATCTGACGGACGCCAGTCTCGCCACCATCTCCCGGGGCTGCCACAGACTATCCCGGCTCAAGATCCACGGATGCGGCAAGATCACCGAGACCGGGGTCAAGAATCTGGCCAGCATGCTCCGGTCCACACTTGGGGACGTGCGGATCTTGGGCTGCCGGCAGCTCGACGCCGCCCAATCCCTGCGCGCCCTGGAGCCGATACGGGACCGCATCGAGCGCCTCCACGTCGACTGCGTCTGGGTCAGGCCCGAGCTCAAAGAGTCATATGAGGACTCGGCTAAAGCCGCTGCTGCTAACTCCGGCGATCTTGAAGAATCTGAGAAGCAGGAGATTTCAGACGAATTGAGGAACAATAAATGTAGGCAAGAGCAGCGACGGCTGCAGTGGTTTCTGGTGCCGGATATGGGAGCGGCTCCACCATCTATCAGTATGGGTGCCGGCCGGTGAAGTGCTGAGCCCCTTGGTGGACGCTGGACTGGATTGCTGCCCCGAACACGAAGAGATTTGCATCAAAGTGGAATGACTACTGCAGGACCTGCCCCAAGCCGGTCCAGCGAGTATTCGGACTGAGCTCCCTATCCCGCTACCCTCGGCTGGCAAAGATGAAGCTGGATTGCGGGGAGGCGATCGGATATGCACCGACTGCGCCGACCGGGCACATGGATTTGAGCTTGCGGGAGATGTTCAACCTTAATGGGATCCAGGCCTTGAACCTCCACGAGCTCGACCACTGGCCGCCGCAAGACAACGAGGTTAACAAGAGAAGCCTCTCCCTTCCGGCGACCGGTCTGATCCTGGAGCGTCTATTTCTGAGGAAGCTTTTCATTCATGGAACTACCCACGAGCACTTCATGGGGTTCTTTCTCTCGATGCCTAATCTCAGGGATGTGCTGCTCAGAGAAGATTATTATCCGGCGCCAGAAAATGATATGAGCACCGAGATGATAGTGGATTCCTGCAGTCGCTTCGAAGATGCGTTAAACGCAGATTAATTCCTGATTAGCAAAACGATCATCTGTATACTCTCTCTACCTCCTCCTCCCGGTAGTACATGCGGAACACAAATGGATACAGAACTGAAGCTGAGTTAATGATACGAATGAATTAAGAGTTCTGGATGCTCTCTTTCAGTAATATAAGTCCTCGAACAATGCTAACGGTCTCAAACAGAGGAGGCTTCGCCCTCCAAAATTAGCAAAATACTGTTATATTGTTAGAATTGCATGAAATGAGTAGAATATAGGTTTTCCCCAACGCATGCTATTTGAAAAGAAAGCACTTTGATTCCAACTGCAAAATTAGCTTTATTTTTTACAATAAATATGCTAATTTACAACTTAAGCCGGCTAGAAATTTGATTCCTCTACCGTGGCTGTACAACAGCCCTTAAATCAAATCAGCAAAGCGTGTACTCGCAGTCAAGCAAGCGGGTGAGGATCTCTTGGCAGCTGGGACGCTTTTCGGGCTCTGCCCAGCAATCTGTATGAAGGAACAAGGAGTCTTGAGCTAGGATCACCAATTTGCATGCAACAGTTTTAGAAGGTTCCGGTTAAACGAAATACCTGAAATAAGGCTGCCGAGAGGGCCTTCAGGGATTTCCAACCGTGTTCCCTTGTTGGCAACTGAATAGACCACCTGAAGGGAAGGGGAGGGGGGTGGGAGGTGTTTAGATTTCTCTTTCCCATAGTATGTTAAAAAGTATAAACGAGAATTTTGACTTACCTGCACTGATGGCACGCCTTGCCATGGTCTGCTTAGAGTGCAAAGCTCCCACATTATCACTCCAAGACTGAAGATATCACATTTTTCTGTGAATGGTTCGCTGCGTATGAGCTCAGGGGCCATCCATTCTGGAGTACCTGCTGATGAGTTATCACTCATAGGAACTTCCGTCATTACTCGTGACAGTCCAAAATCACATATCTTGACTGTCCAATGTTTATTAACAAGACAATTTGCACTTTTCAGATCACGGTGAACTATTTTCATTCGGTGCATGCACATCAATCCCCTATTTTCCAAGAAGAAATTGTCAGATCAACATCACAGTGCAGTTTGACATAAAATTATCTTCCAACTCCAGGAAATATGTCAGCTTGCCTAACGAGTCTCATCATGACTTCAAAACTGAATCTTCAAGGACATGATCACATCCAACTACTAATCAATAGATGCAAGAGACCATGAAATATAAATGATAGAGCAAACTTTGTTTCACAAGTTGCTTAAAGAGTTCTGTTGGCATTGACCAGCAGTGGACACAGAAGTCACCAAATAAACCAAAAGCTACGAAAGAAAATGGTGTCTCAATAACTGTTTCCTGATGTACTATCATCATATATGTTGATTATCAATGAAAACTATGAAATGATGGCCAGGAATGCTACAGAATCGGATGCCAATAAAAAAATCTACTGGTCACACTATGGTCATCAGATAATGCAGTTCCAAAGGACCACATAAACAAAAGAGTAGAAGCAGCTAAGAAAATACAAAGCATAGAGGGGAACTAAAACAAAATACTAATAAAAAGCATGCAATCTGATCGCACCTACAAATATCACGGAGCATTTTCAATCTCCTACGCCAACTGAGCTTCTTTTTCTGGCCACTTGAATGTATTAAGTAATACAAGGATCCCATTTCCATGTATTCAGTAACCATTGACAGGTGAGGAGGCCTCATGCATGCACCAAGGAATAATATAACTGCAAAAATCATTATTGAAAGACCAAGACCTGAATTAGAATTTTCTACCACAAATATATGGATAGAAGGCGTTTATTGCATCACAATTTATTCAAGAATGTCTCAAAACTAATCATCACAGTATGATAAAACATGTAAATTTTCGGGTAGGTCAATACCATTGGGATGTCGAAGGCGGCTGAAAAGAAAAATGGTCATGGTTAGAGAAACTAAAATGAGAACACAAAAAACTGAGTGGCATTTCTAATGATAGCAAAAGGATAGCACCTCAATATGGATATTTCATTGCAGAAGTCTTCCATATTCTCAGCTGTCAAATCTTGCTCTAGAAAAACTTTGATGGCAACATCTGTACCATTCCATATGCCCCGGAAAACTTCTCCAAAAAACCCTGAAAATGGTAAAATACATATGGCTAAATTTTTCTACCTATAAGTTTTACCAAGAAAACCATATTTGTTCAACTCTAACAGAAACATATTGCAAAAAGATGGGAAAGCAGTTTTTTTAACTGCAGAGACAGTTCACGCAATTAATTTTGAAAAAAATAAATTAATTGCAACCATTTTGCAATGCAGTTTAAGATAATGCAACAGTAAGCATGTGAACATACACAAGATATGGTGGAACACAAATTGGCTTTCTCCTCCCTTCCAGTAACAGTGTAGATGAGACTCAATATCTCTCTCCACTGCATAATGGGCTTCTGCCCCTACTACTCCAATGCATTATTGCACCATTCCATCACTTGCTCCTTAATTACAAGTAGATCTAGAAATCCATGTAACTAATCAAATATATGTTTCCCACACAAAGGACTCAATATCTCTCTCCACTGCATAATGGGCTTCTGCCCCTACTACTCCAATGCATTATTGCACCATTCCATCACTTGCTCCTTAATTACAAGTAGATCTAGAAATCCATGTAACTAATCAAATATATGTTTCCCACACAAAGGATGATAAAACATCAGCATGTCAAAGCAAGATAACACTCTTGACAGCTAAGCTAGTAAACTTGGGTACCACTCACGGTTCAACCATAAGCCAACAGTGAACATCTCAGACGACATATTCATATAGTACAAATTCAAGTATTCCCAATGACAAATTTAATTTATCCTCATAAAGAAGGAACATCTTACTGGTTCTTTAATTGAAAATATTTTTTATACAAAATATAAAGAAATTGTTAAAAACTGATTTGCTTGGAGATTTAATATGATCGGTATGCCTGCTAATTTCAGTTAAATCAAACTGAATAAAACAACTCAGCAATTGTAGTATTTCAAACGTATAATTTTTTGCAAATTAAAAACATTACTTGCCTATTCCAACACGTGTGCCAACTGTAAGCTCTGAATATTCAATATTCCATTCTTGAAAAGGCAATAAAGGCTTATTCCAATATGGCGAAGACTTTAAAACTTTGTTCCATGTTGATATCAAGTCTTCTGTACTTAGGAAGTCAGAAACCCCACTTATATCAGAAGCATGACCCCTGAACTCATTGGGAGACGAAGGTAGGGATATTGCCTTCTGAGTTTGCCTTCTTGAAATATTGTATGCCCCAGGCACTCCACTAGACACTTCATCATGACCATCTGAACAATAACTTGGCACCTGAATAACACTAGAACTGGTTACATAGGCAAGCCAAACATCAACACAATGAATCAAGACAGAATTATTATTTCAGAGTCATAAAATACTACAATGCAGCTTTGCAATTCTCCTAAGCAAATAGGCTTTGTAACAGATGTTTAGCTAGCAATAAAAGGCATAATTAGGAAACTAATAAACCATATGAGCATCATATGTACCTTTATGTCACTAATAATAGGCTTTGCAAATCTCCTAAGCAGAGAGGCTTTGTACAGGAAATACAAAACTAATAAAGAGCACAATAAGTTACATTTATCCATAAAAGGAATCATAGTGTATACAAATGCTATTTTAATTTGAATCATGAGATTGAAATACCAAAACTATCTTAGATTTTTAATAAAAAGACTATGCTTTATGGTCATTGGAAGATGGAGTATGTTTGAATATGAAGAAAAGGGAATTATAGAACTATGCCATGAAAAAATTGAGAACATTTTTGTGAGACCCTGTACTGGTATGTGTTTGCTCTTATATCGGTTGTGTTGGGGAGATTTAGGGTACTTATGCAGGATGAAAGAATCCAAATAATATCTTCCGACTATCCTTTTCGGATAAGATCTTGGGTTATCACAAAGGGTATTAGAGTGAACCCAGCCCATGACCCATGTGGACAAAAAGATATGGTAGGGCTGACCACAGGCTGATCATAGTATTTATGATTGGATTTGATTGGGATTGGACATTGGTATTTATGATTGGATTTGATTGGGATTGGACATTTAGCTTGTCAAGCACATTAGGGCCTAAATGGAGGGAGTATGTGAAAGCTTGTGTCAGCGTGTGTTTACTCCCATGTATGCCATGAAGATCTTGGATATTTATATAGGGCCAAGGAACCAAAATAAAAGCTTCCAGCTATCCTTTTTGAATGAGGTCGTGGGCCATTACAATTTGTGCACACAAACAAATGGGACCATCTATAATTTGATGCCATTTCACTGGCATGCACAGGCAAACACAATATGACAGGAATTCTTTCTCTACTCAAATACTAACTTCAAATAGAAGGGACCAAATTAATTTGACTTCTTTATAGAGTGTGGTAACCATTATATAAGTATCTGACATCAACAGGATCGAATCTAAGTGCATTCAAGGCAAACCCAAATGAATGCACAGTGTAACTATAGCATATATTTTTGCCTAAACCACTTTACAAGAACAATAAAAAATGTTTAAAACAAAAATAAACAATCAAATACCAGTTGGAGTTCAAAGTGCCTTCAAAATGGATGATAGCTGCATATTGTGGTTGGAATGAATATACATGATGCTAAAGATAAGGCCTACATTAATGCTTTCAACAATTTTTGGAAGATCTAACACCTTTTGCTCTCCTTGGAAGATGGCAAATTTATTTACCTTAAGGATCGTCCAGAGTATGATTACTCTATGAGCAACATATCACCTAATATTTTTTATCCACTATTTTTAAAGGAAATAACAATTACTACGAACTGCTCATACTAGACATTGAATGTAATAGCACAGATATCCCAAGGCAAGAGAATTTCCACATATTGTCTACAAAGCTTTTGTGATCTTGTTGAGCCTGCAGTTCTAGGCTCTTATTCCATGAGACTCGAGAAATAAGTTGACATGTTCCAGGTAGAGTATATATAAAAACACCAGATGTTGGTTGCATGCTTGTTCAAGAAAGGGATCAAATAAATAAAACGATAAAATTTCAGAAACGATTCTGTAAGAAAGAGATCAAGTAATTTTGTTAATTTGTAGATAATTCCATTATATTGTGTTCTACAACCATATTATTCATCACATCCATGAGAAAATTATTAATGTAAAAGAAAAGGAGAATTTTCCTTACTCAGAATACGCACATTTTCTGGTGAATCAACTATGTTGTTCTCATTTTTTGAATGCAAACTAGAATTCTCATCTCTCTGGTCATGTAAAAGACGACTTTGCTTCAATTTGTCATTCATTGCTCGAACAGCCCTGGATAAAGGAAAAATTGCATCATGTATGCTATGTTATAATAGACACTAGGAGCTGGCTTAACAAGTTTCACATCTTGCTTCCACAAATGCATGCCTAATAGTAGAGTGTTTCTCTTATCAGCTTCATGAACAATGGTCATGAATTTAAGATCCTAGTTACATTAGAATTTTTAGAAGAAATCTTCATTAGTCCTGGAATTATCATCAATATTTCATAAATTTGTCATGCCCTAATGAAGAGAGTTTTGTAGCTATAAGATTCTTTTTTTTACTGATTAATTGTTCATCTACTTTTTTTTACTGATTAATTGTTTGTCTATTTTTATTCATCATGTTATTCAAATTCTTTGTGTATCATTTATTAAAAAAGCAGATTTCTTTCAAAGACTTCTAATATGTTAAACAATCATGATTGACCTCAAGTTCTCAACATTACAAACATCTAAAGTTGATCATTTTTAATATCTTGGCAAATTTATACAAAAATGATGAGGCAAATGAAAAATATTTTTTTGGAAAGAGGTAAATGAAAATAATCAAGATAGAATAGGCTGGATGTAGATGTAAGGGAGATGTGCAATAGAGTGTTGTTCTATGCATGTGTATGAAAATTACATAATTAAACAGGACACTAAGAAGTGCTTTATGATGTTATTTGGTGCATGCAGCAAATAAGTAGATCTGAAGTTAGATGAGTAATAAAACAAGGGGAAAAAAATTAACATAAACATGCTATGTAGAATAAGCCAAGTAGTTAACTAAAATGGGTAGAATGAACAAGAATTAAGGACCTATTCTTTGATGGATAAATATCATGAAAAAATTGGTTAACCTTTCTATTGACCAACTTACCCATGTTCTCATGCTTCCTATGGGTGGGAAAGTTTTCAGCATTTATCCATGAAAATAGGAAAAAAGTCTTACCTACCTGGGAGGTAGATAAATCATTTCCCTATCACCAATAAAATAGATATTTTATTTTATTCCTAAAATACCCCTAACCCTAATATTATATTATACTATCATTATATGATATAATAATATAATATAATATAATATAACATATCATATCATGTCATATATAATAGACACTATATATAATATATAGTATAAATAATATATGTCAAATGGGAACAAAGGAAAAATCTATGAGGTAAACTAGCAAATGGTATGTCGGCCTTTGGATGACCAAGATCTAAGCATTCAGCCTCTTTACTTAACAAACCAAGCATTCCAAAATAATATCTAATATAATAATATATAAGAATATTTATATATTATTATAAATATTATATATATACAGACAAAGGATATTATGGAAAATATGTATAGATCTTACCAACCTATCCAAAAAAGTAGTAATGCAAAAGAACATGGGTAACAATTTCCATAGCTACTTTCCAATGCATAAAAGAGCAGGGATAAATTTTTTTTTGTCTAAGTGTTTCTTGGGAAACCCTTTTCCAGGAAAATATAGATTCCCAAGTTTTTTACCCCTGCCAAAAAATAGGCCACACAAGAGATGGTCTTGTCAAGTGCGAATGCCATCAATGGCCTTAGCAAGAAAGGTATCGATTCAGGTCAACAGGTCTTGAAAACCAAGAGTTGATTGGCACAGAATTGCTGGATGCAATTGGATAATAATGGGATGTCAAGGCAACTAGATGGAAATAGTTAAAGGTACAAAAAAACTCTATGAAAGAGGACATAACCTTAGATAGAAACAAATCACTGAACATGATAAGATATGAATTAAAAATGATTAAACCTATCAATTATCATAGAAATACATGACAACTTCTCAAAGGAATTTGTAACTGACAACACAACAATACTAAGTGACTGAATGGTAAAGTTATAATACAATGTGAACAAGATGCTCGTAGACCTCATATAAAAGGAAGAATTAGAAGATCCATATTACAGGTGAGTTTAAGGATGAACCATGGAAAGTAGGCTTTGCTCCCTTGGAAATGCCACTCAAGGATTTCTCCACCGACCTGATAAGGTATTGGTACAGTATGTCGGCTCAACTTAGTACAATACCACATGGTACAGCTGTAATCTTGCCTGTAGTGGCATACCATGTATTGATGTAGGAGTG
This sequence comes from Areca catechu, assembly GCA_021397845.1. Classification (NCBI taxonomy): domain Eukaryota; kingdom Viridiplantae; phylum Streptophyta; class Magnoliopsida; order Arecales; family Arecaceae; genus Areca; species Areca catechu. The sequence continues at coordinate 176,647,620 of CM038042.1, forward strand.
TCCCTAATCAACCTGACCCATGACGGTAAAAGCCAATACAGGGTTCAGCACCAAGACTGAAAACCTTAATGCAGCTAAAGGAAACCAGTTTGAGGTTTTGTACACTTAAAATATATTCTTTGGTCAATGCAAGGACCGTTTAGGCTTGTGAAATAACAAAACTGAATATAATAGTTGCCCATCATCAATATCACAACTCGTCAAACAACAATAAGCCTTGTTATTAATAGTTCTGCGCATGGAGACCGTTTAGGCTTGTGAAATAACAAAACTGAATATAATAGTTGCCCATCATCAATATCACAACTCGTCAAACAACAATAAGCCTTGTTATTAATAGTTCTGCGCATGGAGACCGTTTAGGCTTGTGAAATAACAAAACTGAATATAATAGTTGCCCATCATCAATATCACAACTGGTCAAACAACAATAAGCCTTGTTATTAATAAGAAAGTATTTTAACTCCTCATATCTGCCATGAAAAAATTATAGAACAAAATGCAATAAGTATAGGCAAAGATCATTTTGAAAACAAAAAAAAATTGAAACATATATATAGACAGATACATACACTCCACAAATGATAATAAATTAACTTCAGTTTAAGTTTTTAACCTTTAATGTAGTTTTATGAACGTTGTTATTGTTGTTCTTTCTGTATGCCTACAATAATGCTCATTAATTTTATGAGTGCTTTATCTATGGGGATATTGCCCAACAAGGTATGTAATGCACTACCCTGCAGTGATCTCCTGCTCGTTTGCAGCCAAACCTCATGCATTAGGGTATCACAGACCTCTAGCGACGGGTCCACTTGAGCTGGAAATCACTCTATCAAGCTCTTTGTATTATTTACGAACATATCATGAAAAGTTATTTCTTTATATCCAATCAGCACTGTTGCTGAACTCTATGTGCTATGCCTATGTCAAACTTGTTCTTATTGGAATCTTGTAGTTTCCACAATTACTGTTAAGTTGTCAGGATGGCCTGACAAACTGGAGGCTGCAGTTAATGGACTTTTAGCCTGACAAAAAAGGTGTTCTTAAACACATGCTTCCATCATTAGGTTCATATTTCATCCTTTGGCTTCAATCTTAGATTTGTGGGGATTTTTCTTCCTTGGATGGCTATCTACATCTCCCAAAACTGGCATCTATCCATGCCTGCCTAAACTCATCAATTTCCACCAAACATTTTCTAGTTATCATGTATATTTCCTTTCATTATGTTGATCTTCATATAACATCTTCACTTGCTCCGTAAAATTTTGGGTTTTTAAAATAATAATATTTGGGATTTCTTTGCCAAAAGAGTTGTGCTAGTCCCTTTTGAGCATTCTATTTTCTCATTTCCTCACTGATGAGATATTTAAGAGACACTTAAGCCTGATGGATCCGTCGCTCTGGATCTTACAAATTCCTGTGCTATGAATAAGATCAACTCTTATTAGTTGGTTTCACTTAGTTTTTATACTAAATGTTGCTTCAGCCTTCATTGCCTTTCAGTGTCTCCGATAAACTTTAGGCAACCCATTGTCAAAAATCACTTAAGACAATGAGGAACACTCTTCTCCCAAACAAATACTTGATACAGTGGGCGGGATTCATGTTACTTGTCAGGCATAAAAATCAATGTTCAGCCTTCAAAGAAGTGATGAATAGGGTCATCTTGATGGCTTGATGCATGAGCAAGCCTCCTTTATAACATCTAAAATCACTTACGACAAATCAGTATCATTCTTCACCTCTACATCCAATTACAAATGACAGAAATAATAAGCAAGTGGAACCCCATATTATGACCACAAGGGAACCCTATTTCCACCCTCAACATGTCCCTAATCAATTGCACATCATGTCAGATTGGATCTACCTTATAAGCCTCCATAGGTAGTTGAAAGGCGCTCATGTGGACAAGGCTTTCTACAATTTCCCATTTTCTTGATAAAACAAGTTTTTAATCTAGGTGTTACAAATTTTTGAAAGTCCAGCCATTACTTGAAGCTGTAGGATTTGTTGAATCTCCATGATAAGTGCTCAACTAGAGCACAGCCATAATTTAAGCCACTTAACAAGCTAATCCTTCAACCAAATTCATTATCCTGCCATAAGACTGTCCTGGTGAATGTGAGCTACCAAGGAGACTTGCACATGCCCTTCCATGCAGGGTTTTTTGAACCAGAACTAGACCCTGTTCCAGCCGGTTGGCGATACGAATCAGTATGGCCCATATGATACCAGATTGGTGCAAATTGACACAAAAAAAAAGGAGGAATGAACCGCGGAGGAGGAAAAGAGAGAAAGAGAGGAAAAGAGAGGGAGAGAGAGAGGAGGGGAGAGAAGGAGGTGGAGGTGGTAGAGATGCCAATGGTGGCCACTAGAGGGCCACAAGGGCCACCATGGCTCCGCGTCATTCGTGAGAGAAAAACAAAGAGCAAGTGGGGGGAGGAAAAGAAAAGGAGGGAGGGGATGGTAGTGGAGAGGCTACTGGAGGATCTCTAACTGGCTGTCGTGGCCACTAGACGGTGTAAACGCCACCCACGGCTCTGCAATCACCCCTATTTCACCGGATTTTTTTTTTAAAAAAGCTCAACCACTATGAAGCCGACAATGAGTGTGCTGGCTTCATTATGGTTGGGATTTTTTTTCAAAAAAAACCCGATGAACAAGGGCTATCACCCATGTTCCACAATAGCAATTCCGCGGGAGCCTTTTCCACCACCCGGCAACCACCTAGCAACCCTCTAGCACCCTTTCCCCTCTCTCTATCTCTCTCGATTAGAGATCCTAGCGGAGGACGTGGAGTCTCGGAGGCTTTCGCAACCCTCTGGTAGCCTCAACGAGCCACCACCAGCCTTCGACGACATCGTCCGCCATTTCCCTTCCCTCATCTGTCTTCCTCTCACTCTCTTGCCCTCTCTTTCCCTTTCTCGTCCAGTATTCTGCTTTCGACGTCAAAACCGTCCTAGTTTGCCACCGGTATGATTCGAAATGCTCCAAACTAGCCTGTTCAATCTAGTTCAAAAAATCCTACTTCCAAGTATTATTGTTGTTAGGCTATTTATGGTCATCTTGTTTTCTTCTTCAAATATATGACTTGGAAAAAATACCTCCTTTAACTTTTAGATTCAAGGTTCCCTGTTTCAGTACCGAACCCCATACCAGTACTATCTTATTACAATGCTGATACATTGTATAGTACGAGATGGCGAGATGTACCAAGTGTTAGTACAGTACAAAATAGCGAGGCATACTGATTGTTGAGATAGTACGAGACTACATACTAGTTCGATATTAATATGGTACAATATGTCCAGTACTGTACCATATTGGACAATACGGTGAAACTTGGTTAGGTTGCACTAATTATAAAAATTTTGCCCATGTTAGAGAAGCCCATTTGATATGCCTAGAGAAGCAAGCACATACACAGCATTGACAGCAACCTTCATTGCTGTTGTTAGAACTAAGATAACCTCCCCTTGGGTGTTCTAGTTCCTTGTTCCTAGCTAACATTACTCTACTAGGCAAGCAAAAGCCTAACACATGAACCCAAGACTTGGTATGTAATTAAAGCCTCTCCAATAGCTTCACTGTTGCACTCTCTGTCATGTGACCGCATTTGATATTTTCCTGTCAACCTAGATAATAAAGTTTATGCTCATTACACAACAAAAAAATGTCTCTCAATCCTCCAGCTTGAAAAATCTCATGGTTACTCATTTCCAAACATATAGGCAAAAATTTTATGCAATCTGAAGAAATGAAAAATCATCTAAATAGAAGAATATACTATCAGAATTAATCAATAAACAAGCTTCATCTAATCTTCTTTGACAACGGGATCAGAAGACCAAAAAAATACATACATGAAAAGGAATATATATTCCTAAATGAGATGACCAACGAAATGAGGATGCAAGAGAATGAAAGGAGAAGATCTATCATAAATAAAGTGCTTCCAAACATTCATAGTTCTGATGTTATACAGACACACTAAATAAGCAGAACTTTATCCAAAGCAAACACTAACCTGACAATGTCATCCCCAATCTCAGGAGTGATGCTAATGCTTCTTCTTCGTGCTCTACGAACATTAGATGTTGGAACACCATCTGACCTGTATGCCAACAAGGAAACAATTTAAATGGGTCCAATAATCCATGGGAAAACTCCACCTACTTAATAAGATGCCAGGTGTGGAGGTACAACCTCAAGGCATCAGTAGACATTTATATTAGTCCATTTGTCATAAAGACTATTTTTATTGCTAATCTGTCACTTGTGCTTAATACTTAGGATAGACAACTATTAGTATGCTCTTTATTCACTTTCTAAAATCATGATTAAATTAAAAAAATGACCAGTGAAGATAGGTCTGCAAAATAAAAACTCTGAGGCCACATTTGGTAGAGGGGATAACTTTTGGAGGGTTGTCCCCTCTATTGTTGATGGGGTAATCTATTCCATGGAATATTTTTTCTTGGCATTTAGTTGAAGGGATAAATGGAGGATAAATGGTGGAATAAGTGAATGCATTGGTTTTCATGATTACTTGGATTTTATATCACAAGGACAAAATTGCCCTCCAATTTTTTTGGTATGTTTTAAGAGTGGATAGGGGCAAGATTGTAAGAGGGAGGGGTAAATTTCCCCTATTCTGAATAATTCTACTTTGCCATTTTGGCAGAATAGAATTTCTGAATAAGTCCAATTTTGGACATACCCAAATACGACTATTCAATGGTCGTTCTTGAGAAATGCAGCATGAATGATCAGTAATCCTTCAGAGAAAAATGTCACTGTAGTTAAGCATGTAAGAAATAGAACTATATTGTGCTGATTCTAGTGCAATGTTTTAAATTCATATTACTTATCTCTTTCACTTAATAAAAGATGTAGATATTTTCTACATTGTCATCTCCTCCCAAATCAAGTGGCAATCAATTTGTCTGTTTTATTTTATCATTAAAAAAACAAGTATTTCTTGCAGCATTAATAAATGTCAGTTCTGGAAAATATCTTTATTAGGTAATCAATAGCAAATCCCTCTCCAATCATCCAAGACCAGAATTTGTTGTGGTGGGTAAATATGTGGCTTCCTTTTTATGCTAGATCTAGTCTCATTAAAGACATTCAAATATGGGATGACGAGATAAGTTTAGAATTCTCTAGAAAGTTATATCAAAATTAGTGTTGAGTATACAACTGAAGTTTGTATTATCGAGTGTCCATACTATGAAAAAGTCCTATAATAGACATGGACATGTTAGCATTATAATTAAATGTTAAATAAGTACAGGTAGTAAGAACTCATAACATCCAAGTCTATGTTCTGATTGGCTTCTAGGATAAGTAAATATAAACCCCTTCTGTAATTATGCTTATATTACAAGGATTGGTAGATTGACATGAAAGGGGAACTTCTTTTCTGGAAAAAAAATGCCAAAGGCCATAAGCTATTTCTCAGTCTCAGACTGCTTAATGATTGACTTCATTAAAAATTGTCTTAGAATTGTTCCTACAAACTCTATCCAATAAGTAAGGTGACTCACATTTTATTCATTCTTCAACTTCATTGACAAAAATTGTTTTAGAATTCTGTATCTTTGTATTATCCAACTCTATTGCAAATCAATTGGCAAAAGCAGTGAACCAAGAGCTAGGTGTAGTCACAGACAAGTAGCAAAGTGTCCAGATAGTAATGGGCCAAACAAAAAGAACTTCACAACCATGAAATCCTACAGTAGAACCTAAATCCTTGGTAGAAAGAAACTTCTAGAGTGTCAAAATGACTTTTGAATCTCGAAAGATACTTCCCCTACACCTGCTTCTCGAACACTTGCTTTTCTTTTTTTATATTCACCTTTTTTTATAAAAAAACAAGTGATCTGCTTCAATGCACCCAGATCTACATCCATCCACTTTAGGTAACCAAGAGGAGACTAAACATGACAAACACAACTGCTAGATTTATAAGGGTCTGGAGGTGACAAAAAAAACCTGTGCAATCTAATCCATGCATATAAACACATGTATTAGTTTAGAAATCCAGTTTAGTTGGTGTTTTTAGGTTGTTTAAGATATCTTTTAGTAAAATAGGAAAAGTAATCAAGATTATTAGGTTTTCTTCCCTTCTTATTTTTGAATCCGTAAATGAGCATAATGAAATTCTAATGGAAGAAATTTTACTTCTTTCCCCCTCACATTATCCTTTTCTTCTCTTTCTCATCTTAATTCTTTTGAGATCTCTCCCATTTCTAATATTTGGAATAGAGCTTGAGGCATCCTTCATCAATCTTACAGCAATATTGCTACAAGAACTGAAAACTTCTTTCAATTTCCTGCATCAGTTTACAATCTTCCAGTACACACCACTCTTTGCGATCACAATTTTCAATCCCATGCACACAAGTTGTTAAGGTTGTATCAAAGATATTGCTATGACCAGTAAAAGCGCATCAACTTGGTAATTGAAATTTAACATATAGTTGACACAATGACTCCAAGCATCTATGGTTCAATAGATAAACAGATGACAAGAATATGCTAGAAAAGTTCATTTTCCATCTAAAAAAGATATATGGAATGCAAACAAAATGGCTCTTTTTAATATAAATAAAAAAAGAGTAATGCTAAACAATCATGACAAGAAAGTTTCGCTTTTAATATCAAGACATCATGTTACCTCGATGTAGCTTCATCATCAGCATATTCCCTAAATGAATGTCTAGAATCACTAAGCATGGATCGCCCCCGAGCTCTTGTTAAGGGATGTTCTGGACTGCACAAGGAAATAAAGATGCATCACCGGAGTAAAATGCTTAGGTACTAAATACTAAAGTCAGCGACTTAGCATTATAACATTAATGTGCATGAAAAAAGAAACTTTGTGCAACGAGATAAATGACCTGCGAGACATCATGTTATCAAGACATTCCTGTAAATATCTAAATCATATCAAAAAGAGGAATGAATAAAGCAATACTGTCATAGTGCTGAAGTTTCCAAATTGGTAATATAATATATAAAGGCCTCATGAAGCTGAAATTTTTGTTTCAAAAGTTTTGTTCCCCAACCTAATAGATCAACGTGTGTGACAGTAATCATGATGATATCAAAATAGTGAATCACTCCCAATTTGAAGGGATCCAGACTTACTAATTTGGCATCTAAATGAGTAGACCTCTCTCTCTCTCTCTCTCTCTCTCTCTCTCTATATATATATATATATATATATATATATATATATATATATGGTAAACGACCGCATGGTGACCGCATAGGCCGTATATGAACCAGATATGCAAGTGCATTGCAATGTTGCAGTTATTATTCTCGTTATTATTCTCAAACAATTTGAAAATAATAATATATATTAAAAACAATGATGACCAAGATTTTAAATCCTGTCGGATAGGGGCTCTCTTGATTTTTCCATAAAACAGGATCGTTGCTATCCCGCCCCATCCTGATACTTGGAACAAGGGATGCCCTAGGACGTGCCGATCAGAATGCAAGGATAATGACGGGACAGACATATCCTAATACACAGGAAGTCCTGTAGAACACCTACCAGGACTTTAATCCTTGATGATAACAACAATAGTAATGGTGATATTTTTATGATAAAATAAAACAATAATAATAATAATAATAATAATCATTAGTGCTTATTGCTTGGTATATGATATCTAGGAGCAATAATTATCATAAAAATGATTACTATTTTAGAATTGCTAATATGCATGGGCTCCCCTGAAACCATATCCATATCAAAACTAACCATCAGTATGCGCTTGCTTCCCTTGCTTGGGGCCCACATACAAGAGGGCTCCTATATGTGGCTCCATAATGCTAAGCGGGCTCATATATAAGATATAATACTGAGCAAGACCTATATGAGGCCACACAATATTGTGGACCACCTTTCACTCCATTTATTGTATGATTGCATATGGTAATTGGAAATAGGCCATTGTGCAGTCAAGAGACTGCATACACACATAGAAACATCGATACAATGTGACAACAAAGTATGAAGTTCGATGTGATGGAGTTCAATGTCATAACTGCAAACATGCACATGCAGGGTTGTGCACATAAGCATAAAGATTCGCATATTACATACATAATCATAGCATAATAACTGTCAGAAGCAGATATTTTGTATTTTAAAATAATACATGATTAACATGGAAGTGAAACAAGATTAGCATGCTTGGGAACATGGTTCATCATACCAAACCGTACCACTTCGTAACAAGTGTACCATACTGATAGCAAACTAATACTCAATACGAGAGATGTACCGAGCATTGGTACCATGGACAACCTATACCAACACAATACCCCTATGGTACTGGTACAGGTACCAAAACTGGTACTGCAAACCTTGTTCAAGAATGCATCATGCAAGACTGGAACCTGGAAGTGGTACTACTGCATCAATGTCCAATTCATGTTGGATTCAAAACAATTAAGTTTGCATTATTGCATAAAGCCCTAAAACTTCTGCAAGCATGGGTCTGATGGGACATTCATCATGTCATCAGGAAAGTCAGATAGTGGAAGTTAAAATTTGCCATTCAAGAGCAACCATGCTCTTGACTCAATTAGCCAGAAAGTTGTATTCACTTATTAACTGGTTTTGCAGTTTCAAATTTAATTCTTGGTCATGGTAACATAACTCTTTCGTACTCAAAACATTATGCACATTTAGAGGGTTTTTGGTAAAAAGGAATATTTCCAGATGTCACTTTCAATTAAAAAGGAAGAAACAAGGAGTCAAGGACAATGTTTAGTTTTTCTTTGGAATTTCTGAAAGCTTCAATGATATAGTTTTCATGCAAGGAGTTGTACATACTCGCTGCAAGCTACAAACAATTACCAACTTATTGATGAGGCAACACTTGAAGCATTGTTGTATTTTGTACAAGAAATCCCTCTATGATGTGTCATGATGTAAATAGAAAGTTGAGGTGTTTGTCTATATAATTTTTAAGCTTAAACAGATTACATATTTCAATTTTGGATGGCACTTGAAAAGACAAAACACTCATGGGTATCACTCCATTTTCTTGTGTAAGCATGCAAGACAACTGCAAATTATAAAAGCTGAATTTTCCAATTATTTTTTGTTACCATCAGCCAAAATAATCATCTTTCTTTTTTCTTTCTCTCTCCTGACCTGCACTACATTCTCGATTTATATTTACTTCTATTCTCTCCTTTCCACCTTTTCCTCTTTCTTAATCATTCTACCTGTCATTCCTCCATTAGTTAGCTCTTTATTGGTTCATTATTTTAGTGAATCCAAAAGGTGAATCCAACTAATCAAAGCAAGTTTTTTTTTTTTCTAATTAACATACTTCAGAATGTATCTGAATATTGAACAAATGAATCAAATCCAAAAACTCTCAAATTGTTCTTGCCTTCTTGTTCTTCCACGAATTGATCATTCTAGCTTCCACTGAGAGCATATGCATCAGGAAAATATTAAAAAATTAATAAGGATCTGACATCCTTTACTGATATTGTAGCTGTCACTACCAAGACAATATAGAATCTTGGGCCTATTTTATCATCAAATAAACACTTCACAACATGACAATCTGTCCTTGATACTTCATAATGCCAAGACTATGACAATGATAAATTTCCTTGACAGCTCATAGCACTTGTAGGCTTTCTAGCAGATATCAACTTCAAGTATTTAGTAACTCCAATCAAATATAACTAGTAATAGCTTTAAACACAACTAACTAATAAAGAAAAAAAACTATCACAATATCATTCTTAGGTAGAAATCAAAATGCAATATTGTCATATGGCATAGAACCAATATCTGATTTTTGACAACAGGAAAGAATAAGAAAAAACTTCATGGCAGAGTTCAAAAGAGAGACCTTGAACTAGCAGTGCGCTGTTGCTCAGCAACAGCTTTCTTCCTGCCACGCCTCCAGAAAGCATTTTCAATGTTAGGTACACTGTGTGAGGAACTGATAAAATCATCCAGTCAAAAACTACATCAGTGGTCATCCTATACCATATACAAATAAGAACAGAAAAAATATAAATATAAATCCCTGTTGTATGCCTGCTTTATTCTATAATGAAACCACCCAAAAAGATGAAAATAAATCACTGAACTAAACTTAGGTATGTTCTACACTTTGACAAACTACACTAGCAACAGTACCTTAACTTTCCCTCCACAAAAGTTCTTGATTTCAGCATGATATTCCGCAATGAAGAATCAGCTGCATTTAGTGACAACTCCATTCTCCGCTGGTACAAAGATCGGAAGTTTCCATCTTGGTCTTGACTGCAATATTAGAGAAAAGTTTAACTGTCTGCAAAAAAAATGTATTGCAAACTAATGCAGTTTAGTTTTGCATAGTATAGGGCATCATTGCTGCAAAATCTACTCAGATGAGAAAGTATCAATAGTAGAACAATGCCATCAACACTAAAAGCAAAAAATCAGAACAAATGGTAACATCCACACACATAAATCCCTTTCATATTTGATTACTGGTCTGATTATGAGTCATGAAAGTAACAGATAACTGCATTAAATTGGCAACCAATTTAATAAAATATGCACTCCAAAAATATTGAACTGCACATGCACATTCTGTAAATGAAAAAAAAAAAAAAAGCTTACCAAGTCAAATTTACTTTTCAGTTTCAATTCTGTCAGCAAACATTTGCTGCATATATATACTCTAATAGTACATAATGCGAGGCATGAACTACTGATCACTGATCAAATTAAAGTTTTAGCAACAGTTACCAGCCAGTAGTAAACTCGGAATAGGAGACCACAAGAAATGAATAAAACCAAAATTTACCTACCAGCATTTATTACGTTTCTCATTTCATTAGATCATCTTAACACAAAAGGCAGTTGCATAATATATGATGAAAGGTCATAAAATTCTCATAGAAAACCTATAATGCAATTCATGTACCATGCACCATCTGTTCTGTCATATAAGCCACATAAAGGACTATTGGGTTCAAGAGGAGAATCGCAAGAGTCATAATCAGCTAAATCACTCTCTCCTGCTGCCGAGAAATGAAACATGAAGATAGCCTTGGCTGAGAATGGAATTAATTTTCCGGGAAAGCGCATGAGATCAACTAATGATTCCACTGAATTCAGCACAACTATCGCAGACATATGCTTGTATGAGTCTGTATATTCCACTGATCCATCACTCAGAAGGCCCTGGGAAAGTAAAAACAGATAGTCAGTTACAGAGCATTTCAATTTTGGATCTGGAGATGAACAAAAGAAAAAAATAAGAATGCCTGAAGGGAGACAAAAACTATAGATTTGTGGGTTCAGATGTTTTAAAGTAAAATGAAACATTACCACCATAAGTTTGCACTCAAGACCAATAGAATCTGCAAGGACTTTAAACAGAATTGCTCTAAGCCGGCATGACCCATGCCTTATCTGCCCCAAGAGTTGGATGCCTCGATTTTCCATCAGATGGCATATATCTTCAACTGTAGCTTTTGCAGGACTTAGTTCTGGATTTGGGCGTTTATAGAAGTCAGAAACCTGTACACAAAATTGAAATTAAGCACAAGGAACATTAAGCATATAAAAAACCTTCCATCTTACATGTAGTCACATTCCAACCATGCTGCCCCCCCACCAAAACCAAAAAGAAAAAGGAGAAAAAGAACTCTAATGTCGTTACATGAATGGTCCTAACCTTATTGATGGTAAAACTTTCCAGGGAACAAAATAGAGCATCCTAGATCTGTATTTTCCATGGCTTCCACAATTTTAGACCTAATATAATATATCTTATTGTCCTTGCACGGTAAGCATAATACTATGAATTACTACCATCGAGACTTGTTCAAACTAGTTGGAGCTCGTAAGTGCTATGTCATAATTAAAAATAAGCATATATTATTTAAGTTGAAAAAGGTGCCAGTGATAGTTGAATCAAGTGATGAATTTGGTAATGCTGGCTTCAAAGTTTGATGTCCGCGGAAACAAGAGAGCGTGGACAATTGAATAGTGGGAATTGGGAAAGCTTGCTTCCCTCAAATAGTCATACTCAAAACACCTATAGGGCATCAATGGAAAGTAGGAAAGAATCTTGAAAATACAGGCAGAGATATGGGAAGGAAAGAAGGCAAGAATCAACAAAAAACAAGCAATTAAAAGTCTGTTATTGTGGTTTACTAAAATTTCGTCACCCTAAGAGTAAACAAAACAAGTGTATAGATCATGCTCCAGAGAACAAGCATTAGAGAACTGTTTCCCGATGAGCTAATGGCAAAATGAACTAACCAGACCAGCTATCTTTTTAATCAGTGAAGCAGGATTTGAGTTCAGTCCTTTCACCAGTGCTGTACTCAATTGCTTCAGCATGGAAAGCTTCTTATCCTTTTCAGAATCAACAAGAATGATCTCTGCCTTAAGTGCCAAACCAAGAGAATGAAGCTCATTTGGTGATGGAATAGTGTCGAAAAGCTGCTTAAGCTTTCTATCCTGCATAAATTGAGTTTAGTCAGGCAAAAAACCAGGCTTCAATAGAGCTAAGTCCGATGAATGAAAGGACAAAAAGATAAAGTTTTAGTATAAAAATAGAAGGAAAAAAATTCACAATTTTGTTAAATGTATTGGCTACATATTCAAGGTATGACATTTCACAAGTTGAAAAAAAAATAGGACAATAGTCACTGATATTCCAGAAACATGATATCTATATTATGATAACAAGAGGGATCAGATCGATTTGGCAAAAAAGATGAGATCAAATTTGCAGGAAATTTCAGATGAATATACTAAAAACAAGATTAACATCCTATGTACAATCTTTGTCAACATGTATCATTCATATGTTTTTGCCAATAATAAAAGAGGTGTCAAACAGTTTAACATGCAGAAGTCCATTTTCTAGATCTTCAGCCAAAAAATCATTTGCCTCTTTTTATCACAGAAACCAAAGCATCTTCCATCAACCCAACTATAGGTAGTATCAGACATGAATATGCAAATTATTATTTCTCAAATAGGATATGATCATACGAGCATTTAAATACCAAGATTGAGAATAATGAAAAATAAGCATAACATGGTCAAATTATTCTGCGATTCCATTTCAAAATAGCTGTAAACTTTAAAGCAAGCTTTGATACAACAGTTATCAACATGCCATGTAGTTCCCCCATGAGACCTTACTGGATTTGAGGCACATGCCTGCATCATTTAGAAACTATAATTCAAGTGCCTCAAGACTTACAAGCACATTTGAAAACTTTTTATTGAGGCATCAGCTTCATATAATTCTTTTTTCTTCTTATTGTTAGGTATATAACAGGGCTTGATCACTTTGTGATTTCTTCATTATAATGAGATTAAGCAAATGATAATTGTAATTTTTACTTTTATCTCCATTTTTTCACAGGTTATATAAGGTAAATTACACCTTCACCAATCAACTTTGCCTTAGTTCTATTCAGACCTGCTATAGTTTAAAAATTTTACTTGGAGTCCCTTCAAGTTGCTTGGTTGACCCAATGTCATCCTTTGCACGATTAACTGTCCAGCACCATTACAATGCCATTCCAAATGGCATAAATGCCCTTTCTCTCTTACCCCTTTCACAAAGCCCTTAAACAAGATGGTCCAATCCCTTCACTCCAATCTTCCCTATCAAGTAGTCCTCTAATCAGATCCCGGTGATTATTCAGTGATTCTCTAGGACATGCAAAGCAATTATATCCTAATGGTACATTTAGCCCCAATCAAACAAATAGCCCCCTCTGGATGATGCCATAGGAAAAATGCAATTGAGAAAGTTCAATAATATCGAAAAAAAGAATCTCCCACCTTCTTACCTCCAGTTCCCCTCTTCTTCCTTCTAAATTGATACCCCTCAAACCCCCTCCTGTTTCCCATCATCTTTGCATCTCTCTCCCCCCTCCTGTTTCCCATCATCTTTGCATCTCTCTCCCCCCTCCTCTCTCCCCATGTTTGCTGCAATGGCAAAAACAAAGCAGATAGCTCGAAAGTTAACTGGTGGGAAGTAGACTTGGCCTACCTGGCTTGCTCAAGCTTGAAGCCTTTTGGTTGGCTTGGGCCAAGGATTTAGACCCAGCAGGTTAGGCAAGGCCCAGAAAATAATCTCGTTTATTAAATGGTCTGATCTCAGGCTTGGGGATTAAAGCTCGGCCTAGCTCAAAATTTTTTTAAAACTAGGTTTTGTTGATATGTAACCTTCATAAGAGAAGATCTAGAATCTTATAATTCATTATTTTAGTTAATAAGTAGTGAAATAGCTATTTAAAATTAATTATTCATATTTAGCCTTTTCAATTTTTAAAAATATTTTTTGTATTTTAAAATTTAAAAAAAAATGTTTGATAAGCTCGAGGCTCAGCTCAAAGCCTGAAGCCTAAGGGCTAGGCTTGGGCTTGGAAAATAGGCCTGAGGGCCAAGACTGGCATGAGCCTAAGTAAATTGTGTTAATCATTAGGCAAAGCCCAATCCAACCTAGCCCATAAATAAGCATGGTGAGAAGGCACCCTAAAAGCAGCAAGCAACGAAGGTAGGTTGAAGAAACCCTATAGATTTCAGTGGATGGTGGTGCCGCAAGAGATCTACAAGTACTGGAAGAGCATGAAGCTGCTCATATGAAAGGTCCCTTTCCAGCAACTTGTTCTGAGAGATTGTCCAAGGCTTCAAGACTTCTGCTTCTAGAGCTCTGCCAGCATCACCCTCCTAGAGTCTGCCAAAGCCTATTTAGTTGGGCTTTTCAAGGACACCAACCTTTGCACCATCCACATCCAGTGCAGGACTGTTATGCCAAAGTACATCTAGTTAGTCCGCCACATTCATTGCGAGTGCCCTTTAAAAATCAGAAATTTGTTCTCTTTTTCTTTTTTTAGCATTTTTGGGTTTTCTTCTTTCCCCTTTTTTCATCATCGCCTTTTTGGTGAAAAGGATCTCCATTTTGCTTGCTAATCAAACTATGAAGGAAGTTTCTTAATCTCGGCCCAAGGGCTTCAACATTTTGCCAAAAGACTCTATTTTGCTGATATTGTGTATGATACATGTTCTGGGAGAATGACAGAAGCAATATCAGGTTACCAGGTTTTGGTTTTGGATCCAAAAACTGAAAATGATGATGAGTGCAAATAATTGGGCCTGAATTAAGCCCAACAAATATTTGAATTATATCTGCCCATGGAGTAATATTTAGTGGGCCTAATTTAGACATTGATTAGCTTGAATTAAGGTAGTTTTGATGTAATATGCTATGATGTGATCAAGTTCAGCGATTGTTGGCTATGAGTTTGGTGAAGAAAAGCTAGCATAAACTATATAACAAGGTTGTTAACTCTTTTAATGGTTCCTTTGCATTTTAGCTTCTATTATTAGATTTTTCTTTCAATTTGATTTCAGCATGTGAGAGCAAAAAAGATGCAACATTGTATCGAATTATATTGTTGTTTATTTTGAACAAGTGAAATATATTATTTCTGGAATTGAGGTCAACCATACATAGATATAGTTTGTTTCTAAAATTTCTTTTGAAGAGTGCTCTCTCTCATGAGAACAAATTAACAAACATTGTCTGTGAAACTTCCAAATTATGTAGACCCATAATTCCTTATAATGACAGAGTTTGCACAAAAGCTAAAAGTCGAAAACACACTTGACTGATTAAAGGGAGGATTCCAACTACAAAGATGGTGTTTCCAAGATTAGTTGAATTTTGTAAAGTGGACAGCACATTTTTCAGCGAATAGCATGGATTCAAGCATGGCTCTGCTGTGCACTCCACCAACTGCACCTTGGAAATGTCAAGCTTGGCCTCTCTGTCATGTCCATCGTTTCACTGCCATCAACCTTCCAATGTGAAGCACTGTGTTATAGCTCCAAGAGTTGGGTGGATGAGCTATAGTTCTAACAAAGTGCCACAGCAGACCCATTTTTCACACCCAAATGGTTTTAGGTGGTAGTGTTGCCCTCTGACATCAATCATGCTTTGCTCGCCTTCCATAAATCTTTCCAGCTGGAATTTACATGGCTCTACCCAGCAATTGGGGTCCCTTCTTTCCAATGGCCCATATGTGAATGAGGACCCTTGTGTTCATTTGGATGTTTTACCCATTGATTGTCCAGTCCTCGGTCGACTCTCACTCACTTTGTCCCCTTTTCTCTCCCAAGATCTCCCTCTATTGGCTCCTCTATCTCACCTTCTGAATGCTCTCTTGTAGCGAAGAAAACCTAGTTACATGAAATGGCAATCACATGAGATCATGTGATTTCGAGTTTTCTTGGCACTACAGGCTTTCACCACAAACAAATTGTTGCAAGAGTATTTTGGTCCTAAAAATTTGGAAGAAATCATGTGACAGGCACATGATGTAATTCCTGCAAACCATGTTAATAGAGATAGATAGAAGGATGACATTAGGTCAATCGAGTAATTTGAGAGACCCAGTTAAAAAATTTTAAACTAAAGGGGTATGGTGGAACTCAAGCAAACTCATGAGGGTGGAAGTGTAATTTACCCAAATTTTAAAGTGGTTGTCTCACTTTCACTTTATTGTCGAACTTCTTACCTAGTGTCTTTATTTTCTTCTAGCTAAGTCACAGACCTTCATATGTTAATGAAATTATAGCACTATTTCATCTTATAAGTGTTCCAACCACGACCTTTGTATAAAGCTTAATGATTAATCAAATGTAATCTTTTCTTTCTTTCCAAGACCACTATACTCCTGACAACCAATGGAAGTATCAAAACTAATAATGCACCAAGAGTGGAAAAGCCTAGATCTTTATTGCAAGAAGCTTCGATTCCATGCAAACTTTTAAAAAAGAAAAAAAATTGCTATCACTCTTGCTCCCACATCAGCTTCTTATTGCTTGCATGCTGTTCAATGTTTATACCACTAGTATCTAAAGACTGATAGCAAGAGATGATGTGGCAATTGAATTGAGAAAATTGCTTCATTGGAAAGAAACTCATCAAAATTCTCTGAATACAAATTCCACATCTATAACCAGCACCAAAATTCTCCTTCGCACTGATACAAGTACCATGCTCAGCACTAGCATGCATGCTATAAAAGGTCCACCAAAGTGCAGGGTCAAAGCTATGATGGCAAAGGGGGTGGCGGCCAAGGGCTATTATTATGTGACTTAGAGGATCAACTAAAAAACTGAAGATTGTTCGAGATGTTTATCAGGGGGAAAAAACTCAATATCCTCACAGCATTTTTGACCTAGTTATTTATTTGAGGATTCAGGAACCTCATAAGGTGGATGGAGGTGTATGGTATATGTATGATGCACTTGAGGCATAGAAGATAACTTTTCCATAATTAAGCAAAAATGGGTAGAGATGAGCACAGAACCTAGTTCCATCTATGCAAAATTTTGGGGTAAGAAACATAATAATGGAAGGCACAATGAAATATTGCAAAAAGCTTAGGCTTCAATGCAAAGATGGCACTCCAAACAGGTGCATCAACTTGTGGAGGATCCTTTCCCAGACCCGAGCCACTATCTCCCTTTCTACTTCCTCATGGTAGGGTCACTAGATGACCACGCTCCCCGCATGCAATGAATACCAACAATGACAGCCCTAAGTCCTGACATTCTTCCATGGAAGGTGAGCATGAGAGCACAAGAATAAGTGAATCCAGGATGATAAACAGAAGTTCAAGAGATAGACATGGAAATTGCTGTTTTTGGAACAAACCTGTAATATGCATATCCAAGAAGAAGGAAACTTCCAATCATCACGCCTATTAAAAAGTTGCCATATATTTTTATTTGCTTAAGTGAAATATCCCGATGTGTTTTGTTACATCACAATTCATTGTAATAACATGTATTCCTATAGAGCAAGTTAAGATCCATAGGAACATTAAAACCTACATGATGCACCACCTTCAGCATTCCACTTTTTCAGCTAAAGCAATTTAAAATTTCAAGGTGGAATACTACATCAAACTACAAGTTTCTTTGAAGATTATAATATGGTAAGCAAGAAACACAAAAACAAGACTGTAGACACTTACATGAGTACAGAAACAAATTTTTTGTATCAAATTACAGAAAACCAACATATCACTATGTCAACAGGCCTTTTGTTCCATTCACAAGGAAAAAAGTTGTCCGTTTTTATGTTAGCTACCTTATGCAAATTGCAAAATCATATAGCAAAAGATCATGAAAATATCAATTATGGTAAACCACAAGCAGCGACAAATCTTGATTCTTATATGTTCCAGCTTTTAAAATGAAGAATTTAACATGATAAACAGAAAAAAGATAATTAATTCCTCAAGGTAGGGCATGATATGACCAAGACATGAGCTCTACTTACTGGTAGTACAGAATAAAAACCATTTGGGATCGGACAAGACAAAGTTCCAGTTGACCACAGAACCTGAGAGGCAGTCTGAGATGAAGGTTCAGTTTGTCCAACATTGCCTGAAGAGTCACTACCACTCAAATTATGTTCTTGTTGAACCAAGGAAACAGATTGGAACTCCTCCATAAAATCTGAGGGCCACCAAGTGGTATTAGAAGGCCCTGGTTCGGAATGCCCCGCATCACCTGGTGCATCCTCCATCTACAAAAACATCCAAAATATAAAACCATTTCGTTCCACGTTTCACTCCATTAAGGGCATATATTGCATACAAAGAAGGTTTAGATGGCAGCAACTAGGTTTAGAATTTTCTTTTCCATCATTTCTTTGCTCATAAGATTTTTGACCTGAAAAATAGAGATAAATGATTAGTTTTAAAGAGGGTTTGCCAATAAACCAAATAGTTCATAAACTCTTTCCTTAATGCCTAAACTCCTTATTAAATACAATTTCCTGAAGTCCGTTCTCCATATATAAATAAAATCCTTACTGGATTACAATATGAAGATATTTAATAAAAGTGATGATTAAACAGTTTTTTTATTTTGTCGGAACAACAAATTACATAATCATAATTGACAGCTTAGATCAAGTACTGAACTTGATAAAACAAACCTCCATTGCTACTCCTCTAGCCAATGACACATTTATAATAAGCCATGATTAGACAGTCATCCTGAAGCCTCAAAATGAACAAAAAGTCTGGCCTTGTGCTTGAAGCACACGACCTCTATAAGTTCAAAACCTGCCAACAGAATTGGGACATCTTACTACAAATAAGCCAGCAAAAGACACACAAACAAAAGACGATCCATCAAACACTAAGAACAAGCTATAATGTTTAAAATTGTATGAAGAATGCTTTAACTAGAATTTTTACTTCCCATAAACATATGATTTTGGTAGTACAAACACTATTAGACCACAGAAGTATTAAAAGTGAATTCAAGCATATATGACATGCACTAGCATAGTAAAATGGTTGCAAGAAATTCCAAGATAATACTTCAAATATAATCTAAGACAATAAGTCCACCAAAATGTAATTGAATAAATGGATTTTAATGCTTTTCCAAGATTAAGACAAAAGAACCAAATATATGGGAGTCTAGAGTGTCACTAAGGTTGGGTAGTCCTCAGGCACTAACAACAAATGAAGAGCAACCATCCACTATAGGGCTAATTAATTCTACTCATAATCTTCTCCCGATGGTTTTCCATAAAAAACTTATCATGGTTTCCGGACAATCAGGACATCAGCCAAGCTATTGGCCAACACATCAGTTTGTATTTGTATTGGGTATTTACCAGGACCATATCAATAAAAATTCTGTCTATGTTAGCTTGACTGATTATAAACCACAATATCCTGAGATACCAACAGATATAGTATTGATATTTCAGTCAAGATTTTTTTTATTGTCTTTTTCTTGACTACTTAAACCAGTTGCTTTAATTAGTAAACAACAGAACCAAAGGTTAGTACCAGAGTCAAGCTTGTATTCACCATATAGCCTGATATTCCAGTTTCTTGGTTGTTCATATTGGCTGAAAGCTTAGGATGTCTGGGTTCTTTTAACTCTCTTCAGGTTTCCATCTTGGCCAAAATAACCAACAACTCAGTTCATCTTGATCTTGGTTACCCGCAAGATTGCCCAGATATCAGCCTTCATAAATCTTGAAACCAACTCCTTCTCACGGAATTGGCAGCATAAATGATACAAAGTACCGAATTCAACGATATTACATGTACTTAAAAAGACAAAAAGGATAACAAAGAAGTTTTGTCATTCTACCCATCAAGAATTTCTGAGATGAAAACTGATGGCTGATGGCAGCAAAGAATGGAAGCTTTATATGATCTGTTAATAATTTTTTCGGTCCAAAAACACCAGTAAGGAATCCATCCATGTCAACGCTTGAAAGAAAAAAAACCTAAATTCAAGAACGGATCTAATTCAAACGAATCAGAAGAAATAGATTAATCTCAGTCCTTAGAACCAAAGCAAGATCAAAAAAAGACAGAGCAATGCAGATTCTTCCAATTGAAACCAAACCAAAAGCCCCCTCAAAGGAAACCGCGAAGCATCGAGAACGAAACCCAAGAAGATAAAAAGAATCCAAGAACAATATTTAGATCTAAGAGGAGGAACTTACCTGTCGTCTCGAGCATCTCATGCCCCAATCCGTTGACCAGGCGTAGCGAGATCGATTTCAAAACGGGAGACCTAGGGCATCACGGGGGAGAGCGAAAGCGACGGAGAGATGGACGACGAGAGGCCCGTGGAATAGATTTATAAGAAGGAGATGCTTTCTGATTTAGTCTACGAGGAGGGAGGCTTGGTATATCCCTGGAATCGGATCAGGGGCGCGGATATATAGGGGTCATAAAAGAATGATGCCGCCTTCCCGGTTTGAAGGGAGGGTCATGATGGCAGTGGAGCATGTTATAACGGTTGGATAAGGGCCGTTTTGAACACAAGGATTGGTTTGGTTTAGTTTGCCGGAAAAAAAATATAATATAATATAAAAAATTCACACTAAAAAATAAATATATATATATATATATATCTCTCTAAAAAAAAGGCTGATATCTAAATATATAATATAAAAATATTTTTAATATATTTAATTGATGGTGAGGATAAAAAGTATATTGCATAGGAAATACTTGTTAGGTTGTTATTAAAAAAAAAGATTTTTTTGCATGGATACCCTTTTAAAAATATGAATTTGCATGAATACCCTTCTTAAATCACTAATTGCATCTATACTCCCCTCAAACATTATTTTTGCACCGATATCCCTAACATAACAATTCTTTTGATGCAGTTAATAAAAACCATAGTTATTTAAATTAAAAATTAATTAATTTAAAATATTTAATTTTTTAACAATGTTGGATGGTATGGGTACATATAAAAAAAGAATAAAAAAAAAGATAAACATACAAATCAGGTATCTAAGAAGGGCATACATGTAAATATCAATTTTAGAAGGGTATTCATGCAAAATCCAATATTTTAGATGGTATACATGCAAAAATCTCAAAAAAAAAACATCATCATATTTTATCTAAAAATTTAAAGATCTTTTTTAAAAAATACCTCAATTTTTAATCCATAGAAAAATATTTTTTTATATTTAATTTTTTTTTTCTTACGTAAAAAATAGGAGTCTTATATTGATGAACAACCTTTTTTTTTTTTTTTTTTTTTTTTTCATGTCTGTTTTTAAAAAACTTCAATCAAACATAAGATTTTTTTTCTGACCATATTCCTATCCCTTTTCTTTCCACGAATTAAATGAATCCTAAATATGCTGAGGCAAATAAAGTAGCTTAAGTTGGTTTTGTTTCAATTACAAAAATTGAGGCAAGGGACAGCACAAAGTTTCATCTCATAATTATATATAAAGGTCTGGCGATTCAAATGCGGGGAGCTATATATCTCCACCATTTTGCTTAAGGGATTGGATGCACCTTATTTGATCATTGAGAGACTTTAAGTTGGTAAGTTAATATAATGCATGCCATCTTGTAACAAGTATCGTGAATCCTGCATGATTTGTCAGGTGAGCAAAAATAAATGATATGGCACACATACGTGGATCAGAACTACTCGTCCACCAATCTCAAATCCAATTGAATAAAGATCCATGATCCGTGTATCGCCATTGTACCTGCTATTTAGTTTTACCATTTTGCAAAATCCTTGTATGAGGGAGGATTGTAAGTTTTGGTACAGCCAACCATATTTTATTATTGGCCAGAGTGAAAAATCCTTTGTATCTAATCAAGTGGGCATGGATGTTTAAGTATTAATGCTACTTCAAAGGAGATAGGCTACTAAGGACTTCCTAAGCTAAGTGCCTAACAAATCAAATGAGGTCAAGTGCTTCGGTCTCTTGTCTTGACAAGGCTTATCTGATATGATCATTGTACCTTAGTTTTTTTTAGGGTAAATCTCTACCTTGAAATAGCTATTCATGGTATCGTAGTATTGTGAAACCAAGGAATGAGTCCTGAATAGAAAAGGAGCAGTTTTTTAGCAGTTGCAGAAGGTACGTAATAGGGAGGACCTTTTAAGCTTGTTTGAGTTGCCTGGTACGTAATAGGGAGGACCTTTTAAGCTTGTTTGAGTTGCCTTAAAAGAAGGTACTTATTGCTGCCAAATCCCAGGAATGGAGAAGTTAGAGACTTGCTTGCACCCAAGCCAAGTAAGTGAATTGGAGAAGTGCCCTCCATCTACAAAAGAAGTATCTTGACTAAAGTTTGTTTGATGAGGGACCCTCTGGTACTTAGGTAAGTGAAATTTGAATATATAGGAAACGGGGAGAAAAGTAGAGATAATGGCTAAGGAGACAGTCAAGTGACAGAGTCTTCTCCCAATGGCCTAGAGTTGGTTACCTCTCAAGGTTTTCCTTTTATCTCTATTTATAGATGTTATGCCCATCTGGCTCACCTCTAAACCGGACCGGCTTCTCCTGCTGAAGACCGACCCACTGGAGCCAAGGTCCGAAGGCCTGCTCCCGTTGAGGTCTGACCCACTATTCACTGGCTGAAAACCGATCCACTGGAGCCAAGGTCCGACGGCCCGCTCCCGTTGAGGTCCGACCCACTGCTCTACGGACGCCCTCCTTTCTGTCGACGCCCGACCAACTCATTTCAAGACCCAGAGAGCTCAAGAAATCTCTTCCGTTGTAACAAATTCCTGCCACATCAGCAGTTCTGCTCCACTTCTCCCACGACGTTGCCTTTTCCAAGCACCACGTGACTACTCTCCAGATCCTCATAGGGATAAATCGGTCTTCTTCGACCTACCCTTTAATGACTTTAGGACTGTTCCACACCTATATAAGGTATCCGGGGGACCCCGTTTCAAAAAAGGTTCTCTCCTCCCTCTCCATACGCTGCTACATCTTCGATTCCTCCATTCTGTTGCCTTCAAGCTCCTGTTAACTTAGGCATCGGAGTGTCCCCCGTCGGAACACCATCGATGCCTTGGGGACTTTGTTGCAGGTCGACCGGGAGAGGAGCACTCCAGTGAAGCCAACAGGATCCGGTCTAGGAGAAGTCGCCGCAACAGATTGGCGCTAGAAGGAGGGCTGGGGGGGCAAGCATACTCCCTTCTTTAAAAGGAGGAATCCACTTACCCACAGAGCGATGGCTAAGGGAAGAGCACAAAACATCTCCGCCAGAGGTTTTTCCTCATCCAGGTCCGAAGAACCCCCGAGGGAAAACACCATCGCCGTCGCTATTTCTGTCGCTGCCACGGAGCCTACCATCACTCTGGAACTGTAGCAGTTCCAAGATGTTAGTAAATCGCATTGAAACTCTCACTGCAGCGGTTCAACATTTCCAGGAGGCGGCCGACAACCAACAACAGCCACCTGCCGTATCCTGCACCGATCATCAACCTGCCGCTGGCAGGAGCCCACAGCCAGAAGTTCCTCAGCATTGTTCTCATCCCGTTGTGGAGCCCCGAAGGTCTCTGGAGGCTCGCACCGACAGCAAGAGGGCAAGATATGCCTCTCCTTCTTACGTTGAATCTGTCCCTGCTAGCATCCGTTCTACTGCCGAACCCCCTAGAGACTATGCCAGCAAAATTTTGTGCATGGAAGAGCGCATGGCTGAAATCCTTGAGAGGTAGAAGGCCGAGGAGCGGCAAGCGTACGACACTCGCCCACCTTTTTTTGCTGAGATCTTGGGGGAGCCAATTCCCTGGCACTTCAAAATTTCCCAGGTGGACCCTTACGACGGTACCACCGATCCGCTGGACTATCTAGGTACTTACAAGGCCCATATGATGGTACAGGATGCCTCCGACGCCCTTCACTGTATTGCATTTCTAGCTACCCTGAAGAAGACAGCTCGGATGTGGTTCAACGCCATCCGACCAGGTACGATCTACTCTTTCTCTCAACTCGAAAATCTTTTTCTTTCCCATTTCAGGACGTATAATCGAACCCCGAAAAACACCGATTGCCTCTTCCTTGTACTGCAAAGAGAGGGGGAGACCCTCCGGGACTACATGGCCCGGTTTAATTCAGCGACCATGGAAGTCCCAGACTTGAACGAAGCTGTAGCTATGTCAGCCTTCAAGCGAGGGCTCCGCTCGTCTAGGCTTACCTTCTCCCTGGACAAGAGGTTTCCAACAAGCTACAGTGAGCTACTGGCCATGGCGCAGAAATACGCCCTGGCGAAAGAACAAGCAGCCAACCGGCGCCAAGCGGAGAGAAAGCCGACCCCCAAGAAGCGGAGCGATAAGGCTCCTGAAGTCTGACCTTCGATTGACCACAGTCGGTCAGCCAAGCGCCGGAGCCCGAAGCCGAAGGACTTCTCTAGGAGGTTTGAAACCTATGCACCCTTCTCCCTTCCGAGGGAGAAAATCCTACTGGAAATTGAGAATGAGACTTTCCTCCATAGGCCTCGATCGATGAGGGTCCCTGTGGCATACAGAAACAAAGATAAATTATGTCGATGTCACAAGGACCATGGGCATAGCACTGAAGAATGCCTGCAACTGAAAGATGCCATTGAAGACCTCATCCGAAGGGGGTACCTGCACAAGTATGTCCGAACCTGTCGGGATCAGGCTGAAGCCTCAAATGCCAGAAACCCCTTGGTGGAGGCGGAACTCCCCAACCAACGGTCGACGGGCGGGGACGTCGGTATGCTGCATCGACGGACCGAGTGGAGCCATGAAGATGGTCCAGACATTGCCAAGAGACCCATGGGCTTGAATGCAATCACCTTCTCCGACGAGGACCTCCTGAAGTCCCA
Organism: Areca catechu; assembly: GCA_021397845.1. NCBI lineage: Eukaryota > Viridiplantae > Streptophyta > Magnoliopsida > Arecales > Arecaceae > Areca > Areca catechu. The sequence continues at coordinate 176,672,838 of CM038042.1, forward strand.
TATTTTTGAGAATGATCCTGTAGTCGTATCGGCAGTTATTGCCGATTACGATGTAAAAAGGATACTTATAGATAATGGAAGCTCCATTGAGGTATTACTGTATGATGTTTTTGTGAGGATAAATTTATCCAGGTCCACGCTGCAAGAATCTCCCATGCCGCTGACTGGCTTCAGAAGCAACTTCATCGGAGTCGAAGGAGAAATCACCTTGTCGGTGACGATCGGGATGGAGCCTTTCCAGAAAACTCTCCCCATCAACTTTGTGGTCGTCCGGACGAGCTCGGCATATAACGCCATTTTAGGCCGACCGGCCCTCAACAAGTTTCGGGCCATCATGTCCACTTACCACATGGTGGCAAAGTTTCCAACCAGGAGTGGGGTTAGAATGATGAGGGGAGATCGTTGGATGGCCAGGCAATGTTTAACTATCCTTAACCAATAGTTGGAAGGTCATCCTATGCTGGAGCAACTCGATCCAAGGGTTGAGGCCGACGGCCGCGGTCAGCCGGACGAGAGAATCCTGTTTGTCCCCCTTTGGGAGGACGATCCCACTGAAGTCCTCCAGATTGAAAGCTCCCTCAATGAAGACATCAAGTTAGAGATGATCGACTTCTTTAGAAATAACGCTGACGTCTTTGCCTGGTCGGCTTTGGACATGCTAGGTATCTCGTCGGATGTCATCACTCACCAGCTCAAGATGGATTCGACCTACAGGCCCGTCCGGCAGAAAAAGAGGAGCTTCGCTGCTGAAAGACAGAGGACTATTGATGAAGAAGTAAAAAAGCTCTCGGATGCTGACTTTATCAGAGAAGTCCACTACCTTGAGTGGCTGGCCAATGTCGTCATGGTGAAGAAGGCCAACGAAAAGTGGAGGATCTGTGTAGATTACACTGACCTCAACAAGGCTTGTCCGAAGGACAGCTTTCCTGTGCCGAAGATTGATCAGCTGGTGGATGCCACGGCCGGCCACCAGCTTCTGAGTTTTATGGATGCCTTCTCTGGCTATAACCAGGTCAAGATGCATCCGGAGGACGAGGAGAATACTGCCTTCATCATCGACAAAGGCCTGTACTGTTACAGGATGATGCCCTTCGGCTTGAAGAATGCCAGCGCCACCTTTCAAAGGCTGATCAACCGAGTGTTCGAAGGATAGCTGGGCAGAAATATGGAGACTTATATGGATGATATGATAGTAAAAAGCCTCCATGAGACCGACCATATCAACGACTTGCAGGAATCCTTTGACGCGCTCAAACGTCATCGGATGAAACTAAATCCCATGAAGTGCACTTTTGGGGTAACTTCCAGAAAGTTCCTTGGCTTCCTGGTTATGCAAAGAGGGATTGAGGTAAACCCCGACAAGATAAGAGCTATCATTGAGATGGCACATCCGACCAACAAGAAGCAGGTGCAAGACCTCACAGGTAGAATTGCCTCTCTCAGTCGTTTCATCTCCCGTTCGACTGAAAAGTCTCTGCCATTCTTCAAGACCCTACACCGGTCGGAGGGTTTTGTCTGGACTGACGAGTGTCGGTCGACTTTCGAAGCCTGAAAGAATATCTGAAGAACCTCCCGTTGTTAGCCAAGCCGACGGAGGGGGAGCCTTTGTACCTCTACCTGTCGGCTTCGGACGAGGCGGTCAGTGCCGTCCTCGTGCGGGTTAGAGAGGATGGTCAGCAGAAGCCAATTTACTACATCAGTAAGGTCCTCTATGATGCCGAAACAAGGTACCCCAAGATGCAGAAGTTGGTCTATTCTTTGGTCATATCTACCAAGCGGCTCCGACCGTACTTCCAGGCATATCCGATTGTGTTGATGACTGACCAACCCCTTAAGGCGATCCTTCGGAGTCCGAACACCTCCGGTCGGCTTGCCAAATGGGCTGTCAAACTGGCGAGTTCGATGTATCCTTCCAGTCAAGATCCGCCTTGCAGGCCCAAGTAATCGCTGACTTCATTGCAGAGTGCACCTGGAAGCAGGAATCGTCCACTCAAGCGATCGAAGTACCTGAAGCTGACGCCATCTCCGAAGCTGAACCAGCCTAGACCCTCCACATGGACGGAGCGTCCAACCTTGCAGGCTGCGGGGCTGGCCTAATCTTAGCCAACCCAGATGGAGAAAGCATGGAGTATGCTTTGCATTTTTCATTTCAGGTGTCCAACAATCAGGCAGAGTACGAAGCCCTGCTGGCGGGATTGTAAATTGCCAATGAGCTAGGCATCAGCCGAATAAGAGCCTTCTCCGACTCCCAACTGGTGGTCAACCAGGTGAAGGGTGAATTCGAAACAAGGGATTTGACCCTAGCCAAGTACTTAAATAAGGTACAAAGCCTCATCTCTCGACTCAAGTTCTTCGAAATCCTTCATATACCTCGTCTACAGAACTCTCGAGTGGATGCACTATCATGGTTGGCTACGGCCGCCACCAATACCTCCGACCGAACCTTCGTAGAGCACTTACAGCATCCAAGTATTCATGAAAAACTAACTGAGATCCACCAGGTTGAACAGGAAACTTTCTAGATGGACCCGATTGTCGCCTTTCTTACCGGAGGGGCTCTTCTAAAAAATCCAGTCGAAGCCAAACGCATCCGCTGGATGGCCTCCAAGTACGTCATCCTCGACGGCGCACTCTAAAAGCGGTCATTCTCCAAGCCCCTCTTAAAGTGCTTAGGATCGAATGATGCCGACTACGCCCTCAAGGAAGTGCATGAAGGTATTTGCGGTGATCATCTCGGAGGAAGATCCTTAGCCTACAAGATAATCCGACAGAGATACTATTGGCCTACAATTCAGAAGGATGAGTCGGACTTCGTCCGAAGGTGCGACGCATGCCAAAGGTATGCCAATATTCGAAGGAGGCCTGCCAGCCAGCTGACTCCGATCACTGCACCGTGGCCGTTCGCACAATGGGAGATGGATATCTTAGGACCTTTTTTCCCGGCATCCGGGAAATGAAAGTTTCTACTTGTGGCCATTGACTACTTCTCCAAATGGGTAGAAGATGAACCGCTGGCATAAATAACAGAGGCCAAGGTAGAGAACTTCATTCGAAACGGTATTATCTTTCGGTTCAGCATTCCACAAACAATCATCACTGACAATGAAAGATAGTTCGACAACTCTAAGTTTTGAAAATTTTGTTAGCAATATCACATTTCCCATCGGCTTACATCGGTCGGACATCCTCAGTCCAATGGAGAAGCTGAAATCACCAATCGAACCATCTTACATGGGTTGAAAACCCGACTTAATGATGCCAAGGGACTATGGGCGGAAGAGCTCCACTCAGTACTTGGGCCTATCGGATGACCGCCCGGACGACAACCGGGGAGACTCCATTCAACCTCACCTATGGAAGCGAGGCAGACATCCCCGTTGAAGTATCTCTACAATCTCTAAGGATTGACCACTGTGTCAAACTGGCTAACTCTGAGCAGCGAAGGGCTGACATGGACCTGCTTGAAGAAACTAGACTCCATACGAGCTTGAAGATGGCAGCCTACCATCAGAAGATGGAAAAGTATTACAACTCGCGAGTCAAGGCGCAAGCTTTCTTAGTTGGAGATCTAGTCCTGCAGAGGACAGACATCTCAAGGCCGACCGAGCAAGGAAAACTTTTTCCAAATTGGGAAGGACCTTATCGAGTCGTTGAAGTAATTCAAGCCGGAACCTACCGGCTCGAGCACTTGGACGGACGGCAGATAGCATGCCCATGGAATGTAGACAACCTCCGCAAATATTATCAATGAAGTCCACAACTCTTTTCATGAAGCAACTCCGAAAAGTCCAACTTCGGTCGGCAAAGGCTCTAGGGCAGCCTACTTCCAAAAGTCCGACCTTGGTCGACAAAGGCTCTAGGACAACCCACTTCCGAAAGCCCGACCCCGATCAGTAAAGGCTCTAGGATAGCCCACTTCCGAAAGTCTGACCCCGGTCAGCAAAGGCTCTAGGGCAGCCCACTTCTGAAAGTCCGACCCCGGTCGACAAATGCTCTAGGACAGCCCACTTCCGAAAGCCCGATCCCGATCGGCAAAGGCTCTAGGGCAGCCCACTTCCGAAAGTCCGATCCCGATCGGCAAAGGCTCTAGGGCAGACCACTTCCGAAAGTCCGATCCCGGTCGGCAAAGGCTCTAGGGCAGCCCACTTCCGAAAGCCCAATCTCGATCGGCAAAGGCTCTAGGGTAGCCCACTTCCGAAAGTCCGATCCCGATCGGTAAAGGCTCTAGGGTAGCCCACTTCCGAAAGTCCGATTATGATCGGCAATGGCTCTAGGGCAGTCCACTTCCGAAAATCCAACCCCGGTCGGCAAAAGCTCTAGGGTAGCTCAACTCCGAGAGGTCTGACTTTGGTCGGCGTTATCTTCAACTTCAGACAAGCCGATGAACAACACTTTGGAAAAACCCAAGTAAGGTAGTTCGGCTTGAGCTACGGTCCTTCGTCTGTCTACATCATCTTCGGCTCCGGGTCACCATTCGGCCTACTGTTCAATTACGTGCGGACCTACTTAGCCGATGGACCAACACTTTGGAAGAAGCCTTAAGTAAGTTGGTTCGGCCTGAGCTACTGTCCAACATCTGCTTTGGCGGTCCGACCGCCCACTCCTACGATTCGACGGGTCCATACTTAGAAGAATTTTGGAATCATTCATACACAAAAGAAGCTACAGAAAGATCTATTGATTTAAAGAAAGATTTTATTTGATTTCAAGAGTCCTTTACAAAATGGAAGGTCAGACCTTTACAAACATCTAGGTCTGACCCTCAGGAAGTACAGTAACAACGTCGACGTCAGCTTCCCCGACCCCCTTCGAAGCTCCGATGGAAGTGGCTGTCGCTCCCGCATCAGTTTCGACTTGGGCGTCCGGTTCGGCTATCACCACGATGGCTTTGCCTGCATTGGAGGTCGGATCTGCAGTTGCTGCGGTCTCCTCCATCGGCTTCTTCGGCTGGAAGGTGGAGAGGTCAAGTTTCGGGAAGGCGGCGCCCACCTTCTCCAGACACTCCTCATACCCGTAATCGAAGCCGACCATGCCGGCCTCGTTCATCTCCTCGACGAAGTCTTGGGAGGCTTTGTACTTCGTAACGGCCTCTTCAGCCACCGTCTTGAGCAATTCCTGGGTCATCTTTAGTAGACCCTTATACCGCTCTGCCACCGCTTGGTGACCCTGTGCACGCCTCTCGAACTCGGAGAGGCACTCCGTCTCCACTGTCAGTCGGCGGGTCAGGGCCTTGATCTTCTTCTTCTTATCCTTCAGCCTCGCCTCCCGGTCGGCCTCCCGAGCTAGCGAGTCTTCTATCTGTTTCTTTTGGGCCTCCGATTCGGCCTTAAGAGCGGACAGTTCCCCCTCAGCTGCCCTAAGGACGGACAGCTCCGCCCTGGCGGCTGTCAGCACCATCCATGCGGTATTCCTGGCCGCCTCCGCTGCCTCCGCCCTCTTGGTCAAGTGCTCCTTCAGCTGAAGCAACTCTTCCATGCCGTCATCCACCAGCAATGAGTCACGGATGAGCTGTCGACAGACACACAGTTAGAAGATCACAAATAATAAAGTAAAGGTCGAAAGCTTGAATATGAAACTCACCCCCAGCAGATGATGTAAAATACTTCCGACGGCCTCGTTTACCGATTGTCCATCAGTGCCTGTAATAGCCCTCTCGAACTGCTCTCGAACCTGCTCGACGTCGCGGGCGGTTTGCCGCCCCTACGGATCCCATCAATGCTGGCGTTGTCGGCTCTCACCTTAATGGCCGACTGCCCTTCAACTACTTACTTTCCCCGGACCCCCGGGGAAGTCCCCTCCGTCATATCTAGTGGCGGAGAGGAGAGAATTGTGCCCCCTCCAATTGGCGCTGGACTTTCCTCTTCTGCGTGGGTAGCTGACGGCCCGACAGACGATGAACGTTCCAGTGCAATCATTCTTTGACGATCCGCCAACGGCACATCGTCATCTATTCCACTGAGACTATTATCACGGATGGCTCTTCCATCCATTGCTTTTTCAGCCTCTCAGGTGCTGGCTCTGGCTCCCGCTGTCTCTTCGACTCCCGATTGGTCGGCTCTGAAATGCGGACGGCCCTCCTCTGTGCCAACCACGCTGAAAGGATCGCCCGATCCGATTTCATCTTGCCTCCTGTTAGCAAACAAAGTAAGAGTCAGTGATGTCATCAAAGCCTGCAAAGGAAAGAATAGTAGGTCCCTCTCAACGGCCTCCATCCTACCCAGCATTCGATGTCGGCTGATCCCGGCCTAATAGAGAGTATCCTCTTGAAGCAGGAAGCCGATAAACTTTAAGTCTTCATTGTCCAGCTTATGGAAGTCGGCCTCATCGGCCCTCGATATCTTCCTTCCATTCAAGGCATTCGGTCTCGGCTCTCTCCATGCCAGCTCGAACTCCCACGGTTCCAAGCTGTCTATGAAGAAGAATCGGGATTTCCATCCATGGATGGCCGACGAAAATCTCCCTAATATCTTCCAGTTCGGGCGGGGACTAAACATCCACCACTCCTTACTTTAAAAGTCCTACTTCAGGAGGAAAAAGTTGGAGAATAGGGATATCCTAGGCTCGATGTCGGCTTCCCAACAGACAACCAGGAAGCCACAGATGACCCGAATACTGTTCGGGGTCAGCTGTGAAGGGGTAACTCTATAAATGTTAAAGATCTGGACGAAAAAATTGTAGAGTGAAAATCGAAGGCCGGCTTTAAGGTGATCTTCATAAAGAGGAAGTGCTCCTAGGTTCAATGGACCGTTTATCCTCCCTTCCTTACTAGGAATGGTGAGGTGCAGGGTGGTCGGGATGCCGTAAACGACCCTGAGGTTCTCTACTCTCTCTCTAGTCATGGTTATGGCGATCTCATATGGGCCGGGTTTCCTATTCCCATGGGCCAAGATCCTACTGGAGGCCATGCTAATAGAGGTTTTTGAAGAAAGAAGAAGGAGGCGGGGGCGGAACTAACCTGACGGCCGAAGTTCCTAGCAGGAGCAAAAGCCACGGAGAAGGGGTCTCTCTCTCTCTCTCCAAACCCAGGCGCAGCAAAAGACTCCCTTCGAATGTCCGCCTCTCCTTTTATAGGAACTGAGGGGCCGCCTCCCAGCGCCCCTCAAGCACTGTGATCCGCGGTAGATGACACAACTCTCTGATTGGATGGGGAAGCCGAAGGGATGCACCGAATCATGTTTTGATCACGATCCGCATGACCATTTGGTCAACGATGGATAAACCGTACGAGACGCCACGCCGACCGCTAGGATTTTGCCACGTGGCCCACGTTGTGTCAGGGGCGCGTTGTACAGGCATTTTGGGCTGATAGCCTATAATGGCGCCGTATCAACAATAACTGCCTCCCACGTCACCTCCAATCTGGCACTGACACCTATCCAGGAGCAGAATTTCGGAGCAGGAGACAACCGGTCGCGACACGCTGAATTAGATTCGTCATCATTCTGGAAGCTGGCGCATTTATTGCTCAGATAATGCCCTCATACTTCAAGACTGCATGATCGCTCGAAGGCCAAGGGCAAGGGGGACTACTGTTATGCCCATCCGGCTCACCTCTAAACCGGACCAGCTTCTCCTGCTGAAGACCGACCCACTGGAGCCAAGGTCCGATGGCCTGCTCTCGTTGAGGTCCGACCCACTATTCACTGGCTGAAGACTGACCCACTGGAGCCAAGGTCCAACGACCCGCTCCCATTGAGGTCCGACCTACTGCTCTACGGACGCCCTCCTTTCTATCGACGCCCGACCGACTCATTTCAGGACCCAGAGAGTTCCAGAAATCTCTTCTGTTGTAACAAACTCCTACCACATCAGCGGTTCTGCTCCACTTCTTCCACGAAGCCGCCTTTTCCAGGCACCACGTGGCCACTCTCCAGAACCTCATAGGGATAAATCGGTCTTCTTCGGCCTACCCTTTAACGACTTTTGGACTATACCGCGCCTATATAAGGTACCCGGGGGACCCCGTTTCAAAAAAGGTTCTCTCCTCCCTCTCCATACGCTGCTACCTGCATCTTCGATTCCTCCATTCTGTTGCCTTCAAGCTCCTGCTAACTTAGGCATCAGAGTGTCCCCCGCTGGAACACCACCGGTGCCTTGGAGACTTTGTTGCAGGTCGATCGAGAGAGGAGCACTCCAACGAAGCCAACCGGACCCGGTCCAGGAGAAGTCGCCGCAACAATAGGTATTCAAGGTAACTAAATACCATTGAAAAATAATCTTCTTCAATTAATCTTAATGGTTTTCTATTAAAATTAACCTCTTTTAGTTTGAATAACAATCTATCGTAATTATTTTTTTGTTACAACTATTTTCGTGCCCTCTTAGTTGGGCATTTCGAATAATGGCATTTATATGTCTTAATCATTGACAATATTTGGAAACCGACTGCTTTAGTCTGACGGATATGTTCATTTTGGTGACTTAGTCGGATTTGAATAACTTAGTCAACCATTATGTGTTGTTAGATATAAAGCCAACTAAGTTATGGTTATTTATAGTTATTCAGCCTTCTACCTTTAAAGTTATTCAGTTTTAATTTCTCAGGAAGTACTTACTCGACTCCAATTAGGTTAGTCGGTCATTGACTCATCATCTTAGTCAGCAAGCCTGAGTGGATAGTATAACAGTTGCCTCTCACTTCTGATTCTAAGATGTTTTATCATCTTGGAAGAAGGGAGTCTTGTTAATGATTTACACAACCTCGAGCTTCGTTAACTTGCTTCCTTTCTTTGACGACCATTAATGATGCTTTGAGAGGTGGCACGGAAAGTTGCTTTGTTATTTTGATGTCAAAGTTGTTATGATTGCAGGTGATCACATCGAAGATATGGTTATTTATTGTAGGTATGGTTGGTGATTCTGCAAATCCGATCAACTTTTTTTTGGCCATTTTGATTTCACTATATGTTGAGTTACTGGTAGAGATTTGTCTTCTTCATAGATCCAGCCTATGTGTTACCATCATATAGGAGTTAAACAATTCCTTTGATCATGATTGAGCCATGTGTCATCATCTGATGACTTTTTCATGAATTGAGGATTTAATCATTGCCATTCAGATTGATTACATATAATTGGTTTTCTTCTTCTTTAAGCTTCTCTTTCATTTGAACTCGAGAGCCCTCCTATTTTAGAAACTCTGTTCTTTAAGTTTTCTCTTCCAGGGCTTCTCTTAGGGTTTTTCTTCAAGTCTTCTCTCCTCTCCTAGTATTTTTGAAGGTTAGGCCCTTTTTCTTTATGGTTCTCAATTTCTTTCTTAAGTCTTTTGACCTTCTTAGGGTTTAGAGGTCTTCTTGTAGGTTTTTTTTGTTTATTTTGTTTCTTAGCATAATAAGGACATAAAAATGGTAGCGAGGGCTAGGCTCTAGTGTCCAGGGAATCCAAACATCAAGGATTTAAGTCCAAGTAAGGTAAGAGTGCCATAACTGAGTCTAAAGTTGCCCACCTATAGAATTATTATCAGATTCCATAGGTCATCCGGGTCACTGTTCCCGATCCCGACGACCAAGTGAATAATGCCCCCTAGGCACTTTGCTATATATGAAGAGTTCCTTCGAGCGGGACTTTGCTTCATGCTCCACCCCTTCATTATTAGGATTCTTAACCTTTATCAAGTTGTTCAAGCACAACTCATTACGAATACTTTTTAATTATTTCTTCTTTCATTGTCATGTGTCATGATCTTGAGATCAAACTCAAGACATCCATTTTTTATACCTTCTTTATGATTAAGATATATCCCTATAGCAAAGGATGGTGGTTCATCAGACCCTGCCATGGCCGAGCTTTCATTAGGGATCTTCTTTTCACCATTCATGGGTGGAAGAAGAGGTTCTTTTTTTCTCTTTCGACCAAGCTTAGGGCTTCGGTACTGAGTGGAGGGAGCCCTGATTGACTTCGAATGATGGTGAGAAAGTTCTTAGATATAAAGAAGACTTTGATAAACTTCTTGGAGTCGAGGTCCCATCACAAAGAGCTTCTGAAGGAGCATAATCTCTTTAATGCTGAGATTAGTATAGTACATAGTCTAAGTATAGTCCGAGTAACTTAGTCATAGTTTTATCCTGTTTTATACTTTTTGAAGTTTAACCAAGTGTCTTACTCGGCTTTTCCTTTTTGTAGAGATGAGACCTAATCTCCAGAAAGTTTGGCAGGCAATTTGGAAGAAGCCTGCTGGCCAAATTGATCCTTCTCATGCCGCTTAGCCAATGAAGCCATGTCTGGTGCGAACTTCCTCGATTTGGAAGAAGACTGCTTGCTGAATTGATCCTCCTCACATGGCTCAGCCGAAGAAGCCACATCTAGCACCAACTTCCTCGGCTCTAGGAAGTTCCTCGACTACCAGCGATGATGCCATTATCATCGAGCCCACATTGACTTGTTCTTCCATACCCGCAACTATTTTATCTTCGAGGAGGTTGGCCACTCTCGAGTGGTTGGCCTCCCTTATGTCCCTTAGATAGGAGTCAATCGAGGGAAAGCACCCCTATCTCCCTTGGAGGCCAAGAGGTCTACTTGGGCGACAGAGGAGCCAGAGTCTTTCATTAATCTGAACATCTACTTTGACAAGTCAGGGCTTCACAACCCTGAACTTGCTTGGAAACTGATGAAGGCAATCCTCCTCCAGAGGGACTGAGAGGAACCCAAATGCCATCATTTGGATGACATTATTACTTCTTTCTATCCAACTCTCCTTAAGGTAAGTTTTTTTTTTTTTTAAGTATCTGATTTAGAATGCTATTTTGTGTTCACTCATGAAGTAGCTTTGATCAAGGAGAGTATCAAGAAATTTGCTAGACTTAGTCGGTCCTTGGAGCATCAACTCTAAACTTCTAAGGCTAGGACTCAACTGACCGAAAAGCTTAGAGCCCCTTGAAGGCCGAATGAGGAAAAACCTATATGGCATCGCTTGGCTTGAGGAGGAACTCGCTTTGGCAAAGGATCATGTAGCCGGTGTGGAAGCTCAGTTTTAGAAGAAGAAGAAGAAGCTATCATCCAAAAAAGCTACCAATGCTACTCTGAAGAAGAAGCTTGATGAGGCCCTCGATTGGGCAAATAAAGTTGAGAAGAGGGCTGAAGTAGTAGAGGCTAATGCCTTGCAAGTAGTGGCCAACTATAAGAAGTTGATTGCTTTTGAAGATGAGGTAACCGAGACTTCTGTGATCACATATCATTGTGAATTCGGTGATTGCAAAGAGATGGTCACCCAGCTTTTTCTGGATTAGATTTAAGTAGCATCATCACTAAAGGAGATGCCAAAGAAGGAGAAATTCTGGAAGAAAATGCTGGAACAGCCCAGGCTGAGGAAATTACTCATATTGCTCTCGAAGAAGCTTCGTAGCTGGCCTTGTCCCTAAAAAATCTTCTCAACCAACTCCAGCACCTGAAGAGCAAGTTTAGGACTATCTTTTTTCTTACACTTCTTTTAGTTCTTTTTGTTAATCAGTCATTTTGTAGTCAACATCAGTCTGACTTTGTAAAGACTTCTTTTATTATGAATGAAGCATTTCTTTCATCTCAATGCCTTTTGCGCTTGTACAATACTTTTTGTCTACTGCAAATCTTCTATCAAATTTGTCTAAGTATAGAAAACTAATTAGTATAAAAGTAACCTTGGTCGAGGAAGTAGCTCTAGTTGAGTAAGTAGCTTTGGCTCAATAATTAGCCTTGGCTAGATAAGTAGCCTTTGTTGAATAACTTGGCTATAAGCTTGATTGGATATTCCCTTGGATTTTGGACATCCCCTTAGATTTTTCTTCATGTAATTAGGGATGGTAACAAAATCCAAATCCATGGGTACCCGACCCAACCCGACCTAATTGGGCTGGGTAGTCAACGCTTTGACTGGATTTGGACTAGGTTTGGATAAAACCTGAATACTTAATTTTAGATTTGGACCAAGACTAGATAGATATGCACCCGACCCGAACCCGGTCTGAATTATTTTAATATTTTAATATATATAATTAATATATATTTTATTAAATATATTTTATTTTGATTGAATATGAAACTAAGTACTGTTGAACTAAAAATGTAGTTAAATTTTATTTGTTTAATATATGTGTGATTTATAGAATGGTAGATGATTTTACAGTTGACAAAAATAAAAAAAAATATTTAATGTGACTCAATTGGATGCATGTCAGGTAAACCCGAATTATCCAATACCCGATTGAGATAGGTTTGGATAAAAAATCCAATCTCGATAGTATTTGGACTGGGTTTGGATAGTTTATTCGGTATTCAGGTTTAAGTTTGTATAATTAAAAACCTGGCCCAAACCTGGCCCATTGCCATCCCTACATGTAATCAAGTTTTCTTTCAATATATTGAGACAAGGTCCTCTTGTCTTTTTTATATCTAGTTAGTCGGGTGTTGACTAACTGTTCATAGGAACTTTTTCTAAGTGTATAGTCAAAGATGCATATTATTATAGGTTGTTAGCAAATCATTTTAAATTTGTTGAACATACTGACTAAGTTTAGATAGTCTAGATATTTGACATTATCGAACATATCGATTGAGTCTAGATGGTTGGGTGTCAATCAACTATCTTCTACATTATCGAATATACTAATTATAGTCGGGTATCAACCAACTACTTGGACATTATCGGACATACCCAATTGAGTTTAAATAATTAGATATTAATCAACCATCTTCCATATTATTGGACATACTAATTATAGTCGAGTACTAGTCAACTATTTTGACATTGCTAGAGATATCGATTGAGTCCAAATAGTTGGGTATCGGTCAACTATCCCATCATTTCAATACACGTTTGCCGATCAAGTAAAGAATATCATGAACAACTTTATTGATTCATTGTTAGTACATTTGTAGATTCTCGACATTCCATGGGTGAGAAATTTGAGATCCATCCAAGTTTTCAATTCTATAAACCCCTAGGAATAATACCTTGGTGACTTTGTATGGACCTTCCTAATTTGGAAATAATTTTTTCTTGTTTAGTTGGCATTGAAATTTCAATCCTTTGTAGTATAAGATCACCTGATTGAAAAGATTTTGGGTTCATCCTAGTGTTGTAATACCGAGCCACTCTTTATCAATAAGAGGTCATCCTCAGTTAGGTTTGTAATATTGTTTCTTCAAGCAGATCAAGATCATTCCTTTATTGTTCTAAGTTACTCGGTCCCTCATAGTGTTCTACCTTCATAGAGGATATTCCTATTTCCACTGGTATCACTATCTTGATTTTGAATGTTAAGTTGAAGGGAGATTCTTCAGTTGGGACTTGAGTTGTTCGACAAGCCCAGAGTATTGAGTCTAGTTTTTTAACTATAGTCCTTTGGTTTGATTTAATCTTATCTTTAAACCATATAGAATTGTTCGGTTTGTCACTTTAGTTTTGCCATTTGACTGGGAATGTCCGATGGAGGTCAGTTTGTGGGTAATATAATATTGAGCATAGAAGTCTCTAAACTTATGTCGAACTATCTTTTATTATCAGTAATGATGGCATGAGAATTTTTAAATTGATAAATGATTGATTTCTAAATAAAATCTTTAACTTTTTCTTCAGTTATATGTGACAAAGGATTTACCTCTATCCATTTGGTGAAGTAGTCAATCATGATGATGATGAACTTTTTTTTGTCCAGTAGCTAAGGGAAAGGGCCAAGAATATCTATTTCCTATTAAGCAAATGACCAGGAGGTCACTAATTGAGTCAGCTGACTTGCTGGCTATCATTGGATGTTAAAGTACCGTTGGCACTGGTCATACCTTTTGAAAAAGTCAGCCATGTCTTTCTGTATAGTTGATCAATAATATCCTTGCCTTAAAATTTTATAGGCCAAGGATTTGCCTCCCAAATAATTTTCACAAATACCTTCATAAACTTTTCCTAAAGCATAGTCGGCATTTGCTGGATCCAAGCGATTCAATAATAGTAGGGTAAAGGATCTCTTGAATGGGGCTTCATTCATAAGTATATATTAGGATGCTGACCACTTTATTTGTCTAGCTTCTTTGGGATCATTCAAGAGAACTTTATTGGTTAAATATTTGATGATGGAATCCATCCAACTCGGCTCGTGTTCCACTTGACATACCTCGACACTCCTATCAATACTGGGTTCTTCGAGGTGTTCGATATATATCTTCCCGAGTAAGTTGATGGTTGATATAGCAAGCCAAGAAAGAGAATCAATCTAAGCATTTTTTGCTTGGAGAATATGATAAATGTCGAAAAATTCAAATGCTAATATAAGGGTTTGCACCTTCTACAAATACTTAGCCATAGTTGAATCTCGAGCTTTGAATTCTCTATTAGTATGTATGGCCACAAGTTTAGAATCGGTGATGTCCTTGACTTCTTAACCCCAAGTTCTTTGGTGATTTTTAATTTAGTTAGGAGTGATTCGTACTCGACTTGATTGTTTGATGCCTTGAAGGAGAAGCGAAGTGCATACTTGGCAACTAGTCCCTCTAGGTTTGTCAGAATCAAACTAGCTCTATTGCCAAGTGAGTTGGATGCTTCATCTATATGAAGTATCCATGTAGGTTCGAGACATTCTTTTTTGTCTTATTTTTTGTTTACTTTTTCGTGGAGCCATGAGCATTCTGTAATTAAGTCAGCTAAAACTTGTGCTTCCATTATCAAGCAAGGCTGATAGGAGATGTCAAACTCGCTGAATCTAATGGCTCACTTGGCCATTCGGCTTAAAGTGTCAGGGAGTCGTAGAATAGCCTTCAAAGGTTGGTCAGTCAATACTACTATCAAATGGGCATGAAAATATGGCCTTAGGCATAGTATTGTAATTATCAAAGCATATACCAACTTTTCTATCTTGGTGTATCTTATTTCTGCATTATAGAGTACTCGACTGATACAATAAATTAGCTTATGCATCCATTTTCCTTCTTTTACTAAGACAACACTAACTACTTCCAATGAGGCAGATAGGTAATGGTACAGAGTTTCCTCTTCTTCTAGTTTGGAAAGCAAAGGTAGAGAATAGAGATAGTTCTTCAATTCTTTGAAAGCTCGTTAGTATTTGTCTGTCTACTCGAAGTTCTTTATCTATTATAAAGTTTTGAAGAATGGAAAACATCTCTCAACCGACTGAGAGATAAACTAAGTATAGCTATGCACCCTATCAATTGTTAAACTTCCATTTTAGTGAAGGGATGTTTTATGCCAAGGATTACCTTTATCTTTTCAAGGTTAGTTTCAATTCCTCGGTTAGTATCTAGGAATCCAAGAAACTTTTTGAACGTCACTCCAAAATGCATTTAATTGGATTTAGTTTTATCTGGTGGCATCATAGTGTGTTGAAAGCTTCCTCTAGGTTCTTTAACATGGTTGGTCGCCTTGACAATTTTTACCAGCATGTCATTGACGTATGCTTCCATGTTCTATCTTAGTTATTTTTCGAATACTTTATTTACCAACCATTGATAAGTTGCTCTAACATTTTTTTATTCGAATGGCATGACCTTGTAGCAATATAAACATTTCTCGATTACAAAAGCCATTTTTTCTTTATCATCAGATCCATTCATATTTGGTTGTAGTCCAAGAAAGCATCCATGAAACTTTGGAGTTTATGCCCAGAAGTCACATCGACCCATTGATCAATTTTTGATAAAGAAAAACTATCTTTAAGATAGACTTTATTGAGATCTATATAATCAATATAGATTCTTCATTTTCTATTCATCTTTTTGACTAGTACCATGTTGGCTAGCCAATCAAGATAATGAGTCTCACAAATGAATTTAGTGTCAAGGAGCTTGCTGACTTCTTCATTGATTACCTTTTATCATTCAGGAGCAAAGCTTCTTCTCTTTAGTCGAATAGGTTTAAATCCTGAATCAACTTTAGCTTATGAGTAATTACCTTAAAAGGTATTTCGGGTATGTCAGTGGTCGACCAAGTGAAGACATCGATGTTTCATTTCAAGAATTTGATATGTTATTTTTTATTTTTCCTTCCAGAAGAGATTCTATTTATACTATCTTAGTCGGATCCTCTTTTATCAGGGGTATCAAAATCATCTTCTTGGCCAGTCTGCTATGTTCCTCAAACTCTCTTTCGTCCAGTTGGTCGAGAGATATGCTTTTCTCTAACTGCTTGTCTTGTATCGTCAAGCATTGCCAGGCTAGTCATTGGTCTTTCTACATATCTCTGACTTCGAACTTAGTCTGGAATTATATTAACAAGTGGTAGGTTGACACAATTGCTTGGAATGCATTTAAACTTGGCCATTCGAGTATAGCATTATAGGTCGATGGAACTTGAACCATGGTAAAGTTGATGCAAAGTATTCTCTATTGGGACTCCGTTCCTATAGTTGTAGGAAGAGTAATTTTTCTCTCAATGCCAACTAAATTGCAAGCGAAGCTGACTAATGGGATGGAAACCTTTCTTAGTCGGTCAAGAGAGAGATTCATTTTGATTAAAGCATCATAGAACAATACATCGGTAGAACTTTCATTATCGATAAAAATCCTTCGTACATCATAATTGGCTATTATTACTGAAACAACAATAGCATCATCATGGAGGGTTTGGATTCTCCACAAATTATTATCAGAAAAAGTAATTACATTGATGCTCCATAACCTTTTCAAAGTATCTTCTTCGTCGTATGTTCCATTTGGTCTTGCTCCTTGAGATATCATGTTGACCCTTCCTCCAGTAGGCTGTTGTCAATTTCAGCTTCAGCAGGAGACTTTCTTAAAGTAGCAATGTGCTTTTTTCTATGTACATATTTTTCGAGATACCTACGACAAATCAAGTCTTCAATTTCATCCTTCAGTTGGATGCATTCTTTAGCATCATGCCATAGTCATGGTGGAAGCAGCATTATTTCTTCTTGCCATGGGTAGTCGGTGATGCACACATAGCTGAGGTCTTTGTAAAAAGCTTTCTACATATATCTCCATCAGGATTTTCTCTTAGGGAAAAGACAGAGGAATATAGCTATCAAACTTATAAGTCAGGTTCTTCGGCTTCTGGCTTTGCCATTGCAGTGGGCGTTTTTGTTGTCGTGAGGTTGAGATGAGTCTTCCTGACTTTTCTTATTCTTTAGCATCGACTTTTCCTCAACTTAGCATCGACTGATGGCACCTTCTTCGGCTAGGGCATACTTATGCATACGTTCCAAGAGTTCCAAGTAAGTCTTGGAAAATTTTTTGTCTAGAAAGAAGGTGAATATGGATGACTGAAGTCCTTTCTTCATGGCCAATAAAGCCACGGACTCATTAAGGTCTTGGACTTTAAGTGTGGCGGTATTGAAATGCGCTACATAGTCCATTAGAGACTCTCCTTCTTTCTGCTAGATAGAAACATGATTATTCAAGTTTCATGGCATCCATTTGCTTGGTCAGAAATGAACCATGAACAATTCTTCCAGTTGGCCAAAGGAGTGAATGCTGTCTGATTAGAGGCTTGAATTCCGAACTCGAGTAACTTTTATTGAAGTTGCTAGGAAGGCAAGGTAGTGTAAAGCGTCGCTAATATCTTGGATCATCATGTGTGCCTTGTATCCTCCTAAATGTTTCAATGGATCGGTAGACCCATCATAGGGCTCCAATCAGGGCATCTTAAAGTGTGGTGATATTGGTTCTTTCCTAATCTGTTGAGAAAAGGGTGGTCGAGTATTATAGTTAAGGGAGTCAACATGGCATTGCTTGTTGGTTTGGAGCTCAGCAAGTCATCGATCGAACTCTCGTAGCTTCTCTTCATAGTCATCGAACCGTCAGGCTTCTCTATTCCGTCGAGTTTCCACTAAGACATAGTTTTCTCTCAAAGACTTCGAAGTAGATCGGGGATGTTTCTTCCTGTGCTGATTTTTCTCCTATCGTCGACTTTTTTCGCACTCTAGACTTAGTCATCATGGAGGGGTCGTCAAGAGAGAGTGTCAATGATGCGATCGTTGAGTAGAAGGTTGGTGTCATGATTCTTATAAAAGGAATCACCAACTATGTCGGGAAGGAGTAGCTGGGGCTACAAGCTCCATTTGATGCTGTTGGTTATTTATCGTCACCCTCTGAAGGGTCTAGACAACATTGTTCAGGGCTTGCACCTACTGCACCGAGTGGCAAATTGCAGTTGGTCTGCCACCATTAGCAAAGGTGCATCGTTGATTTCTCGTAGATGGTGGGCTGGCTATTTTGCCTGGACGAATGCAGGTCTCTATTGGTTGGAACATTCTAGGTTCTAGTGATTATCATGGCTTCTCACTTCTTTAAAATCCTTTTACAGTCGAGGGAATTTACTTCTCCCCCTACCTGGTGTGCCAATCTATTGATGCCAAACCCTAGGAATACTTGCTCGCTCCCAAGCTGAGTAAGTGAGTTGGAGAAGCACCTTCCACTTACAAAAAAAGTCCCTTGATCGGAGTTTGTCCGGTGGGAGACCCTCCGATGCTTAAGTCAGTGAAGTTTGGGGAACAATGAGAAACAAGGAGAAAAGAAGAGAAATAGCTAAGGAAAGAGTCAAGTGACAGAGTCTCCTCTCAATGGCCTAGAGTTGCTTACCTCTCGAGGGTCCCCTCTTATTTCTATTTATAGGTATTCAGGGAAACCGAATACATTAGAAAATAACCTCCTTCATTTAATCTTAACGATTTTCTGTTAAGGTTAACCTCTTTTGATTGGGATAATGATCGTAACTATTTTTCTATTACAATTATTTGCAGTTATTCAGCCTTCTGCCTTTAGAGTTATTCGATTTTAATGTTTCTGGAAGTATTTACTTGGCTCCAAGTAGGTTAGTCGATTATTGACTCATCACCTTAGCAAGTCTAAGTGATTAGCTTAATAGCTCTCATGCAACTTAAAAGTACATTCTAAATAAATAGATATTTGATAGCATTATTTGATAAATACTTTTATAAGGAAAAAAAGTTTAAAGTTTTTCTTTAAGGAGAGAAGTTAAGAAAAAATCTAGATTCTGATTTTTCTGTAAAAATAATTTTTAAAAAGCAAAAGCAATGTCGGACATGCTTGTCTATATATACTCTTAGGTACTCATTTTAATGAAAATAAAAGCCCTGTTTGATTAGCTGTAATTAGACATAAAATCAATATCAAAATAGAACAAGAAACACTGAACCGAGATTGGCAAGTCCATTCCATTGTTTGGGATGAAATATTGTAAATCCAGTCTCATATTTGATTTAACCAATCTACTTATACTATTGGACCAACGTTGAACAATATTCTCTAAATTTCAACCTTGATCAAAATATTGATTCTTATTTTATATTATAAATGATATTAATTAATTAACTAATACTAAACCTATCATCCATTCACATTGTATACTTATGATACGAAGATTCTTATATACGAAAAACATTTATCCCTATTTCCACATGAATGAAAATTTTTCATATTGAAGGGTGGAATCAAATTTTCTCTTTATATGAAAATAGTAATTTCAAAGAAAACTGATTTGTTAGTTTTCCATTAAAACATCAAAATGGTAACAAAATTGAAATTTCATTCCACTCCAACTTTCATTCCAGAAGCTATACTTTCTATCTCATTTTAACAGATTTTATAATCTCTCTTCTTCCTTATATAATTCGTTCTTTATTTTTTTATCATTTTTTGTTTTAAACAATCGGCTTTATTGATGCTTATGATGAATAGAGAGTTATAACTCCAGTAGGCCAAAAAAAGTTCTCCCTAAAGAAGTAGGAAGAGAGATGTCATAGTAGTGGCAAAGTCATAGTAATCTAATGTAAATCCAATGAAAGCAGCATTAGTGATATCTTCTGGACTAAGGAATGAAGCGGAAATAGTTATTTTTTAGAGCATGTTTGGATTGTTTAGCATAAAATTTTATCGGATTCATGGGTTGGACTAATATAACTGCTAAAAATATTAGATTATAAACTAGCTAAGCCTATATTTATAAATATTTAGGACTAGGTGGACTGACCTAAATCCTATATTTCTAGGCGGAGCTCATAGCGGTTTGGATAGGGATTGGGTGTGCTTGTCGATTTCTCCAATGTGACCATCTTGTTATTGAGGAAAATTCTGCCACGGTTATTTTTTGGATCAGGGGTGCGGTTCGTTCTTCTCCGACCCATCCTATGGTCCGCGATATTGCTCTTTAACTGAGGGGATGTTCCTCCTTTTTTGTTAGGCATGTATATAGGGAGGCCAATATAGCGGCTAATTGGGTGACTTCCTTTGTGGCATGCTATTTAGGATAGGTGTTTTGGTCTCACTTCGGTGAGATGCTCGTGGCTTTCAGGAACTATTTTTTCTGACTTTTTTGAATATATTCATACCAGGACTATTGATTGAATTATCTACAAAAAAAAATCTAACAAAGCCTCTCTTTTTTTTGTTTCCTCCTTATAGCATTCAGGCTAGCCTATACAAAAGATAGCCTTAGATACTTGTAATTTGTAAACATAGGTGTAGCCTAGTCTATAATCCAAGTTTTTGGCGGTGGTACAAGCCTAACCCATGAATTTAAATGGAATTTTGGATCTAACCATCCAAGCAGGCTTTTAGAAATTATCTGGATGATTAGATTGAAAATTTTATGAGATTCATGGGTTAGACTCATACAACCAGCAAAATCATAATATTAGATGTTGAGCACAGCAAAATCATAAGATTACTAGTCCAATCTATGAAGCCCATAGGATTTGGGGCCAAACCATCTAAACAAACCTTTGAGATTTATTTGAATAATTAGACTAAAAATCTTATGGAATTCATAAATTGGATCCATACAACTAGTAAAATCATAAGATTATATGTTGAACTAGACATATAGTTATAAATACTAAGAGTAATTTTTTGTTTGCTAGGGGTGGTGTAGAAAAAATACACCATCAAATATGATTAGGCCACATAAGTCCCACTTTTCAATGTGCATTTAATGCTTGCAGCTTTATCTTTTTGTTGGCTTGGATTATGACATCCTATTGCTTGAGTTATGAACTCCTGTGTCATAAAGTTGATGGATATTTTATTTATTAAAAAAAGTTTAAAAATTTTTCAATGATAAAAATATCCTCAATCTTATGACATCATGTGAATAGGATTGTGATACCATATTTACAAAGGGATGTCATAAAAAAAGAACATTTTTGTTATTCAAAATTTATAATAAAAAAGTAAATTGCATGTATTAAATACGTGTTTGAATGACTAGAATATCTTTTGCTTATGACACTCCTTTGTGAATAGGGTATCATAACCCTATTCATAAGATGTCAAAAGATAAAGGATATTTTTGTTATTAAAAAATATTTAAACTTTTTCAACGATGAAAATATCTCTCGGCCTTATAATACATGGTGCCATAATCCAAGCTACGGTATATCATAATGCAAGTCACAGGGTATTATAATTTTTTTTAATGAAGAGGTATTTTCCTTATTCAATTTTTTTAATGAAAACATAAAGCTATAAGTATTAAATGTACGTTGAAAAAGTGAGATTTACGTAGTCCAATTAGATATATTTTTTCCCTATCGGGCATGATATACAAGGACTTTCTCTAAATATCAGAGAGTAGTTTCTTAATGGCCTGGTCCATATTCTATAGAGATTAAAAAAGATCTCGGCATGCATGCTTTTATTATTCAAATTCAATCATTCAAAAATTCCCATTGTTATATATTCTATTTTTATTATTCAGACATATGGATGCGGAAGTTTTTCTTTTTTCTTTTTTTTTTTTTCTTTTGATGAAACAAAAGGGGGGAGTTAGACCCCGGGCGGCCATCCCCGTACGGTCTCTCAATCCCAGTTAGAAAATGTTCGATACACAGCGCATATTAATTTTTCACGGTCGTTTCCCACCCGAAGATGAGTACGCCAACATATTAATTTTCCGCGGCCGGCCGTTTCCCACCCGAAGGTGAGTACGCCAACATATTAATTTTTCGCGGTGAAGATGAGTACGCCAACATATTAATTTTCCGCGGCCGGCCGTTTCCCACCCGAAGGTGAGTACGCCAACATATTAATTTTTCGCGGCCGTTTCCCACCAATTTTTCGCGGTCGTTTCCCACCCGAAGATGAGTACGCCAACATATTAATTTTTCGCGGCCGGCCGTTTCCCACCCGAAGGTGAGTACGCCAACATATTAATTTTTCGCGGTGAAGATGAGTACGCCAACATATTAATTTTCCACGGCCGGCCGTTTCCCACCCGAAGGTGAGTACGCCAACATATTAATTTGCCGTAGCCGAGTAAATGGGATTTATTATATATATCCCTAACTTTTTTACTACCACCAGCCAACAGGGGCTCCAGGGTTATTTTATTAATTTTTTTTTTTTTTTTATTTTATCCCCGGACTTTTTAGTCAAAATATGTCCAAAACAAGGCTTGAACCCCTGCCAGCTGGTTGTGAGAAAAGTCTCAGAACCAATTATGCCACGCGCCAATGGCGAAAGTTTTTCCCTTTGTCCAAACAAGAAATGAGCCTTAGTATAAAGCAGATTAATATACCAAGTAACGAGAAAACATTTTTTTTTTTAATATAAAAAGTCTTAATTTCTTATCTTTAATCAACAAATTGGCACCATCTAATTTCTCTTCTTTTTTTTTTTTTTTGATAACCCGGATCTATTAACAAATAATCCTATAAAAGGTATAACCAAAATTGCCCACCAACAAAATATATCTAAACTGTAAAGGCATCTCATCAAGAAGAGACCAATAATCTCTTCCGAGTGAAATGTCCCAAAAGAAGCCATCCAGTCCGTAGCCGAGTTGGCTTCACGGTAGACATGTCGGACAATGATCCCAGTACAGCCGCGAAGCAGCGAAACAGCGAAGCTATATCCCGAAGGAGAGAGAGGGTGGGAGTCACCCGAAGAGTACTCTGGATCCAGGAGATAACCGTCAAGGAGTCTCCCTCGATAATGAGCCGATCAAGGTGAAGGATCCTCCTGGCGTACCTGATACCTGTCCAGGCCTCATAAAGCTCCGCTAAGGGGACCGTGGACTCAAAAAGATGGGTGCCCCCCGCAGCAAGAAAGCCGACTCCAGATGCCCGAATCACAAATGTAGCCCCAGCATTAGCCCCTCTGACACTCCCATCAAAGCTAATAGTAGCATAAGCCGGAGGAGGGGGCTCCTAAGAAACCAAAATCTGGCGAGGCACTTGAAGAGCAGAACTGGAGCCCCAGATCTCAAAAGTAGCTACCATCTTGCCATGATACTCAGCAACGTGAGCCCTAGCTCTCTCAACAATAAATCTGGCCAAACATATATCAGACCCGAAAACCATGGCATTGCGGGTGATCCAGAGATGATAAGCTAAATAAGCGATAAAGCCCCGAGAAGTTGAATCGGGAGGAGAGCGAAGGAAGTGAAGGAAAGTGTCAACCACATCATCTCTAGTGTACACCAAGGATCTGCAACCCGTCAGGGACCAGACCCGCCAAGCTCTCAAGCAAAGGAAAATAATGTGATCCAAAGACTCCTCCGGAATTTAAAGACTCCTCCGGTGCACCACGAATCAGACAAGGAGGAAGGTGGACCTCACGAGCGCTCAGAAAGGATCTCGTAGGGAGCCGACGCTAGGCCACCTTCCAGATAAAAAGTCGTACTCTCGGATGCACTGGAAAGGACCAGATCCAAGCAGCCTGAAAATCCCTCTGCTGCACCGGATAGTAGATGGAATAAAGGTCCGACAACGGAGTAGAGCGGGATGAAGAAGACCCCCAGACTATAGTATCCAGGCAAGGCTAATTTCTCTTTAAATATATAAAAAAAAATCCTATTTTCTTTTAAATATTAAAAGTCTAGTATCCAGGCAAGGCTAATTTCTCTTTAAATATATATAAAAAAAAATCCTATTTTCTTTTAAATATTAAAAGTCTTAATTTCTAAAAACCGGAGGGAAGGCATAAGGCATCATGGTTGTTTCATTGGACCTCGATGATGCCAACGTGCACACTTCTGCTGTACAGCATGGCTATCCATATTTTAAATCTCACAGCTACCAGAAAAGGTGTATTTTAAATCTTACAGCTACCAGAAAAGGTGTCTCGCATCAATGTTAATCTGGTAGCTGTTTTCATACCTAATGGCCCGACCAGACCGTTAGTTATCGTTTTGACCAAGAAGATAAACGAGGTAAACAAACCATTGACAGAATCATCCACGGCCCAAAAATTTATAGTGCGAATCTTAAAAAAATCCAACCAACCATTCCAGCTACCTTTCCCATGAGCCTTCAACATATATGAACAGCAAAGCCGAGAAGCCACTCATCCTTGCACCGATCCAAAAATGCAATCTCAAAGAACCAAAACCACCCTTCTTTCTCTTCTATGGATTTCCATGGCCTTATTTGCGATAGCGATCCCTAGTGAATTCTCCATCGCCGGGTATGAACCTGGTGCCAACGACACCGAGCATGGGCTCAAGCTCTTCGAGCTATGGAGAGCGAAGCATGGCAAGGTTTACCGGCATCCAGCCGAGAAAGCTCGTAGATTTGAGAACTTCCTGAAGAACCTTGAGTACGTTAGAGAGAGGAATGCGGCAAGAAGGGGAACGTCATCACCAGCAGGGCACGCTGTGGGACTCAATAAGTTTGCAGATTTGAGC
Organism: Areca catechu; assembly: GCA_021397845.1. NCBI lineage: Eukaryota > Viridiplantae > Streptophyta > Magnoliopsida > Arecales > Arecaceae > Areca > Areca catechu. Next base: position 176,697,418 of record CM038042.1, read on the forward strand.
AACGAGGAATTCAGGGCTATGTATCTAAGTAGGATGCCTTGGGGTAGAGAAAAAAGGGTGGGCAGGAAGGACATGGTGGAGGGGAGGGAAGAGAGCTGTGAAGCTCCTTACTCCCTCGATTGGAGAAAGAAAGGAGCAGTTACGGCAGTCAAAGATCAAGGAGAATGTGGTGAGTGCTTTTCTTCCCTTGATACTATTTCATTAAGTTGGCATGCTTAGGATGCATCATCGGACTGATGATTTGGTGAAATTATAACAATATAACTGAGCAGTTCACAAAATTTATAGATTCATGATGTCCACTTCTTGTCCTTTATGAATTTTGATTCAAATTTCACTTCAGAAGTTCATGAGTATAATTAAATGCTCATGAATTTCTATTAGAAAGATTATTAATGACTACTTAAATATCAATGGTCTTGCCACTGCTTTTCTCTAATTTTTGTTCATGCAAACCAGGTAAAATATGACAGCCACTGATTATTTTTTTATGTGATTTTTTAATAACAATTTCTTTCAATATTTAATAAAATTTTCTCCTTTTCTTATGTTAAATTTTAAACGCAGTCATCTATTGTTCTCACCTTAAAGAGGCTATTGGACAGCTCTACTCGTTGCCATGAAGAATCATGCAATCGACTTTTATTTTTCAGTGGAAGTTAGTGTACAATTACTCTAGGTGCAGATAGAGTCCACTGTGTTCACTTGGGGCTAACTAATTTTCCCAAATTTCCAAGCACATGATTAATATTAGAATTAAAGTTCACAAGCAGAATTTTTAGTAATTAATCTATTTCCATAACAGCTAAAATTGTGACTAGATGAAATTTCAGATTGAAATTAACAAATATAAATAAGCAATTTATGTGATTGTCAAGTAAAATGCACTGCAAGGAAAACAAGAAAGCAAAATAATGCTTGACCAAGAGAAATATGCACTTAAATTTCCCCCTCCATTGTTGATTGTTATGTGAAAGCAACAAAAAAGTGGCAGCACAGTTTTTCAATCCTAGAAATACTCGATTCAGATATCTGCAAGGCTAGGTTTTCCATGTTCAATCAAAACTAACATTTTAACAAACATATATGGCTTGGCAACATTTAAGAATTTATGCAATTAATCTATCAAATTCATGAGAAATTAGGTATCTCAGGCCCTCAGCTGTAAGCAATGAATTTGCCTATATCTACAATCGAGATGACTTAAACATAGGTCTTAAAAAAAAAAAAATGCAAATATTAATTCTATGAAGTTTTTTTTTTTTTTTTTTTGGAACTCTTAAAACAAACGCAATCGGCCCTAAAATTTCAGCCTGAAACCAAATGGCTGGTGTGTAGTGTATGAGGAATATGTACATACATACATACATATATATGTATATATATGTATATATATGTATATATGTATATATGTGTGTGTATATGTATATATATGCATGCATGCATGCATATATATATATATATATATATATATTGATAGAAAGTATGATGAAGATTTGATCCATATACGTCCCAGTTAAGAGTTGTTTAATGTGGCCTTAGAAATTGCAGATATTATTGTTGGGAAACTAATTCATGAAAGCAAACCTCGAGCCATAGAACCTCCCATTGAGTTGCAATCAAGGCTTCCTGTGATTATTCAGTTAAGCACATAATCCTAGATGGCTGCATTGAGATATGCAAGGATATCAACACTTTATGATATCCAAATAAATTTATGAAGTTCCCTAGTTTAAGATATACTAAAAACTGACAAGAACCCTAGACTAGCATGTCTGAGATAAGATTAATGCAACACGAGAATTATAATCAACTAAACAAGAAAAATTGTTTAAAGAAAGTACAAGAATGAAGCCAATGTAGTTTCCAATTCGATAAAGAACATGACAAGCCTCTTAAAAGGGGATTTAGAACTAGGGATGAAGTAACAATGATAGGTACGTGATTATTGTTAGCTTGGAACTGATCACGAGGTCTCAATTGGCAAACAAGGTCGTAGTTGCTAGAATCCAACACCAATAAGGAGGGCAAAAGATAAGCAATAGGGGAATCCAATAATCTTTAAAAAACACTACTTGTAGCAGAAGCTTGTTAGACGATAGGCTAACAGAATACAAAACATGCATGTGAGAGGAATGGTTAGTTATTGATGGATAATGTTTCAAAAAATAGCAAATGAGCATGACCACATAGAAAAGAAAATTAACATGTTTCTGATTCACTTGTACAACTGATTGAACAACTTGGAAAAACCTATTAGCATAAAAGATGAAAAACAAATGACATTTTGGGAAGAGTGAATGAACTACTCTGATCATTAGATCGTAATCCATTAACTCGTACAACCATAGAGAAATATGCTTTGCTAAGAACTTGTTGAGGAACTGCTATCTTACAAACTTTGTTATCATAACATTGTTTTACTTCATACACACACACATCAAAGTGATATTTCCACTCGTGACATCTTACCGAAGCAAGGTTTTTTCCACTTCCATGCATCAGAGGATAGCTCACAAATAACAAATAGATTATGATCCTTCATCAGCCATCTCTGATAAATTGCTCCCACAGGAAGCTGCTGGGCATTCTCTTCAACAGGAGCTATGGAAGGAATAAATGCCATAACCACAGGGGACCTTATCAGCCTCTCTGAACAAGAACTTGTGGACTGCGACAAAACCAACGAAGGGTGTGATGGAGGTTACATGGATTATGCATTTGAATGGGTCATAAACAATGGGGGAATTGATACAGAATCAAATTATCCTTACACAGGGGAGGATGGTACCTGTAATGTCGAGAAGGTAATCAAAATCATCACTAATTTCTATGTTAGCTTGTCATAAATTATTGAGAGCACCATAAAATATGGGCAAAGCATCCAAAGTTTGCAAAGAGCATTTTTCTTATTCTTGAATGAACTATGTGAACTTTAATGGTCAGGAGGAAATCAAAGCAGTGACAATTGATGGATATCAAGACGTAGCTCCAAAAGGAAGTGCTCTTCTCTGTGCTGTTGTCAATCAGCCAGTAAGTGTCGGGATTGACGGATCTTCATGGGATTTTCAACTCTATACAGGGGTAAGCAAACTACAGTATCTCCCTTATGTTCTGTAGCCAACCCTGTTTAAAGAAAATTGATATTTGAAGAACCTGCATTCAGGAAATCAAGAACTCCTGAGCAAAACAAGTGTTGAAAAAACAACTATAACATATGATGGTCATCTGTCTTATAGCTAATTAAGCCAGATGAAGAACTGAAGTTTCATATAGATTTAAGACAAACATTCATGCTATCTAGCTTGTTTATTATTAAGATAACATAAATCATACTAATAAATTTACATTATGTCATTTATCAGGGAATCTATGATGGAGATTGCTCAAGTAATCCAGATGACATCGATCATGCGGTACTGATTGTGGGGTATGGATCCCAAGACAGTGTTGACTACTGGATTGTGAAGAACTCATGGGGTACTACCTGGGGAATGCAAGGGTACATATACATAAAGAGGAACACTGAATTAGAATATGGTGTCTGTGCTATAAATGCCATGGCTTCTTACCCCACCAAAGAATCCAGTTCTCCATCTCCTTTTCCATCACCTGTCATGCCGCCGCCGCCACCTCCGCCACCTCCACCACCTCCTCCTAGCCCGTTGCCAACTACATGCGGAGATATGTCATACTGCCCATCTGGAGAGACTTGCTGTTGCCTATTTGAGTTTGCAGACACCTGCCTACTCTATGGTTGCTGCGCTTATGAGAATGCAGTGTGCTGCAGTGGGACAATCTACTGCTGTCCTCATGACTATCCCATATGTGACATACCAGATGGACTCTGTCTCCAGGTTTGGATATCCTTAGCTTCACTATTCACTAATCAAGCCAGATATTGCACAAGCAGTACTTGGCAGCTGGCAAAAGTTAAATAAGATTCAGATAAACAGGATAGTGGTGCACTATTTACATAGACTGCCCATAGATTACTCTCAGCCTCATACAGGCAGTGATCATTATTTGGAAGGAAAAGAAGCAATTAATTTACTTAAAGTGTTACAAGGCCAATTCTACTTTCAAGACAGCTGATAGTTTGAAAGAAAAATAATTTTTTGCAATTTGAACTTTTTGAAAAAAAATTGCAACTTGTAGAGATGGTCAAATGAGGTAATGTATTTTGTTTATTGTAATTTCTCTTCTTCAATGTACCATTTCAATAGAATCCTTTTATTGCTTCTCCATGAAAAGTATCCATCTTACAACAAAGAAAAAATAATAAAATATTCTCTTAACAGATCACCTAGTGAGACTCAATTTAAAATTGACTAGATTGTGCTTTACCATACCACTTTATAAATATCATTATCAGCAGTGCTCTTAGCATGAGCAAATCAATCCATAACCCAACAAGTTAAGCCTTACATAAGAACTGATTAGAGAAGATTACACGTTCAAGTAGTATCCCAAATAGAATTAATCAACAATATACATTTTAGACATACATTTCATAGAATCCAATATAGAATTTATCTACCTGTTCTTGTGTCCATGGTAGCCTAAGTTCTGTTTTCGCTTTCTTGTAGAACAAAAGCAACTCTGTAGGTGTAGCAGCAAAGAAACTAAAGCTTGCCAGGCACAAGTTACCATGGACGAAGTTTGAAGGAGCAACCAACTATAATCAGCCTCTGATGTGGAAGAGAGACGGAGTTGAAGCCTTGCGTTAAAGTCAGCAGACGGGTTTTTTGTATGCATTGAAGAAAGCAGATGAATTTACATTATATATTGATTGTTGTACTGCAAGTAGCAAAATTGTTTTGCTTTGAGAACTACAGGATTATATTATAATAAAGATATCGTTTTGCCACTCTGCTTTGGACAATCCACACAGAGGAAGAATTAGTAGTTCATATATAGGTTAGTCATAGACTGTAGCTTGCTAATTGTTAAACCTTATCCAGATAAACTGATCATAATCATGATCATCGAGCCTTTTCCCAACTAGTTGGGGTCAGCATTATAGGTCCTCATTCACCACAATTTCCTACTTAGGCCCACTACCTTATCTGGAGAAACCCATGGAACTCAATTTACATGAGTGGATTAGTCTAGGAAATTATCAGAATATCGAAGAATTTGGATCAGTTGTATCTGTGCTAGTGCTTGTAGCCTTTACATGCAGGCTATATACTTCAAAAGACATGTTCTAATTGTACTAAAAGTTGTGAAAGGATTAGAAATATTTGGTTAGCAAAAAGTATTAAGTTTATATGATGTCTGTAGTGGCACATGGTACAACTAGCTTCTTCGTAGGATCATCTCTGTTAAAAGCACCATTCATGTTGTTGAAATTCAGCCTAACTTTGGTGGCATCCAGTGTATGTAGACAATCAACATGGCCCAAATCTGATAGTGCAGTTACCAGATCTAATCTTTCGTGTCTTCCTACTAGGATTTGGCACATGATCATGCTCATATTGCTAGGTAGTACTACAATAGGTTCTCCCACCAAGAAGCACGACATATTATATAGATCAGCATTGTAATGCACTCAGAGGGCATTATTAAGCTTTGTATGTTTGCTATGGTACTCCAACTGCATAATATCCTGCAGTGATAATATCAATGTGGAAGGAGGACATCCAAGTAATGAGAAAATATCAGATATCAAAATGACCTACAGCAGCAAGAAGCACTTTCTGATAAAAACTGAACTCTTCCAAGAAAGCAATGGTACATATATAAAACCCATCGTGTCAATCCCCAGATTTCATATTAAAACTTCCCAAAACTAATTAGATATCATAGTCTTCAAATTCATTTAAGCAACTCACAAGAATAAACACCAAACACCAGGCTAAACTATCTAACAAGAATGCCTTAATGGAAGCAAGGTTTTAAAAACCAACCCATATCTGTTGTATGGGGCATACCATTCCAACAACGTACCATGTGCTGGTATGGAGGATATACCTGACCAACAGAACTCAAACCAGTAAGATACTAGTATAAGGACCAATCTGAGAACATCAAATGGAAGCAATATAGATGGCATCCATGGATCATATCTATATCTTAGCTTCATATTTTCCTGATGATATTTTTGGGCAGGATCTCACAATGTATACTAGCTAGTAATTCTTATCATATTTGGCTTTTGAATACCACAAAAACTGAAGAGGCAATCTTCCTGCAGCAACTGAAAATCATTCCATCTATTCATTGCTGCACAGTTTCTCACAACAAGCATTGCTCTCCTACAGATTAAACCAAACAAAACTAAAGCAAACTATAAGACAAAAATTGAACTTGTAGCAGACCTGCAGCTGGATAAAAGTAAAACTTGATTTGTAAAAGTTAGATATGAACAAGGACCAAACTCTTGCTTCTGAGTAGGCCTGCACTGAGAGAATATAATGAACCTGGATAGTCTGTGATTTTCTTATTTAAATATTTTGACCCAGAATGAGTAATTGATCAATGTTTTGAAGCATGATTAGAATATGTTCTGTAATCTATGAAGTTTGCACACAGTAAGCTTACAATCCAATGATAAACATTCAAAGCAGAAATCAACTCAGGAAAAATCAAATGCATAATGAAATCGTGTTTCCATCTTACACACATGCTTGATACCATAAGCCATTAGGAACTCCAAAGCCTTCTGTCACACGAACCTCAGGGAGAACTCCTACTGAACTTTGGAAGAATCAGCAAAATGAAACAATTTAATCTCCATTCTTCGATTGATCCACTTCAGCTACCAGAAAAGTTCTCCTGGCAGGAAAAAGTGGCCATCTTGTGGCAAAAAGCCCAGCACCAAATGGGGAGCCCTTGGCACAGAATTTCTCCGTTTCATCATACAGAATAGTGTAGTTACTGCTGCTCACATTCCTAAAGTAGCATTCACCAATACCCTCATATCTGTACACTTGCTGAGTACTCCCTAAGCCACTAGTCACCAGATTCCCCTTCACCTGCATATTTCCCTGACCATTCTGTAAGTTCCTTAGAGAGCTTAAGAAGGAACCAAACCGCTCTCCTGAGAACCTTTTCTCATTGAATCCTAAAGTGACATTGGAAACTGAAGTATAGGTGTCATCAACATTGTCAACAATCCCAGTATGCATATAAAGAGGAAAGTTCAGATACACTTGCTCTGAATACAAGGTGAAAGATGGATGGATGGTGTAAGTACCATAATTGAAGTCTATGGTCTGGTTCACCACCTGAATACTTCCATTCCCTTCAAACCGCATCTGATTCTCATAATCAAACATCTGAAAGAAATGGGTGGTGATCTTCCCATAAGAGGAGTTCACCCACCCAGTCGAAGATATATGCCGACTTGCAGTGGTCTTGAATTGCCCATCAAGCCCCTTAAATTCTGAAATCAGAGATGGCATGAACCCTGGCGCTTCGTACTCGATCAGATGTCCAACAGTATGTGAGCTCTTGCTATCCAACCAAAGATGCAAATTTGCATCAATGAACCAAATATCCAAAGCATCAGTTACTCCGAACCCGAATTCATGGGGCTTCCCGTCCAAAATCTTCCCCAAAAATGGCGTAATCTCTATATCATAGGACGGGAGATCAAAGGAGCCAATGCCTGTAATGGGTCTCCATAGAAGGGGATTGATTCCCCCAGTATAGATAACAGTAAAGGGCCAAACAGCACCAACGACCTCGCCGTCTAGTCTCGCAGTGACCTCTCTAAAAGGTCCATTCCCGGGAACACCGGTGAGATTGTTCGCTAATATATAGTCATTGGGAGGATTGCTATACCAGAACTCATCACTCTGGTGGAAGGAGACATACACTTCAAGGACGGCGCGGTAGGTGTTGCACGGGACGGCGAGCTCTTTCGACTGAATGTCGGTGGAACTCTGGACCGGAAACCATAAGCCGTCATTCAGCGGGAGGCTTCGGGAGAGCGGCAAGATCAGATCAGCAGGAGCGGCGAAGCCAGGGATTGGGCTGGCGGCCGTGGGGTGGAGGCGGTGGGCGGAGGAGTCGAAGAAAAAGTGGAAGGAGACGTTGACATGGTAGACGCCAGTGTAGGTCTGGTCGACGAGGTTGCCGAGGTAGACGGCGAGAGTGCGGGGCTGGGCGAAGAGGGAGGAGTAGCGGGTAACGTCCTTGTTGACGGTCCATAGGATGCCGGTGGCGCGGGGCTCGGCGGTGCAGCTGCGGAGGATCTCGACGCCGTCGAGCCAGACGCCGAAGATGCGGTCGAACTGGCGGCCGCGGCAGGCGGCGGACCACTCCAGGACGACGGCGGAGGGGGGCTGGAGCAGGCAGTGGAAGGGGGGCTCGTAGAGGGCGGTGACGGGGGGCTTGGTGTAGGTATAGCCGAAGTCGTGCTGGAGGACGAGGGTGGAGCAAGGCTTGCTCTTGGGGAGAGGGATGGGTCGGGTGACCTCGAAGTAGGTGGTGGGGGAGGAGGGTTGGGCTGCTGCAGATAACTCTGAGGTCAGGAGTTTGGCTCTGTGGAGGGCGGCATTGGATGGAGGGAGGGTTAGCAGGAGGAAGAGGAGAGGGAGAAGAGAGGAGCCCATTGACGATGCGAGAGGGGACGGAGATGGCGAACTTTTTCTTGGTTTTAATTCACCGATCTTCTTCAACCCTTGTTTTCTGGTGGTTGAGAGAGGAATTGGAGTCGACGAAGAAACTTTCCGATTGGACGCTGAAAACAATGTTCTTGCCCGGCGCTCGCAGAGGATTGCGGCCGCTTGAGTTTCAAAAGTAGCGGCGCATCCAAGCGAGCGATTTTTTTTTTTAGCGCCACTTGAAATATATCGTGTTAAAAAAAAATAATGATGATAATAATAATAATAATAATAGGGGATAAATTTCGGTATAGTTATCTTCGTAGATTTTATCAATGTTCGATACAAAATGTTCAGATTCGCGTAGCCTCTCCCTATCTAATAGTGAGTACGTCAACATTACATCACTAAGACTGCCGACATCTTGCGCTAGATTTTTTTTTTTTAAATATATAATTCAGCACAATTCAACCGAGATTGATGGCAGAATGGTATATATTACCTATCAAATTTGACTTTTCATAAACATTCTAATTTTTGAGATCGAGATATACTTGTATCCCAAGTACTTCATAGAACTATCTATCTGATCATGAAGTACCATCACTTTGATATTGCTAGTTCTTTCCTTGACACTTCGGATTCCTGCAACTTCTATACTATCTCGGTAGTGACCTGAAAAGCTCTTTTCATTTCATGGGAGCTCTCTTTTCTAGAATTTGTTAAGGTCAACTTTGATAATAGCATTAGAGATACCAAGGATAGTACAGAATATATTATTAAGGATACGAAGAGTAGACATCTGGTGGCCGAGGGCTCCACTCTTTTTAAGCTTTCTATCCCAGAAGCAAGCATAGAGCTGCTTAGGCAAGCATTATCTATGTTAGACAGAAATTTCATGCGGAGCAGATCTTCATCGAGGGTGATTCTGACCATCATTACCTGGATTCAGGATAAGATTAAGAAGTTAAAGGCCCACCTACTAATTCGTGACATTTGGACAACCCTTTGTGCCACTGATGTAGCGATCGTTCGCTACATCTTTTGGGAGGTGAACAATGCGGTTGACTCTAAGTTGCATCTTTTATTGCTAAGCATTGTGGTGACTGGACCTGATGTCAAAATGAGGTCATCTTGCAGGCCACGTGAAATTTTTTATTTCTTGATCTTTGGAGCTGCATGTATATCAAAGTAGTATGATTGCCTGCTTGTATAAAAAATAATGTTCTTAATGTCACTGAGCTTTTATCAGGGTAATATAAAAAAGGTTTTAATATGTTTATAATCCTAATTTTTTAAAAATAAATTTTAAATTATAAAAGGCTAAAAATTTAGCTTATACATTAACTGAATCATTTTAATATTGTTAGTTATTTTTAATGACTTTCTCTTATTGCAAATTTTGGATGGCAATCACTAGTACTTGCGTGGTGTAAGTCTTACTCAGATGACTGAAATCAACTATAACTTGACTTAAAAGATGAGAGGGAGGGAATGGAAGAGAAGGATGGGGCCACAAACGAAAGATAGCTTTTTCTCTTTCTCATTTTGGGATGAGAGAAAAGAGATAAGAGATCCAAGAAAGGGGTGGGTGGGAAGAGTTCAATGAGATAGAGTGATCAGGAAAGGTATTATCATGAGCTAAAGTTTTTGCTAGACAAATTCTATGTATTGCTGCCAAGATCGTCGTGGCCCGTAGCTGCTATCGACGTCGGAGCGTGCTTCCCTCGCTGTCTCGCTATCCGGTGGTCCTGGACCTACAAAATAGGGGTTAGTGACCTGGGCCGGGGTTTCTGGCGGGGGCACTCCGACGGTCAAGTCAGTGACGATCCAGGAGAACAGGTCCTCCTGGTTGAGCCCCTCTTGATGGACTCCACACTAAGAGGAGTGATTAGTGTGAGAGTGGGATGCAAGTGTGTTGGGGGAAGAGTGATCCGGCTAGAGGGAGTCTCTGTGCGGCCCTTCCGCCCGACCTTGCTTGGATCTTCTGGTGGTGCTGTGCTCTTTTTGGTTGAGCTTGCACTTGTAATCTAGTGGTATGACTTGTGCCTTGCTTGCTTGTGTTGTGGTTGTTACCTCCAAGTTTTGTATATTAGGTTACTGTTGGGCGTCCGTCTTGGGATCTCCACCGGGCTGTCAAGTGCATGCGGCGGTGTCCCAAGAAGCCTTTTCCAATCCGTGATAAGGGAAGCTGTCATATGCTCTGACATTCCCCTTGGTCGCCTCATTCCGGGAAACCTGGTAGTGCCTCGATTGGTAGGCCGCCGCCCCTGGGATTCGAATCTCCTGGTTGACTTCCTTTCTCGGGTGGTTCTGGCGGTTGATGAGAAGCATGGCGCCTCGATTAGTGGGCATCTCGCCTTTCTGGTGTAATTGGCGGCTGCAGGCGATCAATACGGTCTGGCAGGTATCTCAGTGTAGCCCTCGGACAGCTCGCCGGTGTCTTGGGATGGCGGTGCCCATGCTCGAGCTGGGGCTGAGCTAGAATGGCAGGGCTCGCTCTGACCTAGATGCCCCAAGCTTGCGGGGCCACCTTGGTGGAGAGGACAGAATGCGGGCCCGGTCTAGAGGGCTCGCACTCGGAGAGGCTCCACGTGGCGGAGGAGGGCTGAGCTCGACTCCGACCACAGGGCTCGATCTTCGAGGGTCTCGCTTTGGAGGGCAGGGTGTAGGCCTGGTCCAGAGGGCTCGCACTTGGAGAGGCTCCACGTGGCGGAGGAGGGCTGAGCTCGACTTCGACCACAGGGCTTGATCTCCGAGGGTCTCGCTCTGGAGGGCAGGGTGCGGGCCTGGTCTAGAGGGCTCACACTCAGAGAGGCTCCACGTGGCGGAGGAGGGCTGAGCTCGACTCCGACCACAGGGCTCGATCTCCGAGGGTCTCGCTCTGGAGGGCAGAGGGCGGCTCCGGCCTAGGCATCCCGAGCTCGTGGGGATGACTTGGCAGAGGACAGAGCTCAACTCGTCGGCTTGTTGTCTCGAGGGAGCTCAGCTCGGCAGAGGAGTCCGGGCAGGAGATTTGACGTGGCATCCGATGTGGCGGCTTCCTTTGATGTGGCGCCTGTCAGCTCCCCCATGTCAACGATCCCGCTACATCATTTGTCCTCCACTCCCGAGGCTCGTTAGTGCGCGACACCCGGGCCGAAGGGAGTAATTGTGATGTTGACGTGGGAAGGCGGAGATCTGGTGCAATGATGGCCATGATTGCTGGCGCTTCGTGAGACAGTCATGCTGGCCAATGCGGGGGCGGCACGTAGCCATGTCCGAGAAGTAGTTAATATTGGCACGGAATTCAGAGTGGTCGGGATGTCATTTTCGCCAATGGGCAACACGTGGCATGGATCCGTTGGTGGAGGGGTCGTAGCGGTACGGATTCATCGGGTCATTTCGAAATGAAAAGAGGGCCTTACCCGAAATATCCATTCTTTTGAATTCTCCGCGCCTGCTGCTGTATTCGAGCCTTCTTCTTCCTCCCAGTCGCCTCAGATCTTCTAAGGAACCAGGTTAGTCCCCTCTTTCTTCCCCCTTCGCTAGAGTAGGGTCCTTCTAGGATCTCCTTCGAGTTGAGTCCGCTTTTTCGTCCTCCACCTCGAGTTCTTCACCTCTCTTATTCTTGAGGATGTCCCGCTTTGGCCCGGGCTTCCACCTCTCCACTGATCAGGGCGAGGCCGGTCCCTCCAAGCGGAGGCCGGCATCTTCTTCTTCCTCCAGTGAGGAGGAGGATGCGGCTCGCTTCGAGTTCAATAGGAGGCGTTCTCCCGGTCCAGTGCTCATCAGGGAATCGGGGTCCGGTCCTTCTCTCCTTCCTCCTTCTTCTGTACCTGTTTCTGAGTCTGCCCAGTCCACAGGTCCTGGCGGGGTCACCTCGATGATTGCCGCCAAGGAACTGGGGACCGTTCGGGATGTCTATGGCATCCCACATTCTATTCGGCTTATGATCCCTTGTCCGGGGGAACGGGTCACCTCCAGCGGCCCAGGCCGCATTACTTTTTATGAGGAGACCTTCTCAGGGGATCTTCGCTTTCCTTTCCATCCCTTCTTCATGTCCATCTTGGACAACTATCGTTTGGTCCCTGCCCAGTTAGTGCCAAACACCATTAGGGTTATCTTCTCCTTCATTGTGCTCTGCCACCTCCATGGATTTGTTGCCCGGTTTTCTTTGTTCAGGGCTTTCTTTGCCCTGAAGCACCACCCGACTAAGGACGGGTGGTGGTCTTTGTCTTCTTGCCCAAAGGGCATTAGATTCGAGCTCCCCTCTTCCATCAAGGGATGGAAGAGCAAATTCTTCTTTGCTACGGTTGAGGGGGTCGACTGGGTTTGGAGCGATCCGGACCAGTCCCCCAACCAAAATTCTATGGTCGATGAGGCTGACTGCGATGACTATGAGCAGCTTCGCACCACCCAGGTCCCTTCCCTCAAGGTCATGTTATCAGAGCAGAACCTCTCCGACGTCGGGGTCGACCCAACAAATGGGTTGGGTGAGTTCGACCTGAACTTTTCTTTTTCTTCCTTGCATTCCTTACTTTGCTTCTTACGGGCTCTGATCGTTGTGTGACTCGCATGCAGGGATGATTTTCACAGAGAGTGACCTGCTGGCGATCACCCGGAAGAAGTCGATGACGGGGTTGGTCGAGGAGCCTCCGAGGAGGCGAGTCCAGGGCGAGAGCGCGCCTACGACTGCTCCTGCCACGGTGGCCGATCCGAGCTTTGCTACCCCGATCGGTCATAGTTCAGGGGCGACCCGAGCTGCCCCTGCACCAATGGAAAGGGCGGTGTCTACAGCATCGGGGTCGGTCCAGCAGGAGGCCCAAAAGATCCCAGAGAGGCTCGGACGTCAGGGGGCGGTCCTCGCCGCGGAGCCTGAGGTAGTAGCCCGGGCAAGGGCCGTGGCTGCTACCGCTGCGTCTCTTTGTCCTCTGAGTCCACCTGTGATCGAGATCGGGGACTAAGAGGGTCGAGCCGGGACTGAGGTTGCGACTAAGGTGCCGCCTGCACGGGTACCAACTCCTCAGCCTGCCCCCGGGGGTCCTGCGGTCAGTGGGGCAAGGCCGTCTACTACAGGAGAGAGCAGGAGGGAGGAGGCGCGACGTCGGCTCCCTTTCAAGATGGGGCTGGAGAGCTCGCTCCTCTGGAGCCCCGTACTGGCCAAGCACATGATGGATTTCTCGATCCAGATATGTGATCGGCAGGAGATGGCCGGACTGCGACTGGACGATGTCCTCAGTGCCATCTTCCCCCAGCTTTACTCGGTGAGTTATCTCTTCTCTTTTTTCTTCTTCTTTTTTTTTTTTAGGCTGACCTCTTTTCATGGTGCAGATCGGTGCCGAGGCCCTCTTCATTAGGGGCTACTATCATGACTGGGAGAGCGTCGAGCGGCAGCAAGCGACCGAGATTGAGTCTTTGAAGACCGATCTGAAGGAGAAGGCTAGGGCGAACGGGGAGCTCGAGCAGAAGGTCAGGGACCTGGAGAAGTAGCTCGCCGATGCTGAGGGGCGAGCGAAGAAACTCCTGGGGGTCCTTGACCTGGAGCGGATCGCTCGAAGAAAGCTGTTGACGATCTCTCCACCGTTGAGAAGAAGCTGAAGTGGTACAGTGCCAAGGCTGATCGGCATAAGGAGGCCTCCCGAGCTGCCCAGGCGAAGCTGGCAGCAGGGAAGGAGAAGCTGGCCGTGGCTAAAAAGGCGGTGGAGATAGCGGCCAAGTCAGCGGAGGCTGCTAGGTTGGAGGCCGTCGAGGCAAAGAAGGGGGCTGCCGAGGCCAGGAAAGACACTGAGGGGGCTGTTGCCAAGTTCAAGGCCTCATAGGAGTTCGTCGCTGAAATTCATCAAACGGCGTCGGACTCCTTCTATGAAGGCTTCATGTTCTTGTGCGGCCGGATCGAGGCATCTGTTCCCGATAAGAACCGCAGCCATCTCAGGTACCTCACGGCCTCGGATGCGGAGCCTGATGAGGAGGTCATCATCGAGGAAGCTATGGCTTCCGAGCCTCCGACGCCATTCGAGGTCGAGCCATGCATGGCCGGCGCCGTTCAGCTGAAGGTCCCTGAAGGCAGGACCTCTCAACCTCAAGACTCAGCAGGAAGGTCGGCCGGTGCAGAGTAGTCCTTTCTTTTTTGTTTTGTACTTTGTTTTTCTTTCTATACTTGGTCGGGGTCACCCAGCATGTCGGGGGCCCGTGGAACACTTGTAACTGGTCTTTGGTTAATAAAATTTGTACTTTCTTGCAACCCATCTTTTGCTTGGCTCTTCCCTCTTTTTTTCTTTTTTGCACTCCCCTCCTTCTTTTTCTTTGTTGTTTCTCTTTTTCTTCTTCTTCTCTCTTTTTTCTTTCTTCTTCTTTTTTTTTTAGCTGAGTGGGGAGATCAGAGAAGAGGGTCTCACCTCGCCTGGGGCTGAATTACCAGGCTTTGGTGTCGGCAAGTCGGGCGCAAGGTTCTGGCAGTTGTGAGCAGTTGGGCTCGGTGGTTCCTTGGCCGGAGAGCTGAGCCCCGGTCCAAGGTGCCCGAGGGCTGTTCTCAGGTCTTGGATGCCTTGGAGCTAGGCTCGAGGCCTTCCTGGCCGGAGCACTGGGCCCCGGTCCAGGGATTGCCTGAGAGCTGGACTCAGGTCTTTGGTGCCTTGGAGCTAGGCTCGAGGTGTTGATAGGAGCTGCTTGGCTCGAAGGTCCTTTGGCTGATGATCTGAGGTCCGGTCTTGGGTTGGCGTCTCAGAGCTAGGCTCGGAGATGTTGATGATTGAGAGCGGCGTGGCTCGAAAATATATTGGCATCTCGGAGCTGGGCTCGAAGATGTTTGAGATTGAGAGCAGCTTGGCTCGAAGGTGCCTTGGCATCTCGGAGCTGGGCTCAAAGACGTTTGAGATTGAAAGTAGCTTGGCTCGAAGATCTCTTGACCGGAGATCTGAGCTCCGATTTTGGGTTGGCATCTCAGAGCTAGGCTCGGAGATGTTGATGATTAAGAGCGGCGTAGCTCGAAGATCCCTTGGCATCTCGGAGCTGGGCTCGAAGATGTTTGAGATTGAGAGCAGCTTGGCTCGAAGATCCCTTGGCCAGAGATCTGAGCTCCAGTCTTGGGTTGGCATCTTGGAGCTTGGCTCAGAGACGTTGATGATTGAGAGCGGCGTGGCTTGAAGATCCCTTGGCATCTCGGAGCTGGGCTCGAAGATGTTTAAGATTGAGAGCAGCTTGGCTCGAAGATCCCTTGGCCGGAGGTCTGAGCTCCGGTCTTGGGTTGGCATCTCGAAGCTGGGCTCGGAGATGTTGATGATTGAGAGCGGCGTGGCTCGAAGATCCCTTGGCATCTCGGAGATGGGCTCGAAGATGTTTGAGATTGAGAGCAACTTGGCTCGAAGATCCCTTGGCCGGAGATCTGAGCTCCGGTCTTGGGTTGGCATCTCGGAGCTAGGCTCGGAGATATTGATGATTGAGAGCGGTGTGGCTCGAAGATCCCTTGGCATCTCGGAGCTAGGCTCGAAGATGTTTGAGATTGAGAGTAGCTTGGCTCGAAGATCCCTTGACCAGAGGTCTGAGCTTCAATCTTGGGTTGGCATCTCGAAGTTGGGCTCGGAGACGTTGATGATTGAGAGTGGCGTGGCTCGAAGATCCCTTGGCATCTCGGAGCTGGGCTCGAAGACGTTTGAGATTGAGAGCAGCTTGGCTTGAAGATCCCTTGGCATCTCGGAGCTGGGCTCGAAGATGTTTGAGATTGAGAGCAGCTTGGCTCGAAGATCCCTTGGCCGGAGATTTGAGCTCCGATCTTGGGTTGGCGTCTCGGAGCTGGGCTCGGAGACGTTGATGATTGCTTTCCTGCAAGACAAATAGATATCCGTGCAAGGAAAAAGTCATTATCATTATTATTGATGTGAAACCTTACATTATTGATGGTATCTTTGCAGATTGTAGGCATTCCATGTTCGAGGAAGCCTGACGCCATCGAAGTCTTTGAGGAAATAGGCCCCTTGTGAGGAGGCTTCAGCCACTTTGTAGGGGCCTTCCCAGTTTGGTGAGAGCTTGTCGCGCTCTCAGGGTTGAGATGCCTCTGCCCGGCACAGCACCAAGTCTCCGGGTTTGAAGGCTTCTGGCCTGACCTGGGCATTGTAGTACCAGGTTGCTCGTAGCCGGTGAGCTTTGTTGAGGTCGGTGTAGCCTACATGGATCCTCTAGTTGCCATTATTCTTCCTTACCATCACTACATTCGCTAGCCAGCTCGGATACTGGACTTCTCGAATGAAGCCTGGCATGTCCGCCATCGTGCAGGCGGCTGTGTCCGCGCTTGCTCGCAGGAACTCCAGTAGCGGGCCCTCTTCTTCTCAGATAGCTGGGCTCCTCTCTGCACTGTGTTCGTGGGATTGTCTTCGAGCGGGCAAGAGAGTAGGCGCTCGACCGGGCCTCCCCTGGGGTCTTGGGCCCTTTGGTCGAGATCATCCGCCTTGGTGGGGTCCTAACGGTAACTGGGAGAATGATTCCTCCTTCCACCTTTACGGAATCACCTGTGAAATCAATGAGGGGTGCATGCATAGGTTTGAGTTGATTGAGAGAAAGGTTCATCTTGGAGAAGGCATCATAAGAAAGCACGTCCACGGAGCCTCCACTATTAACCCTGATGCATTTTACAGGATGCTTCGCGATCGTCATCTCGGCGACCATGGCATCATTATTTACATTTTTCCTCCCGTTTTCCCCTTCCCTCATAAAGGGAAGTACATTCTCAGGATCCCCTGGCCCCCGAGCTTTCTGGGCGCGCGCGCAGCTCCCCAGGAGATCATGCCCACCGGCTTCTCGGTAGGACAGTTATCGATGACTGGAGTTGGCAGGAGAGCGACGAGCGCCTGGGATTCCGCCTGAGGTCTGCCTCCCATGAACCTTTTGAGGTAGCCCCTCTTGATGAGTTCTTCGATTTCCCACTTGAGGTTGTGGCATTCCTCAGTATTATGGCCGTGATCGCGGTGAAAGTGACAGTACTTCATTTTATCACGACTAGTGGGGGACTTCATTGGAGGCAGGCATCTCAGGTAGTCCTCGCCTTCAATCTCCACGAGGATTTTCGTCCTCGGGGTGAGGAGAGAGGTGTAACTCTCCTCAGGAATGGGAGCACCTTTTGGTCTTGGCCGGTCCCTCCAGGAGTTCGAAGCCTGGAGTAGGCTTCCAGGTCCCGGGCATCTCGGTGGGGGTTGGCCTCCTCAGTGGATTCCCGTCGAGCTCCCACCTCGTACAGTCCGCCTCCTCGGCGCGGATGTACTTTTTGGCTCGGAGAAGGAGCTCGGAATAAGTCTTGGAGGGCTTCTTGTCCAGCGAGTAGGTCAGGCAGGAGGTCCTGAGTCCTCGCTTCAATGCCAGCATGGCAACTGGCTCATCAAGGTTGTAAATTTCCAACGCGGCAACCTTGAAGCAGGCCACATAGTCTCATAGGGGCTCGCGATCCTGCTGTCAGATGGAGAAGAGGCTATCTTTCTCTCGTGGCAACTTCCTACAGGCGTCGAAGTGGGCCGCGAACTTCTGCCCTAGCTGGGCGAAAGAGTTGATGCTCTCCGGCTCCAAACAGGTTAACCACACCCGGGCTGCTTTCTAGAGAGTGGCAGGAAAGGCGATGCAGAGAAGAGCATCGGTGAACCCCTGGACCCTCATGAGGGTCCGGTAGCTTTCCAGGTGATCCAAGGGGTCGGTGGTCCCAACGTAGGGATCCACTTGCGGCATTCGGAACCGATGCGTGATCGGCTCCGCTTGGATTTCTTGGGAGAAAGGGGGACGGGCATCGTAGCCCGCTAGCTCGCCAGCTGAGCCCTGCATGTTGGCAAACCGGCGAGAAAACTTCGCCAGCTTGCGTTCATGCTCCTCCAGGAGCTTCTCTGCCATGCGCCTGACGGCTTCATCAGTAGACCCCTCTACTGAGGGAGATGGAGAACGCGACGTGGGCGCACGGTCGTGATGGAGGATCTTGCTCTTTTTGCCTCGGTGGGGTCTGGGCACCGCTCGCCCGAGATTTGGTGAGCGGCTCTCCCTGTCGGCAAAGCCAGCTCGTTGCCTTTTTGCCGGGGTTTGGTGGCTGCCCGGATTATCAATAGTGGCCCGTAGCTGCAAAGGCCTTCCTTGGAAGGAACGCAGGCTATCGCGGGGGGCCGCGACGTGGACCGCGGGTATTCCCGGCTGTTGGTGGGTGGCTAGGGACCGGTGCTACTGCTGGAGCTGGCGCACTGCCGTGGCGATGACTTGCATCTTCTGGACGAGTGCAGCCAGCTGGGATTCCAGCGGAGGTGGTTGAACCGGAATGGGTGGCTCCACCTCTTGGCGATGCAGGTTCCCCTGGGACGGGGAGTCCCCCGCACGGCTGGTGGAGGCCTCCCTTGTCCTTGTTGTCACCATCCTTCTGTCAGACTGCTTGTAGAAGAGGTGGAGTGCTTGAACTGAATCAAAGACCGTTCGTCTCCCCTACCTGGCACGCCAATTTATTGCTGCAAAGATTGCCATGGCCTGTAGCTGCTGTCAGCGTCGGAGCGCGCTTCCCTCACTGTCTCGCCGTCCGGTGGTCCTGGACCTGCAAAACAGGGGTTAGTGACCCGGGCCGGGGTTTTCGGCGGGGGCACTCCGACGGTCAAGTCAGTGACGATCCAGGGGAACAGATCCTCCTAGTCGAGCCCCTCTTGATGGACTCCATACTAGGAGGAGTGATTAGTGTGAGAGTGGGATGCAAGTGTATCGGGGGAAGAGTGGTCCAGCTAGAGGGAGTCTCTGTGCGGCCCTTCCGCCCGACCTTGCTTGGATCTTCTGGTGGTGCTGTGCTCTTTTTGGTTGAGCTTGCACTTGTGTCCAGTGGTATGACTTGTGCCTTGCTTGCTTGTGTTGTGGTTGTTACCTCCAAGTTTTGTATATTAGGTTACCGTTGGGCATCTATCTTGGGATCTCCACCGGGCTGTCAAGCACGTACGACGGTGTCCCGAGGAGCCTTTTCCAATCCATGATAAGGGAAGCTGTCGTGTGCTCTGACATTCTCCTTGGTCGCCTCATTCTGGGAAACCTGGCAGTGCCTCGATTGGTGGGCCGCCGCCCTTGGGATTCAAATCTCCTGGTTGACTTCCTTTCTCGGGTGGTTCAAGCGGTTGATGAGAAGCGTGGCACCTCGATCAATGGGCATCTCGCCTTTCTGGTATAATTGGCGGCTGCAGGCGGTCAATACGGTCTGGCAGGTGTCACAGTGTAGCCCTCAGACGGCTCGCCGGTGTCCTGGGATGGCGGTGCCCATGCCCGAGCTGGGGCTGAGCTGGAATGGTAGGGCTCGCTCCGACCTAGACGCCCCAAGCTTGCGGGGTCGCCTTGGTGGAGGAGGACAGAATGCGGGCCCGATCCAGAGGGCTCGCACTCGGAGAGGCTCCACGTGGCAGAGGAGGGCTGAGCTCGACTTCGACCATAGGGCTCGATCTCCATGGGTCTTGCTGTGGAGGGCAGGGTGCGGGCCTAGTCCAGAGGACTCGCACTCGGAGAGGCTCCACGTGGCGGAGGAGGGCTGAGCTCGACTCTGACCACAGGGCTCGATCTCCGAGGGTCTCGCTCTAGAGGGCAGGGTGCGGGCCTGGTCCAGAGGGCTCGCATTCGTAGAGGCTCCACATGGCAGAGGAGGGCTGAGCTCGACTCCAACCACAGGGCTCGATCTTCGAGGGTCTCGCTCTGGAGGGCAGAGGGCGTCTCCGGCCTAGGCATCCCGAGCTCGTGGGACCGACCTGGTGGAGGACGGAGCTTGACTCGTCGGCTTGTTGTCTCGAGGGAGCTCAGCTTGGCAGAGGAGTCCGGGCAGGAGATTTGACGTGGCATCCGACATGGCGGCTTCTTTTGATGTGGCGCCTCTCAGCTCCCCCATGTCAGCGATCCCGCCATATCACTATGCAACACCCCTAATATCACCTGCATAAAAAAGTTAGCTAATGTATGCATGAAAAACCAAAATCATTAGCAAGGTATATTAAAATAAAATTTATATTTATGAAATTTAAAAATACTTGAAAATTAATTTTTCATAGTATGTGGCAGAATATTTTGGTAAGATAAATAATTTAAAAAATTAAAATAAAACAAAGTTTAAAATCCTAGCCTGGGAGGCGAATGAAACTACTGTCCTAAAAGAGATTTGATCTTCTTTTCATATGAAGAATAACTGGACCACTCACTCTTCTCCAAAATAGACTTGGAAGCCAATACTTCAACATTCACTGGTAACACAGTAACATAGATCACCTTGTCTTCAGCTCAAATTATCAAAAATAAAATAAAATTTATGGAAAAGAGAGAATTTTAAAAAATTTTGAAAGAGAGAAATATATGAGAGTGAGAACTTGAGATTCTTGGATAGATTGTATGGTTGGGGTGGAGGCATATTTATAGGCTCAAAATCCTAAGAAAAATCTCCAAAACATCCCCAAATAACCGTTAAAATGTTTTAAAATCAAAATTAAATAAAAAATGTTTTAAAAAAATGGTCAAATGTACATGAGCCCATGCGAAATAGGCCATGGCCTGACCCGCGCACAATGCAGCTCACCCATGGTGCTCGTGCATTGGGCCGCAGCACGCCTGCTCGTGCACAGCATGCACACGAGTGGGGGAAAGTTTTTATTTTGTTTTTTTAAAAAGGTAAAGTCAATAATTCCCTAAAAAATAAAATAAAAATAAAAAATAAATATTATTAAACTTCGTAAATAATTTAAAATTAGAGATCTTTAAACTTTTACTGTGTTTGGTACAAATACCTTCTACGTTTGAACTTGTATTTAGTATAAAATATATACAATATGAGGATAGACTAATCATAATGCAGGGTAGCACTATGTAGGCCATACACTTGCCTTGATTTCATTAGAGTTACTAGAAATCTGCCTTGATCTCATAGTCACGACCTCACAATTACTCTCACTAAGATAGATCCTCCAAGGATATGTGTAACGAAATCGTTCATCACTGAACTTACAGTAAGAGCTATGCTCAACTTAACCATCATAATAAAGTACCACACCATAGAGATAGGGTGGAGACATATTCTAAACCGGTGCTTCCAGATATCATCTTAGAGGTTGTTTTCTTTTGAACCTTAATCATGAAATTACCATGATAGTAAAGATCCACTTTGATGACTAATATATGGACTTAAGCCCCATCTCTCTCGATGTCTCATATATCGTAACTTTTGAAGGCCTTTAGTCAAAATATTTGTCAAGTTATTTTTTAATCTTATAAATTGTAGTGATATCATTTCTTTCATTTTATTTCTTATAGCTATAAATCTGATCAGGATGTGATCGTTCATCTTTTTATTAGTTATCTATTAATTTAACAGATTAATTAGAGGTCTCAAGCACAATTTATTTTTTTTTAAAAAAATTTGATAAAAGAATTTCTATATCATTTATTATATCTTTTAGCCAATTCACAGTATCAAGAGTAGTTAATTTATATTCTAATATACTTCTAGTAATTATTATTTATTTACAAGAGCTTCATAATATTGCAGCTCCTTCTAGTAAGAAGAGATATTCGGTGATGGACTTAATATCTAAGTTATCTATTATCCAATTAATATCACATAACCCTCAAACATTTTTAGATAATCTAAGTATACTAGAAAGTAATCTAAGATTCTCTTAAAATACATAAAGATTTTTTCTAGAGCTTTTTCTTGTTCTTTACTAGGATTATTAGTATATCTGCTCAGTTTGCCTACTGCATAAGCTATATCTAGACGGATTCTGTTTGAAATATATAATAAGAATTCCATCCTCTGAAAATATTCTAATTAATTAACATGTTCTCCTAAATTTTTAATTAAATAAAAACTATGATCATAAGATGTAGAGATAGAATTTAAATCATAATATTTAAATTTTTTAAGTATTTTCTTTATTGAGTGTGCTAGGCTTATTACTATTCCACTATCTACTTTTTTAAGCTTCATTCCTAAAATTACATCAGTTTCTTCTAAGTCTTTCATATTAAAATTATTTGATAAATAACTTCTAGTTTCTTGAATTACTATCATTGATGTTCTAAATAATAATATATCAACTATATACAAGCATAATATTATAAAATCTTATCTTTTATAATATACACATTTATCATATTTATTTATTTTAAAGTTATTTTTTAAGATAATTTTATCAAACTTAATATGCGATCGTCTAGGAGCTTGTTTTAAATCATAAAGTGATTAATTAGTCTACAAGCCTTATGTTCTTGTCTTTTTACTTCAAATTCTTGAGGTTTATTTATATAGATTTTTTCTTCTAATTCTTCATTTAAAAATATAGTTTTTATATCTATTTGATGGATTATTAACTTATGAATAGATGCTAAAGTTACTAAAATTCTTAGAGTTGTTGTTCTAGCTACAAGAGCATAGATATCAAAGTAATCTATTTCTTTTTTTTGACTAGACCCTTTTACTACTAACTTAGGTTTATATTTTTTTATTATTCCATCTAACCTTTTTTTAAAAAAATCTATGTTCTTATAGGTTTGTTTCATGGAGGTAAATTAGTTAAACTCCAAGTTTTATTTTCTAGGATTGATTGAATTCATTATCTATAACTTCCTTCAAATATGATAATTTTAATGATGATATCATCTCATTATACGTAGAAGGTTCATCCTTTGTTAAGAATGTAAAGAAGTATTCTTTAAAATCTTTTTCAACTTTTTTTTCTTTTACTTCTTCTTAATTCAGATTTAGTTTCTAGTTCTAGATCGATAGCTCTGGAAGAAGATGGTTTACATTCTAAAGATCTAGAAATTCTAGCCTTAAAAAAATATATTTTCGAGAAAAGAGGCATCTCTAGCTTTTAAGATTGAGTTGTTTGCTATATTACTAACATCTGATTTTATTACTAAGAATCTATAGGCATTGTTGTTTTGAGTATAATCTAAAAATACAACATTTATAGTCTTAGATTCTAGTTTTCTCTTTTTGGGTTCAGGAATAATAATTTTGGCTAGGCACCCCTATATTTTAAGGAAATCTAGGTTAGGAGTCCTCCCTTTCCAAAGTTCATAAGGGTCTTACCACTAACCATTAGGTATCTTATTTAGGATAAAACAAAAAGATAGAAGAGCTTCCTCCTATAAGTTCTCAGGTAAGCCGAAACTGATGAGCATATTATTCATCATATCTATAATGATATGGTTTTTACGCTCAATTATACCATTGGACTATGGAGAGTAAAGAGCAGTCACTTGATGAGTTATACCATGTTCTTGACAGAACTTAAAGAATTCATTCAAGATATACTCCCTTCCTCTATCAGACCTAAAAATTTTAATTTTCTTTGCTTATTAATTTTTTACTTCAATCTTATAAATTTTAAACTTATTGTAGATTTTATTTTTAGACTTAATTATATAACAATATCAATATTTTAAAAAATCATCTATACAGGTCACTATATACCTATTACTATCATAGGTTACAGTTTTGGTGAAGTCACATATATCACTATGTATCAGGTTCAAAATTGAATTTTTTTTAACTGATTTGAATGTTTTTCTTGGTTATTTAGATTTAGCATATATTTCACACCTAGATGTATCTAAATTTGATTTTAGAATTAGTTTTAACTTCATCATATGTTTAACTTTTTCTAAGTGTACATGACCCAACCTATCATGCCATATACTTTATTTAGATTCATTTACAAAATAAATTTGATTCTCAGTTTTATTTTTAAAAGGATTTATTATATTTAATTGGAATAAACCTTTACTTACATATTCTTTTTCTATGAAAGTATTATTCTTAGTTATTGTAACTTTATTATAATCAAGAATAATTTTATATTCCCTTCAAACCAGCTGAGACCCACTAACAGGATTTTTCTTAAGATTTGGAACATATACCATATCTATCATGGTTAGAATTTTTCATGATGTCATCCTCAAGTTGACTCAACCTTGTCCAATGATCTTGATGGCTATGTTATTTCTTAAGGTCACACCTCCTCCACTTGAGTCTTGAAAAGTAATGAACCAGGAGCGATCAAAACAAACATGAATATTGACTCCCGAATACAACTACCAATTAAAGTTTGAAGAAATAACATTAACTTCAAGGTTTAAGCTTACTGATCTAAAGATGGAGTCTTCTGAACTTTCAACTACATGAGTTTGGGATCCAAAGAAACCAAAAAATTTACGAAAATGCTCCTTTCAATGAAAGTAGTCTCTCGCAAAATAGTTTGTAGAACATTTCACTTGAACCTTGAATAGATTTGCTGGATCTAGTGTTATTGGCTTTGAATATTTTATCATTGGATTTAAACTTATTTAGGTTAGGACAGTAAGGTTGGTTTGACTGGTATTGTTGGTTTGGTTGAAATCTAGGTTTTGATTTTGGTTTATAATTGTTGTTGGTCTGGTATTGTTGAATTAAATTAGCTTGGGCATCTGGAATTTTAGTTTGCTGGATTTTGGACCTATATTGGTCTTCTATCCTAATTGAGTTCAAAAGTTGGGCTAGGATTAGCTTTCCTTATTTTTGGAGCTAATCTTTACCAAAGCCATTCCAAAAAAGAGATATTTTATCTAGAAGGCTAGAGACACTATGTCCTAAAAATTTTTTTGTTAACTTGAAGTTTTTTAAGGTACTCTTGAAATTGATAAAGCTGGTCACTGATGGGTTTGTCTTCTACTATATCATACATAAGGAATAATGTAGCGCCGAATCATTCAACTCCAATATCATCAAATCTATACTCAAACTCTAGGATATCCTACAATTCCTTCGTATTCTTAGCAAACAGGTAAATATCATAGAGTGAGTCGAAAATAGTACTAAGGATTATACCTTTATAGGTAATCCTCTTATAGGATGTAGGTGTGATTGAATTAGAAAAACTGATGATCGATCACTAACCAAAGTCTTAAAGTAGTTAGCCAAAACTTCATTTTGCTTTGTCATCTCCTAAAATAGGATCTATCAAACTTTTTTAATTTTAGGCTAATGATATCATCCTTAAGGATTGCTATTAGATCCAGATTAGATTCAGAAAAGAATATTTAAAAAATAAAAAAAATTTATAAAAAAATTATTTAAATATTTTAAATATTTTTTTATTTTTATATATATTTTGTTTTATATATATATTTATTTTTTGTATATATTTCTAAAAATGTTTCCTAATTTATTTTTTTCTTTAGAAATTAAGATTTTATTAAAATAATCATCAAAGTGATGAGACCTATGAGTTGTTAAAGTTTTTATTTAAGCTATTTATCTTTAAATTCTAAAAGCTTTGATTAATTTATTTATATAGTCTTTTAAAAATTATTTACATGCTGCAATAAAATTTGGTGGGGATCTTTAATTAATTTTGTACAATATAAATAGAATATATATGATATCATAGATAACAAAAAAATATAATTATAATTTTTTATTATATATATAAAATATACAAAATAAATAAATTATAATTATGTATAAATAATAATATTAATATATTTATATGCATGCACTACAAAATATTTATAAATCTTCTTTAGATTGTTAAAATAAAAAATTATATTTATGAAATTTGAAAATATTTGAAAATTAAATTTTCATGGGATGTGTGGCCTAGCCTGGGGTGGATGAAACTACTGTCCTAAAGAAGATTTGGCTCCCTTCTTGTACGAAGAATAACTGTATCACTCACCTTCCTCTAAAGTACAACCCGAAAGCAAACACTCCAATATTTATCGATGGTATAATCTCAAACGAATGCCGATCAATTCGCTTTCAGTCCAAATTATTAAAAATAAAATAAAAGTTGTGAAAGAGAGAGAATTTTGAAAAATTTTGAGAGAAAAATATATGAGATAGAATTTGAAATTCGTGGATAGATTGTATGGTTGGGATAGAGATCTATTTATAGGCTCAGAATCCTAAAAATGATCCTCAAAACATCCTTAAATAGTCATTAAAATATTTTTAAATTAAAATTAAGTAAAAAATGTAAAAGAAAAAATGACCAAACACATGCGAGCCCAGATGAACTGGGGCATGGCTTGACCCGCGTGCGGCACTCATGCACTGGGCCACTCACCATGTGGCCTGCCTACGGCGCTCGCGTGCTGGGCCAGCAGCGCGCCTACGCACACGCGATATGCATTGGTGTGGGGTGGAAGTTTTTATTTTATTATTTTTTTAAAAGGTAAATAGTTTTCTCATCGATGAAAAAGAAAAGATTATAAGTCTGTCTACCTGCCACTCAAACTATAATTAATAGGTCTTAGGATGTAACAATGGATACCGCAAGAATTCACAAGAGAACCGACCAATTGCATTATCTCTCACCTATCCTTTTAATACTATACATGTGGGGCATCTATCTAAATCCTTTCTCGGGAGTTCTAAAAAAAAAAAAAAAAATGTTTGGAGAAGGGAAAAGAAGGATAAGGCCCCGGAAGGAAGGTTTTTTTTTTTTTTTTTTTGTATTTTCATTGGGATTTGGAAATAAGAAGAAAAAAATGGAAGATGAGATATTTAAAAAGGAAATGTGTGGAGAGGGTTCAGCGAGATAGAGTAATAAGAGATGAAGAATAAAGGATCTGGGGGAGGGAGGAGAAGCATGAGACCGCGAAGGGAAGGGGCTTTTTCTCTCTCTACCTTCGTTAAAATTTTGAGGGATGAAAACGAAAGAGACAAGAGATGGAAGATGAGAAATGAGAGATAGAGAATATGGATGAGAAGAATTCGATAAGATAGAGCGAAAACAAACAAACAAATAAATAAAAAGAGGAGGATAAAGTGGGATGAGAGAGATGGGGTCACGGAGAAAGGGAGGGGGATGGGGCCAGCTTTAAGAGGGTAGGAAAATGAAAGAGCAGCAGAAAGGACAAAAAGAAAGCAGAAAGTCGAAGTCACATGTCTTGTCCACATTATCAATATTTTTTTAATATTTTAAACTATATTACCATCAATTTTAGCTTATGCCATAAAAGCACAGGTAATCAATTATCATATAAAATTTTCGATGAAAGAAAGTCAAAAAAAACAGAAGTGTCATATAATATTTAAATAATTTAAATAGTATAAAGATTAAACTTTATTCATTTTATAATTTGAAATTATTTTAAAAAATCTGTCTTAGTTGAAAACTACGAATATAATTAATTAAAAAAAATTATCGGGATCGTAAGTCGGTGGAGGATAATGTTTGCCTCAGGTGGCGCTAGGGGGCATCCAAATCCAAGTCTAATTACTGAAAAGCGTTTCATACCATTGGACCGTTAGGTAGCAGATGAGAAATACGATGCGATTCACGAAATTAGCGCAACATACGGCTGGCTTCGTGAAACGTGGCAGCTAGTTGAGCTGCAGATTGATTATACATCGATGACATTCTGTAATGCATGCTGTGTTGTTACCCGCGGTGGTGGTCGACGAAGGGTACGAATTGAAATCTCGAACTGGCTGCGGACGGAAATATGAGCCGATCAAGCTGGTTGCTGATGAAAATGCGAACCAATTCCCTCGCGATGAAGTAGATTCTTTTTAAACTATCATTTCCCATATGATACCTTAAAAGAAAAATTTTCAACTTTTGTTATTTAGGTGACTCGATTATTAATAAAATTATGGAAAAGGGATTGCTAAGATACTTTTTTTATAAAAAATTTTCTTAGAAGGCTTATTCTAATGGTTGATTGCTAATGAATATCCAGGAAAAATGCTCTTTAACTGATTTCCAACCAATTACCTAACTACGAATTATTATTATTTTTTATCCGAACGATGCTAATCCTCGTGGAGCTCTAACCCGGCGTAGCATTAACATTAATCCTCCCCCGCTCTCTCTCTCGCAACCACCGATTACTCCTCCCCCTCCCTTTCTCCTCTCTCCCTCTCTCGCCTTGAGCTCTTGGGGGCCCTTTTTGTTCGCCGCTCCGATCACCACGCTGTCACCGTCCCCGGCATGCCTCGGACCGGAACAGAGGCTTCGAGATGCCAACAAATGCTTGATAGAATGACACCCAAGGTAAAGGTGCTCTACGGTCTCTGGCAGCCATACAGTCCCGGTCCAGCCATGAGCTCCTGGGGACCCTTTTAGCTCGCTGCTCCGATTACCATGCCTTCACCCTCCCGGGCATGCCTCGGATTCGGAACGGAGGCTTCGACGTGCCCCACGAATGTTCGATAAAATAATACTAAGGGGGTGTTTGGTGAAAGAATTTCGAACAGCTTCTTCGTAATCATCCTGTTCGCAATCAGGTTCAGGAGCTTCAATGATTTGGATATTTATATATAACTCTGCATCCGATATACATGAATGTGAATCGATAGTTGAAAACATCATCTCCATGTCTTCATCATCCGTTAATGGAACAGGTTCGTACTTTACAAATGTCGGCCGGACAACTTGTGAATATCTATAGATAATCAAAATTTTTTTTCCAGTTCTATCAATACGGAGAACTCTACATATTTTGTTCTCCAACTCTTAAAATGTCATATCAGAACTGATTCTAATTATCTTTTTTGGTCCCTGATTGTACTCAATTCCATTTGATCCATTAATCATAGAACCACCCATATAACATAATACTGTGATTCTTTCTCCCATTATATATCCTACATGTTTAATTAACAAAATATATTTAGAATTAACTTTCTCATATATTGATATCATTAACAAACTAATTAAATTACATAATTAATATGACAATAAAATTCAAAACATAATTATTTGTCTATCATGATGAATGCATCCTATCATCAACTACTAGGTAAAGGCCCTATCCCATTCAGGAATTGCATTAATTTTACAGGTCAACTTATAGTAATCAAACGGTATGCAATGAAGACCAAATAAAATTTTGGCAGCATTTTCCCTTAGTTCTCCACATACAAATATTTATGTATGCGAAGAACAAAAGGAAAATGATGATCGAAATTTTATTCGGCCTTCATTGCATATCGTTTGATTACTATAAATTGACCTGTAAAATTATTTGCAATTCCCAAACTGTCCAAATTGGACAATTAATTGATCAACATGCATAATTCTCATATCTGTACAAGTTTAAAAACATGTACGGAAACTACAGAATATGCATATCAAGCAATTGACGGGTCTACGGTTCAATGAAATACAAATTTTATAAAAATATATATAGAAAATTCATCATAATTAATCATTTAAATACAATTACAATTACATAATAATTACATCACTGATATTAATATGTACACAATACATGCTATAAAAATTCATGCTACACATTTATTTAATAAAAAAAAACTACAAATACATAAACTTCAAATTTTATTCATAACTAAGTATTACTAAATAAAAATTTTATTCAAATTTTTGATAAAATTTTTTTAGTATATCATTATTTTTTTACATTAATTAAACCATTAATTAATTTTTGAAATATAATACTAAATTTTTAAATTTTAATAAATGGAACTACATATTGTTACGGCCGTGATAGCGGCCGTGACAGTGACGTGGCCAGGCTCAGATACCGCCGAATGCGATCGAGCCACGTGGAGGTTTCTCCGGCCTAGTCAGCGCCATGTCTTCAGGACCGGGCTCGGCAAGACTACTCCGCCCGACGACTTTCTAAGGCAAACTGCCCTCGCCGAGGTCGAGCTCGGCTCGGAGTTCCTTTACCGCCTCGTTGGCGCCCAAACCCGGAGGGGTCCGCCTAAGCCGAGGTCGGCCGACCCTTCGCCCCTTCGCCAGGTGCCCCCCCCCCCCGGAGATGGGCCAAGGTCGGCCAAACCCAGGAGACCTCCTGCTACCTCGCCAGGTGTCCACCCAGGAGGGGTCCACCTGGGCCGAGGCGACCTCCTCCACCTCGGCCAAAGCCAGGCGACCTCCGCTTGGGAAAGAGAGCGCTCTCACTGGGCCCGAGGTCTGACCGGCCCGAGAGGGGATCACTTGGCGTGAGCTCGGCAGGGAGGCCCGGCCGGAGTTCTACTCTCCAGAGCGCCTCTCTCACCAGCAAACTCTCTAAGTCTGGAACCCTCTCGGGGGGATCCGTCTGGAGTTCTACTCTCCAGAGCGCCTCTCTCACCGGCCAGGGTCTTCTAACCCCTTCTTGCAGGTTCTCCGCAGCCATGGAGGCTCCCTCGCCAGGCGGTCAGGAAGGATCAGCGGATCCGTGGCACGGGCGCGGCGACGAGAGCGGCAACACATATTATTTAATTAATCATTATAAATATATATCATTTTTTTAATTCATGAAATAATAAATATTTTTTTTAATTTTAATAAATTTTTTAGACTAGCCATCGAAAGGAGCCCAGGAGCCAACCGGAGCCATCGACAGAATTCCAGGAGCCAACCGGGGCCGTGAAGAGGGGCAATGCGCGGATGGTGAGGCACCCGCCAGTCCGCGAAGCCCCCAGGTCAGCCACCATGGGGTGGGACTCTACACGGGAGTCGGTCGATCGGGCGCCCGAAGCCGGTCCAACCCGGGACAAGCCGAACGAGCGTAACAGATCTCGATCATCACCTTATAGCCTTTTTAATTTGAATTGAGAATACACAAGAATAGGTGATAAACCCTTTATAATGGCCTTGTAAATAATCCTAACAAGTTATGTCTAGGAATTAAAATGTAAATTAACTAAACTACCAATTAAAATCAAATTATTATTTATTTGTAGTGAATTACATGTTGAAAATTAAACATGATATAATCTAGTATAAGCAATTATGAGACATAATTGTAACTTGTAATTTAAAAATCCTAATAACAATTATAAAATATAAATTTAACTTGGCAAAAAAATTAAATTACAATACAACAAAGATACTACTCTCTCTAAAACAAAAATTATATTTTATCATAAAAATAATAATATAAAAATAATAATATAAATTATTAAATAATAAAGTCGAAAAAAAATTATCATAAAAATTCAAAACATAACATTTAATTACTCAAATATGTAATAACAAATTTAATTCAAATTTAAATTAATATATACAAAATTTAATTTAAACAATCAAATATTTATAAATTTAAAAAAAAAATTTACCTTGAATCCGGATAATGAAATATGGAAGAACAAGATCTAGATCATCCAACAAAAAACCAATATTCAGATCTACACAAAAAAAATAAATATTAATCAAAATAAAATTTAAATACTAAATAAATAAATAAAAATAGAAAAAAAACTTATCGGAATGGATGAGCAAGAGTGATCTTCAATATAAGGACCCCACAAGAAGATAAAACAAAAAAAAAGCAGATCGGATCGGAGAGGGGAGGGACCACCGGAAAGGAAAAAAAAAAAACGGAGGAAGAACAGCGGAAAAAAAAAAAGGGAAGGCCGGTATATAGGCACTGTGAGAATTCGTCTTTTCAAACGACGAATTCTCAGGCGAATTCGTCGTTTGGAAAGATGAATTCTTTCCACCGCAGGCTTTCGAAGCCACGTGTCGATCGGTAAGCCTCCCGATCGACACGTGTCAAAGCAGGGGCAGGCCAGAGGCTTAAAATCGGCTTTTGAAAAGACGAATTCAAATTCGTCTTTTCAAAAGCCGAATTTAGAAGCAAATAATTCGGTCCGGATGAATTCGTCTTTGAAAAAGACGAATTCATTTTAAAATTCGTCTTTTTCAAAGATGAATTCGGCCACGCCAGCCACCATAGTGCCACGTGTCTTTTTTTTTTTTTTTTTTTCTGAAATTTTTGCCACGTGCCACCTAGATCCGTAAATATTTTACGGATTACCTATTTTTATAATTAAGTTTTTTTTTTTTATATTATTTTAAAAAAAAGTTCATTGCTAGAAAGCTTGAGGTGAAAAAAAAAATAAAAAAAGGAGCTGTGGATTGGTACTTAAATTTTTTGTCATCTTGATGTTTGTCAGCCAATGGGCCCTACTGCTTCCCCTCTTTCCCAAAGTACCGTTCTTCTGCAAATGCATCTTCAAACTTAAATACAGGCATGAATCAACACACTGACTGGTGTTTTTTCCCCGTCTAACTTATGGCACCAGTGCTGCTTCACTTTGGACTGTTTCATGCCATGCGGCTGAGGAGATTATGGAGCAATGCTAATCTGACAGGAAAAATGCTGAAGGTCACTTCAATGACATGTAACCTTAACCAAACCATCCTTCTACGGCAGGCTTGTTTTAAATGGGCCATCTGATCTTGTAAAAGATCCTGTTTTCCCTGTAACTTCCCCACCAACCACCAGAAAAAGACCACCAGCCACCTGTTCACACAACTTTTCTTATTATGAATCGCCGAGAATACGATCTCTTTAGTCCATCAATCAATGATAAAAAAGCATGCAAAGCCTGATCTGATGCTGCACCTTTGCTTAATGTATCCAAGAACCTTTGCTTGTGCTTACCCTGCAATAATCAAAAGCTGAAATTTCCTTGCTTGAATTGAATGTGCATTTGATCTCATACCCTGTTAATTTGCTTATAACCTCCAGACCAGTTTGTTCTTCATAATGCTGGCTACGAACTAGCTTTGCTCCTAAGCAAAATGTGCAATGCATTTCACAATCTCTTCGGCTAGAAGATTACATAAGGCTTCTGATATCTCCTTACCTTGCTTAAAATTAAGTCTACGGTCCGTCCCTTTCATTTTTTTGGTAACTGCCATCACAATAATTAATACGCAGTACTTCTTGGCTGCTGGGCTTGGAAACAAGCTTATCATTATTATCATGTGATGACCAATCTACCACCGCAATCATGCTAATCCTATCCTGAATGTTTTCTGTCTATCGTACTCACGGAAATTTTGATATCAAATGCAGGAATGCAAAGGGGACTTGGGTCTGCTGGTTTGTTGTCTCCTCGGTGCGTCCGCTGGAGAAAGGTTCTGGATTTCATCATGAAAGGTGACACCCCAGCAGTATTTTCTTAGCAAAAAAAGCAAAAAGGAAGAACCAGTACCTCGAGAGAGAGAGAGAGAGAGAGAGGCAGCTGTAATGGTAGAAAAATGTAGACACGGCCTTGTTCTCAGGGTCAAATAGATCTTTATCTAACGACACAGTTTCCTGCGTATCTATTGTTCAAGATTTTTCTTTTTAGAGAATATTTGAAGGATACTTGAACTGTCTAGTGATCGCTTGGTTTTCCTGGTCAAAAGGAACATTTATCTTTTTACCAAAAAAACAAAAAAAGGAACATTTATCTTCCAAGTTGTAACTAATTGCTTTTTCTGTTGTTAAGCAGAGTCAATTCAATCACCTTATAGTGGTAGCACATTGCAAGTCAACCAACTTGGCTTCAGTAATTGAACCATCCTTGGAAGATTATGTCGAAATGGTTCTGTTGTGATAAACTGGTTCAAAGAAATAATTGCCGGTTCGAGAATTCAATTATTCTTATCCAGGCTGATCGACCTGACGATTCTCCTGACCTTTGACGAGGAATTGGATCGGCGCTATGCTTCAGCCAGCGACAACGCATGGCTTGGGATTGGCGAAGAGGACAATTCCAAAATAAATTTCCGATCTATAATGCACACTTCGAAGTAAACAGCTCCAAAGTAAATGACCTATCCATGATATGTACTCCGAAGCGAACGGCTCCGAAGTGAATGGCTGATTTATATCCAATGAAATAATTGCTGGCCAACTCCGAAGAGAATGGCCAACCTACTTCGAACTAAAGCCGTCAAGAACGGATTTGGTTGTTATAACTAGCCAATCATATATTTGACAGCCACGACTTTAGTAAGACCGAGGTAACCAACCTCCGACAGTAACTACAATTAGTTGAAAAAAAGTTAGATTGATTAACTTTCCTAACAGAAATCAAGATGGCTTAACTACTTTCAGTTATAGCAACACCTATAAAAAGTGGTGAGAAGGAACCTACAAGGTAAGCGATGCTAAGCCATTCCATGCAAGTCTGAACCCGGTCCATGACTAGCTCGCACTATGCATACCTGACTCTTTACTCATTTCATCTCATTTTCTTTCTTTAAGCTCTCCATTCTATGGCCCGAACTCTATTGACTTAGGTATCGGAGTGTTCCCCATCGGAGAAAATCCGGTAAGGATTTTGTTTTGCAGGAACCCAAGGAGGTGAATCGGTGACTCAAGCACTCTGTCCGGTACGCAAGGATCAGCATTAACAGGTTGGCATGCCAGGTAGGGGGCAATTTTTAGCTGTGAAATTCGTTTCCTCCCAGGAAAGAAGAGCTTTCAAGAAATATAAGATGGTGAAAGGGAGAACTCAAAAATGTCGAGCAAGCAGGGGATGCCTTGCGTCCCAAAGGAAGAACCACCATTAGAGAACGATATAGCACCTCTTGCATTCATTGTAGGACAGCAATAATTGAAAGCCCTCATGAATCGAGTGGATGTACTGACAACCATGGTGTAGAATTTTCAAGAAATTGTACTCCAAGGACGATACTCGCCAGCGACCTCCAGACAGTCATCAATCCAGGAGGAAAGAGGGCCCACATCAAGAATCCACTCGATGCTCCTCTTAGGGCTGTCAGTCTTGCAAGCCTCGAAGCTTTCGGTATTACAGGCACACGAAGAGCCGACTCGACAAAAAGAGAAATAGGTCTCTTTCAGCTTCCTCTGGCGATTCCACTCTAGGAAATACTAGGCGAAGGAAAGTATATTATAACTATGAGAAAAAACTTAAGGCGCTGGAATTGTAGATTGAGAGACTCAACGACCAGCGAAGAAGTGATGAAATTATGGCATATGATTCACGGCCTCCATTCTCTCAGAAAATCATGGAGGAAGTCATTTCCCGCCACATCAAGATTTTCTAGTTGGAATCATATAACGGAACTACTGATCCTCTCAACTACTTGGAGAGCTTCAAGGCATACATGATGATATAGGGAGCTTTCGATGCTCTGCACTGCCTCGCCTTCCTAGCCACTTTGAAAAAAGTAGCTTGAATGTGTTATTCGAGCATCCGTCCAGGTACTATTCAATATTTTAGTGAATTGGAAAAATTGTTTATATCACATTTTAGGACTTGTCGAAATATACCTCATAATTCGGACAGCCTCTTCCTCCTACACCAGAATGAAGGGGAGAGTCTCAAAGATTATGTCGCCAGATTCAACTCCGCCACCCTTGAGATCCTTGATCTCAATGAATATGTGGCTATGTCTACTATAAAGAAAGGTCTCCGATCATCCATGTTTACCTTCTTTTTGGATAAGAAGTTTTCTATGAGCTATGTTGAACTACCGGCAAGAGCTCAAAAATACATGATAGCCGAAGAGCAAGCGGCCAATCGATGTTTAACAGAGGGGAGGTCAACCTCCAAGAAAAAGAGAAACAAAGGATCGATTCCACCCGTATTCTCTGTTGCCCAGTAAGCAACCCAAGAGGGAGGGTGAATTGAGTTTCTAAAAAATTAAATGCAAATGTGCACTAATTCAATAAACAACTTAAGTACAATGAGATGCAATATTAATATGCTTTTAAAGAGTATGCAGCAGAAATTTAAATGCAATAAATGTAAGAACAAGAGAAAGAGAGAGAGACAAGCAATCACAAACACAATCCGAGTATAGTGGTTCGGTACTTTCCAATGCACCTACATCCACTTTCCAAGGACTACATGAAAATTTACTATAATCTCCATCGATTATAGCCGATTAGTTTTTCGGGCTCACTAATCAAAACCCGACTAGTTTTCACAAGGCGCACAAGTCAAAACCTCTCTTGGTTTTGCGGGCTAACCAAGAACCTAATTAGTTTTAAGGCTCACCAACAACCTCCTTGGTTTTCAAGACTAACCAATAACCTTATTGGTTTTCAAGGCTAACCAATAACCTCCTTGGTTTTCAAGGCTAACCAATAATCTCCTTGGTTTTCCAATAAGCTAACCAAAAACCTTTATAACAAAGATAGAGTTAAAGTAAAGCAACAAGAAAAGCTTTCTTAATAAAAGCGGATATCTCTTTAAAGCTTTGAGGAATTGCTGTCTTCAACTTGATGAAGCCTCAATCAATGATCAAGAATGTTGAACTTGAATGCTCTTGAAGGCTTTCAATGCTTTGAGACTTCTCTTTGCTTGAGGGTGGCTACTCTCAATGAATGGGAGTAAATGCACTTGCTTTTTTTTCCTATTGTTGATCCTCTTATGTTTAGATTTGATTTGAATCACTTAAATACATTTCTAATGCCTCAAAGTCGGTTTATGGCCATTAGATACGAATAACTAGCCATTGAGAGCCAAGAGGGCCGAGTTCTGCGTTTGAAAAACTAGCCATTACTGTTTCCAGAACTCCAAGTATCGACACTTCAAGCTGTGAGTCGATATTTAGGGTCGACACTTATGTTCCATGAGTCGACACCATGTTCAAATATCTTCATTGAATCTCTTTGGAATTCTCAGATGAGTCGACATTTCTTCTGGTAAGTCGACACTCGAGTCGACACTTGACATCCATGAGTCGACACTTCAGGCAAGTCTTCAATTTCAACAATTTTTGTATCAAAATTTTCTCAGGCCTTGAGCTGATCCTTAAGTCGATACCTTGAGTTGACACTTGACTTGCATGAGTCGATACTTTAGCTATGCCATCTGACACTCTTTCTGTGTACCGACTTGAGTCAACACTTCTACTATTATGAGTTGACACTTTGAGTCGACACTTATTGAGATTTCTTCAAAAATCATTGAAC
The DNA here is from genome assembly GCA_021397845.1 of Areca catechu. Taxonomy (NCBI): domain Eukaryota; kingdom Viridiplantae; phylum Streptophyta; class Magnoliopsida; order Arecales; family Arecaceae; genus Areca; species Areca catechu. Next base: position 176,734,584 of record CM038042.1, read on the forward strand.
CTCTGTTGAAACCAATTTTGTGCTGGAATAACCAAGTTCTTTTAAGCAATCTTCAAGTACTTAAGTCCATTCAAAACTGATCTTTCATTCATGGAAGAGACTTCTTTATTTTGACAAGCAATCAAATCTTGTTGAATTGATGAGTATATTTTTCTATAAAAATATACTTTAAAGAAACAGTTAGTACTCAGCTTATACTTAAGTATTTTATTTATCATCAAAATTAATAATGGAGTCAACACCCTCTAGCAATGATGCATCGGCTCAACGACGCAGTCTCAAACCAAGCAACTAGGCAGCAGATTCGACTCATACACTCTTTTCTCTCTTCCAAGGGAGGAGATCCTAATGGAAATAGAGAAGGAAAGCTACCTACAAAGGCTGTATCCCATGAAGGCACCCTCTGCATTAAGAAACAAAAATAAATACTGTCGATTCTACTGGGACCACGACCACAATACTGAAGAATGCATCCAACTCAAGGATACGATCGAAGGTCTGATTATAAGGGGATACCTGAGAAAGTATGTCAGTACCCAGGAACCTCGAACTGAAGCTACTACCCCTAAGAAGGTCGTGGAAGAAGCAAAACTGCCAAACCAAAGATTGACTGATGGAAGGATAGGCATGCTTCATCATCGGATCAATCGGAGAAGCAGAGCTGAAGAAGATACTCTCAAAAGATATAAAAGCAATAATACCATATGCTTCTCATATGACGATCTACAAGAAATCCAGACTCCTCATGATAATCCTATTTTAATCTTGGCTATTATAACTAATTATGATGTAAGAAATATTCTGGTAGATAATGGAAGTTCCACGGAAGTTTTACTCTATGATGCCTTTCTCAGAATAAATTTGTCCAAAAATAAACTACAAAGATCTCCTATACCTTTGACTAGGTTCGGAGGCAACCAAGTCAGAGTAGAAGTGGAGGTAGTGCTACCAGTGACCCTCAGCACAGAACCATTTCAAAAAATACTTTCCATTAATTTTGTGATCTTACAAATGCCATCAGCATATAACACTATTTTAGGATGACTCGCTTTGAACAAGTTCCGTGCCATAGTTTCGACTTACCATCTCCTAGTACGGTTCCCCACTAAGAATGACATTGGAAAAGTGAATGGAGACCAAAGAGTCATCAGACAATGTCTGATGGTATAAGACAAATAATCAACCGATCCCATGATGTTGGAACAATTAGATCCAAGAGATCGGATGGAGGAGTGCGAAGAACCTATGGAAAAGATTATTTCCATACCACTACCGAAGACGACTCGATGAAAGTTATGCAGATTGAAAGTCTGCTTGATAAAGAAATAGAGACAAGGCTGACCCACATTCTATGAAACAACATCGAGGTCTTTGCCTGGTCGGCTTCGGATATGCCTGGAATCCCCGTCGAAGTCATCATCCATTGACTGGAAGTCGCCCTTGATCGCAAGCATGTCCGTCAAAAAAAATGAAACTTCGTACTTGAGTGACAGAAGGAGATCGATGAAGAGGTAAATAAACTTCTTAATGCTAGATTCATAAAGGAAATACACTATCTCAACTGACTAGCCAATATCGTAATGATAAAGAAAGCTAATGGCAAATAGAGAATTTGCATCGACTATACTGATCTTAACAAGGTTTGTCCAAAAGATAGCTTTCCTCTACCAAAGATAGACCAACTAGTCGATGCCATTGCTGGTCACTAGCTATTGAGTTTCATGGATGCTTTCTCCAAATACAACCAGATACGGATAGATCCTGACGATGAGGAGAAGACAACATTCATAATAGAGAAGGGACTCTATTATTACAAAGTAATGCCATTTGGACTGAAAAATACTGGGGCAACCTTTCAAAGGTTGAACAACAAGGTATTCGAAAAGCAACTCGGAAAGAATATGGAGGCATACGTTGATGATATGATCGTAAAGAGCCTCCAAAAAGTCATCATATCAAAGATTTAGAGGAATCCTTTGATGTCCTGTGATGTCATCGGATGGAGCTAAATTCGATCAAGTGCACCTTTAGAGTGATATCAGAAAAATTTTTAGGATTCCTCGTCACCAAACAAGGGATAGAGACCAATCCAAAAAAAATCCTAGCTATCCGAGGTATGAGACATCCTTCCAGTAAGAAAGAAGTACGGTAACTAACTAGAAGAATCGTCTCTTTAAGCCGATTCATTTCCCGGTCGGAGGAAAGATGTCTGCCTTTCTTCAAAGTCCTTCACCAAACTAGAAGTTTCGAGTGGTCGAAAGAGTGCCGACTCGCCTTCGAAGAATTAAAGAAGTATTTGGAAAGTCCTCCTTTGCTTTCCAAACCTCAAGAAGGCGAAACTTTATACTTGTACCTTTCCACTTTGGATGAAGCAGTCAACTTAGTACTTGTTAGAAAAGGAGCCGACAACCTATAAAAGTCAATTTACTATACTAGTAAGGTGTTGCACGAAGTTGAAGTGGGGTATCCTAGAATACAAAAACTCATATATTCACTGGTGATTGCAGCAAAATGCTTGTGACCCTACTTTCAATCCCACGCCATTATAGTGCTGATGGACCAACCCTTGAAAACCATCCTTCGATATCCTGATACTTCGGAAAGAATAGCCAAATGGGCAGTCAAGCTAGGCAAATTTGACATCACATTTCGATCTAGATCGGCAATGAAGGTGCAGGTACTAACTGACTTCTTAGCCGAATATATGTGGGGCCAAGAAAATGGTCAACAGGGGATCAAAGATGAGGTAGTCGCCAAAAAAGACTTAGAATCCATGTATATACTTTACGTGGACGGAGCCTCCAACTCTATTGGATGTGAAGCCGGACTCATATTGGCCAACCCCGATGGGCAGACCATGAAATATGCCATTCACTTTTCCTTTCAAGCTTCAAACAACCAAGCAGAATATGAAGCCCTCTTGGTAGGACTCAGAATTACCAAAGAATTAGAGATTTTGAAGATTAAAATCTTCTTAGATTCCAAATTAGTGGTGAACCAAGTGAAAGACAAATTTGAAGCTCAAGACCCTACTATGGTCAGGTACTTGGAAAAAGTGCGAGATCTTATGTTTCGACTGGAATTCTTTGAAATAGCCCATGTACCATGACTTGAAAACTCTCAGGTCGATGCCCTTTCTCGACTTGCAACCACTGCTTTGAATTTTCTCGGTCGGACTTACATAAAGTACCAGGAAGATCCAAGCATATCGAAAAAATTTGGAGGTACACCAAATCAAGCACAAGCCCTGTTGGATGGACCCTATTTTTAAATTCCTGAACGAGGGTATGTTATCTAAAGACAAGGCCGACACAAAACAAATATGTTAGATGGCTTTTCAATATGTTATCCTGGATGGATCTTTATACAAAAGGTCATTCACGCAACCTTTATTAAAATGCTTAGGGCCTCGGACGCTGACTATGCCATGAGAGAAGTGCATGAGGGCATATGTGAAGACCATCTGGAGGGTAGATCGCTAGCCTATAAGGTGATTCACCAAGGTTATTATTGGCCAACTGTCTAGAAGGATGCAGTTGACTACTTTCGAAGGTGTGACCAGTGTTAAAGATACTCTAACATTCAAAGATACCCTGCAAGCCAGCTGACTCAATTAATAGCCCCATGATCCTTTGCTCGATAGAGAATGGATATTCTCGGTCTGTTCCCTCCGGTCTTTGGACAACAAAAGTTTCTCATCATAGCCATCGACTACTTTACTAAGTAGGTTGAAGCCAAACTCCTGGCTCACATTACTAAAGGAAAGGTCGAAAACTTCATCAGGAATGCTATTATCTTCCGATTCGGAATCCTTCATGCCATCATCACTGACAATGGAAGGCAATTTGACAATCCTAAATTCAAAGACTTCTACGTCCAATATCTCATTCTCCACAGGCTGATCTCTGTCGGCCATCCTCAATCTAATGAAGAAGTCGAAGTAACCAACAGGATAATTCTCCACGATCTGAAGACCAGATTAAACGACGCCAAGGGGCTCTGGGTCGAAGAACTGAATTCAATCCTTTGGGCATATCAGACAACCCCCAGAAAGGATACCGGAGAATCTCCATTCAACTTGGCCTACGGTATCAAAGCAGTTCTCCTGGTGGAAGCCACTTTACAATCCCTAAGGGTTGACCACTTCAAAGATCTTGAAAATTCAAAATGCCTAGTGCAGACCTGATCTACTTCAAAGCACCAGACTTCAAGCTCAGATGAAGATGGCTATGTATCAGCAAAAGATTGTTAGATACTATAATTCCAGGATAAAGGAACGAACCTTCCGACTCGAAGACCTAGTATTGCGAAGGTTCAAAGTATCCAGGCCGACGGAACAAGGCAAACTCTCTCCTAACTGGGAAGGTCCTTACTGGATCAAAGAAGTCATATGCCTAGGAGCTTATCGGCTTGAAACTCTGGACGGTTCTCTATTGCCTCGGTCCTGGAATGTAGAAAATCTTTGCAAGTACTATCAATAAAAAAAACTTTCTTTGAATGGCCTCAATGAAGTGTCCAATCAAAGGTGGGCTTGACCGGCCTACCTTATTATCAATGAAATGCACAAGGATGACCTAATCAGCCTACCATAATGGTAAATCCGATGAGTGCAAAGGCGGGCCTGACCAGCCTACCTTATTATCAATGAAATGTATAAGGGCGGCCTAATTAGCCTACCCTAATAGTAAATCTGATGAGTGCAAAGGCGGGCCTGACTAACCTACCTTATTATCAATAAAATGTACAAGAATGACCTAATCAGCCTACCCTAACGGTAAATCTGATAAGTACAAAGATGAATCTGACTAGCCTGCCTTATCATTATTGAAAAGTATAAGAGATGGGCTTAATTAGTCTACTATAATGGTAGATCTGACAAAGTGCAAAGATGGACCTATTTAGCCTACCATACCTACATATAGCCGACAAGCACAAGTTGACAGACCTAACTTGTCTACCGTATCAACAAGATCAGACTCTTCAGTCCACGACAAAGATAAAATCAATCGGAGCCAATAAGGAACCATAAAGTTTTGATGGAAATGCTCTGATTCATCATCTATCCTACCGACCAATCTATACTTAGAAAAATTTCAAAGTGCATTTATTAAATGGTGCTCATTAAACAAAAGAAAAGCTTCATTCATCTAGAAAAATTCTTTACATACTTCCGAAAGGAAGTTAATCTACAGGACAGACAAAAAAGAAAGAAAACTGCATACATCAAAATTATTTTTCTTCGACCGATCTAGAAGTTGGACCAGGAATGATTGATTCTGGAACAGATACTTCTTCAGTTGTTGAAGCTGGCATATCTTCGGTTGGTTCTTCTACTCCATCTTCCTCAGCAGTATCAACGCCAGCAACAGTAATGGTGGAGATGTCTAAGTCCAGATATATATTCTTGACTTTCTTCAAGCAATCTTGAAAGCCAATGTTATAACCCTCCACTCCTGCTTTGTTCATCTTGTCATCGAAGGCCTTGGATTTCTTATATTCATCGACGGCATGAAGGGCATTTTGGTTGGCCAGCTCCATCCTTTATTCGATCGATTCCATCCTCTGCTCAAGGTTGGTGATCTTTTTCTTCAGTTCAGCCTTCTGGGCCGCGGCCTCTTCAGAATTTTGGAGGCTATCTTTTATTATTGCTTCAACCGAACGTAGCTTTCTCCTTTTCTTCTTCAGATCGGCCACGGGTTTGATCATATTCACTTGAGCCACCTTCAAGTCTTTCTCTAATGAAAGATTGACAATAGTGGCCTGGTCCAGTTTCTGTTCAGTGGCCGCTCGGAGTTCCTCGGCCACTTCTTTATCAGTCTTAGCCGATGTTGACTCCACTAATTAATTTTGATGATAAGCAAAATAGTTAAGTATAAATTGAGGACTAATGATTTACTTTAAGTATGTTTTTATTGAAAGGATGCTCACAAAATTTGAAGAAGTCCAATTATGTTGAAGAACCAAGTTTGAATGGAATGATTGCACAATACAAGACTTGGACACTTAAAAGATGATTGAATGGATAGCTAAGGCAAGTGGAATCTTGTTGCAACTCAAAATTAGCATCTTCTGTGATTTTTTCAGTGATGTGTCGACTCAAGGTGTCGACACATGATATGATCAGTATAGTAAAACAGGGAAAATGCGACCGTTTTCTCCCGACGCTTCGGTGAAGCGCCGGGAAGACCCAGGACCCGCCGACGGTTCCTGGAAGCATCGGGAAGATTTGAAATCTGCCGACGCTTATAAGCATCGAAAATTAGCGCATATTTAGCAACGCTTATAAGCGTCGCCACCCATGCAAGCCAAATCCACCGATGCTTAAAAGCGTCGGCAATTCTCCACAACCTATCGATGCTTTTTGAAAGCGTCGACAATTCCCCTCAACCCGTCGACACTTAAAAGTGTCAGCGGAAAGCGTCGCCGGACTTCTTTTAACCATCCTCCCAGCCCGAGCCCTAGTTTTCCGCTGCCGCCCCTAAAATTTCTTCCTCCTCCCTCTCCCTCCTCCTTCATCTCCGGTGCACTGCCCGAGCCGACCACCACCTCCTCTCTACCGGCCCACCGATCGAAGCCCCTCCCTTTCCACCGGCCTTTGTTGTATCCCACAGGTTTTTTTTTTCCCTTTCGATCCATTAATTTTTGTTGTTATTTTTGTTTTTGTAGAATATATATATATATATATATATATATATATATATATATCCATATATTTATGTGCTCAAGTGAGTATATGCATATAGATTATGCGTATGCATATAGTTGGTTGGGGTTTCAGATTTTTGTGCATGAATCTTCTAAAACCTAGAACTCAAGTTGAATAGCTTGAGATTTTTTTCTTCCAACCCTATACCACCTTGAATCGGCTTTGGATTAGGTTAATGGGTTACTTTCCCCATTGATACCCTGAATCTTCTAAAACATCAGCAAGTTTCACATGTTTTCTATGTTTATATAATTTTTTATAATTTTAAAAATGAATGATTCACAATTATTATCTTCTTATGAGACAATCATGATTCATGATTAATTATTTTCTTCTTATGAGACACTTAGGGAGTAGTATAGAGTATTGATCCATGTAACTCAAATAGAACCTAAGCAACAAATTAGGCATTTTAATTTTATATTAATTCCATTTTTAAATTTTTTTAATTTTTTAAAATTAATTTTTTAGTGTAAATTTGTTCCACTTAATTGATCCAATAGTTGGACCAGTGATCCGATGACCTAGACCTTTAGCTGGGTCAGTTTCCCATCATGTTTCAATAACCATGCAGTGGTGGGTAAATAACTATCATAACTCTAAAAAAAGAATAAGGTGCCTTACCTACTTACTTGGCATGGGGTGTTTCATCCAAAAGCATGTTAATAACCTAGTTTCCCACAATCCCTTCTCTAAGTTTTATGAGAAATGAGCTAGTTTTCTTGGCACTTCCTTATAAATGGGGAAAGTAATAGGCTTTTAATTGGACAGAATCAGCTATCATATAATTGCTATTAAGCTCTCATCTTCGGCATTTTTTGGCATCATTGGCCAAAACATCAAACTATGTGAATAAAATTACCTATATTTATCAAATCTAGTGCATTGTGCACTTGCAGCTTGGATCGGATTTAAATGAATCGGGTCGAGTCGGGTCTAAATGGATTGGATCGGATCTAAATGAATTGGGTCGAGTCGGGCCATGGATTAACCCGACCCATTTGCAGCCTTAATCATATCCTAATTATTTTAATTGCCAAGCAACATATTATATGGTACGTGTATTGATGGATAGATGACTCCTTGTTTTATTGCACATGCCGATGAGCTTACCTAACCTACCCATAATTATTAGTAGACTAACGTCTACCCAGCACAATATCCAACACTAAAATAACTTACAGTTAATGTTCATAAATTAGAGTTGCTACTAATGATAAGGACTTGTATTGAATGAAGCCGTTTTCTCAGTTATAGAACTTCAATATGAGAACGACCATGTTATCTATACTCATGCCAAGCATTCCAGACCAACCTTTTTCTAATTGCCCCATCCATAAACATAGGCTCCTAACATTATTATACTATTATCTTGTTCCTTTCTTTTCCAATAAGAAGGGTGCACTATAATACTAAAATTGCTATTGGTAGATCGTGGTATGTACATTATTTTTTATTTTTTTTTTAGTAGATTATTTTTGTTTATTTATAAATTTCTTGGTATATACCTGCATCTTACTGAACATGTTATGCTTTAGGGTTAGTTTCATTATTGCAAATCTTTGATTTCAATATCATCTGTAGCTTTGTTATAATCAATTATGATATTTTAGATATTTTTTAAAAAACTTGCATTGCATAGAAACATAGACCCATCAATTGATTAAAGTACATATTCTACGGCATCCGTACAATTATTTTATTTTTGTACGGATGGGAGACATATGTACAGTGGTCAATTGAATGTTCAATTTGGACAGTTTAAGAATTGCAAATAATTTTATAGTTGCTTACAGTAATCAAACGGTACGGATAGAGTTCCAGATATATTTCGGATATCATTTCCTTTTAGTTCTCCTCATACATATTTATTTGTATGGGGAGAACTAAGAAAAAATGCTGCCGAAATTTTTCTGGAATTTCTATTGCGTATCCTTTGGTTACCGTAAATGACCTATATAATTAATACAATTCTTAAATGGGATAGGATCTCTTTACCTATTAGTTGGTGATAGAGTGTATTTAATAATACTGTAATTGGTCTATTGAATAAATTTATTTTAAATAATTGCTTATTTTAGTTAGCTTTTTTTTATAATGGATAAGAGTTGGATAACTAAACCGAGGAATAGCAAAGAATATCTGGATGGAGTATAGAATTTCATTAAATTTGGTATGGAGAGAAGTAGTATCAGTGAAAATATTTTATGTCCATGTCGAAAATGTGTAAATTCCAGTTCTCTATATCCGAATATTGTTGAAGAACATTTGGTATGGAATGATTTTTTAAGAGGTTATACTGGGTGGTTTTTTCATGGAGAGTCAATGTTACAATCTACATGTAACCAAACCTCTAACATGGAACATATATCTGATTTTGGATCCAGTAACCAACAAAAAAATCTTGCAAGAGATGATGATATCAGGGGTTTGCTCAGAGATGCTTTTGAATATGGTGCTCAACATCTTGGAGATTGCAGTGGAGGACAAGTAGCAGCTGGATTACCTGAGGATCCTATATTTACTGAATCTATATATGATGGAGAGCCGATACCCCCAAGTCATGTTGGAACAGATCGTTATCAGAAGTTGATAAGAGATGCAGATCAAGAATTATATGCCGGTTGCAAGAACTTTTCAAAAATTTATTTTCTTGTGCATTTGTTTCATATAAAATACTTGAATGGATGGTCTGGCAAGAGTTTTACTATGTTGCTCAAGTTGTTAAAGGATGCATTTCCTGAAGGTACTAGTTTACCAACATCTTGTTATGAAGCCAAAAAACTAGTAAAGGAATTAGATCTTGAATACGAAAAGATTCATAGCTGTCCAAATGATTGTATATTATATCGGGAAGAACATGCTGATCAAGAGTCGTGCCATGTGTGTGGATGTTCACGATGGATGAAGCAAAAAGAAAATGAGAGTGAGGGATTAGATGAATTGGATGCAATACAAATTAAACAAAAGCCGACGAAGGTATTATGCTATTTTTTTTGTACCTAGATTGAAAAGGATCTATGCATCATCAAAGACAGCTTCATCAATGAGATGGCATGATGAAAGCCATACAAAAGATGGAATGCTGAGACACCCAGCGGATATTTTAGCATGGAAAGCATTTGATGACAGACATCCTGATTTTGCATCTAATGCTCGTAATGTCAGGCTGGGTTTAGCTAGTGATGGGTTCAATCCATTTCGGACCTTAAGTTCTATCTATATCACCTGGCCAGTTATACTGATTCTTTATAATTTGCCACCATGGATATGCATGAAACAGTCTTCACTTATTTTATCAATGGTCATTCCAGGTGATAAGGGTCTAGGCAATGATATTGATGTTTTCTTATAACCTTTAATAGATGAATTGAAACAACTATGGAAGGGTATCAGTACAATTGATGCTTCGAATGGCCAAACATTCAATCAGCGGGCAGCTCTATTACAGACTGTTAACGATTTTCCTGCATATGCTAATTATCTGGCTGGAGCACTAAGGGACGAGTTGCATGTCCTTCTTGTGGTGAATCAACCCATTCAATTTGGTTAAAACATGGAGGAAAGTTCTGTTATATGGGACATCGTCAATGGTTGGAGGCAAATCATCTATTTCGATTTCAGAATGATTTATTTGATGGTACTATAGAGTTGGAATCTGCTCCAATTCTACCTTCTGATTCTGATATTCATAGACAAATGCTTGGTATCAGACATAATTATAGCAAGATGACAAAGTCCTCTAAAAAGTGAGGAAGAGATGATGTTGAGACTTCGGTATAAGAAAAAGTATCGGAGGAAGTCAATACTTGCACTTTAGATACAACAGTGTTCGAGGATCCGGATAATTTCTTTGAAGTTGAAAATGATGATGATATAATTACAGCAACTACCCATCAGCATACTAAACAATTATGGAAGAAAAGAAGCATATTCTTTGACTTACCTTATTGAGAGCATAATATACTCCGGCATAATCTTGATGTTATGCATATAGAAAAGAATGTTTATGATAATTTGATTGGAACAATATTAAATCTTGATGGAAAAACTAAAGATAACATGAAGGCGCATCTTGATTTAAAAAAAATGGGCATCCGACATGAACTTCATCCACAAGTGCTTGCAAATGATAGAACTTATATCCCTCATGCATGTTATACAATGTCTAGTCGAGAAAAAGATCTCTTCATGACAGTTTTAAAGAATATCAAAGTTCCTGATGGATATGCCTCAAATATTTTACGATGTGTGAATCTGAAAGAGCACAAAATTTTAAATCTTAAAAGTCATGATGGACATATATTAATGCAAGATATTCTTCCATTGGCTTTAAGGTCGTCAATGCCAAAACAAGTTATTACGGTTGTTTTTCAGTTATCATCATTTTTCCAGGCATTATGTTCTAAGGTTCTTAATCCTCAAGAGCTTGATCAGTTGCAGTCTCAAGTCGTACTTACATTATATCAGATGGAAAAGACTTTTCCTCCTGGATTTTTTACGATTATGGTTCATCTACTCATTCACCTAGCTTCGAAAGCTAAACTTGGTCGACCGGTACAGTACAGATGGATGTACCCTATCGAGAGGTAATGCTGTAAAACTTAAATTTTATAATTTATATAACTTTTTCATTATTTAATGTGATATAAATATCATACTTTTTGAATGTATCTTGTATGTTTGAAGGATTATGTACGAAACAAAGCCCATCCTGAGGGCTCAATAGCAGAGGGATATATTGCTGAAGAGTGTTTAACATTTTGTTCAAGATATCTCGAAGGTGTAGAGACTGTATTCAATCGACCTTAACGTCATGGTGATACTATGGAGAATACAGATCTATACAAATTTGCATTATCCGGAAGATTTATAGGAAAAGCTGAAAATATTGTTCTTGACCATAAATCCATGTCACAAGCACACCATTATGTATTGCTACATAGTGACATAATATCTGACTATCGCATGTTAGTCTATCTACACATGGATAATACTAAATATTAGACATGTTGTTGTCAAACTTATATTTGATTGTCATGCAGTGAATTTTTATCTGTACAATGACAAGCCAATCATTCCACTCATCCTAATCCAAGGATTGAACAAAGATGGTTGGTTGAATTATTTCCTAATTGGCTTGCAAATCAAGTTAGTATATATAAGTCGTATAATAATTTTATATATATTTAATATCGAATAAGTGATCGATAATTGATAATATATTTTTTAGGTACCGGTACTGATGGAGAAAAATAGTTCAGTAGAACTAATTGCACTTACCAGAGGTCTAAATTATATTGCAAACAAATATAATGGTTTTATTATAAATAGCTTTAAATTTCATACCAAGGAGCGCGAGAAACTTAGGAAAACTCAGAACAGTGGTATTATGGTTGAAGCAGATGGAAAATCTTATTATGATATACTTAAAGATATTTTGGAGTTGGATTATTATGGAAATTTTAAAGTTGTATTATTTCGATGCGATTGGATGGATATAAATACACCGAGAGGTTTGAAAAAGGACTCAAACGGATTCATACTTGTCAATTTTTCAAGATTGATACATACGGGTGTATTATTAAAGGATGATCCATTTATCTTTTCATCTCAAGCTCGACAAGTTTTTTATATACAAGACTCGAAAGATAAAGAATGTGCTACTGTTATTAAGACAAAACCCAGAGACTTGTATGACATGGGAAAAAGGGTGGAAGAAGAAGATGATGATACTTACACTCAGTGTATGCCTTATAATATTGTGCCGGATGATAATATAAATGATACAACAATTTTGGTTAGGTTGGATTCTGAGAAAGGTACAACTGATTGATTATGACAAGTAAGTAATTTATAAGATGGTTTACATTTTTGCATTAATGATTATGTTATCTTTTAAATTGCAATTCATTTCTGTTATAATTTGATTATAATGTTGGCTGACTTGTTTTAAATAATACAGGTTAGGTATACCATGCTTCAAAGGAAGCGATTAGCAGATGTACAGTTTCAGTTTTTCCAGACCGAGGCTAGTACTTCTTCAGCACAGCAGCCCGAGGGCGGTCGATCATTTTCACATCGGTCTGATGCTAGTCCCTCTATTTCTGCACATCAAGCCGATGCTACTACCTCTACACCTCAGGACGACGCCATTCCCTCCAAGTCCGCACATCACGATCCTTCTATGGATCATTCTGATGACGAGCCTATCGTCGATGACATACAAATACATGGTACATAATTTAATAATTCTATCTCATTTCAATTCATGCATATGCAATAATTTTGATATACAATGTTCTGTAATTTTTTTTTGTAGATGGATCTGGGAGACTCAGGAGTAGGCGAGGATCCACATTAGTCCGTGATATGTGGCAGTTACCTGAGGGTGAGAGGATAGCGATAGAGTGCAACAAGCTAGGGCAGCCTATTAAGAAAGCTGCTAGCTTGTTGACTAGCTTTCTGGGGACAGTAGCATGCCGTGGTTAGCTATGTCCTCTGAATTATTCGAAGTGGAACAACATGCTTCCTGCATATAAAATAGAGATGCTACGAGTTGTATAGATAAAAAAATTAATATATTATTTTATATCTTAGATTTTTAATAATTGAATTGCTTATTTCATTTAATATTTATTTTATTATTTATTTAAATTGTAGAGCAAGTTCGTTCTTCCTTCAGATTCATCTGATTTTGTACTTAAGTCTCTCAATCACAAGTGGAAAGAATATAGGACTAAGTTGAAGAGAGACTACAAGCTAGATGGTAGGACAGAGGAGCAAGTTGTAGCTACCTATCCTCCTGATGTTCACTCTCATCAGTGGATGGAGCTGGTGTACTATTGGTTCTCCGAGAGGGCACAAGTTATGTAGCATCATCAAACACTTCAAAATTTATTAATTTTTACTTGTCATAATTATATTTATACAATATATAACATTGTTTTAATTTTATTTTGCAGACGTATTCTGATATTGGTAAAGCTGCACGAGCTGCTCAGTCTGTTCCTCACACAGCAGGGTCCAAGAGTTATGCACGGCTCAGGCATGAGTTTGTATGTTTCTCTTCCTATAATACTTTTAGTATGCTTTTAGTTTTAATATCATGTATCATCATGTATAATGCATGTGCCATGTATCATGGTACGGGGATATAAGATATGTTATTTTGGATTTTTTATAATATTTATTCTTTATATAGGCTGATCAGTAGGGGAGGGAGCCGGTGAGGTGGAGTTCTATCGGATGACTCACGTTCACCAGGATGGCAGTTTTGTTCGGGACGAGTCCAGAGATATATATGTATTTTTTATTTATATTATATTATGATTTATATTTTTATTTTTATTAAGTATTGATATATGTATTTTTTATAAAATATAGAATAGGGCTACCTCTATGATCTCCGAGCGTGCTGGCGAGGGTTCATCATCTACATAGAGCAGTCGCATCGAGATCGAGGTATTCTCGGAGTTGATGGGACCAGAGCATCTTGGACGAGTGAGGGGTTATGAGATTGGAGTTATCCCTACTCAGTTATCTGAGGTGCGTAGATATACTCGGGATACTAGAGAGAGTCATGATCAATTGCATGTTTGTCAGCTCTAGGAGGAGATAGCAGAGCTTCGACAGACACGTGATGCAGACAGAGCAGAGATGCAGACCATTAGGTCTCAGCTAGAACATGTTACATCTGTGCTGCATATGTTCATGTCATCTCAAGTAAGTAATTATTTATTAATTTTGTATGTATCTAATAATTTAGAATATATATAATGTATGTATTATAATTCCTGATGTATATCTTGTAGGTTCCTGGTATATCTGCGAGTTGCAGACCTAACGACGACCAGCCTCCCACGGATCAGTGATGCCAGATATTTTTTTTATTATTTATGTATGTCTTTTTGTTTATTTGAACTTGGATTGATACGTTTATATATATAAAAAAAACTTTTTATATTTGGTTTGTATTTATGTTTGTGTATGTTGGATGTGATATGTGATACAGGTTTGAATGTTTTCATTTGTTTGTGTATGTTGGATGTGATACAGGTTTGAATTTTTTTATTTTCATAATGTATACAGGTTATGGGTTTGTATATATGGCTGTTTATTTATTTATTTTTTTAAAAATCTAGCGATGCTTTAAAGCGTCGCTATAACTGGAACTGGCGATATTTTAAAGCGCCGCCAGTTTTCAGTCTAGCGATGCTTTAAAGCGTCGCTAGACTTAAAACTAGCGATGCTTTAAAGTATCGGTAAATAAAAATTTAGCAATGCTTTAAAGCGTCGGCAAATGCCGATGCTTTTTTGAAGTGTCGGCAGGTTGCGTCCCAACACTTGCATAGGCGATGCTTTACAAAATGTCGGGAGATTACTTAGTGATGCTTAAAAGCATCGGGAAAAGCCAAAAAAAGCATCGCTAAATACTAGATTCACTGTAGTGGATGTGTCGACACATGAAGATGAAGTGTCGACTTAGGTCAGTACGCTGCAAAGTTTCAAATGGCATAGATGATGTGTCGACACATGGACTTTATATGTCGACTCAAAGTATCAACACATGGATCAACACATCGCCTGAGACTTTCAAGCATCAGAACTTGCAGAAGTTGAGGCAACAGTTGATGTAACGACATATGGATGCAAGCTGTCGACTCAAGGTGTCGACTCAACTGAGAATGTGTCGACTCAATTGAGATTTCCAGAGATTCTGAATGGAGCTTTTTGAACTGTGTCGACTCAAGAAGAACATGTGTCGACCTTATGTGTCGACTCAACTGAGAAAGTGTCGACACATGAAGTTCTGACAACAGTAACGACTAGTTTTTTCAAACGTAGAACTCGTCCTAAATGCCCCTAATGGCTAGTTTTTCGAGTGTAATGGCTATATTTCAATTTTGAGGCCTTAAGAAGGTATAAATAGGCTCCAAATCAAATCAAGACAACAACTATTCATTATTATTGAATATCCTAAAAAAGTTTAGAAAGAAAAGAAGAGAGAAGAGCCTTAACTCCTATTCATTCAAGGTTCAACTACTTTCAAGCTAAAGGAAGCCTCCAAGCATTCAAATCCATCAAGAGCATTGAAGATCTTTCCTACTTGGGCATTCAAAAGGCTTCATCAAGAGCAAAGCAACACTACATCGAGCTTCATCGAATTATTTGCTTTATTATTGAAAGCTTACATTGGTTCTTTGTTTTAAACCTTATATCTTGTAAGGGTTCTTGGTTAGCCTATTGTTAAACCAAGGGAGGTTATTGGTAAGCTTTGGAAAACCAATTAGGTTGGTAGTTAGCCCGCAAAATCACTAAGATTCTTGGTTAGGCCGGAAAACTAAGTGAGGTTGTTGGTTAGCCTTGTGAAAATCAATTAGGTTCTTGGTTAGCCCATAAAACCAAGTGAGGTTTGACTTGTGAACCTTGTGAAAACAAGTCGGGTTTTGATTAGTGAGCCCGGAAAATTAATCGACTGTAATCGGTTTGATTATAGTGAATTTCCAAGGGGAGCTTGTGGAGTGGATATAGGTGCATTGGTTGGCACTGAACCACTATAGCTTTTGGTGTTTATGATTGCTTGTTCTCTCTCTTTACTTGCTCTTTATTTATTGCTTTTAATTTTCGCTGCACTTATACATATAGAGCATTACATTTGAATTATAGCACCTTGTAATATATATTCATTGAATTGGATTGCTTTGCTTTCATTAAGTTTGTAACTTGTGATTAGCTTAAATTATTTTTAGAGACCCAATTCACCCCCCCTCTTGGGTTGCTTTTTGGGCAACAGTCGATGCCAACTGGTCATGAAGACCTTTGTTGAGGTTGGTGAATCCATGAACGTTCTCCTCTATCAGAGCGATTTCATGGATGAACTACCAAGAAAAATAGGAAAAAAGTTAGCAGCAATGGCAAAAACCTATAAAAGGAAATCTTGAAGATAATTTCAACATGCACCTGCAGTGTTTTGGGATAGATGAAGGTAAAAATATCCTCCAGCCCATGTTTTCTTGTCGTCTCCCAATCCTTTCGAAGAATATTGGCCTTCAGCAGGGTCTTAGCCAGTCTTGGATTATCAAGACTGGTGTCAGCAGCATATATATTAAAGCCCCCGAAGCTTTTTTCTTCAACGACTGGTGGTTCTGGTTCTGCTTATGGCTTGTATACTGTCTCAATCATAGGAGCCTTACCCTTATCCTTCTAGCTAGGCTCCCCAGATGGCTCAGGGGTGTTTGGCACTGTCGACTGCTCAACGGACATGTGCAGTTGCTTTGATGAGAAACCCGCCAACACTTTCTTTGAAGAACATTTTGATGGAGAAATGTTATCCTCATCCAAAGTGGACTTCACAACTATGGGGGTATTGTCCTCGACGGGAACCTTTGAAAAAGCATGGGTCCTCTTTATGCCCCTTCGTTGTGATATCCTTAAAGGTTCAATGGCCGCCCTCTTCTTGACGGCCTATCGAAGCCTTCCAACGTCTGGTTTCATCTTAGAGTTCATGAAGGAAAAGGAGAATCAAACTTTGTTAGTTAAGAAGGGATGAAAGAACTTACAAGAGGGGAGAACCAGGGTAAAAAGCTGCTCGAGAGACAAAGATGCTAATGGTATAAAATACTTACCTTTTGGGGACAAAGACCTCTTATATACGAGGCATCGATAGCCTAGATTTCTCGTTCAACTCTTGAACATCCCTCTAATCATGTCATATGTGTACATTCTAATCGATTGGAGTCAGGGCGACAACTTCTGTTCGTGAGAAGGCAGTTAAGAGAAATAAAAGGACCATGACCGATCATATTTCGAAGTCATGTGGCTTTAATGACTCCGATCGGCGCGGCTCCATGATAATTTCTCCATCAATGAAAATGTGATATTTGGCAAAGGCGGTTCGCACCACTAATGGTGGGTTAAAACCGCCAACAAAAGCCAAGTTTGTCATTATTAGATAATACCTCTTTCTCTTCATAAAAAAAAAGAAAAGAGAAGAAGAGAAAAGGGGGGCAATCCCATGCTGAAACCAAGTAGATCAAGTCACTAAAGGCCATAATAGGTCCAAAGGCAGGTGAGGCAGTATATATTTGAATTGCTCTTAAAGGCCGATTATTGAATGGACGTCGAATATAATATAAGAGCCGATCAACGCTCTAAGGCCGACTGACGTATAATGACATGTAGATCATGGGTATAAAGTCCTAAGGGACACTGGTCGATTTGACAGGAGAAAAACCAACCTATCAGTCGGGATCCGCGAGAAGATGATCAACGGCTGAGACGATGTTTCCGCGAGATATTGAATGAACATGATGATGCCACGTCACTCGATCCTAGCCGAAGACAAAGAGTCCGCCAAAAACCTCATAATGAGAAAGATAGGCACGACTCTCAAGCCTGTTCCATTTTTCTAAGGACCAACAAGAATTCAACACCTGTCCAAGATATGATGCTCGAAATAGAAAGTAGTTATTATGATCAGCTAGATCAAAGATTCACTATCATTGGCTATCTTTTCGTCCGTCAAAAGATGACAAAATATTAATACTCTCATTTCTCAAAACAATAAATTACTTTGAAATTGGAAGTGGGGGGCAATTGTTGTGATAAATTGGCTCAAAGAAATAATTGCTGGCTCGAAGATTCAATTGTCCTATCCAGACCGGTCGACCCGATGATTCTCCCGACCTCTAACGAGGGATCGGATCGGCGCTATGCTTCAGCCAGCGACAACGCATAGCTTAGGATCGATCTTCGGCCCACTCCGAAGAGGGCAGCTTCGAAGTAAATGGCCGATCCACAATATGCACTCCGAAGCAAATAGTTCCGAAGTAATTAAATGGCCTATCCATGACATGCACTTCGAAGCGAACGACTCCGAAGTGAATGGCTGATCTATAGCCAATGAAATAACTGCTGGCCAACTCCGAAGAGAATGGCCAACCTACTTCATACTAAAGCCATCAAGAACAGACTTGGTTGTTATAACTAGACAATCATATGTCTAACAGCCACAGCTTCAGTAAGACTGATGTAACCAACCTCCGACAGTAACTATAATTAGTTGAAAGGAGTTAGATTGATAAACTTCCATAACATAAATCAAGAAGGATTAATTACTTTCAGTTACAGCAACATCTATAAAAAGCGGTAAGAGGGGACGTCCAAGATAAACGATGCTAAGCCATTCCATGGAAGTCTGAGCCCGGTCTATGACTAGCTCGCACTATGCATACCTGACTTTCCACTCATTTCATCTTATTTTCTTTCTTTGAGCTCTCCATTCTGTGGCCTGAACTCTACTAATTTAGGCATCAGAGTGTCCCTCACCAGAAAAAATCCGATCAAAGATTTGTTTTGCAGGAATCCAAAGAAGTGAATCGATGACTCAATTGCTCCGCCCGGTCTACAGGGATCAGCGATAACGGGTTCAAGAAGGGAACTCTTTTTCAGATGCATGACTTAAGGACGGTACATGCATCTCCTTTTATCATAAGTGATCCAATGACTCTTCATGAAGCTATCCATGAATTTAAGAAACACAAATTTTCATTCTTGAAGAGGTGAGCAGGCTTTCAGTCGGCTTCAGAATCTCCTCTACTCTAGTAAGGCAACGCACCTGGTAACGTCAATAGCTTACAAGGACACCGAAGGCATGTAGCTGTGTATGATGATCTTCCAATTCCAAAGACTTGAGCATTCTGCGGTCCAATACGTATTGAGTTTTTGCGTGTTAGCTCTGCCTTCCATTTGTTGATCTCCATTGTGGAATTCATAAAACATGTCATTCAGAAAAACTCGAATCATTGCGCTATTGGATTCTTGGTTGCAATCTTTGGTGAATTATCTCCGGAGGCCCTTTCGTTTGTTGATCGCCATTATGGGAATTCATAAAACATGTTATTCACACAAACTCTTATCATTGCAATGGTTGATATTTGATTACAACCTTTCGTGAATTCCCAGAAAATGAAGTGTATTCTTCTTTAATTTTTTTTTTTTTTTTTTTAAAAAGTACTTTATCATTCAAGTATCGTGGCTCTGCCTTTGTTATGAATTTTGCCAACTGGATCTAAGATCATGGCTTGCATCAATCTCAAAAGACAAAACCGATGGTGGCTTAAGTCCTGGATGGGCGTGGGCTTCTGAGAAGTAAAATATGTCTTTCATCTTCCATACCGTAAAGAAACTCGTAGAAGAGAATTTTAGCATGCCAAAGAATGAAGATATCAAAGGAAAATGATGCAAATAGGCCAACATGCCTCTCTTCTGACCGTTGGCATTGGATGATCTCTCGTGTTCACAAGCCCTAGCCTCATCTGCCAGCCGTCAGAGAATGGGGTGCAACTGTGCAAGTAACGCTAATAAACACAGAAAAAACCACCACATTCTCCACAAGAGATCAACGAAAACAATTCTGCCAGCAATTATTGGGGTCTATCAATCGACTTTGGCCAACTGTATATGTGTGGACTTCCAGCGGTAGAAGAATCTTTTATCCGTTGAACTGTAAGATTTCCGAAACATGGAGAGGATCTATTCATGTGAATTGTAAATTTGGATGGGATTTCCACCTGCATCTCACGTGCAGCCCGGTTTTTGGTGACGAATAAGTTCTTTTGGTTGGAGGCGGATGGTACTGATGCTGATGCTGCCAGCAACCAAACACGTGACATTGCTACAAAAGCTAGTCTCTTCATCCCTTGGTTTTCATGTCCTAATTGTTTACTTCTAAAGCAAAACTAAAAAGATGAAGTTGGGTAACAAGATCATCGATCGCATGAGCTTGTTCTCATGCGCGCGTGCGCGATTGATATAAGGGAAGAGGAGGTGAAAAAAGTGGACTTCTACTGGATGTCAATGGTGAAAAGGGCTGGATTCTCCCCTTTATCTCGGCCCTCATCAAGGAATCCGAGTTATAATTATATATGAGACCGGTTTCTCTGTGTCGGCCACAGTCCGGCAGGTTGGATCTTCAGCTTTGGGGGACTCACTGACTGTGACATGCTATCAACAAACCCTACACCACATGTCCGTAGACAAAGGACACCAGGTCCTTATTTCATTTATTTCGCAGGATCTTAGGCTGAGGTATACCTCCAAGGCCAAAGCAATTTGACTACCTCTTTCACTCTTTGTTAAGGCATAATGAGATGCTTTAAACAGCAACTATAAGAGCCATATGTGGGTCGGGGAGATCTTAGATATTGGTCCAATAAGAATCTAAAAAATACCTTCTAGCTAATATTTTTAGGTGAGATTTTAGATTATCACAAATGATATTAAAAAAGATCTAACTTGTGGCCAATATGTATTAGAAGACATTGCAGTACAAGCTTATTTAGGATTAACCACAAATTGATTGTGGTATTTTTGATTGGATTTAGGCTTTTGAACTATCAAGGACATCAAGGCTTCAACAGGAGAAATATTTGAGAGCTTGAATTGGTGTGCATTTAATCCAAATAAGGATTAACCACAAAGAAGTATGACTAAGGAACCTAAAAAATATTTTTCAATTAGCCCTTTTGTGTGAAGTCCCAGATCATTATGAATGATATCAATATGGATTATATGGACTACGGCACACTATAATACAGGCCCTTTTGGAGCTAATTATTGGCCAGTTATAATATTTATGATTGGATTTGATTAAATTTAGACCCTTAGCATGTTAAGAATGTAGACACTTAAAGAGGGAGAGTATGTGAGAATCTATATAGGCATGTCTTTAGTCTCTTAATGGTTATATGGTGTGGGAAGACTATAGAACCAAGAAATTAAAATAACATCTCTGGCAGCTAGTCTTTTTGGATGAGATCTTGGAATGTCATAAACTCAAAACTAAATGAAGAATGGTTAAGCAATTGACAGGTCTAAGGTTGTATGAGATATGCCGTTCTTCACTTATCTGAAAAGAATGTTTCTATTTTCTTGCTAGGGTTCAATATATAGTAAATAATTTCAAGACTTTTAGGAAATACGGTCCTTGCTTTATTTACAAAAAAATTACTTCATTGCTTCTTCCTATTGAAATTGTGTAACTTTATAGAAATCTTAAGGAAATATCTCAAGCTTAATTGTGAGAATTAATCACAACTAAAAAATAAACTAAGAACTGAGAAGTTCCACAATATTCCATAGGCATTGTAATTGGAAATAACAGTGGTATTGGAAATGGTGCAAAATTATGAGTGTGAAAATCTGTCGTCTAAAAGATAGCTATCGATGGAGCAAAACGTCATTGAAGATAATGCTAAATTGAAATTGATCAAGATGTAATGAGAAGAAACATATTAGTTAGACGATCTGCACCATCAATTCTTTGCTTGAACTGAGCACTGATGCACATTGCCGAGGTCTCCCACCTTTCTGCTACAAATTGATACTACCATCTAACAGAGCAGCTCATCGTTTTGGCCCTATCACCTTTTGACTAAGGCAGACAAAATCCATTATTTATCAGATTGATCTACGTTGGAGATTCAATGCATATTTATCTTTCTGCAGCTATATATGTTTTGTAAATGTTGATCTAGTTACAAATATAACATTACTAAATATTATGTTAAGGATAATTATAGTGAGGATGGGCCTACTTTTCTCTCTCTCAAAAGAAAAAGAAAAAAAAAATGTTGAGGAAAGGAAGCTTAGGGCTAATTTACAAAAAAATATAGGAAGCAGATGACGGATAACTGAAAAATGCTTAAAGTGTGCCTTTTCTCGATTGGCCATAGAATTCTTCAAGTCTACTCAATCAGAATTTTATAACCATTAATACTCTGGGTTTTGACACTACTAGTGCCGAGAGAGATAAAAAGTAGCCTCTGATCAATAATTAGATTCAGCCTGAAATCTCAGTCCACAAATGTTTGCTTGTGCTTTGATTTTTATAGGGGCCAAGATTTCGTTTCCTTTCCTTTTTTTTTTTTTTGGAGAAATGTGTAGGCCAGTACTCATAATTTGAAATTTAGGTTTTCCTATTAAAAAAAAAAAAAAGATACTCAGATAGATCAGTACTGTTAACTCTTATATGGTTCCATACCGTTTTTGAGGACCCTCATGACCATTCCTCAGATGCAACAATGAACTTTATATATATGAGAGACAAAGAAAAGCGTGAAGTTTCATCAGATTGAGATACACCATCTCGATCGGTAGCATAAATAAGTTGTTTCAAAATAACATGCCCAAGATAACTTCTATAGAAACCATGCCTAGCATAAAAGTTCAGAAAACCTTTTGCAAATATACTAATTCTTCACAACATATCCAGATTTAGTATATGACATTTGAACAGAAAGAGGTCAAGGACTGATCACAGTGAATTAGACAATTATAGTTGCAACTTGCAAGTTTTGGAATGTCACATCATTAATTAATACTTCCATTGGAATCGTAGAAAGTTAAATATATATGCTACATCAACTAATGATGTAGGAAATGTTATTAGCCCAAAGTTATCACATACTCTAAAAAATGATTCTTTTATTTAGAATCAAGAAACCTTCCACCACAATGCACTGTATGGGCAAGCAAGCATAAGTTGAGCCATCATGCCTCTCATATATATTGCATATAAATTCAGCTATTGGAACTACTGTTGTTAAATATTTCCTTGGAGTGTGTTCTCCTTTTCCTCCTTGTTTTCCCCCCCTTTTTTAAATAAAAGATCAAACATTTTAACGAAAATCAAAAGTGCAAATCAATAATGTTTGCTGCATGCATGTGTGTATGCGTCACGCATACATACGAGAGAGAGAGAGAGAGAGAGAGAGAGAAGTGTGTGCAAGAACCGTGACTGACTCACTGTTCTCATAGATATCTTAAATATTTGCCCCAATGATTCAAACGATAGCAGATCAATTTCAGATGACCATATCACTCCAAAACATGTAGAACCCAGAGCTACCATCAGTAAAATGCAAGGACTCAAAAGGGATCATAGACTAAACCTTATTCACGCGCAGCATAACTATGCAAATTGAAAGGCCTCGAGACAAGTACTTTGAAAGATCTCACTCCAATGCCTTAATTGACATGGTCAGATCTAAAGTACTCAGCCCCAGAGCTGCCTTGTGGCTGCTACCTCTTTGTAGGAACTGGATTTCAGCCTTCGAGGTTTCTTCTCGTTGCATGGAAATAGGGGGAGAGAGTGAAAGAACGAGCACGCTATCGGCTTCCTCTTCAGCTTCAACACCCTTCTTGCTGGTACTCTCATCATTTACCAAATTCGGGCTCAAGCTTAACTGCAGGTTGGGAATCCAATCCCTCTCCATCGTCATTCTCATCCTCTTCACCTCTGTGATATGGGTCTCTTTTCTGTCAAGATTCTCTTCAGATCTAGTCATGGGCTTACTCATTGGATGCTTCTGTAACTGAATCAGAACACGTTAGAATCTTGCCATTTCATTGTTAAAAGCGAGACTGTTGCTCAAATATATTGCTTTCAAACATTTACGAACTACCTCGAGTCGAAATGGGTTTTCAAATTGAGGCTCGAGGCTGTCATTGATGACAACTGGATCATGGGAGTTGGAATGGATCTTGTTGTCGTTATAGCAGTAGTAATTGTTGCTCCCTTTCCATCCCAAGGTAGAATCTGTAGAGATTGGGTTCATGGATACAGCCTTGGCGATGGGACTCGAGCTGCTACCGACCAAATCAAAGCTGCCAATCCTATTGCCTTCCAGTCTTTGGATGGCAGCCATTTCGCCAGGAACCCACCCTCTTTCCTCAAGGAATTGGTGTGAAGGTCTCACGTTCCCATTCCCAGCGGTCGTCTCCCTCATGTTGAACGTGTGAGATGTCGACGGCTTCTCATCCTTTCTAAAGATCATGTCTTGTATCAAACACCTTGCCGAACTGTGATCCTTGATGGTGCTAGCTCTTGCTGCCGCTTGCTGGTTAAAAGCCAACTCTTGATGCCTGCTGAGAAGAGAGAAACAAAGAGAAGATAAAGGTTAGAGAATTAGGGTTCAGGCGTGGAGGAAACTTTCTTGGATTTCTTAGCCCTTTCTTTTACCCAAAGTTGTAGCTCCTGAGATCAAGCGGCTGTTGGAGTTGCAGTCGATGCAGAACGCTGTAAAGCCGGTCGTGGTCGTGGATGCCCCTGGAGTGGAAGAAGCCTCCACTCTCCATTCTAATGAACTGGTGTGCACCTGATCTTTGGTAGAACATCTCATGAAGGCGATCTCCTCTTCTCATATGCATATCCATTACTGTGATGAAAAGTATTAACCCCGAGCCGGTTAGATATTCTTTTTTTCATTGAAAGCAAGAATAAATTAACACAGCCGATTTATGATGTCTAGGTAAAAACGTGCTGCATATTTATGATCATTTTTCTATAAATATATTATTCTCCTCCATCGTTATAGAATTTCTGTTTGGTCATGGCTGATAGAAAGGAGAGAAAAATCTGAGCCAGGGAAGTGGATCCATATGGTTCATGTTGCATAGAACTGTATGACCTAACAATAACTTCATGGTTATACGGCCCTCACAAATTATCATCTTATTTAGAGGAAACAGAAAAATTTGGTAGGTGATCAAACCTGAAGGCATGGCTGACTTTTCTTGTCCAGAATCATCCAGCTTCTTGCTTCGGTACATCTGATCCAAGCAAGGCAGCACAAGGAATTATCAGCAAGCTAGGGCGGGGGATTCATATTTACAGGAGCAGCAATTTCTATTTTAAGGAAAATTTTGAAGAAAGCAGCAAGTTTTTGAAGTAACAAAAGTGCACAACGATCCAATTATTCTTTCTTGCATGCACCACAAAGTATGTTCTAGCTAGGGACTGCTTTTTGAGTTCTCTTTTCCTTTTTCTTACCTGCAAGTGACTCTTTACATGAGCAATACTTAGTCCCCTCACATTCATCATCTGAAGAACCAACTTTGGAGTTGCTCCTGCACCATCCAATTAACTCAGGAAGTAAAAACGAGTCCCAAAAACTGGAAATAATTAAAAAGAGATGATCTGAAAATGCTGATTTTTGTTGAGAAGAGAGAGATCGATAAAAAGAAACCGCATCATTTCATCAAATTCATGGCCAGATCTCGAAATTATCTTTCTGGAAATTAAACTACTGATCGATAATCATAAAATTCAGGAAAAGGGGGAATTGATAGGGGGTTCAGGCCAGGTGACAGGAGGAGGGGCTTTACTCTCTTGCCCACCGAGCCGCTCGACGGCATGGACGAAGGATAGGTGGAGATCCGGTGTCCACCGAAGCCTTGGCATTTTGGAGCGTATATACTGCCTCACCCTGGGCACTCGCTCGCCGCTCCCTTCGGCTACACCACTGTTATTGTTGTCTTTGCTGCTGCAATTGTCAGTACTGCTGTTGTTGCTGGAGCTCCCTCCTCCCGCAACCTCCGTGGTGCTCCCCCCATCATCCTCATCATCTCCTCTCTCCGCCGCCTCCTCCTCCTCCTCCTCGCTTCCCTCCGCGGCCACAACCTCGTTCAGGTCCAGGGCTGGTGCTGGCCTCTTCAGGCTTGGAGATCGGTTGCTCCCCACGCTCCTCTCGCTCTTCTCACTCTTCTCTTCGTCTTCACAGATCTCCTCCACCAACTCCATCTTCTTCTCTCCTCCCATATTCCCCCTTCCCACTTTTTCGCTCTCTAAACTACCATTTGGCTAGATTGATGGATGTAGCAGGGTTGAGGAAGAAGAGGGAAGACAGTGAGAATAATTATCCATGTTAAGGGTAGAAGAAGAGGGTGGTGGAAATAATAAAAAATAATGATATAATATGGGATGAAGACATGAACGAGTATTCCTTCTATTGACTGATTTTCAATTAGAATTCTTCCTTTTTTCTTTTTTTTTTTGGTTGTATGTGTCAAAAGAACAGTGTGCTGGGATGAAGATGGGAAGAGGAGGGTAAATATGGCTCCAGAGAGTGAAAGGAATGGGAGCTAGGTTACAATTACTCATGGGTAGAAAAAGAGATAATTGTTGACACTTGCCCCCAAGCGACCGCAACGTTTTCCAAGTCCAGCATGTCCGCGATATTTCCGGTTCAGACTGTATCTAATCTCTCGCGCGAAAGAATGATCGGTGCATCTTTCACGATTTCGACCATTGGATTGCTAGCTAGCTCTCCGCACATCTCTCGAATCACTCTAAAAACTTTTATTCATACTCTTGCACGGATCTTGAAGTGACCGTTGCACGTTTCGACGGTGGATTCGTGCCATTCCTTCGCCCGGAACATACGGCCCCTGTCCATTATTTCCGCCACCCGGGAAGGCAGCCTCTCTTATATATATATATATCGAGGTTCGCCGATCGAGCTGGCTCCTCGACCATGCATGCATGTCTTTATTCTATATATCTCAGCATACATGTAGCTCATGTAAATCAATTAGCGGAATACCTTGGCTTGTTGATTGTGCTTCTTAGCTCTTAGATATTGCGATCAATGTATATAACCGGGCATACAATTTATTATTATTATTTTTGTACTTAACTTTTTGTTTTATATCAGTCGTACAAAAGAATATTAGCTCACCAAATCCATAATCAATTAGAGTTTTAAATACTGCTAGTTATGTGCATAAAATTTCAAAGGAAATGCATGTTTACGCTAGATGGATTTGGCTTTCCAATTTTCTAGTCGTATGTATTCTTTTATTTTTTCCTTTGCACTTAACTTTTCTAGTTGTTTGCTTTTTTATGCCCCCGGTTAACATGAGTAATCTTTTAATCGTATGTGCACAACAAATATATATAATTGATTAATGTATTATAAAATCAAATGCATAGACTATGAAACCGAATAAGGCACACAATTATGTGATAGAGTTGGGATCTTTTGGAGTGCATTTTTGCATCACAAAGAGTGGTGCATGCATATCTGGATGGATGCCACCACAACTATCTTGGAAATAAACGGCCATCACCAATCTCTCAATTTGCTATATATTTAGGCATGCTAATAATTAATTAGGATGCGAATGGTAGATGACAGCCATTGATTTTCAAGATGGTGATGAGCTATCAATCCAAATATGCACAATCATCTACAGTAGTGCAAAATATACACCATAGAGCATCCAAACTCCCATGCGATATATCCATGCACAGACATTCATAAATTCTAAAGACAAGAACAACAAGAAAAACCTTGAATTAATGAAAAGCTATAATAGCTATTGCATTATATAAAATTAAACTTCTATTTTGTTTTGCAACTATAACAACATTTTCTTCAATTCTTCTTGATATATAGAAGATGCAATATTTGAGAACAAAGACAAAAACCATAAGAATGTTGGTAAGGTATAATCTCAAGATAGAACATTTTAAAGAAATACATAATTTTCTGGAATTGCGAGTTAACAAGATTTCTTTATTTTTAAAAGCATCTGAAAATTTAAACTGAGGTTGAGATCAAATCAACAGTATAATTTATAGATTAGTTTTTTTTTTTTATGTTATCTAATTTACATAAATACTATATAATTATAATGTACATGCATAATCTTTATAACCCAATATAATAGTCAAGAAAAAGAAAAATTATAATTACAACTAAATCTTAAAAATCTCTACCATTAATCACTTACTATAGAGCAGTTTGTTATTAAAAACTTGGCGCTCTAACCCTCCTCCTGCCTTTACATTGATTATATCGCTCACTTTTTTTTTTTTGGATAAATATTATATCACTTACTGTTTATTTAAAACAGTTCTTGTTATGATATCCCGGTTTTATTTCAATTAATTATTGGACCGTTTTCTGAACCAATTTTAATTTTTTTCCTTTGGTTTATTGGTCAAATCAGCTGACAAAGGAAAGGATCTTCGGCTTCATATTATTATCTCAGTCCGAAGACCATGCTTAATATCTATGGCTGTATATCTGTTGGAAGATAAGCTTATTAACTCTGGGTCTTCAGCTTCGTATTATTATCTCAATCCGAAGACCATGCCTAATATCTATGGCTTCGTATTATTATCACCGTCCGAAGACTATGCCTAATATTTATGGCTTCGTATCTTGATCTATAATACAGGGGATAAGTTTATTTAATGTCTTCGACTTTGTATGTCCACCTTCTTGATCCGAAGACTTAGCCTAACATCTTTATCTATGGTTTTAAGCCGGGTTTATTCTCTATGTCTTCGGCTTTGTACAATTATCTTGATCCGAAGACTTGACCTCCCAGGTGAATATCTTCGGCTTTATTCCTTCAATACAATTCGAAGAGTGTATTATCTCACTAGACTGTAAGTGTTTACTTCTGTTAATTCCGAAATAAAATTTTTTGAAGTGTATAGCTAACATTCCCTTCAGGAGCACTACTAAAAAGAATATTGAGCTCATTTCAGATGTATTCTTGGAGAAGGAGGATTCTTGGATATATGGGTTTCTTGGACAAACAGATAAAATCTATTTTGGTTGTTGAAACCATCCACATGGTCCAAAACCTCAGATTGGATAAACTCCGAGTATAACTGTTTTTTTGACAGCCGCTACTTACGGTTGTGAGGAGGTTGCGTTTGCCAACTCCCATAACCGTAAGTAGTTATGTTGGAGCCTATAAATACTGGTAAGAGGGGACACTCAGGGAGGTGGAGTTTTTCCTAGAAATTTGAGTTTCTCCTTTCCCTCTCTACTCCTAGAAACTCTCCATTTTGCTGCTGCATGAGTTTCTTCTGACTTTGGCATCGGAGTGTCCCCCGCCGGAAAATCTTCGATCAAGGATCTGTTTTGCAGGTTCCAATTGACGGCTGTCCAGCGAAAGAACCACTCCATCAGGTCGGCGGAGATTCAGCATCAACAGATTGGCGCGCCAGGTAGGGAAAGGTTCAGAAATTCCTCTTTCTTGATCAAAGGAGAGCTCCATTTAAGCGAAAATGGTGAAAGAAAAAGCTCGAAATCCTTCCACGAGCCAGGAGCAGCATGCTCCTCCAACGAATGGCCCTCCTGTAAGTGGTGTCCCAGTAAATCAGGGAGTGCAGCCTCCCATGATAATGGTGGGGCAACAATAGTTTGAAGACCTCCAAAACAAGGTCGAGGCCTTGACAGCTTTGGTCCAACACCTGCATGAGGCTGCAGCTCAAAGGCAGCATCCACTACCAAATTCACCCTTCGGTCATCAATCTCAAAGGGAAGGAAGATAGCATTAAGAAATCACCCCCAATTCCTCACAAGTACGGTCATCTCGTGGCCATTATGCTTCTTCACCAGATCGACAAGCAGGGGATTATGATGGGAAGAAGAGGGTTCGGTGATCTCCCTATGTTTCTTTTAGAAGTTTTGTACTAGAAGAGGCCAGGCAGAGAGAGATCAACTATGAATTTCAAGAAAAATTCAAATCCATGCAAGCACAGATTGCAAGAATTTCAAATCTGAGAAGGAACGATGAGGTCATCACCTTCAACTCTCTATCCCCTTTTTCTGATCATATTATGAATGAAGTCATTCCCAAATATTTCAAGATCCCACAATTAGAGGCCTATGATGGGACTTCAGACCCTCTCGACCATCTGGGGAGTTACAAAGCTCATATGATGGTGCAAGGAGCAACTGACACTCTCTACTGCATTGCTTTTCCTGCCACTTTGAAGAAGTCTGCTCGAATGTGGTATGCGAGCCTGCCTCCAAACTCAATTCAATCCTTTACTGAGTTAGAGCGGCAATTTGTCTCGCACTTCAGGATGTGTCAGAAAATGCCGCGTAACACTGATAGTTTGTTTCTTCTCCAACAACAAGAAGGAGAAAGTTTGAAAGGATTTATCCATCGCTTCAATTTGGCCACTCTGGAAATTCTAAATTTAAATGAGCATGTGGCCATGTCTGCCTTAAAGAGAGGCTTAAAATCGTCCAGGTTCATATTTTCCCTGGATAAAAGATTTTCAACAAGCTATGCCAAACTGTTGGCAAGGGCTCAGAAGTATGCTGCTGCTGAGGAGCAAGCAGCAAGCTAAAGACTGGTAGAACGAAGGTTTCATTCTAAGAAGAAGAATGCCGAAGGACCGAACGTACCAATATTTTCTAACAACACTTCGGCCCCTAAGCGCAGCCCCAGGACTAGACAGTAGAACAATCGATTTGATGCTTACACTCCCCTTAACTTGCCAAGGGAGAAGATTCTGCTAGAGATTGAAAAAGAAAAATATTTTCAAAGGTCACGTCCCCTGAAGACATCTGCAAAAGCAAGGGATAAAAGCAAGTACTGCCGATATCATCGAGATCACGGCTATAACACTGAAGAATGCTTCCAGCTTCGGGATGCCATTGAAGGTTTGATAAAAAGAGGATATCTGGAAAAGTATGTCAACCACCCAGAGTCTCAAGCTGAAGCAACTGCCCTTCCAAGGATATCCGATGAAGATGATTTGCCTCATCAAAAGCCAACTGGTGGAGACGTTGGGATGCTTTATCGATCATTAGTGTGGGATGCTGACGTTGAGGACAGTGTCTCGAAGAGGTTCAAAGGGAAAAACTCTATTACTTTCTCCGATGAGGATATCCAAGGAATACAAATTCCACATGATGATCCTGTAGTGGTCTCGGCTGTTATAGCCAATTTTGATGTAAAAAAAAATTTAATTGATAATGGAAGCTCAGTTGATGTGTTGCTGTATGATGCTTTTCTTCGAATAGGATTTTCTGGATGTGAATTGTGAAGATCCCTTATTCCAATAACTGGTTTCGGCAGAAATCAAGTGGGGGTTGAGGGCGAAATGGTCTTGCCCGTACTTTTAGGTTCGAACCCTTTCAAAGAACTCTTCCTATCAACTTTATTGTGGCTAGAACATCTTCAGCTTATAATGCAATATTGGGACGTCCAGCATTAAACAAATTTAGAGCCATTATTTTCACATACCATCTGTTGGTGTGATTCCCTACCAGAACGGGCATTGGAGAAGTAAGGGGAAATCAAAGGATCGCTTACCAGTGTTTGATGATTCAGAATAAACAAGTGGCCAGGTCTTTAACACTTGATCAGTTAGATCCGAGGGATGAATCCGAAGACAGTGGAGAGTTAGTGGAGAAAACCCTCTTCGTACCTATATCCGAAGACGATCCAACTAAGCTACTACAAATCGGCAGTTTACTTGATGAAGAGTCAAAGGTAAAATTAATTTTCTTTCTTCGAGATAATGCTGATATTTTTGCTTGGACAGCCTCGAACATGCCTGGAATCCCACTTGATGTGATTACATATCACCTGAAAGTTTCTCCTAACTACAAACCTGTTCAGCAGAAGAAGAGAAATTTTGCTCCTGAAAGGCAGAAGGTTATTGATGAAGAAGTTAACAAATTGCTCGAAGCTAACTTCATTAGACAAGTCCAATATCCAAGTTGGCTTGCAAATGTGGTTATGGTGAAGAAATCAAATGGCAAATGGAGAATTTGTATAGATTATACTGATCTCAGCAAAGCATGTCCAAAGGACAGTTTTCCATTGCAAAAAATTGATCAACTGGTTGATGCTACGACTGGTCATCAATTGTTGAGCTTCATGGATGCCTTCTCAGGTTATAACCAAATCCGAATGGATCCTGAAGATGAAGAGAAAATTGCTTTTGTTACAGAAAAGGGGCTTTACTGTTATAAGGTGATGCTGTTTGGTCTGAAGAATGCTGGGACAACTTTCCAAAGGCTCATCAATAAAGTTTTCAAAAATCAGATTGGGAGAAATATAGAAGTTTATGTTGACGATATGATAGTGAAAAGTCTTCATAGGCCTGATCACATTGCAGATTTGAGAGAATCTTTTGATGTGCTTAGGCACCATCAAATGAGATTGAATCCAACTAAGTACATCTTCGGTGTAACTTCTGGAAAGTTCCTGGAATATTTGGTTACCAAGCGAGGAATAGAAGCTAATCCAGAGAAGATCCAGGCAATTCGAATCATGAGACATCCAACTTGCAAGAAGGAAGTACAAAGGTTAGCAGGGAGAATTGCTTCCTTGAGCTGATTTATCTCCCATTCTGCAGAAAGGTGTTTACCATTTTTTAAAGTTCTTCGCCAGACTTAAAATTTTGAGTGGACAGAAGATTGCAAAATTACTTTTGACAAGTTGAAGGAATACTTAGAAAATCCTCCATTACTTTCTAAACCTTGTGAAGGAGAGACACTTTACTTATATTTATCAGCCACAGATGAGGCGGTCAGTTCGGTTTTGATACAGAAAGATGTCAATCATGTACAGAAGCCGATCTACTATACTAGTAAAGTATTACATGAAGCAGAATTTCGGTACCCCAGAGTGCAGAAGCTTATCTTGTCCCTTGTAGTGGCGGCAAAGCATCTTCGGCCCTATTTCCAAGCCCCTTCCATTGTAGTTCTGACATATCAATCCTTGAAGGTAATTCTTCGTTGTCCTGACACTTCAGGAAGGATAGCCAAATGGGCTATTAAATTAGGAGAGTTTGACATGGATTATCAACCAAGGTCAGCGATAAAAGCACAAGTCTTAGCTGATTTTATAGCAGAATGTACATGGAGGTCCAAAGAGGACCAACCAAGAACTGAAAAGGAGGATACCGAAGACACTCCCGAATTTATTTGGATGTTGCATGTAGATGGTGCTTCGAATGACAGTGATAGCGGCGCAGGTTTAATTCTGGCTGGTCCGAATGGGCAGGTTTTTGAATATGCTCTTCGGTTTTCTTTCCAAGCTTCTAACAATCAAGCGGAGTACGAAGCATTGATTGCAGGACTCAGAATCTCCTGAAAATTAGAAATTAGGAGGGTCAAAGTCTTTTCTGATTCATAACTGGTGGTGAATTAGGTGAAAGGAGATTTTGAAGCTCGGAATCCTAATATGATCCAGTACTTGGAGAAAGTTCGAAGCTTGACATCTGAATTGGAGTATTTTGAAATTGTCCATGTGCCAAGGATAGAAAATTCTCGGGTAGATACTCTTTCAAGACTAGCAACCACAATGCCAGATTCTCTTGAAAGAACATATGTGGAGTATCTTGAGAATCCCAGCATATCAGAACCCACAGTTGGAATTTGTCAAGTGGAATGTGAGCCTTCATGGATGGACCCAATTCTCAAGTTTTTAAAAGAATGTACTTTGCCCGAGAATAAGTTGGAAGCTAAATGACTTCGGTGGACAACTTCTCAGTATGTGATCTTGAATGACGCACTGTATAAGAGGTCCTTCACGTAGCCTTTGCTGAAGTATTTGGGTCTTCCGATGCTGATTATGCACTCAGGAAAGTGCATGAAGGAATTTGTGGAGATCATCTAGGGGGCAGATCCTTGGCATACAAAATAATCCGTCAAGGTTATTATTGGCCAACTACCCAGAAGGATTCTGCAGAATTTGTCCGATGATGTGATCATTGTCAAAGATATTCCAATGTACAAAAGTGGCTCGCAAGTCAATTAGCTCCTTTGACAGATCCTTGGCCTTTTGCACAGTGGGGAATGGACATTCTTGGTCCGTTTCCTCCAGCTTCTGGGCAACGAAAATTTTTCATTGTGGCAATTGATTACTTCACAAAATGGGTTGAAACTGAAGCATTGGCACAGATCATAGAGGCGAAGGTTGAAAGTTTTGTAAGAAACTTCATTATCTTCCATTTTGGAATTCCGTACTCTATCATAACTGACAATGGAAGACAGTTTGAAAATCCGAAGTTCAAAAGTTTTTGTATTCAATATCATATTCTACACAAACTTACTTCGGTAGGGCATCCTCAATGCAACAGAGAAGCCGAAGTGACCAACAGGACTATCCTTCATGGTTTAAAAACCAGGCTGAATGATGCTAAGGGATCGTGGGCTGATGAATTGAATTCAGTTCTTTGGGCATACCGAACCACTTCCAGGACAGCCACTGGCGAATCTCCGTTTTATTTATCTTATGGTACCGAAGAGGTTCTTCCTATATAGGTCTCTTTGCAATCTCTGTGGATTGATCAGTTTAAAGAGCCTGAAAATTCTAAAACCGAAGAGTTGACCTGGATTTATTATAAGGCACACGGCTTCAGGCCCAATTAAAAATGGCTATGTACCAGCAAAAAGTTACAGGATATTATAATTCTCGTGTAAAAGAACAGGTCTTCCTTTTTGAAGATCTAGTTCTACGAAAGTCCGAAGTATCTAAGCCAATAGAGCAGGATAAACTTTCTTCTACGTGGAAAAGACCGTATCCAATCAAAGAGGTTATTCGGCCTGGAACTTATAGGTTGGAAACCTTGAAAGGTGTTCAGTTACCTCGATCTTGGAATGTACAAAACCTCCACAAGTATTATCAATAAAGGTTTTATTCAAAGCCATCAAGATGGATTTAATATTTTTATCTTATTTTTTCTCTTAAAGGCATAAGGATGATCTCCATAATCTATCACTCGAAATGCCAAGGTAAGCTTTTCTAGCCTATCTTATTTTTTCTTTTCTTAAAGGCATAAGGATAATCTTCATGGTCTACCTATAAAGTGCCGAGTTGGGCTTGATCAGCCTATCTTAACCAAAAGGCATAAGGAAGATCTACGTGATCTACCCTACGAAGTGCCGAGATAGGCCTCATCAGTGTGTCTTAATCTTTATCAAAAGGTATAAGGATGATCCACGTGATCTATCCTACGAAGTAGCGAGGTAGGCCTGATTAGCCTGTCTTATTCTCTAATAAAGGCATCTACCCTACGAAATGCCGAGGTGGGTTTGATCAGCCTATCTTAACCTTCGGTCAAAAAATGGATGGCCCACGCGGTCTATTCTATTCTCAAGTTCGAAGACTTGATGTTTTCATCTAGAGATGATACTTTCTTATCTTAATTATTCGGAATTTCCTCAAGTCCGAAGACTTGATATTCTCATCCAAGATATTACTTCCTTTCAATTATTGCTATGTCTGAAGACTTAGTTTATTTTCTAAGAAGAAGACTCAGCTTATTTTCTTTTCCATGTCCGAAGGCTTAGTATATTTTCAAAACCGAGAACTTGGTTATTGTTTGAGGTTGGTATTCTCTCGTCCCGATTCTCTGGCATTCGGAATTCTTCTTATCCCATGAATATTGTCTAGTATGATATGATCTGGGATCGGATTTGGGCTTCTATTTCTTAAAGAATTATTATTCTGAATCCGGAGACTTATTATCATTTCATATGCTTCGGAGTTCTTAGTTATCCGTAGACTTTACACTTGGAAGAATCTCAACTATTCACATGCATTCAAAAGAGAAGAATGATTTTCATTGAAAAAGATCTTCATTAATAAGGTTGTTTATATTTCAGAAAGAAAAAAATTGCTAAACATTCACTAATGGGATGTCTTCCGAGGGAGCAATTGGATCCACCATCTCTTCAGCTGTTGGTGGCGCTTTGGGATCCTTTTGTGATCCGGGCTCATCTGGACCTTTGGTATTAAATAGCTGAATTTCCAAAATGTCCAAATCTGGGTAAAGCCTTTTCACTTCCTCTACCCCATCATTGAAGCCTCCTTTATAATTATGAGTCCCGGCTTCGACCATCTCGACTTCAAAAGCTGAAGAGGTCTTGAAATTTTCTATCGCCCTTTTCAGTTGACTTTTTAGAGAGCGATTTTCTTCAGCGACTTCTTCGAAATTTTTTCTTTTCTTCCTCGGACTTCTGAAGAGCATCTTTAAGGAGAGCTTCCAAAAAGCGAATATTATTTTTTCTCTTTTTAAGCCTCGCTTCTTGCTCAGAGTTCTTTGATTTAAGTTTCTCCACTTCAGCTTTTAAGTTTCGAGTCAAAGCATTGCTCTGGGCAAGCTTCTCCTCCATAACCTGCCTCTACTCTTCGGCTATAGCTTTCTCTACTCTGGCCGCTTTCACTTTTTCCTTCGTCTTTCTATAGGTCTCTCTGAAGTCAAAGATGCTCTCCTCCATGTGAGTGATATCATGCATCATCTGCAATAATAAATTGAAGACTTAGTAATAATAGACCTATGTAATATATATATATATATAGTTATTTACCTTCAGTGCTGATGAAAATACCGAATCAGAAATTTCTTCGATGCATCGGGACTTAACTTTGTTCCAGTCTTTCAGAAGGAGAGTGCGCTTCAACAGTTCCCTGGCTAATTCAGGATTCTCTAAGCCCTCTCGATCCGAGAAAATTGTGAAGTCCACATTGCATCCTCCCTCCGAAGAGGCATTCCATCTAGGATCATTTTCAGATCAGTACTTTGATCTTTCTTGACTTTTATTTTTTGGAGGTGCAATCATGGATTCTTTATTAAAAGTCATATCACGCTGATCCAAAGTTGGCATCGGTCGAGGACTCTTCGGAGAAGGCATCCTCGGAGATGGATTTCTAGCAGGATTAGGTGGAATTGAAGGAATATCTTCATCCGATGTGGGCCTCATCGGAGGAGTACTGGAGCCTTCTTCGGCTCTTCTCTTCTTTCGGACTTCAGTTGTTGTGGGAGCAGCCACTGCTCTCTTTCTGGAAGCTTGTCGAACTTTATCAAGTTGTGGCTTCATTTTCTTACCTGCAATCAAAAACAGAGATTTCGTCATATACATGCATATGTATGGAGAAAGGAAGTAGGAAAAATCTGAAGACTACTATCTCTATACCTAATGATGGGACTTTGCTGATATGGGCTCGATGAAGGTTTTCTTCTTTCAGTAGTTCTTTAAATGAAGGGATCTCCGGCTCTGATAAAGTATCAAAATCTTTGGCATCGGCTTTCAGGATTCTCTTCCCGGCGTTTGTATCCAAATACGGAGTTTTCCATTCGGTATTGAATCCCCAGTGGGTATAATATACAAAAAAGAAGCAAGGTTTTCACCCATGTATTGCACTGGAAGTTCCTTTTATTAGTCTTCGGCCTGGCCGAGGACCTATAACCCACCACCCTTTCCCGTTAAAAATTTTTGTGAAGAAGGGGTGAAGTGGAAGCTGAAGACCAGCTTTGAAGTGATCTTCATATATGGCAATGGATTGCATGGGAGGTTTATCTACCCTTTCTTCGGGTTTTGGAAGAATCATGTGGAAAGTCCGTGGGATGTGGTAACATTGTTTAACTTCTTCTATTTTGACGAGGGAAAAAGAACTTCTGATAGAATCCGGTGATAGTTCCGGACTTATTTTCCTACTATAATTTCTCCCCTTACTGGTTTCACCCCCCGGTGGATTCCTACCACTCCCACCTCCTGGTGAGTTCCTATCGGTTTCCCTTTCTGGTAATACCCTACTAGTTTCACCTCTCGGTGAACCTTCGCTAGAGCGAGAGGAGGGGCTCCTAGAAGATTCTGACATTGTAAGGAAGAAAGAAAAGAGGAGGGAGAAAAGACCTCTAACCTTTGGAAAATCAGAAATGGTGGACTGCAAGAGAAGATGACAGATTGCAAAGGAAACCGGGGTTTCGGAACACGAGCGCAGAAAAAAAACTTTCTCTCAAGTTCTCTTCCCTTTTATAAGTGAAGGTAGTGGGTTTTCGAGGCGGTTCGGAGATCTGGCTGATCGTGCACCGTATTGGCGATTTCTATCGTGGGTACGGCTTTCCAGAAATTTTATTAATGAGATAGGCCGTTGCGATCCGTGTAAAATATCGTTATTGGTTGTGATAATGCCAACGATGTAATCGTGCTCCGGATGACTGCCACGTGTTTGATCTCGATTGAATAAAGATCTCTTTTTTATGAATTTCTTAGGATTTTTTCCAGAATCGAGGCGTTTCATTTTGAAACAGCCAATAGCAGGATGACACATGTCTTCACCACATTTTATCGTACCACTGGATAGTTATGGCGAAAGACGTATCAAGATTCAATGCCATCATTACCTGACAGTTATCACTAGAAGATAAAATTAAACTACTCCCATTCTTAATTTAATCTTTTCGAACTTGGGAGTGGGGAACAGCTATTATGATATCCCGATTTTATTTCAATTAATTATTGGACCGCTTTCTGAATCAATTTTAATTTTTCTCTTTTGGCTTATTGGTCAAATCAGCTGGCAAAGGAAAGGGTCTTCGGCTTCGTATTATTATCTCATTCCGAAGACCATACTTAATATCTATGGCTGTATATCTGTTATGGAAGATAAGCTTATTAACTCTAAGTTTTCGGCTTCGTATTATTATCTCAATCCGAAGACCATACCTAATATCTATGGCTTCGTATTATTATCACCGTCCAAAGACTATGCCTAATATCTATGGCTTCGTATCTTTATCTATAATCCAGGGGATAAGTTTATTTACTGTCTTCGTCTTCATATGTCCACCTTCTTGATCCGAAGACTTAGCCTAACATCTTTATCTATGGTTTTAAGCCAGGTTTATTCTATATGTCTTCGGCTTTGTACATTATCTTGATCCGAAGACTTGATCTCCCAGGCGAATATCTTCGGCTTTATTCCTTCAATACAATCCGAAGAGCGTATGATCTCACTAGATTGAAGTGTTTACTTTTGTTAATTCCGAAATGGACTCTTCTGAAGTGTGTAGCTAACATTCCCTACAGGAGCACTACTAAAAAGAATGTTGAGTTCACTTCAGATGTATTCTTGGAGAAGGAGGATTCTTGGATATGTGGGTTTCTTGGACAAACAGTTAAAATCTATTTTGATTGTTGAAACCACCCACATGGTCCAAAACCTCAGATTGGATAAATTCCGAGTATAACTGTTTTTCCGACAGCCACTACTTACGGTTGTGACGAGGTTGCGTTCGCCAACTCCCATAACCGTAAGTAGTTACGTTGGAGTTTATAAATACTGGTAAGAGGGAACACTCAGGGAGGTTGAGTTCTTCCTAGAAATTTGAGTTTCTCCTTTCCTTCTCTGCTCCTAAAAACTTTCCATTCTGCTACTGTCTGAGTTTCTTCTGACTTTGGCATCGGAATGTCCCCCGCCGGAAAATCTCCAGTCAGGAATTTGTTTTGCAGGTTCCGGTTGACGACGATCCAGCGAAAGAACCACTTCATTTGATTGACGGAGATTCAGCATCAACAGTTTTATATATATATATATATAGTTTGTCCTAACTTTATAGTTAAGTTAATTTATAAATTATTATTTGTTACTGGTGAGGAAAGTGAAGGAGGGCATGGGACCAACCCTTCCAACCGGCTTCAACAATGGTGTGACGATTGACTGGGGGCCAACCCAAGCCGTTTCGAAGATTAAAAACCAAGTGCGCAGAGAATCTGCCTCGTAGTTTAAAAACCGATGACGCCTTCACACGTTAGCTCTGGTCAACTTTTTCACGTTGAGCGTCCTTCTCTGTCTCTCTCGCAAAAGCACCTGCAATTAATTTCTAGGTGTGTCAGGTTTCCTAGCAGGAAAAGGTGCCTAGGTTTGCGTTTCATGCAAAATAGCGTCTTTTTTTTTTTTTTTTAATTTTCTGAATTAATCTCAGTTTCTGGTTTCTTCCTCGCACGACTTTGGCATACTTGGATTAGTGGACTACACAAGGATTTGGATTATTTTTTTTTTTTTTAAAAATACCATATAAGTGCTAGATCAAAATGACTAACGGATAATAATGCTGTTTTATTTATTTCATATAAGTGAGTTATAGGCTACCCAAATAGCAAATATATATATATATTATACTTGAGTTAGATGCTATCTAGCTAGGTAGTATAGTTTGATGATGCTAGTCTATATACATGCTGTTTAAGGGTCTTGACATTGTTTCAATTTATTGATATAGGATTTTCAAAAAATTTAAAAATCAATTAATAATTATCGGCCTATAATTTAAAAGATACCTGTCACTGATAGAAGTAATGTCGGTTTGAACTGAGCATAACACATATTTCAGCCTACTTTTTGACAAAATCGTCCTGAGAAGATATGATATAACATGTCATCAATTTTAACCTCTAATTCAAAAGACACGTGTCACTAATAGAAGTTATTTCGGTTTGAAATGAGCATAACACATGTTTTCATTAAACTATTTGACAAAGTCATCATGAGAAGAAATGATATAGCATGTCATCAATTTTATCCTCCATGTAGGTTTCTTATAACAAGCAAAATAATATCATTCCTAGTTAGGCAATCAATGATATTAGGTTCATGCATCTAGTTAAGTTTAATATCTTTCAATATATATATATATATATATATATATATATATATATATATATATATTGTTATATTTTTATATTTGCTTTAGCTTTTGAAATAAAATCTGGCATCCTAAGAAACAAAATTGCATTTCTTACTTCTCTTGATCATGAAGATAATTAGTTCAAATATCATTATGTGTAATAGAAGTTCCATTCCAAGCAATTGAAAGAGGTTGAATGTTTGCAAATTATTGGTTTCAACATGAGACAAGGTATACAATTAAGAAGGAAACGCTCAACCAATACAAGTTTTGGCAATGCAAGTGTCTATATTGTTGTTTCTCAAAAAGTGTCAATATATTTTGCTTATTTACTCTTATTAATAGCTTCTTTCGTAAAAATATCTATAGTTTCCTTCCTTTGGTGGTCTCATGCATCCACATTCATGGGTTTGACAAGACTCCTGTCCTCTCCAAATGGCTTTGCATCCTATACCAAGTAGTTTATGATCGCACAATACGTGCTCTTAGAAAAAGAGTAAAAGATATCATTGCGTACTTAGAGATCGAGGTGCTTGGGGATTGGATGTGGTGTAATCTAACTCGACTTGAGTGAAGCCTGATCTAATGTACTGAATTAATTAGTTATTTATTTGAGAAGGCCACATAATATAGGGAAACGGGGTAAGGTTGGCTTGAGAACGGAGATCTTGACTGGACGCATCATCATGAGGACTGCATGCATGCATTTTGCCAACGTCAATAATGAAACAAATTTTCAAATCAAATCATTTAAAATTAATTCCATGAAAGGGTAGAAATAATCAATAAACCCAATCAAAGGCTGCAATTAACTCATTGAATTAGCTAGCATTGCACTTTCCTTAACATGTCACTGTTAAAACTTAAATAATTAAGAATGATATTTAAAAGCATCTCTTTGTTAAATCGACCGAGAACACAAAAAGTAACACCCCAGATTAAATGAAGCACATACATTGTGAGCAGCATTAATTTCTTAGTTAACAAATCGTTAATTCGTGACGTCTATGTCACCTACTCTTGCATGCACTCATGAATAACGTGTTCAGTACGTTCTTGGTGGCACTAAATCCAAGTCCTATCCTTCAACCACCACCACCACCACCATCGGTCCATCATCATCAAAGAGAAGCATTCCATGTACTAGAGCTCCTCTTTTTATTCTTTTTCTTATTCTTTTCTCCAACCATTCGTTCTGGTCCACACCCATGGAACGACGCAATTATACTACTTCTCTAACCACGGAAATTAAGACCCTCTTCTTTTCAACATGCAACACGCATGAATAAATATATCATCTCCAACCTCCTCCACGTAGATTATGCAGTGCATGAGATCCACAAAAACACTCGGATAATGCCAAAAATAGTTGCTAATGCATCTTTAATTTAAAAGTTGGGCAACTTAATTAACTTCCGTTCCTATTTGATTAATTTGATGGCCATAATTTAGTGATCAAACCAATTAGCCCCACATTGACCAAACACTTAGAAGGGCATGCATGCATTATTAGTCGATCGTAACGATGACGATTTAAATTTTAGTCTGCAGCCTGCCTGAGAGAAGAAAAAATAATCTATATATTTTTAAAAGTAGAGTTGTAGTTTGCTTGTCATGTCTCTATTGTAGGGTGAACAGAAAGAATGTGAAGAACAACGGATTGGGGGAAGGTGGGAGAATCATTTGGTCAGACGTAGCAAGCTGGTTTCGCGTAAAACGAGAGATGCTTCCGGATGATACGACTCCTGTCTCGCTCTTCTACTGGGTCCTGCATGGGTCTTGGATCGGCGAAGTTTCCGCCAAGAACTCATGATACTTCTGCTGCTAATTATAGCCTTGCTGGTTTTGGATGGATTCCGTTTTGTCACGTATACTATTAATTGAAGTTTAAATGACAATTATTGTTATCCAACTGTTATTCCACTATTATTTAGCATCGGTATATATTGTGATTAAAATGATTATTTTGATAAGATATTGTATCATCCGGAGGAAATGAAATTTATTAACTTGGTGAATGTATATATGGTGCTTTTGGGCATATAATTCAATTATTTTTTTCATTGTAAACCGTTGCTTCTTTACCAAACAATTTTAATCTTGTCCGGGGAAAGCTATTTAAATTAATTGCGGCTGCTAAAACCAATATATATGACGGCCAAAAATGATCCTGGGTGAGTGTTTTGACCATCAAAACCTTAGTAGAAACAGCCCTCTTCTAATGTTCTTTTTAAATAATTATTATGAAGTAATTATTTATCATACCCCGAACCTAGCATCGAAATCGGCTATGCGACCGGCCATACAAATTCTAGATATATCATTCTGGAAATTATGCTAGGCCTAGGTATACGAGATTCTCATCAATTCCAAAAATTAAATTTAATTAATTAAATATCATTAAAATAATTTAAAAATAACTAAATAATCAACTCGTTCAATACATGATCACTAAATGATCAACTTGTTCGATACATGAATATCATAAATTGAATCTAAAAATTTTGGTACTCGATCTCCCGCTCGACCCGTTCTTTGCTATGCATCCTGCGACTCTGAGAAAAAGAAATAAAGAAGTAGGGAGTGAGCTTTACAGCTCAGTAAGGATTTTTATACAATTTCATCCATAATTATATGAACAAAAATTAATAAAAATAATAATAATAAACCACATATCATAAATATCATGTTATGCATCCAAAATAGCTTAACTATCATAAAACCATTTCATGTCCAATTTGACCAATAGCGTTCTTTAAGATTTTGACTGACTACAATCATGCTCGGCCCATGATGGGCATATCTCAAATCGACTATGTACTATCCGTCCGTGGCTCGGCTATCCCATGTATTATCAGTCTGTAACTCGGCTATTCTCTTATGGCATGGCCAGTCGAAAGCATTCTTTCTTAATTATCAATTTAACCAAATCTCAACATAATTGTCAAACCATACTTAATTCAAGATTTTTCAAACCGATCGTATTCCAAAGCATCCAAACATAATATATCAAAATGATAGTATCAAGTCGGTAAATACAAATATTCACTATCGAAATATAAACAGTGCATGAATACTAACACATGCCCAACTTATGTCTATGAATAAAGCTATGCACATAAAGTATATATATAAATCAGTGAGCATGTACAAAATTTTTATCTCACTAGAGACAAACTAAATATATCCAATATTAGTCTATACCCGGAGCTCACTCAACGCCTTTCTACTCAGAAGATTGTCTCCATATAATAATAATTTTTAATATTAATAAATAATCCATAAAAATTGTAAATCTAACACCTTCTACCCGAATTTTATTAGTGGTACACTCGTTGATACCCTTATTTCACAAATTCTTAGAGAGAGGAACTTTCGATCTCCTCTTTCAATATTTATTCATTCATTTCTCTTTTTTTCATTTCTCTCTCTTCTTTATCTTCTCTCTCCTTTTTCACTATCTTCTTTCTCTTTCCTCTTTCTTTTTCAATTCTTGTCTCTCCTCTTCTTTTTTTTCTTTCCTTTTCTTCTCTTTCTCTTTCGTTTTCTTTTTTTTTTTCTTTTCCTTTTTGCTTCTCTTTTCTTTTCTTCGATCTCCTCTCTTCTTCTTTTTTTTCTCCTCTTTTCTTCCCTTTCCTCTTCTTTTGTTTGGCCAAACAGGGAAGGTCCTCCCCTTCCCTCATTTTCCGATCTTCGGCGACTCGGCTCCCAGTCCCGACTGGCATCCTTCGACTGCAGTGGTGGCGGAGAGCTAAGGTACGGTTCCTTTCTTCCTCTTTTTTTTTTTTCATGGGTTACTTCGACGATTGTCGGTCGGAAACCAATGAAAAGAGAGGAATAGAGAGGCAAAAGAGGGGTTGGAGCTCACCTCGTCATCCGGTGATGTCAACC
The DNA here is from genome assembly GCA_021397845.1 of Areca catechu. Classification (NCBI taxonomy): domain Eukaryota; kingdom Viridiplantae; phylum Streptophyta; class Magnoliopsida; order Arecales; family Arecaceae; genus Areca; species Areca catechu. Next base: position 176,779,211 of record CM038042.1, read on the forward strand.
ACTCCGAGCACAATCGAAGCCTCTCCCTAGGGTTCTCTTTTTTTTGTTATAGTTAGAAATCCTCGGATCCGATCTTGATTTGGATTCCGTTTAGGTGAAGGAGAAGACTCCAGTTTTTTTTAAAATTCCAAGTTATTACATCATTATAGTTAAAAAGGGATCCTCATAAGATTGGTAGTCTCAAACTCTTTATAGAGCCAAATAGCACCATTCTGCTCCTTGCTCACAGCACTAGTGCACAAATAGATGGGAAGCAGCACTATTAGTTTCTCTATATATTTCAGTAATTACAGCATGGAGAGGTGCCATTATTTGGAAACTCTGGGAACTTCATTTCTATCTTTCTTCATCAGGTCCAAGTTGTCTAATGAATTGGGTCTGAATATTCTTGAATAAGTGATGAAATGTGATGGTTTTGAACATAGCTAGTAATTAAGTACGATAAAAATGTAGCAGGACACAACAAAAAGTGATGAGCTGCTAAGGGAACACTAGGGTGATCGGACCTGAAACTTGGTCAAGGTTTTGAGTTGACACGGAGAGCGTTAATCGTTGTATTAATTGTTTCAACTTTGTCATGCCATCAAACTAGTCTTTATACTATGGCGATATCTTGATTTTAAACCGGTCTATGACCAAATTTGAAAGTTGGTATCGGGGTTATTAGATGTGGCAGAGGAGTCAGATGCATTAAAAACATATGTAATTAAATATGCAGCTTTATCTAATTGACCCATTAAACTTTCAATCCCCATCAATCTTTTCATTTTGTATGGAAGCTTATCAAAGTCATTTCTATTCATTTATGTATCAGTATTTGAAGCCCTATATATGTATGAGATGAAATACTGTACATAACACAATAGACAAGCAAGAAAATCGATCAGCTTGATGTCTTAGTACTTGGGAGAAACATAGTCCTGGTCCCGGAACTTGGCTGCAATTGTTAGGCTATAGCCGCCAAACAAGATTTTATTGAACAAAATAAATAACTAAGGGTATACAGCTGATGGACATAAAATAACAACAAATGTTAGGATATCATTTTCAAATCATGCCAAAATAGTCGCTCTCTCAACTCTCAAGTAAAGTTGTAAATGTATCAGGTTGACCCATGGCATATCCAACCCAACTGGCCGACTCACTTAGATCCGATTCAACTTATTTTTAAGGACCCGTGAACCCGAGTTGGATCCTGAACTTAGACCTATTCCATTTTGGAGATGGTTTGGGTTTACTGAATTCGGACTCGACCCGATCTAAACCGACCAGAATTTGCTAATACCATTACAATCCAAATATATTTGGACCTCTAAATTATAATTTAAATTTTATATGAAATTTATTTTTAACATAAAGATGGATTTATAATTATTTTTATATCTTAATTTATTTTGAGAATAATATTGTTTGTTATATATTTTGTGGTTAATAATAGTTGGTTATGTGATAATTAAAATATATATAGTTGTCTATATGTGATCCGAACTAGATATAGATCTAATTTTTTTTGATTAAGACTGGGCTATTCATGGACCTGATCTAATCTTAATGAGTCATTGGGTCAACAACTTTGTCAATGGATCTAATTTGATCCGATTTTCTATCAGATTAGGTCTGAATCTAATATTAGAACCTACCAAAGAATTGGATCATATCGGGGTCACTCATGATCTAATCCGATCCTATCCATTTTCATCCCTACTCTCAAGATATCAAAGAGTGCTTTCTATATATTGCCATGTGAATAAAGGTATCGTTGCTATATTTTCTCTAACTAATGACTTCTTGATGTGCCATCGTTTATTTTAATAAATAGGCCATTTTAGTTTATAAATAATGAATACTTTAGTGTGAAATCCATTTATTGTCGACTTTTCTTTCTCCCTCTTATCCTTCTACTTTTTATTCCCATTTGAGATAATTCAATATCAACATATATACATAAACCTTTCATCTAGGTTTGGTTCTTCATTGTCCAAAATGAGAACTAGAACATGATTATCATGAATGTATTGCCATCGAGAATCAAAAATATCATTTGTAAATTGGCTATCTTGTTTAAAAATCATCACTCCAAATTGTATGAATTTTCTAGCTTTTTGTTGTTAAAAATAAAGAAATATAACAAACACAGCTTTTGCCCTATGTAAGGATCTATGTAGGTGTGTATTTAGTTCCATATTTGCTATGCACTAGATAGATTTTGGATATCTACCGAAGATCAATGAATCTAAATGATATTTTTTAAATAACCTTTTTGAACAGGGTCCTACGTTCTTGCATCCCACGTGAAGACCTTTTTCTACCAATATTGTTGAAACTTGGATAATATGGGATCTCGACCATCTATTATAATTTTTATCCTATCATAACTTGCTACCTATATTTTGTTGCAAATACTACCAATGGATTAGATACTAATATTATTTCTAGATTTCATGCCTCCAGTATTTTTTTCCCCTTCTAATTTTTTCCCCAAGTATTCATGCATCCTAATTGCAAATCAAAGTTTTTTTTTTTTCGGTTTTTTTTTTTTTTTTTTTTTTTTTTTTTTTTTTTTTTTTTTTTTTTTATGAGAATTGCAAATCAAAGTGGTATATATGCACATCAATATATATATATATATATATATATATATCTTTTGCTCCAAGAAAAACCATGTCTATGTATATAAATTAACGCCTTTTATCTCTAGCTCCCTCTCAAATAAGCTGACATTTAATAGTTCTCATCACTATGGGCATGAGGGGATAGCTTTCTCAACCACCAGGCCAGGGGGTTCCAAAGTAGATAAGAGTTCACGGGTTAGGGTAGGATTTAGTAACAAGATATAAAGAGTTCACTGCTGGCTCGGAAATTCCAGTACCCACTTTGAATAATGGAACCGATTCGTTCGACTCGAGAAGCTCATGTGACCCTTGGCTTCCTTTGTTTCCTTTCTTTTTGGACAGCTTGTCGTGGTTCCAAGCTGCCCATCCGTGATAATTAGCTTTATTAGTTGACCTCGGTTTGTATCCGTCCCATTAATAATTTACCTCTGTGTGGATAAAACGACATGCATGCTAATTAAAAAAACCTTTTCCACGTTCACGTCCCCGTCCATGGCCGGGCATCCTCTTACAAGATCCATTTTTACATTCCATGTGGATCTGGGTGATGATATTAAATTGCTAATAGACCACATCTGGCATGGCCTCTCTCTTTTGACCGATCCATCGAAGACCTAATTAGATTCCGGTGAACCAAGAGCCGTCCGAATCTAGCCATAGCATTACTTGTAATTTGTGACAAAAATTAAATATTATTATCGATCGCTTTATACGAGTAGATCTTCCAGGATATATATATATATATATATATATATATATATATATAATAGTGAAGACAATATATAATTTTCTTTTCCCAGGGATATAAATTGTATTGTGTTATAATGTACGTACGCATGCTAGCTACTTGAATGTGTGTACGTATGAAGACGGGCTACGTATATATGCATGGTTGATTTAACTCTACTCTTGTCTCTGTTCCACGATAGCTAGCATAAATTTACTTGACATGATAATACCGAAGCTAGCTTGCATGCATGGAGAAATTGTACTTTACACCAAGCGCGCCACGTAACCTGTGCATCGCACCAATCAAATTAATTTCTCATTTCCGTGGACTCCATGCGGTTCATTTCGGATGTCGCGCGCCCCCTCATCTCATCATGAGATCTGGACAACTTTTATGGCACCCAGATGACCTGATGCATTTGGTGTACGATATAAATTTTTTGCTTATATATGACAAGCACATTAAATTTGTTGGTCAATTTTATCTGTTTGAATCCGGCCCTATATAAGATAGGTCCGAACTCGACCTTAATTAAGATAGTTCAAAGTCTCGGGATCTATGTCTTTTTGTAGGTGTTATGAATAAATTTGGCATGTATGATTCTAGATGACGTGACAAGAATATATCAATAGAAATCGAATGTGAAGAAGTGCAAATGGCAAAACCCTTCTCGATAACAATTAATATATACATGCTTGGATAAAATATTGGACTACGAGATCGTATCATATATATCTTGAGACGGCAATAACAAGCCATTCCTGAGTTGGCCTGTGACATCGGCTATAAGCTGGTATGGATTTAAAGTTCCGCATCATTTCAAATCAAACGTACAACTGGCCATTTTTGTTATAATAGAATCATCTCTCCAATGCTTCTCATGAGTTGGCAATTTTATTACAACATATTACTGATAGAATTAGGTGATTATAGAGAACTACCTAACAATAACCATTGCCTAATGAGATCGAGTAGTTACGAACTACCTAAAACCCTCTATAGATGGTAGAAAGGGAACTTCAAAAGGGGCGGGCTGTGACTCGGTTTCCATGCCAGACTAAGTTTCCTTTTCGCCCTTCCATCGAACAACTTCTGAGCTTTGATGGGCTTGATGGCAGGTGACGGAAATATCGGGAAGGGGACAGGCAACGGAGCTCCTGATGCTGGTGAGGAGGACCACAGTTGGTCGAAGGTGGTTCAGGGTGTTCTCCGGGGTGCGTCGTGAACATCTCATCGAATAACTGAGGCGGAGATTGAGGAGCTGCAAGGTTTCTTCACTAAGGTGTTGGAGCTCCCAGATTTGGAGGTTGAGGAGTCCCAAGGCAGTGGGAACACAGGGCACTTTTCATCCGGAGTCTGAGATGGAGGGTGTCGGTTGGTTGGGTAGCTAGGGATTTTAAGTTGAAACTTAAGCTGGAGGAGGAGCCGAAGGTTTTTACCTTGGTCGAGGATCATCTGCTAGTTCGATTCAGGGATGACAAGGAGTGTTCACTGGCTCGGGCAGGTGGCCCTTGGTTCATCGGCGAGCAGCTCCTGGCGGTGGAACTATGGCAACCGGACTTCGCTCCGAGTCGCAGTCTGGTCCTGAGAACGGTGGTGTGGCTGTAGCTTCTAGGGCTGCCAGTGGAGTTCTGGTCATCAAACGCCCTGATGATGATTGTAGCGGAGGCTGGTAAGCCCTTACTCATCGACGACTTCATCAAGAATATGAAGAAATTTGGGTATGCGAGGATGAAAGTCGATCTGGATTTAAGCAAGCCTTTGTTGCCGGGGGTACTGTTACGGGGGAGGAACGGCTTGTTTTGGCAACAATTTCAGTATGAGAATCTATAAAAACTGTGCTACCGTTGTGGGAGGATGGGTCATGGTGAGGATGTTATGGTTTTGTTGAGGAGTTGTCCAGCCTGGATGGTGGGAGAGCTCGGATGCTGCCGGATAGTGTGGTGGTGGAGGGGGAGAGTTCAAAGGCTTGTCCGTGTCCCCTGGTGCACGAGTCCGGGAGGTCTGTCGGGGGGGGGCCCAAGGTTGGCCCATGGTTGGTTACCTCACGGGTCTGGCAACCTCGTGCCCCCAGGGCTCCCATTCATGGCAAGAGGGATCAGCAGAAGACTAGAGAGCGCTGCCCTGAGTCATCGGATCCGGGCTTTTCCTTAACTCCTCTGGGCTCCCCGAGGATTGTCTCTTCTCCGTCGAACTTGCTACCAGACTCGGATGGGTGGCAGAAATCGACTAAAGTGGTGCACGGCGCCGGTGTCTAGGTAGCACCAGGGATGACCTATCAAAGGAGGAGATGGCTATCGGGAAGGGCTTCTCTGCTCTTGGCTCTTTGGGGGACATAATGGAGGTTGGAGGGGGTGAGAAATCAGGACCAAGGACGTTTTGATAGTTGACCCTGCATTGGGGTCTCTGAAGAGGGCCAGGAGCCCGTCGAAGCTTGATACGACCAGGTCTTGTTGCTCCGGCTCAAAGCAGCCCTGGTGCTCTAGCTCATGGTAGACAACTCATTTCCTTGGCGATCAGTCCTGCTGCTCCAGTCTCCAACAAGGTTAGATCCGTTTCTGTGTCTGGGTGGGGATCGGGATGAGGGGAGTCCTGCTCTTATTTTCATTTTGTCTCCTTGTTCTATGTGATATTGTGGCCGGGGGAGTGGATGCGGTGGATGGAATTCCTGTTACAGGTGTGGGGGATGGGGAGCTGGATCCTGCCATTGCTGTAGCATGTTGCAAGAGGGGGGCTCCCAGGTTGGAGCAGTCGGATGATGTTGGGAAAGACTCTATGGGAGTGGTGATCCACTGCACTGACCAGGAGGAGCAGAAGACGGGTGATGGGTCTGATTTACCTATTCCTGGAGGGGAGGATTCGGCTAGAGGGGGAAGGGAGAATCCAAAGCAAGGGGAAGATACAGGGACTGCTGAGAAGTGCATTGTTTGCAGGAGAGTTGGAGGGTTCTAAGCCCTTGAGAAAGGAAGATTAGTTTGTCTGTTCCTTTACCATTTCCTTGTTAATGAAATTATGGTTTAGAATGTGAGGGGGGCGGAAAAACCCTCATTTTATTCTACCTTTTGCCGTTTTGGACAGGTATATAATCCTGATATGTGTGTTTTGTTAGAAACCAGACTTTCTGGGCTGGCATTAAAAAGGTTTCGACGCCGAATTCAGGGGGATTGGAATTGCTTTGTAATTGAATCTCAGGATCTCTCAGGGGTCATCATTGTTGTGTGGCATAAGGGGTGGCAAGGGTGGACACGTTCTACTGTTGTTCACAACAGGTGTCCATTATCATATCAAAAAATGTTAGGCCTACGTGGCTGTTGTTTGTGTGTATGAGTATCAATTATAAGAGAGGAGAACTATTTGGCAGGAAATTTCTGCATTGTGGACCAGGATATTCCTACGATTGTTGCAGGAAATTTTATTTGTATACTTGCTACGAGGATAAGAGAGGAGGTAGGCCATTTGTATAGGATATTGCTTCTAGAAAATTTGTCCAATTTTTAGATGCTAATGATCTCGTGGATGTGGGATTTGTGGGGCCCAGGTTTACTTGGTGTAATAATAAGACAGGGGCGGCTAGAGTCTGGGAATGCATTGATAGATGTTTGCTTCTCTAGATTGGCTTCTCTTGCATCCTGACCATCAGGTTTGTCATCTCTCGAGAATTGTATCTGACCACTATCTTATTCTTCTTACTACCTTTGTATCGACCCTTGCTGTGCTTTATTCAGATTTGAGAAATTTTGGTTAGCATATCCAGGTTCTTGGGACATAGGTAGGGAGGTTTGGAGGTTACGTATTTGGGGAGAGGCGCAGTATCGGGTTTTTTACAGGCTGTCTTTATTGAAGTGCCACCTTCTCAGATGGAATAAGGTGGAAGTTAGAAACTTAGCTCTTCTTTGACTTCTGTAGAGACTTCCATCATTGCTTTTCAAGAGAAAGAGTAGAGGGAAGGGGGGATGGGTGATGTTGATTTGATAGCTCTTCAGCACTTCATGTCTAAGCATCATTCCCTTTTGAGTCAGCAAGAGACCATGTGAAGACAAAAATCCAGAGTGCAGTGGTTGAAGGAGGGGGATAGGAATACCCGGTTCTTTTATCAAGCCACTGTTGTTCGTAGGCACAGGAATCATGTCAGGGCTCTTCGATCCTCGGAGGGGATGTGGTTGGAGGATGCAGATGAGGTTAGGCATGAGATCTTCTCCGTCTTCTCTTCCAGATGGATGGGGCCCCAGGAGGAACCCCCCTTTTTTCATTCCTCTCATCCCGACACCTAGGTTTCGGTGGAGGAGAATGACCGTCTTCTTAGCCCCATTTCTGCTAAGGAGATCCGAACTGTTCTTTAGTCTATAGAGGAGGATAAAGCACCGGGTCCGGATGGTTTTCCTCCATTATTCTTCAAGAGATATTGGTGTATCATTTGGAGAGAGGTTGTATCAGCTATGCAGGAATTCTTTGCTTTTGGCCATATGCCTGATCATTGGAAGCAGACTTTTGTTACATTAATATCGAAGCGACTTGATGTTTCGAAGCCGGATCACTTCAAGTCTATCAGTTTATGCAACACACTGTACAAGTTATGTGCCAAATGCTTGGTTAACAGGATGAAGCATATTCTTCCTAGACTTATTTCTCTTGAGCAAGGGGCATTTGTTGGGGGTCGATGTATCTCTGATAATATACTCATTGCTCAGGAGTTCATGCATGATCTGCGGAGAGCTCCTACTAGGCGGGCATTGATGGCTATCAAACTTGATATGGAGAGGGCCTATGATCAGATGCGCTGGAGCTTCTTGGAGTATGCTTTGGAAGATTTTGGATTTCATCAGCTATAGATCGATCGCATTATGGCCTGTATTACTGATCCTGCTTATGCTATTCTTATCAATGGAACTCCATTTGTTTTTTTTCACACTATAATTGGTCTTCGCCAAGGTTGCCCTCTCTCTCCTTTCTTTTTTATTTTATGTGCTGATTCTCTCTCGCGAGCTTTATGGGTGACGGTGCGGGAGTCAGCGGTTTAGCCATATTGTCTCGCTCCTGGTGCTCCCTCGATCTCGCATTTGCTTTTCACAGATGATTGCCTCATCTTGGCCAGGCTTCTTTGGCATCGATGGTGGGATTCAGGATGGTGCTTGAGCATTATTGTGTATCCTCAGGCCAGAGGGTAAATTTGCTTAAATCGGATGTCCGTTTCAGCCCGAAGACTCCTATCTAGTTTTGGCGTTCCATTCAGGAGATTTTGGGTATTGCTGTTTAGGATGGGTGCATGCAGTATCTGGGAGTTCCTATCTCTAGTGGGAGGTTGTGTAGCTCGGAGTGTCGTTGGGTGGTCATTATTATTCAAGAGAGGGTAAAGGGCTGGCAGAGTAGAGCCCTTTCATCCATGGGTCGGTTAACCCTGATCAAGTCAGTTCTCACTTCTCTCCATATGTTCTTGCTCTCCAATGTTATCATTCCCAAGTCTATTATCTATAAGTTGGCCGGAACAGACTATCTGTTCCTTTCTCTGGTCATCTTCGAGTACTCATCGGGGTGTCTACTTGATGGGATGGAGCATGGTCTGCCAACCGACTCGAGAGGGAGGCCTTGGTATTCATTCATTGGGAGTTTCGAGGGAGCATGTATCGCGAGGCATGTTTCTAGATTTATGCCGGGTCTAGAGACTATGTGGATTTCTATGCTGAGGACTCGGAATGGTTCCCTGACCTCGGTGGTGGAGGCTGAGAGTGGTTTGCCTCGATAGGGTTCAGTTATCTGGAGAGAGATGAGACGAATAGCCCCTACAATTATTCCTCAGCTGAGGTGGGTCATTGGTGATGGTACTTTGATCAGCTTTATAGATGATCCTTGGATCTCGGAGTTTCTTTAACCCGATGGCCTACCTTTATTATGATGGATGGTCCGGTTATCAGGACTGTTGCTGATCTCATGTCTTCTGACGGCTCATATTGGAGTTATACTTTGGTTATTCGGACCTTTGGATTCATCTTAGGAGATAGGGTCCTTTCTATTGCTCTGCCGATGCATCCCTGTGCGGATATCCATGACTGGAGGTCTTCGATGCTAAGTAGAGCTCCTATGTTAGACTTGTATCGTATGTTCAGGGAGGAGCCTCAGAGGAGCTGTCAGATTGGGTGGATCTGGTCTCTACGTGTGCATCCCAGGGTGGCCCTCTTCTTGTGGAAAGTTGCCTGGCTTCGTCTCCCTACTAGGGCTCTCCTACATGCTTGAGGGATTGATCTTTTTCTCTCCTGCCCAGCTTATGATGTACATACTGAGACTATGGAGCATGTGCTATTCACTTATCCGAGAGCTCGGTGAGTCTGGATGGCTGTGGGGGTGGATTTTATGAGTGCTCATTCAGAGAATTTGTGGTTGCTTTTTTGGATCTTCTGAGGTCTCCTTCTGTCCCCTTCAGCTCTGGACTTCCTGCTTATATGGCTTATCACATTTGGCTTTCTCGGAATGCTCTTGTATTCAGCTCCACGAGGTGTTCCACTAGAGTTCTGGTTGAGAAAGCTCGAGCTCATATGGAGAGTTCCACACTGTGACTTTGGTATCCACGGAGATCCGGGGTTCCGATTTTGCTCGTAGAGCACCCCGGAGGGTTTTTATTTCTTGGGAGCCCCCTCCTCTGAGGTATGTCAAGGTCAACTTTAATGGAGTATGAGAGGAGCTGATGGTGGTGCTGCTTTTGTGATTCGGAATGCTAGCCTTGACATTATTGCCATTGGGGGGTGCCATCTTTCGATTCTTCCATTCCCTAGGCTGAGCTTATGGCAGCATGGGCTGAGATTCAGTATGCCTGTCGTTGTCTCAAGTCTAATCATCTAATTATCGAGGAGGACTCTGCTACAGTCATTTCGTGGATCAAGGGGGCAATTGGTTCTACTTCTGCTCGTCCTTTGATTCGTGACATCGCTCTCTGGTTGCAGGATTGTTCCTCGGTTGTTATCAGGCATATTTTCAGGGAGGCCAATACGGCTGTTGACTGGGTGGCCTCCTTCGTTGCCTCCTATTCGGGACAGGTGTTGTGGACCCATTAAATGAGTCACCTCTGGAGTTCCGAGATTATATTTTTTCTGACTTTTTTGGATGTATTCATATCAGGACTGTTGGTTGAATCATCCGCCTTACCAAAAAAAAAGAGGTGGGCTCAAAATTCAATCAAACTCTCACTTCATTTTCTTTCTATTATTCTTTCTCTCTTACTGGCTAAGTCATCATAAAGTTACCATTAAACTAATGATGCCCTCTTCAATACCACAACATAACCTCCCAAGTCAAGGGGAGACTGCGTATGGGTGAGAAGAAATCTCCTCCTTGATGAGGCACTCTCCTCTTTGCAGGAGGCACTCTCCTCTTTATCCCCACTATAGCCCCGCCTGTTAAAAGAGAGTCTATGTATGGCCAAGAGATGCATCACGATCCCTTCCTCTAGTGCCAATGTTGCCATCAAAGGTTCATGTTTTGATATGTGAGATATTGTTTACTCTGATCCATGGATCTTATGTTAGGAAATGTATCATAATATCAATCGTCTAACATGTAAAAGGTTATGCACTTGGTAAGTGTATATGAATTATTATTAATAAAAATTATTTGGTAGTTCATCACATTGCATCATCTTGTATGAACTTTTTTATGATGGAGTCTTTAGAACTACTTTTAATACGATAAAAGATGATTTATCATATGGTTCTTAAATATGTTTGTAATTAAATGATACGTTATTATAGAATAACAACATTTATCAAGTGTAGGTCATTGTGTGCTATATGAATTGATTGTCTTCTTAACCGAGTGTGGATATACTGGTATGGCATGCAGGTGGAATATAGGAGTACATTTCATGAAATGTGACTCAATTATGGAGCACTCTACTGTCAAGGGTTGCTCGCGAAGGATATGGATATAAATATCCCTCATGCTTGAGATCACCACGATGACTTACAAGCAACTCACTGTACTTTAATGCTGAACTACTTAAATTTCTAATCCAGTGATAAAAGGTTTTTAGATTTAATCAAGTACTTGTAAAGTCGGTGTGTGAATCAAAATGGGATTGACCCTTCCAAATAAAGAGTAAGTTTTACTCTATTTTAATTTAGTAAAACCTTGATCAGGATAATCCTTATAAAAAATCATAGGATTTGTAAAGTTGAGACACTATATGGATATACTATTTAGAGGTTGGCATTTAATCCTAAAGTCATCCTAAGTACCGAGGGTTAAAGGGATGAATTATGTGGTAACTATATGACAGAGATTTTTTAATATTACTTTACAACTATTTAACATATCCAGATATTGGGTTCCATTACTAGATGGTCACTTTGATTAGTATAAAAAATATTTCCATGCTACCAGCTTAGTGTTTGAACATATAGGGTCACATACATAAAAGTTCCTATCTAATATGATGATTGATCAATGTTTTATGAAACATTTCGGGATTTAATTATTAGTATAATTGATGATTGACCTTGAGTCGACACTTTAGTGAGTCATACTTCGGTGAGTCGACACTTTAATATTTTTTAAGTTCGACTCATCATGTTCTCACTAAAGTTAGTGAGTTGTGAGAGAATTTATTTTAGTAATTGAATTGCTAATTAACTCAATTTGATTGAGCAATGAAATTTGGTTCAAGTTTAATTGAATCGGATTCAATTAGATTGACCTAATTGGATTGGGTCATACCTAAGCACCCTAGCCCTTTGATTTGATGTGAATTTTAAATATAGAATTTGAAATTCAAATTGGGGTTTGAATTTGAATTCAAATTCGAATTTAAATTTGAATTGAGTAATTTTGATTTTGAATCAAAACTACCCAATCTCATCCTAACTCCTTAACCACACTCTAACTTCCTAACCTCTCCCTAATTCTCTTGGTGCCTACTTTTAAATAAGTTGCTGGTGGGCATGTGAGGGTGAGTGAATACAGAAGAGTCTTCTAACTAAGGGAAGAAGGGTATGTTGTTTGAGAGAGGTTTTGGGTGTAAGCTTCCTAGTGCTTTTACTAGAGTTTGGGAAGAGAGAAAGGGAAAAAAGTTTCTAGTTTCTTCTTCCAATTCCTCCACTACATCTTTCCTCATGTTCTTCTTAGTCTCTTGGAGTATCCCGATGACTTGAAGAAAAAAGGAGAAATCAGCTGTCAAGGTCTCAAAGAGGAGCTAGCACTCCAAAAAGATTGGTTAGCACGGGACTCTACATGGATCACCTATAAAGGCCAAATACCAAACTTGTATCACAATTTCTCTCCTTTAGTTTTTTTTTTTTTTTGGTAAGAAAGAGATGCTCTCAATGTATTAATCTGAACCAAAATATACAAGCTATGCAAATAAATATATTACAGATCTGATGGCCAACAAAACCAAACAGCTTGCCAAACCAAGAAGCAGTAGTAGATTTTACAAAAATTGCAAACACCAAGGTTCCAAATAGAAATGTACACCTTCCTTCCAGCTGTACATGTCACACTTTTGTCTCATACTTTGAGTTGACATTACTATGTTCCATTAACTGATATAAGGTAGCTTCCACCTATACCTGGGAGCAGCAGGTGAAACATACAGTGGCCTTTTGGAGTGGAGTGGGAATAGGCAGTGAGAAATTGCCTGATAGCAATCCACATGTCCCAGACTTGAACTTCTGAGCAGGAGGCCTGAAGAGAGGCTGCCTCCCAAGAAATGCCCTCAGTTTTCTATTTCTCAGAGTTTTAAAGAGGCAGCACCTGCAGCAGTGAGAGACATTATTATAGAATAAGGAGCAGAACATTTAAGAAGTATCTGGCACATGGCTAACTGATGGACGATACACTGGGGCATCATCTGAAGTTGCTAAAATTGATGAGGGGTAATCGGCATAGCTTTATAGTATTTGTATAATAGATAATACGATGAGGCATCAAATACTGTTGGCATGGCATTCCTGTCGAATTGAGTTTGTATCCGAAATTCGTGAAATTTGGAATAATATATGTAACAGCAGCTAAGATCAAGTGTGAAGCAGTAAATGAACAGTGAACAACCAATTCGTATGAGAGAAATGTTCAGATGTTGCCTACAGCTTCCAAACCGGAGATAAAAATAAAGATTTTCTCCCAGCCATGAGATACGCATAGGCAATAGATGGCAGCAGAGCAAAATTCGATTAATGATCTGAACTCCAACATAGTTTAGATTGGCAGTCTTCCAGGTAAGGTTATAGAGTGGGATAATACATAGAGAATACTTTTATTATAGCAGTTGTCAATGCGAATGACGAAATTGAGGTGCAGATTGAAGTTGGTTGTCATGGTAGATAGTATGTTGATGATTGAAGTCCAATTCCGTGTTTTCTTGGTCAGAAAAATGACAGAAACCATAACTGGCAATAGAAACCGAAGCTTTAGAGTCTTGATTAGTAAAAATCTTCCCCACCCAGCAGATATAAACCAACTTGTTCCAGGTGGATAATAGAGCAAAGGTAAGGAAATGCAAGCATAAGATGATGCATTCTGGAGGAGCAGTTAACATTCGGAATTGATAAGCAAGGCTTAAAACAGTTGAACAAGAGAAGTGAAAACAATATTGAGTGCCTGCAAAAATGAAATAACTGTCAGATCTCAAATCATTTTTGTATTCTCTTTTCCTTTTTTTCTTTTTTTTTTTTTTATCCCTTTGCTTTTCGATGTATTCCAATAATGCCAGTTTTCCTTTAATTTGAAATTGTCCTACAGAGGGAGGCCGGGATTCATTTTGTTCACTGCCACAACGTGGACAACATTCAGGTTAAATTTATTTATCTAAATTTTTGTGCAATGCAAGAAGCAAGGACTTGATGTTTGAGAAAAGATCAAGATGAGCTGAAGGAATTAAAGGGGAAATGGTTTCATGCTAGGAGATTTAATAAGCTTGAAAAATATAACAATTCAAAAAATTTCATAGGATCGTTAAGAACTTGGGAGCGATCTCAATGTCTTATGTTGAAAAATGCTACAATGTTAAGTTTCTATCTAAAATGCTTAGATTGTTGGATAGAATTTCAACATGATACCAAAGCACACTGGTTCTTTCTCGCCTACTGAAATCTCCACGCTCTCAGTTGCAAATATACATATCGCTTCTCTGGATTATCTCTCTTCGGCTCTACTCAAAAGAGAGGATGTCGAGGAATTATAATACCACATCGAATAGGTTAAAGACTTTTATCGTATTAAATTGGGCCCATCCATCCGTGGATAAAATCTTAGATATAAGACTATATTAACTTATATATTTGAATATAAGTTTACGAGTCATTCGCTGTCCAGCCTTATTGTGGCATTTATTAAGTAAACTAATATATTATTAGAAATAGGGATACAAATAGATCGGATCTGATTTTTGATCGAGTTTTAATATTAAATTCAGATCTAATTCATTAAAAAATTGGATCGGATTGGATCACTATCAAATTTTTAACCTAGATTAAATTTACTTGATTCTAATCCAAAAAATTTAGATCTAGATATGATCTGGATAAAATATAGATAACTATATTTTAATTATTACATAGCCAACTATTATTAATCATAAAATAAATAACAAATAATATTATTTTGAAAATAAATTAAGATATAAAAATAATTATAACTTTATCTTTAGTTAAAAATAAGTTCTTTATAAATTTTAAATTATAATTTAAAGATACAAATAGATATAATCCTAACATTACTAGTAAATAGATACAATCCTAATAGTACTAGTATGTTCAAATTTAGTAAACCCATATCCGACTGGAAAAAGAATGGATCTAATTTTAGGACCTGATCCAGATTCACGAGTCCTTAAAATAAATTAGATCGGGTCAAAATAAATCAGATCGGATTGGATCATGGATCAACCCGATCTATTTGCAGTCTTATTCAAATATTTTATCACATATTATTTAGCCACCATAAAGTTCATCAATAATTAAAAAAAAAAATTACATATAAAGCAGAATATTATTTGTGGAGGCGAGCTTGCCGTTTCGGTCACCAAGTCGAGGAACTGAAGTCAAGCGCCGAGATCGGATCCAGCCATACCAACAATGACTCTTTTGCCACTTTATACTCTTGGTGAGAAGTTTAACTTAGAGCTTAGAATTCGAGTCAAGAACCTTTCACATTCTCGTACCCAGATTAATAATTTATTGTAGGTCCTGGAATGTGCCGTAGGGATAGTAATTTTTATCGATTCGATGGATATTCAACCGATCCGATTTTAATGGACGAATAAAACATGATCCACCTAATTTATAAACGATATGAATTATATAAAAAAATGCGACTCGGGTTCGAATCGAGTACGGATAGTAGTACGTCCCGACCCGAATCCGACTTGTTTATATATAAAAAAAATTATGTTTATAAAATATTTAAATAAATTGGATATGGAATGGATATACCCGACCCGACTCGTTTAGTTTTTAAATAAACTAAGTTTTATGAGACCGGGTATACCGACCCGACCGATCCACACGTGATTTTTTTTAAAACCTGACTCGATCCGATCCGAGACAGATATGAGATGGATAATTTTTTAGCGGGACGGGTATGGATTTTAGATGACCCGATCCAAATCCGACCTTTGCCATCCCAAAGTGCCAGCTTTCCCCGGACTACGAAGACACGAAGGTAGGTTGGTTTGGTGAGGAAAATTAACTCAGGGTGATTGATTACCTTACGAGAAAGCATCACGTAATTTGATGCCACGTTCACACAAGTGCGTACTTTGAAGAGGGAAAAAATTGAATGGGGACATTGCTAAGTTTCACACATTTCACACCTCTCTTGGCAGATAGAAAACCGTCCAACAACCGCTAATTAATGATAGAAAGAGGGAGTAATGTCTGCTTGAATATTGAGCTTACGGTTTCACATTTTTTCTTAGATCTCCATGCTTGGGATAATATATTCGGAACGCTAGCAATGATCTATAAGAGAGATGAAATAGCAAAATAGGAGTTGATATAGGGACGAGTGGGATTAATTGGTGAGTGTTAAAAATATAATGATATGTTATCTGGTTGCACTTAATCAATCAAAGTAGCCTTAACCGTGAGGAGCAACTGCCTGCCTTAGTCATGACACAGTTCCCCTTAACTCTTGTTTAATTAATATTAAAATTAATTAGTTAGTAATCCTATACCACAAGTTGATCAATAACTGATAGCAGCACTTGGGGATCTAACAGATGACATACCTCACAAAAGAACATCTAATGGATGATAAATAAGTGAAATAAATAAAATTTGGAGGATTTAATTACAAGGAGCAAGGGAGATTTTTTCTCTATAATTTGTCACGTACGTTAGACTTGATACGAATGAGGCAGCTAAATGGACAAATATGCAATCATTAATTTTTCGAGTCAATGTCGGCAACGGACGTTAGGCGGCGGGCATCCCTTTTAATTCTAACACGTAATTAAAAAGGCTGGCACATCTTTTATAATTAAGGTTTCAAACTTAGTCATTATGAAACCTTTCTTTTCTTTAAAAAGTTATATATAGAATGACCACCACATGATTTCCTTTTGTTTGCCCAACGATATGAATGTAGCCCGCTTATTGGCACAAAATATCAAGGCATGGATGGTAGCAGGCACCTTAAAAATCTATCAATTACCGGTCTTACGCTGAAAGGAACATGAGCTCTCATGTCAATATTATAACTAATTTTCTTCTTTGTCTTAGCACATACTAGATGACTTCTTTGGTTGACCAAACAACAGTTGGCCAGCCCAGATCCATCCGAATACATGCATGCATTCATATATTATACTATCTCCACTGTTCCAAGGTATCAGCACTCTTAAATCAATAATGTTCATATATGTGTATGCGTGTCTTCCTTAGTATTATTGGATAGCACAATCCAATGGTGGTTGAACGCTATAATTTTTTAGAGGGTAGTGCATGATATAAGTTACGATGCCAAGTACGTAGATGCGAGTCTTTGCGGAGAGAAGGACCACCAAAGTAGTTGCAAGACATGAGCGTTGGACTGACCATGAAACAATGAATTTTATAACAATTAATAAATTATAAAAACAATGTAGAGTTAGCATAGAGAGACCTATAAATTAAATCATCTTTTTAAAGATAAAAATTAGGAAGGCAGTGGAAGCCGGAAGGGGTTGGTTGGCCAGGCATGATCAATAATAGCTTGATATTCCACGGGCTCATGCTGAAGTATATTCTAGGTACACATATGGTGATTATTATTTTAGCTCTTCCACACCTCCTGGCCATGGACTTGGTGACTGAGATCGTCCATCTCCAGCTACCACAACTAGGTCCGAAATAACATAAATATATATATATATATATATATATATATATATATATAACTAAAAAAAAGTATTTTTTGTGATAAATTTTTAATAATCAATTAAAATTTATCACTACATGTAAAATTTTTACAAAAAATCATAATTTTTATTACAAAAATCAATTTTTTTTTTTTTTATAACAAATCTCTTTTTGTCACTGGAAGCATGAGTTATTGTGACAATATAATAGAATTTTATCATAAAAAATCATCCCACCAATTCATAAATTTTTCAGTTTTTATTACTGAATATATTTGTGATAAAAAGGCATGTTTTTGGAACAAAATATTTGTCCCTACAAATATTAATTTGTGCCAAAATAATTTGTCACAAATAAGATTTTTTTTTGAATCTAGTTTTTTATATATAGCAAAAAAATAAGTATTATTACTTTAAGTAAAATTGTTGAAACAAAGTATTTTATCGCAAAAAGTTTAAATCATATTTAGTTTATTATGACAAAAATATTTTGTCAATTTTTTTTTATTTTTTTTGTAGCAAAGGCATGTTTTTTTTGTAAAAAAATTAGATTCCTTTCTTTTGTTCCTTCTTTTTTTTAAAAAAAAATGTATTGTGACAAAAATATTTTGTGTGGTAAAGACTTGGTTGTTGTAAAAAAAAGATTCTCTCATTTGATTTCCTCTTTTTTTAATTTATTGTGACAAAAATATCTATTGTATAAAGTCAATATATTTTTCATGACAAAGACATGATTATTGAAAATAATAGATCCTCTCTTTTTGTTCCATCCTTTTTTTAATTTATTATGATAAAAATATTTGTTGCAAAAAGTCAATATATTTTTGTGACAAAGTCAATATAACCTCCCTCTATTCTCTCTTTTTTTAATTTAATATGATGAACATACTTTTTTGCAAAAAGTCAATATATTATTTGTGACAAATGCTTGGTTGTTGCCAAAGAAATTAGATTCCCTCCTTTTGTTCTCTCTTTTTTAATTTATTATGACAAAACTATTTGTGGCAAAAAATTAATATATTTTTTTGTGACAAAGGATTGTTTGTTGCAAAAAATTTAGATTCCCTTCTTTTATTTCCTCATTTTTTTTAATTTATTGTGACAAAAATATTTTGTTGTAAAAAATTAATATATTTTTTGTGACAAAGGTTTGGTTGTTGCCAAAAAAAAAAAAAAATTCCCTCTTATTGTTTCCTCTTTTTTTTAAGTTATTGTAACAAAAATATTTATTGCTAAAAGTTAAATTTTTTATTTTGTGACAAAGGCTTGTTTGCAGCAAAAAGTGAAAAAAATAAAATCCCTCCTTTTATTCTCTCTTTTTTAATTTTCATTATAAAATTATTTTACCACAAAAAGCTATTTCATATATATATCAAATGGGCTATACAAAATAATATCGTTTTATTTGCAAAGTTTTAAAATGATGCCATTATAAAAAAGTATTTAATTTTTAATATTATTATGATAAAATAATGTCAGAAAATGTTATTATATTTTTTAATTTTTGAAAAAAATATTTATAAAAATTATGAAAAAATTAAGTATTAAAACAAGTATCGCATTGTGTACTATCATCGAACCAGGAAATAGTATTGCTCATCTAGTTACTGAATGGGCACCATAGAGCATCGCTAGGGTAGTAATTTTTGCCAACCTGATGGATACCCAACCTGACCCAATCTGAATGGGACCAATGAAATCCAATCTATTTAATTTAGGAGTAGGTATATAAATTGTATAAAAAATCCAATTTGGATTCAAGTTGGGTATAGATATCAGTGTTCCTCGCCTTGAATTGACCTGATTATATAAGAGGCACAAGCCCTTTCAATCCCCCACCCCCCGATGCCCAATCTCAGTTCAATGCTTCAACTCGTTTCTTCTCCAACCCATCCCATGCCTCTATCTTCTCCTCTATTTTGTTGTTTAGGTATTTTATTCATTCTCTTGAACATGTTTTGCATATTATGTAAATTAATTCTACATCCAAATATTCGTAATATCCTTTAATATTGGAGGTAGACTTATTCTTTTGTATTCATTATTTAATTATTAGAAAAACATAACGAGATTCCATAATTTTCAACATACTTCATCATTCTATTCTATTAACAATTTTTTTCATGATAGACTGCACTTAAGCTTGTATAATTTGCACATGATCCAATTCAACCAACTTGACCCAATCGGGTATGCCCAAATTGACTTGACATAGACATGCCTTTTTTTACCCGACCTGATATGGGTACAGGACAGAAAATTTTTTGGCAAGATAGGCATAAATTTTGGATGACCTAACCCAAACCCAACCCATTGCCACCCCTAAACTTCATTCAACCAGTATAAAGCACACCGTAGGTTTGAAAATAAAGATTTTTTTAGAATTACTAGTAAATCAATAAGGTACATAAAGATATTTTTATCATTAAGTCAATGATTATATTAATTAGTATAAAATACCTAATTAGCAAAAATATTATCCACTTTTTGATAATATTTATTATATTATATTTTACTACTTATTTTTATTACTTTTTATTTATCTATCTTAATTAATATATTTGATATTTTATTTGTTATAATTTTTAAATAAATACATTTATTTTTTTATTTTATTCTATTACTTTATCAATATATATTTATATTAGTATTTTTATTTAATATTTATATTAATATTTTTTGTTTATTCAAAGCTAACCTAATTTCCAATCACTTTCCTTCTTCCCTTGCCAAACCCTAAACTCATTAACCTGTCTCCTCCCCCTCCAAGACTCGATCTAAGGGCATGAAGGATGCTTGGCAAACCTCCAGCAACGTCCAAAATCTCTTCCGGTCCAAGGACATGGAGGATGTTGAGCTGACCTCTAACAAGCATCCAAAATCTCCTCTACTGTAACCCCCATTCGGTTTGCCACCTATTTCACCCTTCGTAACCCCCTCCGACACCCACCTGCTTTACCCATAGCTCCTTTCGGTGTCCAAATCTTCGCCTTTAACCCTCTCTGGCAGCCATCTTTCTTGCCTCTACCTTCAAGACTCCCCCGTTGCAACCCCCCTCCGATGCCGAGCTCTTCACCTGCAATTGTACCGGCACCCAGCTCTCTGGCACCAAGCTCTCTACTTGCAAGGAAGTTCGGCACCCACCTATTTTGGCCACAACCATGCCAACACCCACCTATTCTACTTGTAACCCCCTCCAAAGCCCAAATCGCCACCTCCAACCACCTTCAGCTCCCAATCGCCACCTTCAAACCGTGCTGGCACCTAGCTCTCTAGTGCCGAGTTCTCTGCTTACAAGGAGCTCTCCACCTTTGAGACTCCACCCGCAACCATGCTGGTGCCCACCATTTTTTTATAAGAAGGTTTTTATTTTATCTATGGTATTATTTTTTATATTATATTTTGGTTTAGCTTAGGTTGTTGTTATGAATTTTCTTTTGTTAAACTATAATTATATAAATTTTGATTTTGATTTAGCTTAGGTTGTTGTCCTTATCCTTATAAATTTTGATTTTCATATAGTTTATTTCATGCACTAGGTGTTTTGGTTTAGCTTAGATTGTTGTATACATAATTTGATTTTGATTCTTTGCAAATCAAATTAAAGGACAACATGTAATTATATAAATTTTGATTCTATTTGCATGTCAATATGATTTTGGTGGTGCATTGTCAGATTTATTGATTCATTAAATATTTTAGTTTGGGTAATTAAATCTTGGTATCTGTATTTGGGTTTGATTTGATTCGAACCGGTCATTTTACATTTTAGGATATGGACAATTGATTTTAATTTTGTGCCATTACATTGCTTCTAGATTTTAATATACCTCTCTAATTTGATTTTTTATGCTTCTAATTTGAATTTTTTTTTATAGGATGTGGACAAGAGTTAGATTGATAATCATAATTCTTTTAGTGAGAGATATAAAAAAGGTGTTGAATCTTTTCTTTGCTTTATGAATGAAAATGTGAAGCATCTAGATGATGTGCTTTTTTATCCTTGCCGTAATTGCAATAATGGGATATACAAGACCTTTGGTCAAGTGAACCATAACTTGCATTTGTGAGGGTTTTCGGAGAATGGACTTTGCATGGAGAAGGAATACCTGATAGTGATAATGATATCGATGATGAAATGATGAGCAATATTGAATTTAGTAAAGACTTGAGAGATGATTTACATGAGTTGTTGGGAGAGATAAGGGAAGCACAATAATTTGATGACACTACCGGTAGATCGCAGGTAGAATTTTCTTCTGTTGATAAATTACTTAAGGATGCATAACATGAACCATACCCAGGGTCCAAGTATTCATTGTTGTGTTTTATTGTCAAAATGATGTACATAAAAATTCTCAATAAATGGACCAACAAGTCCTTCAATATATTGCTTAAATTTTAAAAGGACTTGCTACTAAAATATTCATTGTTTTCCTTATCATATTATGGGTTAGGAAACTTCTATTTAGTATAGGGTTTGGTTGTGAGCCTATTGAGGCATGCAAGTATGATTATGTACTTTTTTGGAAGGAATATGAATAGAGAAATGTTGTCTAGCCTATAAGGAACCAAGATTGAAGTTTGATGATGGCAAGAATACTAAAGTTCCTCGCAAAGTATTATAATATTTTTTATTAAAACCAAGATTGCAAAGGCTCTTCATGTTTAGTAAGATGGCTTTATACATGAGGTGGCATAGTGAAAAGTGTGTTGAAAAGCTTGGTACCATGAGGCATCCAGCCGATACTCCTACATGGAAGGAGCTTGATAAGCAATATCCTCAATTTAAAGTAGATTCCCGTAATGTGAGGTTTGCTTTGGCTAGTAATGGATTTAATCCATTCAGACATATAAGCAACTCTTGTTGCATATGGCTTGTTTTTCTTGTGCTTTACAATTTACTACCTTATATGTTCAGAAAGGAGTCACATCATTTCATGTCACTATTGATTTTTGGCCCATGTTCTCCCAAAAAGGATATAGATATTTGTATGAGGCCCTTAATAGATGAGTTAAAGCAATTATGGAATGAAGGTGCAGAAACTTATGATTCTTATAGTGGTAAAAGCTTTTAAATGCATGCAGCAGTTTTGTGGAATATAAGTTATTTTCCAGCTTATGGTTATTTATCTAGATGGGTCATTCAAGGTTACAATGCTTGTCCTGTATACCTTGATATGTCTCATTCATGAAAGTTAAGAGGTAAGATAGGCTACATGTTCTATCATCGTTTTTTATCTCAAGAACACCCTTGGCATAATAATAAAGCAATATTTAATGGAAAAGTTGACCATCATTCAAAACCCTCGGAATTGATTGGAAAACAAGTGTTCCAATGGTTAGAATACTTGGAGGATGTTTGACAAATTTGGGAAACATCTAAGTAAGAGAAAATAAAGCACAGCAGTGGTGAAGGGAATTGGATTAAGAGGAGTATTTTTTTGAGTCGCCATATTGGCAAAAACTCAAAATCAGATATACTCTTGATATCATGCACATAGAAAAATATATATATAATAATGTGCTGGGAATATTGTTAAACATTGCAATCAGATTGTAAAACAATTGACACAGAGATTAAGATTTTGGTTAGTGTGCTTGGCAAGAAATTAGGATATTTAAGAGGGATGGGATATGGCATTAAAGTTAAAAGTTCAAATTCATGCTATGTATCAAACTTATATGATAATGAACTTAGGAACTGACTTGCTACTATTAAGTCTGAACTAGAAAGAGTCAATAAGAATATTGTTGAAGCCAACAAGAAGATTGCGACATATAAAGAAAAAATGAAGACTTATGAATATTAGTTAAAAGACTTACAGCAATTCATGATTGAGATGCGGTAAAGTTAGGCTTAGTAGTCTACTTTTGTCATGATAAAGTTATTAATTTACTATCTCTTAGCTATAATGATTTGATTATTATAATTGTTTATTGTTTATGACTGTGATTTGAAAATTGAAAGTTAATGTGATTGTTATAGCGATGGTTAGATAATTATAAAATGGTTATGTTGATAGGTAGTAGTTGTGGTGGTGGTAGTGGTTATCATTGTTGTATTTTTGAATAGATAGATATATTAGTAATGATTTCATATAAATTAACTCAAAATATCATGTATATATATATAAAGATTTTCTAATTTTGCATGTATTCTTATATTATTTTAATTTTTAATTTATTTATTTTTTATATTGTAGGTTGTTGAGAAGGTTGAATTTGACTTGCATAGGAGCTTTATGGCTTTTATGGTTGAAAAGGATTTTGCCTCGTATGGAAGCTTTGTAGAAACTTTATGATTTTTGTGGTTGAGAAGGAAATTGACATACATGGAAGATTTTTAGAAGCCTTATGGCTTTATGGTTATTACTTAAGACTTAGACATGTTATAACTGCGTGGGTTGTTTGTGACTTATCATTTTATTTATAAACTTTTGTTGTGAAGATAATGCATGGAGAGGAACATGTAGAAATTTTATATGATTATGTATTTGGAGGATATTGGAATTAGTATGAATAGATTAATTAATTTAAATTTAGCATATTTTGCTTATTTATTAGAAAAAAAAAAGTAGCAAGTTAATATTTTTGTGATAACAAATTTTATCACTAATTATAGGTTTACTTTTGGAAAAATAAATTTTGTCACTAAAAGTTATTTTTAATAGCAGGTTAACTTTTTTTAACAACAAATTTTGCCATCAATGGTAGCTTGACATTTTTGTGACAATATATTTTATTATTAAAATTTTTTTTACTGGCATGTTAACTTTTTATGGTAATAAATTTTATTATTAAGAATTATTTCTAAATTGCATATTAATGTTTGTGACCAAACTTTTTGTCATTAAAACTATTTTTTTATGATAAAATATTTTATCGCTTAAGATATAAAATATTTTGTTATTCAAAAATCTATTATGACAAAATATTTCATCGCAAAGTAAAATTTTAGCAACAAAATATATTGTCATGGAGCTAGAATTCCAGTAACAAAAGTTTTTGTCACTTAATAATACATATGGAATAAAATTTATTCTTTTCCATGATAAAATATATTTTGTATAATATTTTTTTATCTTTTTATGATAAAATATTTATTGCTATATAAGGTTTTTGTGGTGACAAAATACAATTTTGTTACTTGGGATAAATAAGTTTTGCCATAAAAAATCAGCTATAATTTATTATGACGAGGCTTTGGCAACAAGTCTCAGATGAATTTTTCTTGTTTAAATAGTTTTAGCAATAAAACTAGGATATTTTGTGATAATTTTTTGTCAGAAAAGATTTTTTTTTTTTTTTTGTAGTGTATGCCCTGGAGTAACAAAATATATGATCTCATACGGAGCTTTTATGTGTCTTCTGGCCCTCTGAACCGTCTAGATCACGGGTAGACCGCAAGGAAGTGATGGAAAAGGGGCATATAAGCTTAGGAAGGAGGTATATATTACATGCCATTGGTACGTAGTAGTAGGATCCGTCAACCATGATCACTGGCCTGCATGCTTTTAATCTTTCAGAAAATAGATTAAAAGTTGGCTCCATAAAATTCATGGAATACATATATATCATCCAACGAAGAAACAATTAATTAATTGTGTGCAGTTTACCGGTTGCATGATGCTGCTATATATGGTGATTGCACTTCCGGTGGATACAATATTAACTATATCACCAAATATACATACCATTTAGCTAATGACAAGTAAATGCAATTACTTAAAAAAAAATGACTAAGTAGCTGGGTGTTGCTGCAGGATCACCGGGGTCTGACCTCTTCCTGGTTCTTCTTCTCCGGGAGCCTGCAAAACAGAGAATGCCTCGTACCGGGGATTCTGGCGAAAGCACTCCGACGATCAAGTCAGCGAGACTATCGTGGAGAATTGGAGACCTCTGGCATGGAGAGCTTGGGATCTCTCCAAGTTCCAGAGGGTGAGAAGATAAGGCCCAAAATTGAAAGAGATGGATTTTTTCTCCTCCTTCCTGCGGTTTGCCTTGCTTTACCTTATATAGGCATAGAGTAGTGCCAAAATCTGTTAGGGAGGAGGTCAAACAAGACCGATTTGCCCCAGGAGAACCAGCGTGGTGGCAGGGTTGTGGCATGGCGGCGTGGTAGAATCGTGGTCTGGCGGCGCGTGGCAGGATCATGGCCAGACGGTATGGCAGGATCATGGCCTGGCAGTGCCGTCAGGGATCAGAGGATGGGGGCTTCTGGAGCCTTCGAGCGGTTCCTTGGATGGGAATGAGTCGGTCTGACGGAGATAAGTCATCCGGCTGAGAGAAAATGTCTATCAAGCTCACCAGAAGTGAATCAGCCAGACCTCTACTTCTGTCAGTCGGCTTTCTGGGGTCGGCCTTCTGGGGTCGACCTTCTGGGGTCGACCTTCTGGGTCAGCCTTCAGGGTCAGCTAGTCTTCAAGTTGATTGGCCTTCTGGCCTTTTGGGGTCGGCCTTCTGGGTCAGCCTTCAGGTAGGTCAGCTTTTCGGGTATAACAGTTCCCCCTCATGCTCTTGGCCTTGGAAGGGTTCACACCCTCAAAGGGCAAGAGGATCACTTCGGGTTGTTTGGACCTTTGCAGAAGCGTTGTTCTTCCTTTGGACCTTGGCTGAAGCGGAGGGTCCGATCCATTGCTGAAGATGGGTCTTTGGACTCTTGCTGAAGGTGGGTCTTCGGACTCTTGTTGAAGGTGGATCTTCAGACTCTTATTGAAGGTGAGTCTTCGGACTCTTCGGGGCTGCCATAGAGCCTCTGCCGATCGGAGTCGGACTTTCGGAGTGGGCTGCCCTAGAGCCTCCACCGACCAGAGTCGGACTTTCGGAGTGGGCTGCCTTAGAGCCTCCGCCGACTGGAGTCGGACTTTCGGAGTGGGCTGCCCTAGAGTCTCTGCCGATCGGAGTCGGACTTTCGGAGTGGGCTGCCCTAGAGCCTTTGCCGACCGGAGTTGGACTTTCGGAGTGGGCTGCCCTAAAGCCTCTGCCGATCGGAGTCGGACTTTCGGAGTGGGCTGCCCTAGAGCCTCCGCCGACCGTGGTCGGACTTTCGAAGTGGGCACTGTCGA
Source organism: Areca catechu (assembly GCA_021397845.1). NCBI lineage: Eukaryota > Viridiplantae > Streptophyta > Magnoliopsida > Arecales > Arecaceae > Areca > Areca catechu. The sequence goes on from CM038042.1 coordinate 176,805,941, forward strand.
TGCACCACTTCATGCACCGGATCGTTATCCGAATCTCCTTCATACCTGCATTCCGAGAAGCGTACCTGGGATGGAATCAGATAGACCGTAGGAGCGTGCGGGGGCACGAAGGTGTCCGACGGTCGCGGGGGCGCGGAGAACGCTGGCGGCCGCATGAACGCGTGGAGGCGCGCGAAGATGTCCATCGACGGTCAGAGTGCACTGGGGCGCGGGCCGTGGAGATGGCTGACGGTTGCATGAGCGCGCGGAGGCACGCGAAGATGGCCGACCGCGGGCCAGACCTGGCACGGAGATGCCACAGGGCCGGTCGCGGGTGCGCGCTCGGGCGCGGAGACGGCCGAATGCACGCCGGACATGGCACGGAGTGTGTGCAGGGGCACGGAGAAGGCCACGGGTGGCACGGGCCTGGCACGGAGGCGGACCGGATGCGCTGAGTCGGCCTTGGAGCGAGCAGGGGCGCGTGCCGACAGGGGAGGGCGCAGGAGTACAGTGCTAGCGAGGGCGTTCGGACGCATGGAGGTGATGCGCGGTCTTGGCGGTAGGAGCGCAAAGACGGTCCCGGTCGGACCATTTGCGGGTGCGTGCAGGCCATGAAGGCATGCCAAAGCGGGAGACGGTGTTGACCACGCGAAGAAGCCGACCGCGGAGCGCAGGGATGCCGTGGGCCATAAGGGCGCGAAGGTGGCCGACGAGGGTGCTCGGGGGTGCGGAGACAGCCGCAGGGGTGCGGAGGCGCTGCAGGGCCGGCCTTCGGGCGCGCTGGCGACGGCGTGGGGCCGGACACGGAGACGGCAGTAGGGCGTGGTCCTGGCACGGGAACGGTTGATGGGGACGCTTAGAGGCGGAGAAGGCCGCGGGGGTGTCCGACGGCAGCTATGGGCCGTGGGGGCACGCTGGTGCGCGAGACGGCCGACTGGGGCGCACGCCCGGCACGGAGCATGCCAGACGTGGCCCAGAGTGCACAGGGGCGAGCTTAGACGGCCGTGGGGTGCATTGCCGGCATGGGGATGGCCGGCTTGGGCGCATGCCTGGCGTGAAGCAGGTCGGACATGGCCCGGAGCGCGTAGAGGAATGCGGAGATGTTCACGGTGCCCGTTGCCAGTGCGGGAACGGCCGGCAGGGGCGGACCTGGCATGGAGGCGCTGCGGGGCCGGCCGCCGGGCGTGCTGGCGGCGTGGAGAAGACCGCGGGAAGAGGGCCGACGGCCGGACCTTGGGCGCGCTCGGGCACGGAGGCGGCCGCTGGGACGTCCGACTGGCGCGGGGGCACGTGGAGCTCGCAGGGGCGTCCGACGGCCGTGGATCGCTCGGGGCCGACGCGAGGACGTCCGACGATCGCGAAGCGCGCTCGGGCGCAGAGACTGCTGCGGGGTGGACCCGACGCGGACACGCTGTAAAGCCGGTCGCAGGGGCATGCTGGCGGCGACCAGGGAGTGCACGGAGACGGCTGTGGGGCTCGTTGCCACCGCGGAAGCGCAGGGCGCGGAGCGCTGGCGCAGGGCGGACCTGGCACGGAGACGCCGCAGGGCCGATCGCGGTGGCATGCTGGCGGCGGCCGGAGTCGATCGCAGAGCACCGGGCTGCCCCCTAGCGTGCGCGCTGGCGGCAGCCATGGGGCCGGGCGCGGTGGTGCTCTGGCAGCGGCCGGGCTGCCCCCCAACGTGCGGACGCCGGAGCCTGGCGCGAAGATGGCCGGGAGCATGCTAGGGCGCGAAGAAGGCCGCGTGGGCATCCGGAAGCGCGGAGCAGGCCATGAGGGCGTCCTGACGCGCGGAGGTGGCCGCAAGCTGGAACAGGATTTGTGCTGGCCATGGGCGAAGCGGGTCCCCCCTTCCTCTAGTTCCAATCTGTTGTTGCAGAGTCACCGGGTCTGACCTCTTCCTGGTTCTTGCTCCCCGGGAGCCTGCAAAACAGAGAATGCCTCGTACCGGGGATTCCGGCGAAGGCACTCCGACGATCAAGTCAGCGAGACTATCGTGGAGAATGGGAGACCTCTGGCATGGAGAGCTTGGGGTCTCTCCAAGTTCCAAAGGGTGAGAAGAGAAGGCCCAAAATTGAAAGAGATGGGTTTTTTTCTCCTCCTTCCTGGGGTTTGCCTTGCTTTACCTTATATAGGCGTAGAGTAGTGCCAAAATCTGTTAAGGAGGAGGTCGAACAAGATCGATTTGCCTCCAGGAGAGCCAGCGTGGTGGCAGGGTCGTGGCCTGGTGGCGTGGCAGAATCGTAGTCTGGCGGCGTGGCAGGATCATGGCCTGACGGTGTGGCAGGGTCGTGGCCTAGCGGTACCGTCAGGAGGATCAGAGTGATGGGGGCTTCTGGAGCCTTCGAGCGATTCCCTGGATGGGAATGAGTCGGTCTGACAGAGGTGAGTCATCCGGCCGAGGAAAAATGTCCATCAAGCTTAGCAGAATTGAATCAGCCGGACCTCTACTTCTGTCAGTTGACTTTCTGGGGCCGGCCTTCTGGATCAGCCTTCAGGGTCAGCTAGTCTTCAAGTTGATTGGCCTTCTGGCCTTCTAGGTCGGCCTTCTAGGGTCGGCCTTCTGGGTTGGCCTTCACGTAGGTCAGCTTTTTGGGTATAATACTAGGGATGCTAGGAAAGGGACATGATAGGAGGCCATGATTTTATTGACATGATCAGTTCTTATCTGGGACAAATTCTTTCTGAAGAAAATAATATAGCATATCATGCTAACGGTTGACTAAGAACAGAAAGAGCGAGTGGATGAGACTAATGCAGTAATGCTATGCCAACTCAAACATAAAAAAAAAAAAAAAAAAAAAAAAAAAAAAAAAAAAAAAAAAAAAAAAAAAATTGAAGGGTAGGAGGGTGGGGGGCATGATATATATTTTTAAACTAATTCCAACTTGATCAAGTTGAGATAGATACAAAATTAAAATAGCAAACATGATTCAATGGAATGTGTAATGCTATGCAAACTCAAACATACAAAAAAAAAAAAAAGATAGATACAAAATTAAAAGATACAAAATTAAAATAGCAAACATGATTCAATGGAAGGTATAAAATAGATTTAAGCTAGATCTAAGAATTAACCCAACCTGAACCCAGAAAACGACATATAGCTTTTCTTAATTCCAACTGGATGCTATATCTTAACCCACGGTTCAAACATATGTATCATATGACCTTGACCGACCTCAACTACATGCATCTATAAAATGGATATTGTTGTGATAATAACTTAGTCACTTGATCTCAATATGATGAAACTGACTAATAACAAAGATGGCTAATCAAGGAGTACGACTAAAACTCATGAAGACCAACCAGAGCTCATAAAGATCAACTGGAAGTCATCAAGGCCAACTAACTTGAGATCCCATCAAAAGTGAACCTGGTTGTTATAACCACCAACTAGGTTGTTATAACTAACTAAGTATATAACCAACTACTGGTTGTTATAACCAACTAGGTATATAACCAACTACTGGCTGTTATAACCAACTAGGTTTATAACTAACTACCAATAATAACTACAATCGATTAAGGAAGTTACACTAACCGACTTCTCCAACTAAAATCAAGAAGGCTTAACTACTTTTAGTTATGGCAATGCCTATAAAAAGAGGTAAAAGGGGATCTCCAAGGAAAGCAAATCTAAGGCACACCCATATATGCCACTTTCACTTTTCCCTTTTTCTATCTATCTTTCTTTTAACTTTTCATTCTCTTGCCTAGATCACCTCACAGACTTGACTGTCGGAGTGTCTCCTATCGAAAACTCGGTCCAGGGACTTTTTACAGGTCTCCATCCAAGAAGAGCGCCCAGGAACAGGATCTCATCCGGTTGAAAGAGCAAGCGAGATTGCCTGACGCCGCCGAAGCCTCAGCCATGATTTAGCATCAACAAATTGGCATGCTAGGAAGGGGTACATTATTCTCCCTTGGGAAGGAGAATTTCAAGAAAGGAAAAGATGGAAGAGGAAAGAGGTGTACGATCAGAGGTCATCAAGGCCAATCTACGCGCAAGGCCGATCAATGTCCAAAGCCAATCAACATCCAAGGCTGATCACGTGCAAGATCGATCAAGGTATAAGACCGATCAAGGTATAAGGCCGATCAATGCCAAGACCGATCAAGGCACAAGGCCGATCAACGTCCAAGGTTGATCCACATGCAAGGCCGATCAAGGCATAAGGTCGATCAATATCAAAGCCGATCCATGCATAAGGTCGATCAACGCCCAAGGCCGATCTATATGCAAGGCTGATCAATGCCCAAGGCTGATCCACGTGCTAGGCCGATCTACGTGCAAGGCCGATCTACGCACATTGCCGATCAACGCCCAAGGCCGATCCACGAGCAAGGCTAATCAAGGTATAGGGCCGATTAACACCCAAGGCCGATCAAGGTACAAGGCCGATCAACGCCCAAGACCGATCCATGCACAAAATCAATCTCTTATTAATAGCCGATCTCTTCTTAATGGCCGATCTCTTCTTAATAGTCGATCTCTTTTTAATGGCCGATCTCTTCTTAAAGGCTGATTTCTTCTTGTTGACTGATCTCCGAAAATATCAATGACACTCTTCTTTTTGGCCGAACTCCTAACACAAGATTGGCATCCCCTATTCAAGGCCCATTGAAGCCTAAGACGGGTCCACTGAAGCTTACTGGATTTCTTGAGATCTAAAAGGCGGGCCTGACCAGCCTATCTTATCAAGGCCCATTGAAGCCTAAGACGGGTCCACTGAAACTCACTAGATCCCTTGAGATCTAAAGGGCGGGCCTGACCAGCCTACCTTATCAAGGCCCACTGAAGTCTAAGAGGCCACTGAAGCCCACTGGATCCCTTGAGATCTAAAAGACGGGCCTGACCAGCCTACCTTATCAAGGCCCATTGAAGCCTAAGACGGGCCCACTGAAGCCACCAGATCCCTTGAGATCTAAAAGGCAGGTCTGACCAGCCTACCTTATCAAGGTCCACTGAAGCCTAAGACGGGTCCACTAAAGTCCACTGGATCCCTTGAGATCTAAAAGGTGGGCTTGACTAGCCTACCTTATCAAGGCCCACTAAAGTCCACTACATCCCTTGACATCTAAAAGATGGGTCTGACCAGCCTACTTTATCAAGACCCACCGAAGCCTAGGACAGGCCCACTGAAGCCCATTGGGTCCATTGAAACTTACAAGCACAAAGATGGGCCTAATCGATCTACTTATGCTAATATCGAGGCTGAAGAAATGAAACTACTCCCTTCGCCCCCCCCAAAAAATAAAAGCTAAAGCATTTACTAGCATCATTTTGAGCTCGAGAGTGGGGGGCAATGTTGTAACAATAACTCAGTCACTTGACCTTAATATGATGAAGTTGGCTAATAACAAAGGTGGCTAATCAAGGAGTACGACCAGAGTTCATGAAGACCAACCAGAGCTCATATAGGCCAACCAACTTGAGGCCCTATCAAGAATGAATCTGGTTGTTATAACCACCAACTAGGTTGTTATAACTAACTAACTATATAACCAATTATTGGTTGTTATAACCAACTACTGGCTGTTATAGCTAACTGGGTTTATAACTAACTACTAGCAATATCTACAATCGGTCAAGGAAGTTGCACTAACCAACTTTCCCAACCGAAATCAAGAAGGCTTAACTACTTTTAGTTATAGCAATGCTTATAAAAAGAGATAAGAGGGGATCTCCGAGGGAAGCAAATCTAAAGCACGCCCACACATGCCACTTTGACTCTTTCCTTTTTCTATCTATCTTTCTTTTAACTCTCCATTCTGTTGCCTAGATCGTTCCACTGACTTGAGCATCGAAGTGTTCCCCACCGGAAATCTAGTCCGGGACCTTTTGCAGGTCTTCATCCAAGAAAAGTTCCCAGAAACAGGATCTCATCCGGTTGGAAGAGCAAGCGGGATTGCTCGACACCGCCGAAACCTTAGCCACAGGTGATTTAGCATCAACAGATATCAACCAGTCACTCATTTAATTTATTTTTTATATTTAATTATATATATATATATAAAATATTGATATATCAATATGTAGTAGTGTAGATGAAGAGGTACTGATCCGTATATAAAGAGAAGAAGAAAGCCATTAAGTCAGGATCCAGAGATAAGATTTGAAAAATAGTAGAGAATAAGAGCAAGACCTGAAGTAATTATTAGAGTCTCGTATGTACGTATAGCTGATATCTTGTTATTATTATTATTATATTATATATATATATATATAGATATCAAGTTTTTTTTATCTTATTGTGATTTAACTTTAGAGTATGCTATCAAGCGAAAAAGCTAACTCTTTGGTTTCTCCATTTCGATTAATCCAGCGATTCGAGTCAAACTGAAACAGATTCATCGATCAAATTTGAATCAAATCAATTACAGTTTAAAATAATAATGTGTCGACTTCCACTTTACAAAGATTAATAATCAAATTGGCGTTCATCAATTAAAGAAAGCACGCGGACCATGAGTCAAGATTTCTCGTGCCCGAAATGGTCCATCGAACGCCGCCTTAGTCGAATCGGGATGTGATGGCTGAGCTCGCAACAATAATTGTATCACATCTGACATGGGACAGCTAAGGCCCTCGCCTATATATATATCATCCTAAGGCTAACGTTCACTTCCATGTGGTCCATAATGGTCACGTACACCACCACGATTATATTGGTCTCATCCTAAAGTTAAATACTAATTTATATACACACTTTGCGAGAATAAATTAACAAGATAGAATACTTCGTAGAAGGAGCCAGTGAAAAGGAGGAACGGAGACGGACAGAAGAGGGACCAATGGTTGATTGGTTGGGAACACGATACCGGACGAAGGTTTGTCCTACTACCACATGCGCTCTTCTCCATCGTTTTCCTAAACGTCCAACCCTTTACTTTCTGCGATCATTTTGCTTGTAAAAAGAAAGCAGTTGTTTGGGGGGGATTTTACACCGTCCTCGTGTCGTCGTCGCCTCGGAGAAATGGATGGGATCTCATTGTCACGTTTTTTTAAAGATAATGTTGTCAGCCATCTAGCTAAGAGCAGGCCTCGGGAGAAGCGATGTCAACGATAGGGAGGAATCGTTTGAGAGGATTAGGTGGCAGGCTACAAGGCACCGGGAAGCTTTACGTTTTAATTTGTCGGGCATATCTGAGCTGGTACGTCAGGGATGATTACTACCGAGACTCCTACTAAAATTTTTTATTTTAAGAATCTTATCTGCATTTTTTTATTTAAGTTTTTTTTATGCATCTTTTCCTATCTGATGGGATGTGTAGTGGCTTGACCAATGTTTTGCTGTATTTTTTTTTTTTTTAAAAAAAAAAAAAACTCCGATCCTAGCTACCAATTTTATTGGGCGGCTATGTTTCACTTTTTATTTTTTAAAATGCTTAGGTGTCATTTTTCTCCATAAAAATCAAATTTTTGTTGCTCCCTAGAATTTTTTTTTTTTTTTTGATAGGAAATATCCTTGACAGGACAAATGTATTAAGAAAAAAACCTGTAGTAAAATTATAAATAGAGGAAAGCATCCAGAAAAAAAAAAATACAAGTCTTTACACAAACATAGATATAGAAAAAATACATAAGGAAATATATACAATAAACAAAATTGGAGAAGTCCAGAAAAAATCAGCAATTCATGTGTTGTGAAATCAGCAAAGCATATGATATATATAGCAAGCATTACGGCAGAATGGTTGAGTTCAGCATGCAGCAAAGTGATACCAAAATATTTTGCCCAGCAGATGTTGTTCATCCTTTTCTTTAATGGCAGTTGATGTTGCAATAGAGAAGATCCAACGAGCATAAACAGTAATTGTTGTGCCAGCATTAGATTGGAAATGTGAAAATATGTTAATTGGCTAAGATTTGTTTGTTGATAGAAGGACCTCTTCACAGGTCACAAACTGAGAGCAGTACCCTTACAGGAAAAATTATAGCAACAAGTGGCATAATTGAGCAATAGCAACTGTAACCATCCCAACGTATGCATTAGCAAGAAACAGATATGTCCAAGGAGCCTCAGCAACCATAAACATCCCAAAGTAGCAAAGGCAGCACTATAACCATCCTAAAGAAACAAAGACAGCATAAAAAACATCCCAAAGTAGCAAAGGCAGCACTATAAGCCTGGACTGCAGCAGGCAAACAAGAGCAACAGCAACTGTAAACCTCCCAAAGTGGCATACGATAGATCCAATAGCAAAGGTAGATGTGAAGAACATATAGAAACATTCGAAAGCAACAAAGATAGATGTGAAGAACAAGGGCAGTTGTAAAGAGGCCAAAAGTGAAAGCATTTACAGTGCCACTGTAAGGAACCCAAAATAGCAAAGGCAAATGTGAAAAGTACATAAAAACTATTCGGATGAAATAGAGTCCCAAAATGGAGTATGTCCCCTTGAATAGAAAGTTCTAGCAGCTTCATGGAGTCGTATCGAGGCTTAGCAGTAGAGTAAGAAAGAAAGAAGTTCCCTGGTACATGAAAATCAAAACCAGCAGCCATAGTTCTAGGATAGATAAGATCTTATGCCATCTGAGAGTCCAACGTGCTAGAGTAGTGGGTAGAAGGTGTAAAAGAAAGCAGGCGGTGATAGAAAGTAACAACATTGCCACCACATCCTTGCTCTTCGAGAGCAGAAATGATGGGAACCCTGTACTTGAAATAAGAAGTGGCATGCAAGAGACCCAGGTAAGCAACAAATATGGCAGAGAAGGTATGTGAAAAACCAGGAAAGGCAGAGCAGGCATGATGAAGCACAGTAACAGAGAAGAAGATCAGTAATATAAAGAGAGAGGGACCTCCCAACTGAATTGATAGAGAGGCATTACTACAGTACCAACACAATGATACGAGATCCTACAAAAAAAACAGAGATGTTAAAAAAGGCATTTCTTCTGCTTTTATTATTTATTTATTTTTCTTTTCTTTGATATTCTTTTTGATTCTTTTGAGCAACAGGATTTAATTTTTTCTTTTTCTTTTTTTCCCTGTTCTTCTCTTCTTTTTCCTTTGTACGAGGCATGTTTTTTCCTTTGTATTGATTTTCCATTTTTCTGTATTCCTATTATGATACTTTGTTCAATATTTGAAGATGTAGACCAGTTGCAAAGAGCATGAATAACATAAGTGATGGTAGAAGAGATAGTCCTCTCATAGAAAGAAGAGTAGTGAGTATAGCTGACAGGGTACAGTAGAAGGAGCCGAGCAGGGAAAAGGTTTAAAGCTTCAGCATAAGCCGGCAGCAAAAGCACCTGATAATTAGTCATTATAAGATGAAGGTATGTCATTTGAGTCAACCCACAGGAGATATGCTAATCTTGGCACATTAGCATCGGAATTATAGATTGTGAATTTCCCATTCTGAGCAAATGAAGCCAAAAGATCAGCAATAGAATTTGCCGCTCTATAAATGTGCTGGACCTGGAAATTAGCGAAGATAGAGCTCTAGTGCCAGATATCTTGAAGGAAATGAGCCACAGCAGAAGGAGGAGTCCAGGTTTGATTAATCCAGTCGACCGCAATTTGAGAGTCACCTTCTGTCATAAGAAATTGCACTTGCAAATGAAGAAAGGCCATCTTGATACCAAACCACACAGCTAATAGTTCTGCGTTCGGAATGGTGGATTTATTGATAGTCTTATCCCCAGCCTGATGAATAAGATCCCTGTAGTCCCGAATGATGTAAGCAATGGAAGTAGTATCTGTCGTAACTGAAGCATCAAAGTTGAGTTTGAAAGTTTCCATAGGTGGGGATGCCAACAGATAGAAAGAGAGACATTCCGGAAAGAGGAAGATGAAGAAAGGCAGTCCCAGTTCCATGAGTGGTTCCAAAGCTCAACATGATGATCAACAGGGGTAGTGGTAGCTTGGAAAGCTTGAACATATCTTAAAAGCTGTGAATGGGTAGTAAAGTAGTTTTAAAATAGTCTAGTATTCCTAGCTTTCCAGAATTGCCAGACCAGAACAGCGACAATGGCTTTGTTAAAATCATTCATGTGAGTATCAGCCAAGAAAAGTTGAATATCAGAAATGGCGTGAAAGTGAAACGAGCAGGCATAGGTAGTCGACAACAAGTTCCAACAATCCATTATGAAAGGACAGAGAATAAAGAGATGGTCAATATCCTCAATCACCGAGTCGCAGATATCACAACAGATTTGGTCATCATGAATAATACCCTTATGATGGAGGTAAATTTTGGTGGGAAGTCGGCGTCTAACCAACTTCCATCAAAATATTTTGGCAATCATAAGGATCCAAAGTTTCCAGATCTAATTAGAAGGGATAATACTTACCCTGTTAGACCGAGGAAACATGGAGTGCATATCTTTGTGGGTAACATGCTGTTGTCCTGTAGGGCTCCAAACAAGATTGTCTCGCCATGAACCCATGGGGAGCTGGATAGAAGTTATACGTTGCACCAATTTTGTCAAAAACAAATTATGCAACAAATCAGTATCCCAAGAACGATCAAACAATATAAGATTATTAATATTGAAATCATGGATGTCCATGTCCATATTAATATAAGTCGACGTGACCGCAAGCGACAGCGAAGATATCCAGGGATCAGAAAGTAAGCTAATAAACTCTCCCGAGGAAACGGTCTAAATGAACCGAAAGCGAACAAAATGCCTGCACTTGACAATGTAGGCCCAAGTCACAGAGCAATTCCGAGGCTTCTTATAATTATTCCAGTTTGAATCAAAGGAGTATTTGGCTGAAATAGTTTGGGCTCAAAGAAAAGTAGGGTGCATAACAATATGAGCAGCCAACTTAGCAAATGCAGCCCGCTGCTTATCCATCAACGAAACAATCCCCAACCCACCATCCTTTTGAGGAAGGCAAACATTATCCCAAGAAACCAGGTGCAGACTTTTGCGATCCACTTGATGACCCCAAAGGAATGCTCGGATATGCCTTTCGAGCCTGATTAAAATGGATGAAGGAATGCAGAGCACTGCCATAGTGTAATTGAACAATGGTGAGAGCACCGATTGGATTAAAGTAAGGCGGCCAGCAAAGGATAGCGACCTCCATTTCCAGGCATCAATCTTTTTGTTGACTGCATCCAGGAGAAAATCATAATCAGTAACCGATAAATTTGTACCAGAGAGGGGAAGACCAAGATTTTCCAATTTTCTCTCTGTTTCGAGACATGTAGAATCGAACATATCCTTCTTCGAGTACTCGCAGGGATGGCAGGGATGAACGTTATAAAAGACTTGGCAACATTGATGGCCTGGCCCGAAATCTAATTATAAGCTGCAAGGATCATGTTGATGGCATTTGCATTGGCAGGGGTTGCCCAAGATACCAACAGCATGTCATCCGCAAACAGAAGGTGCGAAAGATGCGGACCATTGCTTCGCGGCCTAACGGATTTCAGCAGATTCTGACTACTAGCAAGGTGTATGAAATTGGAAAAGATGTTAGTGCAAAGAATAAACAAGTATGGCGATAGAGGGCAACCTTGTCGAAGTCCTCTAGTTGGCAATATCCAAGCCGTCGGGGTTCCATTGATAAGGATGGCATATTGATAGTTGGTGACACAAAGAGTGATCAGTTGAATAAAGTTGTTGTGGAAGCCAGCAAGATGCATAACCTTGTTGAGAAAAGACCACAGCAAATTGTCGTAAGCCTTTTCAAGGTCCACTTTCATAGCCATGATCCCACGAGTCTTTGGGGCTGAGAAAAGAGAATGCATGATTTCTTGGATGAGGAGAATATTTTTCATGATGCTGCGACCGGGAACAAAAGTCCCCTGCTCAATTGAAATCATAGATGGAAGGATGGACTGGAGTCGGTTCACCAAGATTTTGGCAATAATTTTATATGTGGTATTGCACAAACTTATGGGATGATAATCAGTGATAACATGAGGAATAGTCTTCTTAGAGATGAGAGTAATGAAAGTCCTCTTCTAACTGGCGGGCATATATTGGTGGTTGAAGACAAACAGCACCGCTCGAATGACTTCTTTATGGATGATGGACCAGAAGTTCTGGAAAAAGAGTGGCTGAAAACCATCAGGCCCCGGAGCTTTATCATATGACATTTACTTAACGACATGCAAAATTTTCTTCACCGTAAGGGGCTGAATTAGCATATCATTATGCTCCGAGGAAATAGTGTTAGTAGGAAAAGAAAAATCATCGGAGTGATGATGGTCTGGGTTTTGCCAGCGTTGAAGGAAGTGCGCAAATATCATGCTCCTTATAGCCTCATTATCATGGATTTGGTTGCCATTGAGATCCCAAGGCTATGAATAGCATTTTGTCTCCTACGGAGGATGGTGGATTGATGAAAAAACCTAGTGTTAGAATCTCCTTTTTTGAGCCATGCTATCCGGGATTTCTGACACCAAAAGGTCTCTTGAGCATGAAGATTAGCATTATAATCCTGGATAAGAGCAAGAAGATTAGCATGTTCATGAGAAGAGAGGCCTCCCAAAGAATCATTTTTAAGTTGGAGCTCATGAATACAATGTTGCAATTTTTGGTCTTTCCAAAAAATATTTCCCAGGTGCTTTTTCCATTTAATCAAGGCATACTTAGTTTTACAAAGCAATTTAGCAAGTCTTACCGGAGGAGATCCCATAACTTTAGATTGCCATGCCTTAGCAATGGTGTGACAGATACCTTCACACCTGAGCCATATCTTCTCGAATCTAAACGGGGTCTTTACATGACCATGATGCGCAAGAACCGTCAAGAGAATGGGGCAATGATCGGATGCGAACCTAGTAAGATGTTGAAGCTTGGAGTCGGGGAATAAAATCAGCTAACTCTGTAAGACAAATGCTCGATCCAGCCTCTCCCACACTCTAGCAACGCTAATCCATTATTACACCAAGTAAATTGAGGGCCCTGAAACATGAGATCCATCAGTCCAGGCCCGGCAATGCAATGATTGAATTCTCAAATATCTCTTATTTCCTTAAAAGGTTTGCCTCCCTTCTTGTCATCCCTATGAGGAATACAATTAAAGTCCCCAATTAGAAGCAAGGGTAGACCAATAGAGCTGACTAATAAAGTTTGATTCCAAAGCTCCTTGCACTCAATACCCTTGGTGCTAGCATACACAAAACCCATCCCCCAGGACTAACCCATAGTTGGCGTGAAAATCCCAAAGGCTGCTTATCTGTTGGTACACATAAAGTTTAGTTGGCCCAAATCGAGCTTCAAAACAATGATGATACCCCCAAACAAGCCCAAGGCTGATATCATGAACACCTGCCATTTGGGACCCATAATATGCTTAACATGATCAAGGGCCTGGATGGAAAGACGAGTTTCAAGAAAGCAACAAATATCCGGATTGTAGATGCGTAACATATTTTTCATATAATTTACAAAAGGGACTTTCGTGGCCCCCCTACAATTCCAAACTAATATCTTCATTAAGAAGACATAGAGCTATGCTCCCCCATGGGAAAGTCCAGAGGGGTACCAATATCCGAAAACTCAGCTATAGGAACATTAACTAAAGGTGAAGAGTGCAAAGATGGAACTTGATTCATAGTTTGCGGGGGAATTCTAAGCACTTGAGCTAACTGGGCCAAATAGTTTTTGTATGTACCTGTGTTTTCCTTCTGTTGTACCTTTGATTTATCCGAGTTAGATGTGCTGGGTAGATCACATTCCATCAAGGTGTTGGGTGTTGAGGCATGGGAAATAGTAACAAGCCTCCATATCTCCCTGACATTAGTATTGTTCCTCCCAGCTTTTGGCATATAAAGAACTAGTTGCTTACTTGATTTATGAGAATGAGTCCCCCGTTCCCGGATAAGAACTTTAGTTAAAGGAGCCACTTCTGGAGGTGGAGGACTTTCTTTAGAATTTATTTTGGGAGGAGATCGCTTCCGCTTTTCCTTACTAATATTCTCCAGAGCTGATTCCACTGGATGAGATAAAAATGCAGAAGGTGTATTGGTCGAGCAAACTTTTTTCCCACTATCTTGAGACAGCGGAGCAAACCGAGAGCCTTGAAGAGGGTTATTAGGAACTTTAGAAATATTCTTGGAAGGAGAGGTCGTTTTGGTCTGTTTATTGACTCGGATCCATGGAGAATTTTGCCCATCCTTATCAGAGCTAGCAGCCATCTTAGAAGTAGTGCCCAAAGGCAAGGGATGTACCAAAACTCTAGTAGCACGGATCCAAGGGCCATAAACAGGCTTGGACCTGAGATGCTTAGGTAAATTTTCACATTGGCATGCAATATTAAGGTCTAACTGGAAATAACCACAAGTATAACATATTTCAGGAAGCTCTTCGTAAATAAACTCTTGCCACCAGTTATGGTCCCTAACCCTTAGTCTAGTTTCCGGACAGAAGATGCATCCATGAGCACACAGACTCTGGCATACCCCATTCTGGTAGTAGTTTCAGTCCATTCATTTAGGAACAGAGGAGAGTCCATAGCCGAAGTAACCTTTAGGATTTTTTCCTTTTTCCAAAGTTCTACAGGAAAATAGGCAGCCGAACCCAGACCCTAACCTGATTGATACTATCACGGCTAGGTCTAAAGTTCGGGCACCATTCTTCAAGGGCCAGTAACTGGCCCGCAAGGGACCAAGGACCCTTAAGGAGAACCCTAGATTTCTCCTTTTTGGATGAAAATTGAAAGAGCAGAATCCCATCCGAAAGAGAGGAGACAGTAAGAGTCCCTTTGATTCCCCACCGAAGCTTGAGCTCCTTTTGGATGAACTCCAAAAGAAGCCCTCGTCCGAATAATTTTCCCAAAAGTGCTAATTTAAGAAGAGATTTAGCGGTACTTACCTCATCATTGGAGAAATGTATGACCTTAGAGAATCTTTCTTCCAGGGCTTCAATCTCACCCGAAGAGGCTCTTGACGATTCCCACCGAAATTTCCTAACCCCTTTAACCACCTGTGCCCAAGTATGTGACTGTTTTGGAGCTCCATCATTGTTTCTGAGGTTCGGGATCGAGGGATCTCCCGAAGGAACTTTAAGACCAGGGAGAGGAGCAGAAGAATCGCCTTTGTCTGGCAAAGGAAGAGAGCTGGTTGTAAGTTGAGGAAGGGGTGGCCCATTGAGCTTGTGAAAATCGACTGGGCAGGAGGAAGCCCCCTGTCCTTTGCCCTCTCTGCTCGCCAAGATCTCCTTCTAAAAACCCAGCCTCCCGTATCCTTTCTCCTTACTCACAGGCTGCTCTGCCATCCCTTGGAAGAGGGCGGAGGTAACCCTAATCAGAGACTTACCCTTATCGCTCGCAGTCGCCATGAAATCGTCTAGCACAGATACCGAGACACTCCCTCTTCTTTAGTTGCCCTCTAGAGTCTTTAAAATATCTTTTTTGGCAACTTGCAAAAAGAGCTCTTTTTTTAAAAAAAAGTTATTTTATTTATTAGGCTATTCATTCATCTAGTGCAAGATGATATCTAAAACCTTATTTTTATTATTTTATTTGGTAGAAAGAAATGGATATGACGCGATGGTTATAATTCTCTTGTAATATTTCTGAACAACAACCTTGATAAAGGCATGATTGAGAGCCAGACTTTTGTTACATTTTTAAGTGTAACAAAATGCTGTAGAAATAATTTTGTTGCATGAGAAGTTTAGTATCATTAGATACAGCTCGTTACAAGTGAATTGGTAAAATATTTGCTCGAAAATAAAAACAGTAATTGGATTAGATGACAAGATATGTTAATTTAATCACGACAAACTTACTTAGCTAGTATCATGCATTTATTTGACCCACAACAAGATATTTTTGTGCCCCCTTTTGGGGAGCAACTTAGGTTTTTTTTTTTTTTTTGGATATCTCATTGATTTAATTTTTTTCATAAAAAGTAGAAATGTGGCAACTTGTTTCAAAGAATAAAATTAGAATTACTTGATATAAATATTCCCGAAGCACACAAAACTGCTTCTAATGAAAATACGGATGCGCGCAATCACCAGGTTATAATCTAATTTCATAGATTAATAATTCAATTTAAGTCATATCGCATCATTGGCAAGAGATGCCTCGATGATTAGAAAATTCTTATAAAAAGAAATAAAGTTGTGCTATATTAGATTCTCTCTTGTGATGATTGAATCAGATGATGATACACAATTAGGTGAATAATACTATTTATGAGGGCCATTTCAATATGAGGTGCATCTTTTGACAACTCTATCTTGCTCGATAACTTCAAATGTAGCTATGAAGATTTATACATGGATATATATTTAGTTACACATCGATTATATATTTGGATAGATCTTGAATGCTTATATATAGGATCAAAAATTTTCAATAATACATTATAACCGTAGAAACTGGAAATTCTTCATCTTATTATGTTTGGGATTTATCCTATTAAATATACACTAGGTGATATGCATAAAGTAAATGCCTACCAAGATATCCTAAATAGGATTAGCTAAACATGACAAAGTATCCTAAATAGGATTAGACAAATATGGATACATATCAATACATCCCATATAGGAACATCTAAAGTTGGAAAGATATCACTTAGTTATGAAAGATGTTTAACACCCCCTCAAACTGAAGGTGCTTCTTGCAGATGAAATTTAGAGAGCAGGTAGTGGAAGCGCTCCTTATCATGGGATTTTGTAAGTAAATCAGCAATTTGATTAGTTGAGAAGATATGATGTAGATCAATAGTCCGCTACTGATAGTGGTGGCGAGTAAAGTGACAGTCAATTTCAATATATTTGGTATGCTCATAGAAGACAGCATTGCATGTGATTTGGATAGCACTATATCTATCACAATAAATGAACATTGGAGAGGATAGATATATGCCCATATCATTAAGTGCACACAGGTAAAGCAAGGTTGCCTCGTATGTCATCACATAAATTACATAATTAAATCCAACCTAGCTGCTGGTTATGGATCTGGTTTAGTTAAGAGTTGGAATGGAACAATTCTAATAGCTAGGACTTGGATTCAAAGAGAAGTTGGTTGAAGACTCTTAAGATGTAACTATCGTATCATATTAGAATCAAATGAATCCACTCAAGTCGAAATCCAAAATGTGAATCCAAAGTTGATTTGAATGGGATTTGAGTCAAGTTCTACGAAGACCAAACTTGACCCATGGCATCCCACCATTATCTCTTCAAATCTAACAACCAAAGTTCATTAAAAGTCCAAGTCCCTCTCGAGATTGCCTAAACATGATTTTTCTATATCGAATATTTCAGCTTTCTTGAAGCACCTCAGGCGCCCTACATTGACGGAATCCTATGCATGACCATTTAATACGACAATCTTTATAATCTTATGACTCGGAACTCTTTCTTAACGAGGGTAATGGGTTGAATTTGGGTCGGATCATTTAAAACCTATAAGTTAAAAATTTTTTTATTCCATACCCGTTTCATACCCGTCTCGGATCGGGTCTGGTATAAAAAAAATCATGTTTGGATCAGATCAGGTTGGATATATATATTCAGTCTCATAAAACCTAATTTACTTAAAACCTAAACAGATCATATCAAGTTGAGTCGGATCGGGTATATCCGCTCCATATTCAATTTATTTAAATATTTAATAAAGATAGCTTTTTTTATATATAAATTAATCGGATTTGGATCGGGATGTACTACTACCCGTACCTGATCCAAACCTGAGTTGAATTTTTTTATATAATCCATATCCATTTATAAACTAGATGGGTCGGATTTTACCTGTCCCATTAAGATCGGGTTAGGTTGGATATCCATCGGGTCGGTAAAATTATCATTCATATTTTTTAATTTTTGAACTTTGCTTTAAACATAAATGCAGGGGTATATCGATGTATCTGCGTGCTAACGGATATACATGCATAAATCTCTATGTACATTCATGCTGCAGTCCTTTCATGCACACATAATTTTATACAAAACCAAGAGAATACGTTTATATATTAAATTTTGTTAAAAAGAATTTATGCATATTATATACTTTCCACCTAGCCGACTTCACTGACTCTGACCTGGTCAGGAGCAGTCCCTAAAAATGGTGGACCACCATGCATCCACCCAACTTCCTCCGGGTCTAACGTAAAGCCAGACCCTGCTCCAACCCTAGGGAGGGCTACAAACTCACTAGCCTCGAGATCCCACCATAACTTAATAAAACATTCCCAAGAATTTGGTTATCTCTGTCACCATTAGTTTAATTACTTCATGGAATGCCTACATTAATTTGATCCTACCCAAGAAATAATTTCTACTGTTTGCTATATAGGCTGCTGTTGGGCGGTAGCCTTCACGAGATTACAAATGGGATGACGTCCCAATCCATGCATGAAGCCATGCTCCAAAAATTCTCCCCGAGATTCTCCAACTACAATTAAAAGAACTTCAATGTCAACTCTCACGCAGACGTCCGGACAAAATTACCAAGGCGAGGCCCCTCGCTTGGAGGGAAATTTTTAAGCTTTTCGCTCTCTCCCGCGAGTCCATCTCCCTTGGCGTTTATTTTATTTTATTTTTGGTAAGGGCGTTTTTATTATATTTTGCTAACAGCTACTATATTTGCGTTGGAGTACTAATGGGAGTTAGTTTATCATTTCGACCCTCGGAATATTTGTCCTCTCCGATATTTGGAATCTCAATATATTTATGTGGGGTATACTTGCCGGTGGCGCACACGCATCGACACGCAAGCATGCTTCCAGGCATATCGATTATTGCATGCAGCTACCCTTTCAAATCTATATGATAATGCCCTTGTCCGTATAGTGTCTACGTTAATTAGCAATATTCTCCCCAAAATTTGTAAGCTCTACTTTACCAGACCTACGTACACTTCTTTTCACCGGGTCTCAGATTTTTTTCCTCATCTAAATGCAGGCTACAAGCACCGGAATTCAATACCCTACGATAACCCAGGACCTTACACGAATAGTTAGTCGAAAGATCAAATGCATCGTTAATATGGAATTAAATATATGCTTGTATAGATTTTTACATACTTTCTTCATTTAAATCCTAACTTTCTTGTTAAGTTAGAAATCTAAATCTATTTCAAATCAAATTATAAATACTATAAATTTGATTTGGATCGATGATGCAATGTTTCCTGATCTATATGGATCATTGATCGAGTCTATTGTGATACTATTTAGAATAATTTAAAATCTCATCCCAAAAATCTAGTTATTGTTAAACATCTTTCCTACATAAGTAATATCCGTGTTTGGCTAATCCTACTTATGATACTTTATCGTGTTTGGCTAATCCTATTTAGGATACCTTGGTAGGCATTTACCTTATGTATATCATCAAGTATATATTTAATGAAATGAATCCCAAACATAATAAGATGAAGAATTTCCAGTTCCTACATGGTATCAGAGCCAACAAGGTTCCCATTCCACCTTATCCTTGCCTATTCCAATCTTATTCCCATCTTATTCCTACCTTATTTTCTCTTTTTCTTAAGGGCCACCCTATTCTCCTCCCTCCCCCTCTCGGCCTCTCCCTCTCCCTCGATCCCGACCTCGATGCCGTCATCGCCTGTTCACCAACGCCTCTTAACATCTCTCGCCGGCCGACCCTCCCTCCCCTCTTGGCCTCTCTACTCTCCCAGCCCCGTCATCGCCCGCCACCCTCGCTAACACCTCCTTCGTTGACGCCTCCCGTCGCCCCTGCCCCCGCCGACATCTCCCGCCACCCCTGCCCCCATTGACGCTCTCCTTCCTTCGTCCTCACAGCACCTTCGTCGATCGACGCCCCAGCAGCCGATCGACACCGATCACCATCTTCGCCGAGCCCCAGCAGCCAATTGACACCGATCGACGCCCTGCACTGACCCCAGCGACCGAGCCCTCCCAGCACCAGCACGATGCAGGACTCCTCCGAATCCGTCCCCGACTCGTCCGTCTCCCCATGCACCATCCATCGACGGCCCCCTTTGCTCCAGCAACCGACCGACACCGAGCCCGCCCTACAGCGGCCCCAGCAACCGATCGACGCCGACGACGCCGATCTCCTCCAAATCCGTCCCTGACTCCTCCATCTCCCGGTGTGCCGTCCATCGATGGCCTCCGGTGACATGCCTAGAAATGCATAATTTTCGAGTTTCGGGATCATAACATCGATATCCTTTTTGTTGGATCCCATATCCTAAGAAAACACATATTACATTTTTTTTGATAATTTGTCACACTACGCTTGGGGAGATGAACAAAGCAAGTACAGTCAAAAACACGAAGATGGTCATAGGAAGGGGGAGAGTTATAAAGTTGTTCAAAGGGTGAGAGAGCATAAAGGACACGGGAGGGAAGGCGATTAATTATATATACTGTAGTATTCATGGCTTCTTCCCAAAAGACTTTCATAACAGAAAAGGAAAGGAGTAAAGTATGGGCAGTTTCAATAATATGACGATGTTTCCTCTCAAACATACCATTTTGCTGAGGAGTTTCAACACAAGATAACTGCAAAAGTGTGCCATAAGATTTAAGATAATTGTTGAATAATTTTGAAAGATATTCGCCACCAGAGTCAGAGCGAAAGATTTTTATATGTTTAGAAAATTATGTTTTGATCATGGTGGCAAATTCAATATAAACTTTTAAAATTTCAGAGCGAGCATGCAAAAGATAGAGCCAGGTGTAGATAGTAAAATCATCAATGAACATAACATAATAAGCAGAACCATCCATAGAGGATATAGGGGCAGGACCCCATATATCAGAGTGAATAAGATCAAAAGAAGCAGTAGTAGTGGAGTGACTTAAAGAAAAAGGTAAAGCAGATTGTTTTGATAATTTGCAATGAACATAACATGGTTCTTTTATTATAGAGATAGAACCTAGCAAACATTTATTAATTAATTGAGATAACTTTAAAAATGAAAGATGACCTAAACGATCGTGCCAAGACATAACAGAAGAATTATTGGTGGAAACAGCAGCGACTGAGTGAGTACCAAAACTAGGAGGAACATAAAGCTTATCCAGAATAAAAAGTCGACCAATCTTATGGCTTGTCCCAACTTCCTTTCCCATCGAGCAATCCTACACAATACAGCCAGAAGGAGAAAATGTAACTGTAAGTCCTTTGTCACATCATTGACCAATGAAAATAAGATTCATAGAAAGTTTAGTAGCAAAAAGAATATCAGAAAGGCATAGGTTAGGAGAGTGAATGGTTCCATGATGGCTAACAGTAATGAGCGATCTATTTGCAGTTTGAATATGGGATGGAAAAGGAAGAAAGAAAACACGTTGGAAGATGTCAGGGTTGAAATCATGTGATTAGAGGCACCTGAATCAAAGAACCACTTACCTGGCAGAATGGAGGTGTCAGAAGAAGATGAGGCAGCAGGATTACCAATAGAGAGAGCCTGATAAATCATTGTCTGGATATCATTGGGAGTAAGTGACGTGGCTACTTGGGCTGTAAGCTCTGGCATAGCAATAGTAGCAGCGGAGGATGAGCGATCTCCAGAATTTTAAGTTTTAGTTCTCATGTTGTTAGAGTTTGGATGGGGGCAATTCCAAACAACATATCCAACTTTCTTACAGTAGGTGCACCGCATGGAGGATGAATCCTGGAGTCGAGAAGTAGATGCCTGATAGTTGCAAGCAATATGGCCAAACTTCTTGCATGAGTGACACTGGATTTGAGACAGTCCCTTTGATTTAATCCGTGTAGACAATATTAGAGAGTCATCATGATTGGAGGAGATGATCTTCTTCCGGGTTTCTTTAGCAAGTAACTCGAAAAGTGCGGTGTCAATAGATGGAAGAGGAGATCGGTAAAGAATAGAAGCCCGAACAAACTCAAACTCATCGTGAAGAGCCATTAGGAACTGTACAAGACGAAACTCTTCTCGCAATTGATAATAAAGTTCTGCATCATGGGTTAACTTGGGCTCCATCAAGGCAAGTTGATCCCAAATCAGAGATATCTGAGAGTGAAAGTCAGCCACGAACGGCTCTAGTTGTTGCTTGAGATTACGAATGTCCAGTTCAAGCTTATATTTGAGAGCAAAATTTGTTTGATTATACCGCTTAGCGAGGAAGTCCCACACCTCCTTTGTAGTGTCAAACTTGCTGAAATATAGGCTGATGGAGGGACTGACGGTATTAGAAATCCATGTCATAATTTGTTATTGTCAATGTCCCATGTAGCAAAAGACTCCCCGGGACAATTAGATATACAATATCAAAACAAAGGCTGATGGTTCCATCGAGCGCTATAAGGCTCGTCTTGTTGCCAAAGGATTTACACAGGAGTATGGCATTGACTATGAAGAGACCTTTGCTCCTGTTGCTCGCATGACTTCTGTCCGTACTCTACTTGCTATAGCCGCTGCCAAACGATGGTCCGTACATCAACTTGATGTCAAGAATGCCTTTCTTCATGGAGACCTATGTAAAGAAGTATACATGATGCCGCCTCCTGGCTTACCTCACCAACCTCATCAAGTATGTAAACTTCACCGTGCACTTTATGGTCTCAAACAGGCACCTCGAGCTTGGTTTGAAAAATTCCAAACCACTCTTTTTGATTATGGATTTCTCCAGAGCCTTCATAACTCCGTCTTATTCTATCACCGCTCCTCTCATGGGATAGTTCTACTTCTTCTTTATGTTGATGATATGGTTATCACTGGAAATAACCAACAAGGCATTTATGATACCAAGCAATACTTGTACAAGTGCTTCGAAATGAAATATCTTGGCTTATTATGATTCTTTCTTGGTATTGAAGTCAGCCATCAATCTGATGGTCTTTTCCTTTCTCAAGCTAAGTATGCCTCTGATTTGCTCATTCGTGTCGGCATTTCAGACAATAAAATTGTTGATACCTCTCTTGAGATAAATCTGAAGCTTCAGCCTACTAATGAAAAAATTCTTACTGATCCCACTCGGTATCGCCAAATTCTAGGTAGTCTCAACTACCTCACTATTATTCGATCGGATATTTCTCATGCAGTTCATGTTGTCGGTCAATTTATGTCCGTGCCTCGCTCTGTTCACTATGCTTCTGTGCTTTGGATACTCCGATATATCAAAGGCATGCTATATCATGGGCTTCTTTCCTCTTCTGATCTCAATCTTTATGCATACTCTGATTCAGATTGGATTGAAGATATCACTGATCGACGTTCTATAACTGGCTATTGCATATTTTGGAAAACCTACTGATTGCCTGAAAAAGTAAAAAGCAATCAGTTATATCTCGCTCCAGCACAGAAGCTGAATACTGTGCCCTTGCTCATCAAAAAAATTAATGCTCATCAAAAAAATTAAAATAATAAAAAAAAAGTCTTGTTTATAAGACACCGAATCCCTTACGTACGTTGAAGTGTTTATAATTATTATTACTATCACCCCGAGTAGAAATTTAATCTCTCACTTTCCAATTCCATATTGATCATTACTGAGATCAGAAAAATGATCATAATCGTTTTCAAGAAAAAAAAAATCCATCCATCAGTGCAAAATAGGAACCTTCGAGCTTTTTTTTTTAATTTTTATGGTAGGAACCTTTGAGAAGTCAAAAAAACACTTTATTACTTTATATAATGCAACCATATATATATATCTTCCCGTTTCTTATATCCAGGATCTTTTTTATTTTTCCATGCAGCAAATCTCTTTTTATATAACCCTTGCATAGCTGCGCAAACCCCTGTTCAGGTCTTCGCTTCAGCACCCTCACCAGTATCCTTTTTTAAGACAGATCCAGAGAGAGAGAGATGCACTTGACCGTAAGATAGAATTCTATCTTAGACCACTTACAGGTCCAAACACTTACTACCAAGACCAAACTGACCAAAAGCCTAGCAAGAAATCCTTCGTAACCTCCACGTACCAGATCTTTCTGGTTGGATTGAACTGCCAACAAAGCTGTTTTTTTTTTAAAAAAAAAAAAAAAATGAGATTTCGTTGGTGTGAAGGCCAGGGGTTTTAACTCTCCCTCCTCTGAGTTCTTTCCCTCCCAAAAAAAAAGGAAAAAAATAAATCCTTGCAAGCATGAATCAATAAACAACAAGAACGTAGGCAGATCTAAGTGAGAGACCCTTGTCTTATATACCGTACTGCATCCCCCCCCAACCAACAGCACCCCTTTCCCCCGGGGGTAATCTGTCAGCTCTAGACTCGGGTGTGGTAGTTTCCATATGACAGTATCTGTCCTTGGTCGTGACACTGCTGCGTGTACCGATGCCTGCGAACCGTGGCGAACTGCAACTCTTGTGGTTTGGCTAAAGACCCGCCGCAGAAGTAGGCATTTTATTCGACCAAACCACTGTCTCGCATGACCTCTTCTCTGTCCTCTTTCTCGGCACTGTAACTACTAACCAAATTCACAGTGCATAGAACAAAAGGATATCATACGTCTGCCTTTTGGTTCATTTTATATATTATTTCACCGTTTTGTAGCTTTTCTCATAGAGATAATCATCACGTCTCTCAAAAAATTCTTTTGTTCGAAACTGGAACTCACCTACCGCCCAAACACCATTGACAAGATTTGGATTTTTGGGGGAAGTCATCAGCCAAAAAACATCAACAAAAGAGCCTGAGCCTGAGCCTGCCTGCTAACAGTACTGGTGGGTTTTTTTTTTTTTTTTTTTGTTTCTCGGTGCCTTTCCTTATTTGAGATCTGGACGATCTCCCTTGAAAGAACGAATAGTGCGGATGTCTGAAAGGCTGAGATTCGCACGAGGAAATGACTTCCAGATGATCACCGCGGGTGAAGTATGGTCTATTAAACATTTCTATGTATCATGAAGGTGGTACTGGCTGTGATTCCATCATTGAAATGACTCCAAGATGATCACTGGATAAAATATGGTTTATTGAACATTTCTATGTATCATAAAGGTGGTATTAACTATGGTTCTATCATCCTCGTATCTAAGATTCCAATCGAGATGGGGTTATTAAATGAGAAAATTTATCCTAGATTATTTTTGGAAAAAAGCCCCTTTTCTCCCACCATCCCCTTCGTTGTCTTGTTATTATTCCGATTAGGTGAAGGTGGGGGACCATTCTACCTTTCAATCTTTTCTAATGTACATGCTTATTGTCTTATAACAAAACAATGCAAATGGGCCACCTTTTCTTTGGGCCTCAAAGAAATAAGTGGACTCAAGTTTCATTACTAGCTTAGCAACAGTCTCAATTATCAGGTCTAAGCATCTGGAATTTTTCTGTTAGACGCTTTGTGGTTATATAATACATATCCACTGGAAGCAAAACATAAAATATGCCATGTTCGTAAACTAAATACAGATATCAGGTATTGACTGCTAGTTGCTCCAGGTTAGAAAGCCCCAGGTATTAATCATCATTTAATAAAGGCTTGTTTTCATTTCAGCACTTATGATGGGTCTTCCCATCTTGCTTCTCAAGACACACAACAACAACAACAAAAAAAAAAAAAAAAGCTCAAGAAGGATTGTAGCCCATCTACATATCACATCCCTGAATCATAAATAGGTATTGTTCATGGATCCGGGAGTCATGATTTTACATTGAAAGAGACTACAGTAATTCTGTAAGCAAATTATTCAGATTATGAACAGCACAAATTGTGAAACAAGTGCGTAAACGGAACAAAATGAGAAATTTTATTAAATGATGATTAGGGCATGAATAGCAAACCATATCCATAGTGGGGGCATATATATATATATTATTATTATTATTATTATTAGTTGAACGATCACATATTTCCCGTTTTCTCTGACGCATCTGGTTTTGCTTGGTATATACCAAGATGGGGTTTTAGATTGATGAGCTACAGAAATGATTTATTTCACAAACATGAGAGCAAAGTCTAGAACTACCTGACTAGATGGAGAAATAGATTTCCGTAATTAATCCCTCCTTGAGTTCCCTGATTAATTAATTGCTATGTATCTTATGTAGACTAATGGAACCATCAGCAGTTCAGGCAAACTATTCTAATTAATCATAGATCAGTCTTTTCATGGGCCTAGGCAAAATGATGGCTTCAATTAAGCTTTGGATCTCAGTTTAAGCCGATGATGATGACAAGATCAATGACCCATCCCATTTGTAGCACTCTTAAGAGGGCCTTATGAGTGGTGGCTAATTCGGGATGCTTGTCAGATAGCAATCCTTTACTACTTTGTCCAAGTTATTGTCACGCCCCGAATCCAGCACTGGAATTGGCACGCGACCGGTCGCACAAACTCTAAGTTTTATCCTAGAGATCATGCAAGGCCTGGGTATACAAGAGTCACTTACCTCAAAAAAAAAATCTCATTCATCATCAAGCCCGAATATCTGCACGACTCTGTGAAAGAAAAAAGTAGGGTTGTGAGCACTACAGCCCAGTAAGGCTTCCATATGATCACACCAGTAATAATATAATTCTGAAAATAGCATGAACATACTAGAATATCATATCATGCAATCAAACAACTCAAATATCATGTAATCCAATCCATTCCATAACTAGTATTGTGGTCCAACCCACTCGATAACCGGTGTCATTGTCTATTCAATAATCGGTATCATGGTCCAACCACTCGATAACCGATGTCATGGTCCAATCCACTCAATAACTGGTATCGTGGTCCAACCCACTCGATAACCAGTATCATAGTCCAAATCATTCAATAACTGGTATCGTGGTCCAACCTACTCGATAACCAGTATCATGGTCCAACTCATTCAATGACTGGTATCGTGGTCCAACCCACTCGATAACCAGTGTCATAGTCCAACTCATTCAATAACCGGATCGTGGTCCAACCCACTCGATAACCGGTGTCACTTTCCTTTAAAACATGGTGTATAAAATACAGACGATAATAAAAATAACCACAATATCCATCACAAGAATCAACTGTGCCATGCGAAATAACACCATGTGTCAAATGTATGTATATATATATGCTCAGATCAAGTCAAACCGCGTAAAATACATGTATAAACGGGTGATCAATATAGAATTCTTTACATTCAAGCAATAAACCAAAATACTCGGATCAAAACCATGCCATGTAAAATAATACTGGTGATCATGTCTAGAATCCTTATCTCGAGAACTAACCCCAAAATATCCAGTATCAATCCATACCCGAAGCCCGCTCAATAATTTCCTGCTCAAAAAGCTGATCCCCTACAATAATAAATAATTTATATTTTTTTTCTTTCTCCTTTCTCTCTCTTCTTTCTCTTCTTTTCTTTTTCTCCATGGAACAGCTTCTTTCCCTTTTGTTTTTTTTTCTTTTTCTTTCTTTCTTCCACCCGAGCCCCTCCCTGCTACCCTTCGTTGGCTCGACTGAGCCGGCTTCCCCACAATCATCGGCGACAAAGGGAGGGAATCACCGGGATGGCCCGACGGATGATCGGAGCGACGATGGTGCAGCCACCGACAATCCACGGCCCCAAGACCTAACTAATCAAAAACAAATCCAAAGAAAACCTCGTTAAATCCTTCTAAAAAATAAAAGAACACCCACCGGGCCTGGATGGACTCTCGGGTGCTCGTCGGAGAGGGAGGAGGTGCATGGAAGGAGGTCGGTTTGGCGACGGTGAAGGAGAATTTAAAGGAAACACCGACGGTCTTCTTGTCGTGTTGGGAAGAGGAAAACCGCGTCAACCGTAGTCCCAATATGCCTTAACCACGATGCCGACAGAGTCCTCCTTTTCGGCTTCCTTCGATTCCTCCAATGGTTTTCTCAGTCGAATAAAGGGAAAGGCGAGCTCCCTATCCGACTCTGCCTCTCCCTCCTCTGTTCCGGTTCTCAGTCGCCCCGCCCATTCGACCCATCTTTTTTTTCTGATTGGGCTAAAGTCGGATGGGCCTGCCAACTTCGGCCCAAAAAAAAACAATGTCATCACATTCTCCCCCCGTTAAAATAATTTCGTCCTTGAAATTAGCTTGATTGAGATTTAAATCAGTGCTCCAACTGACTTCAGCCCAAAAAAAAAACACTGTCCTCACATTCTCTCACCGTTAAAATAATTTCGTCATCGAAATTAGCTTGATTGAGATTTAAATCAGTGCTCTCTTCAAAACACTTCAAAAATTAGAATTAATATTCTTAAATCACTATGCTTCTACTGCGCATTCTGATATAATTTACTAAACCATCTAGGTTTTACTAAATAAATCCTTCCAGAATTTCTATCATGTCTTACTAATTATCATGTTAATTTCTTAATCTCTTATGTCACAGTCTCAAACAATCATGACCTGAATTTAGATATCACTCTTATCTATTATAATCACTTATGCCACAGTCCCAAGTCATCATAATCTAAGCTCTGATACTATTCTTATCATATCCTAATAACCATCATGTCTTTATTATTTTAACCACTTGTATCACCGTCCCAAATGATCATAACCTAAGCTCTGATACCACTCTGTTACGTCTCGAATCCAGCATCAAAATCGGCACGCGATCGGCCGTACAAACTCTAGGTTTTACCCTAGAGATCATGCAAGGCCTGGGTACACAAGTCACCTCAAAAAAAAAAAATCTCATTCATCACCAATCCCAAATATCTGCACGACTCTGTGAAAGAAGAAAGTAGGGTTGTGAGTACTACAGCCCAGTAAGGTTTCTATATGATCACACCGATAATAATATAACTCTGAAAATAGCATGAACATACTAGAATATCATATCATGCAATCAAACAACTCAAATATCATGTAGTCCAATCCATTCCATACCGGTATCATGGTCCAACCCACTCGATAACCGGTGTCATGGTCCATTCAATAACTGGTATCGTGGTCCAACCCACTCGATAACCAGTGTCATGGTCTATTTCATAACCGGTATCGTGGTCCAACCCACTCGATAACCAGTGTCATGGTCTATTTCATAACCGGTATCGTGGTCCAACCCACTTGATAACCGATATCATGGTCCAATCCACTCAATAACTGGTATCGTGGTCCAACCCACTCGATAACCAGTATCATGGTCCAATCCACTCAATAACTGGTATCGTGGTCCAACCCACTTGATAACCAGTGTCATGGTCCAACTCATTCAATAACTGGTAGGTCCAACCCACTCGATAACCAGTGTCATTGTCCAACTCATTCAATAACCGGTATCGTGGTCCAACCCACTCGATAACCGGTGTCACTTTCCTTTAAAACATGGTGTATAAAATACAGATGATAATAAAAATAACCATAATATCCATCACAAGAATCAACTATGCCATGTGAGATAACACCATGTATCAAATGTATATATATATATGTATATATATATATATGTATATATATATATGTATGTATATATATATATATGTATATATATATATGTATGTATATATATATATGTATGTATATATATATGTATGTATATATATATGTATGTATATATATATATATGTATGTATATATATATATATGTATGTATATATATATATGTATGTGTTGCCGCTCTCGCCGCCGCGCCCGTGCCACGGATCAGCCGATCCTTCCTGACCGCCTGGCGAGGGAGCCTCCCTTCCCGCGGAGAACCTGCAACAAAGGGGTTAGAGGACCCTGGCCGGGGATCCCGGCGAGGGAGCTCCGACGGTCAAGTCAGTAGACGACGAGAAGGAGCAGACTCTCCAGCCGGACCCTCGAAAGGATTCCAGACTTAGAGAGTTAACTGGTGAAGGAAACGCTCTGGGGACCAGAATCTCGGCTGGGCCTCCTTGCCGAGCTCACACCCAGTGTTCCCCTCTCGGGATCTCTGGTTTTTCTCTCGGAGCAAGGCCTTTTTGCCGGTGCTTCCTCCCTGTCCCCAGGCTAATTGGCTTACCTCGTCGTCCCCATATTCCTCCTTCTTTATCTCCTTCCGTCGTGCGTTTGTCTTTTTCCTCCTCGAAAACTCCCCTCCCCCGTCCTCTTCTCTTTTCCCTTTTCGGTGAACGGGGCCAGGCGGCTTTCCGACCTCGTCCGCCGGGCCCAGCAGGGAAAAGGCAAAGATAGAAGAGAAAGAGGGGAGGGCGGCGCTGGCAGGGCGGCCGGTCAGGTCTCGGGCCCAGTGAGAGCGCTCTCTTCCCCAAGCGTGGGCGCCACCCATCTATAGGGCCTGTTCCATCAGGATCGGGTCCCTCGGCCGCGGGACCTGTCGGGCCGATGCAAGTGATGTTCCGCGTGCCGCCGCCCTCCGTACGGGGCGCCGTCTGGGATTTGTACGGCCCGAGGGATGGCCTCGGGGCCCGTCTCTCTCTCCCCGGGGCCCTCTCCGTACGAGCGGTCTGACCTCGACTGAGTTGGACCCGTCTACGGGGGCCAACTGGCGAGGGGCGAGGGATCGGCCGACCTCGGCTTAGGTGGACCCCTCCTGGGTGGACACCTGGCGATGTGGCAGGAGGTCGCCTGGCTTCGGCCGAGGTGGGCCCATCTCCGGGTGGCCACCTGGCGAAGGGCGAAGGATCAGCCGACCTCGGCTTAGGTGGACCCCTCCTGGGTGGACACCTGGCGAGGTGGCAGGAGGTCGCCTGGCTCCGGCCGAGGTGGACTCGTCTCCGGGTGGGCACCTGGCGAAGGGCGAAGGACCGGCCGACCTCGGCTTAGGTGGACCCCTCCTGGGTGGACACCTGGCGAGGTGGCAGGAGGTCGCCTGGCTCCGGCCGAGGTGGACCCGTCTCCGGCTGGCCACCTGGCGAAGGGCGAAGGACCGGCCGACCTCGGCTTAGGTGGACCCCTCCTGGGTGGACACCTGGCGAGGTGGCAGGAGGTCGCCTGACTTCGGCCGAGGTGGGCCCGTCTCCGGGTGGCCACCTGGCGAAGAGCGAAGGATCAGCCGACCTCGGCTTAGGTGGACCCCTCCTGGGTGGACACCTGGCGAGGCGGCAGGGGGTCGCCCGACCTCGGCCGACCTCACTTAGGCGGACCCCTCCGGGCCCGGGCGCCAATGAGGTGGTAGAGGAACTCCGAGCCGAGCTCGACCTCGGCGAGGGCGGTTTGCCTTAGACAGTCGTCGGGCGGTGTAGTCTTGCCGATCCTGGCTTTGGAGATGTGGCGCTGACTTGGCCGGGGAAACATACACGTGGCTCGCTCGTATTCGGTGATACCTGAGCCTGGCCACGTCACTGTCACGGCTGTAACAGTTGCCCCCCAGCCCGCCGTTCCGTCGGGGCGTCGTAGAACGGAACGTCGGGATTAAATGCGGACATGACGTGGAGAGGCGAAGATCTTGCATCATAATTGCCACGATCCTCGGCGCCGTGGCTCGATGCGGCTGAAGACCTATGGGGAGCCGTCACACGTCGCCCACTTGCCCGTAATTAATGTGTCGCTTCGAGGCAGAGGCCGTTACTCTGCTATCGAGGCGTCGGTGTCGGGCATGCGCCCACGTGGCGATCATCCAGTGGCCTGAGACGGAATGACGGGTACGGTCGCTGTCGGCTGAGTTTGAAAGGGAGGGGACTTTCCAGAACGAGGCCTTTTCCCTTGCTTCGTGGGCGGTTTGCTGCAGGCTAACAACTCCTGTTGCTCGCGCTCGTCTGGTGTATTTTCGGTGAGTGCCTCCTTCTTCTCCTCTAGCCCCCCTCCTTCTTTCTCATTTCTTTTCTGATCTTTTTTGTCCTTTCCCTTTCTATGGCGCGCCGTCGCCATGTCTCTTCCAATCCGGACGAGGCCGGTCCATCCCGGTCGAGGACTCCATCTTCTTCCTCCTCAGATGAGGAGACAATCCCGGAGGAGGTCCACCGGCGTCTGCAACCCGGGGGTATCACCATTGGTATCCCTAGGGGGATCCGGTCCCCTCCGGTTGCACCTGCCGTGCCCCTCCGTTCTCTTCCTGCTCTGCCTTCTCTTCCTGTTCCGCCTTCTCTTCCCGCCGGTCCCTCCGGTCATGCCTCCACCATGACCGAAGGTGATCTTTCTCTGCTCCGGGATGCTTACTGCATCCCGGAGTCCATCCGCTTGTTTGTTCCGCGATCCGGGGAGCGCGTCACCATGAGTGGCCCCGGCCGCATTGCCTTCTACGAGGACTTCCTCCTTGGGGGTCTTCGGTTTCCTCTGCATCCTTTCTTTCTTTCCTTCCTCAGCCACTTCCGGCTTGTCCCGGCCCAGCTGGCTCCTAATGCCATCCGGGTCATCTTCTCCTTTATTGTTTTCTGTCACTTCCACGGGTTCGTTGCCCGTTTTTCTCTCTTCAGGGCCTTGTTCACCCTGAAGAAGTGCTCCACCAATGATGGCTGGTGGTACATTTCGCCCCGGCCCAGGTGTCTCCGGTTCGACCTCCCTTCCTCGGTCAAGGGCTGGAAGAGTCGGTTTTTCTTTGCCTCGGTCGACGACGTCGACTGGGCCTGGAGTGAACCGGACCGGACCCCGAACCGAAATTCCCGGGTCGAGTCGGCGGACCAGGAGTCCTATACCCAGCTCCTGAGCGACGTGGTCCCGTCGCTCGAGGTTCTGCTCTCTGAGCAGAATCTTTTTGAGGCCGGTATCAATCCCATCCGTGAGACCGGTGAGATTCGGCCCCACTCTGACCTCTGCCCCCCTTTCCCTTCATAACCGAGCCGGCTGACTTCCTGTTTCTTTTGTTTTGCAGGGATGAAATTTTCACTGGAGAATCTCTTGGAGGGGGCAGCCCAGCGGGATGTCGTGGAGGTGGACGAGTCCGCAGCGAAGAGGGCTCGCACGGAGACGAGCCGGGAGGTCATGGCGGCGACCGTGCCCAGCCCGGTTGCTGTCATTTCCCCGCCCAGGCTACCTCAGGGCGGGGCTACTGATACTCCGGCCGGGCGACCTAGCGGTGCCGCCGCCGAGAGGACTCCACCGCCTGCTGCTCCGCCCATCGCCGGGCCCGTCGTTGCTACCAGCTCGACAGCGCCGCCTGTGGCAACCGCCGGCCCGTCGGTTGCGGCCTCGGCTGAGGGGGCGGCCGCCGCAGGAGCCTGCCCAAAGGCTCCGGCGCCGGTGATCACCCACCGGGACTCTGTCATCCTCGACAAAGGGCTGGCGGAGAAGATCATGGAGTACGCCTCCATCGCCCGGGACCGCCGAGCTCGGGGCGGCCGGGATTACGCAGACGCGCTGCTCGGGATCCTCCTGCAGCTCTTCACGGTAAGTCCGAGCTTCTTCCTTCTCCTTTTTCTTTCTTTCGAGACTTAGCTTCCTTCATTCTGACCTGTGTTGCTTTTGTCGTTGCAGATCGGGAACGACGTTCTCCTACTGAGGAATTTCCTCGTAGGGAACACCAAAAGGGACTCCGAGCGGGAGCTGAGACTCGGCAAGCTCGCGGCCGACATCAAGGACTTGATGGAGAAGGGGGTCGAGCTGCGAGCCGATAAACAAGCCCTCCAGTCCGACCTGGCGCGTTCCGAGGAGCGGAACAAGGAGTTGGAGGTTTCCTTGTTGGAGGAGCGGACCTCCAACCAGCACCGAACAGAGGAGGAGGCGGCGGAGAAGGCCCGCCTGTAGGCCCACTCCCAATGGCTGGAGCGCCAGCTGGAGGAGGCCCGGCGAGACGCGACCGCGGCGAAGGACCGGAGCGCGTACGTCAACGGGCTCCTGGAGGCAGCCAAGCAGGAGGCGCAAGAGGCCATCCCCAAATTCCGGGCTTCCGACGAGTACACGTCGGAGGTCCGGGAGGCCGCCGTGGACTCCTTCCTGAAGGGGTTCCGGATGTGCCGGGAGAAAGTGGGGGCCTTCTTCCCCCAGTTGGATCTGAGCGGGTTGTGATCGGTGGTAGGAGGCCAGGGGGCGAGAGCAGGGCCTCCGGCATGGCCGAAGCGACTCCTGTGGCGCCGTCGACCAGCAATGCCTCGGCCCCGGAGCAGCCCCAGGAGCCGGCCGTTGTAGAAGTCGAGGACGCAGCACCCGCGCCTCCGGCAGAGGGCTCCGACCCCGCACCTCAGTGAACCCGGCGTCTTCTCCCTGATGTCTCCTTCTCTTTTTTGCTTCTGTTTGTTGTTTTGTGTTATTTTTTTTTTGGGGGGGAGTCCCGGCCTGTCGGGACCCCCAGCTTGTACCGACTACTCACATCAATGGAAATCTAAGTTTATCAAAACCTTGAGTTTTCTTTTTCATTTCATCTCACCTTTCTTTTCCTTTCTTTCTGAGATGTTGGTTTGGAACACTTGAAATAGTTGCAGGCCTGGTCCTCCCATTGCTCAAATCGAAGGATGGGGCCTGCTGAGTCGTGTCGCAGCAGAGCAAGCCTTAAGCGGGCCCGACTTTGGGTCGCCTTCGTGCTTGCGCAGGCAACACGGTTTCTGCGCCGCCTTCCAGGCCGAAGCCCAGGATCTCCGGACTGAGCTCGGTGCCGCAGGCTTTCTCAAGCCTTGCGCGGCTTGTTGAGCTGTGCTCCGGGCTTGCGTGGGCGAACTGGGTTTGGCGCCACCTTCCAGGCCGAAGCCCGGGATCTCCGGACTGAGCTCGATACCGCGGGCTTTCTCAAGCCTTACGCGGCTTGCTGAGCTGTGCTCCGGGCTTGCGTGGGCGAACTGGGTTCGGCGCCACCTTCCAGGCCGAAGCCCGGGATCTCCGGACTGAGCTCGATGCCGCAGGCTTTCTCAAGCCTTGCGCGGCTTGCTGAGCTGTGCTCCGGGCTTGCGTGGGCAAACTGGGTTCGGCGCCACCTTCCAGGCCGAAGCCCGGGATCTCCGGACTGAGCTCGATGCCGCAGGCTTTCTCAAGCCTTACGCGGCTTGCTGAGCTGTTCTCCGGGCTCGCGTGGGCGAACTGGGTTCGGCGCCACCTTCCAGGCCGAAGCCCTGGGTCTCCGGACTGAGCTCGATGCCGTAGGCCTTCTTGTCGGAGTTAGAAGGGAGTGTTTGAAGTGGGGAAACTTTGTTACAGGAACTGGGAGCCTTACATCACTGATAGTACATCCTCAGGTTCGAGGAGTTCCACGTCCGGGGGAACCTGGCACCTCCCAATTCTTCCAAGTAATATGCTCAATGAGGGAGGGCTTCTGCCACCCGATATGGGCCTTCCCAGTTGGGTGATAGCTTGCCGCATTCCCGTGGCTGGGAGGCTTCAGCGCGCCGGAGGACCAAGTCTCCGGGACGAAAAACCTTCGGCCGCACTCGGGAGTTGTAATATCTGGCTACACGTTGCCGGTACGCCACCATTCAGATTCGGGCCTTGTCCCTCGTTTCCTCGAGAAGGTCTAGGTTGAGCATCATCCTGGCCGGGTTTTCTGTTTCGTCGTATTGCTCCACGCGCAGCATGGATAGGCTGAGCTCGATCGGGATGACTGCCTCAGCTCCGAAGACGAGGTTGAACGGGGTTTCGTCGGTAGCCGTCCTTGGGGTGGTGTGGTATGCCCAAAGGACGCTGGGAAGCTCGTCGGCCCACCTGCCCTTGGCCTGGTCTAGCCGCGTGCGGAGGCCCTGAAGAATGGTCCTGTTCGTGACTTCGGCCTCCCCGTTGGTCTGAGGGTGCGCCACCGAGGTAAAGCGATGCCTGATGCCGAGGTCGCTGCAGAATTCTTCGAATTCCCGGCAGTCGAACTGGCGTCCGTTGTCGGTGACCACGGTGTGGGGGAGGCCGAAGCGGCAGATGATGGACTTCCAGAAGAACTTGGCGACGTTTGCTTCGGTGATCCTCGCCAAGGGTTCGGCCTCGACCCACTTCGTGAAGTAGTCGATAGCCACTATCAAGAACTTCCGCTGGCCAGACGCCAGCGGGAATGGGCCCAGGAGGTCCATCCCCCACTGGGCGAACGGCCAGGGGGCTGAGAGCTGAGAGATTGGGTTGGAGGGTTGCCGCTGCACCGTGGCGTGACGCTGGCACTGGTCGCACTTCTTCAGGAAGTCAGCGGCGTCTTCCTTCATTGTCTCCCAGAAGTAGCCCTGACGGAGGGCCTTGTATGCCAATGCCCTGCCCCCCACGTGGTTCCCGCAGATGCCTTCGTGAATCTCCTGGAGCACAAGCCTGGCTTCTGTGGGTCCTACGCACTTGAGGAGGGGGTAGGAGTAGGATCTTCGATACAGTTGCCCGTCCATCAGGACGAACCGCACGGCCTTCTTCCTGATGAGCCGAGCCGCCTCTCGGTCCTCCGGCAGGGTGCCGCTGGTGATGTACGCAGCGTACTTGTCCATCCAGCTGGGCTCCTGGCTGACCTGATGGACATCCACCGGTGCTTCGAGGCTTGGGACCTCAAGGCGCTCCACATGAGCGCGTCCCAGCATCGTGTCCGGCAGGGTCGCCAGCCGAGAGAGGGCATCCGCGCGGGCGTTCTCCCCGCGGGGGATATGGAAGATGTTGAAGCGCCGGAACTTGGACGCGCCTGCCTTGACGAGCTCCAAGTACTTCACCATTTGAGGGTCGTGTGCGACGTACTCCCCGGATACCTGCCCCGCCACGAGCTGGGAGTCAGTGAAAGCTCTGAGGTTGGTCACGCCCAGCTCGCGGGAGACTCTCAGTCCGGCAAGAAGTGCCTCGTACTCCGCCTGGTTATTTGTTGCGGGGAATTGGAAACGGAGTGCACACTCGGCGACGACCCCGTCGCCGTTGGCAAGGATGAGCCCAGCTCCGCTCCCACTGGAGTTTGAGGCTCCGTCTACATGGAGGATCCAGGCATCCTCTCCGGGCTCATCGGTGCCAACCTCCATTGGCTGGGCCGGGGGGCCTCCCTCGGGCTCCTTGCCCAAGCCTGCACATTCGACCAAGAAATCGGCCAGCACCTGCGTCTTCATGGCCGACCTTGGCCTGTATGTAATGTCGAACTCGCTGAGTTTCAGTGCCCACTTGGCCAATCATCCCGAAGTATCGGGTCGGCTGAGCACCACTTTCAGCGGTTGATCCGTCAAGACGGCGATGGGGTGCGCTTGGAAATAGGGCCTGAGACGCTGGGCAGACACTATTAGCGCAAAAATAAGTTTTTCGGGCCGGGAATACCTGAGCTCCGCGTCTCGGAGAAGTTTGCTGGTATAGTACACCGGCCGCTGGAGCCCCTGGTCATCGGTTCGGACCAAGACAGAGCTGACGGCCTCCGGGGTAACCGCCAGGTAGAGGGTAAGCTCCTCTCCCTCCTCGGGCCTGGACAGTAAAGGTGGCGATGCGAGCATCTTCTTCAGCTCCTCGAAGGCCTGCTGACACTCCTCGGTCCAAGCAAAGCCATTCATCTTCCTCAGCACCTTGAAGAAGGGACGACAGCGGTCCGCCGACCTGGAAATAAAACGGCTAAGGGCCGTGACTCGGCCGGTCAGTTGCTGCACTTGCTTCTTGGAGGCGGGCTGCTCCATGTCCAGGATGGCCTGGACCTTCTCCGGGTTGGCCTCGATTCCTCTTTGAGTCACCATAAACCCTAGGAACTTCCCGGCGGAGACGCCGAAGGCGCACTTCGCCGGGTTCAGCTTCATCTGATGGCGCCGGAGGTTGCCGAACGTCTCCATCAAGTCAGCCACGTGGTCCGAATCGAGTTTGCTCATCACCAGCATGTCGTCCACGTACACCTGCATGTTGCGGCCTATCTGGTCTTTGAAGATTTTATTGACCAGACGTTGGTACGTCGCCCCCGCGTTCTTGAGGCCGAAGGGCATCATCCTGTAGCAAAAAGTCCCGCGGTCAGTTATGAAGGCAGTGTGCTCTTCGTCCTCCGGGTTCATCCGGATCTGGTTGTATCCGGAGAAGGCGTCCATGAACGATAGGAGGCGATGCCCCGAGGTGGTGTCGACCAGCTGGTCGATCTTTGGAAGAGGGAAGCTGTCCTTTGGGCAAGCTCAGTTGAGGTCGGTGTAGTCCACACAGATCCTCCACTTACCACTATTCTTCTTTACCATGTCCACGTTTGCCAGCCAACTAGGGTATTGGACTTCTCGGACAAAACCGGCGGCGAGGAGCTTCTCTACTTCTTCGTTGATCGCCTTCTACCTCTCCATGGCGAAGCTTCTCTTCTTCTGGCGGACCGGGCGGCAACTTGGGTCCACGTTCAGTTTGTGCATGATAACCTCGGGCGGGATGCCCGGCATGTCGGCTGCTGACCAGGCAACACGTCAGTGTTGGCGCGGAGGAACTCCAACAGGCGGGTTCGCTCTTCCTCGGGGAGCTGGGCCCCGACTTGCACCGTCTTCAGGGGATCCGAACCGAGGGAAAAGTCAGCAGGCGCTCTACGGGCCCTCCCCTGGGTTCCTTCTCTCTCAGGTTGAGGTCGTCAATATCATGGGCGAGCTCCGCGCCCCTGGCGCCTGGGACCGTCTGGAGGCAGAGCGGGACTGGCTGGATCGTCCCCTTCATCTCCCCGAGCCCGGAAGGCGTGGGGAACTGCACCAACAGCCTCCTCGTGGAGATGGTGGCGTCCAGTGGTTGAGCCCGGGACGCCCGAGAATGGCGTTGTAAGGCGAAGGGAGCCTGACGACGGTGAATGTTATTAGGATGGTCGCCTGCCGGGGGGGAATCCGACAGTGACCGGGAGAGTGATCTCCCCCTCAACCCCCACGGAGTCCCCTGTAAAACCTACCAGGGGGGTGTGCACCGGCTTCAGCTGATCGGGGGACAGATTCATCCGAGAGAAAGCATCGTAAAAAAGTACGTCAGCCGAGCTTCCACTATCCACCATGATTCGATGTACAAGATGCTTCGCGATGGTCATCTCGACCACCACGGCATCATTGTTTACATTATCATTAATTTCCCCTCCCTTGGGAGGGATTACATTCTCCGGGACTTCCCGGGCCCTCTTCATTGCTCGGCCGGACCCGCGTGAGATCATGCCCACGGGCTTCTCCGTTGGGCGGTTGTCGATCGCATGGACAGGTGGTAGGGCCGCGAGCGGCTGCCCTTCAGAGGGGGCCTCGTTCTTGACGAACTTTCTGAGGTAACCCCTCCTGATTAGCTCCTCAATCTCCCGCTTCAGATGGCGACACTCCTCCGTGTCATGCCGTGCTCGCGGTGGAACTGGCAGTACTTCGATTTGTCTCGGACGGCTCTCGGGTTCTGAGGAGGAGGTCGGCGGAGGTAGCGCTCGTCCTCGATTTCCATGAGGATCTTCGTTCGAGGTGCGAGGAGGGGGGTGTACCTCCGCTCGGGAGTGGCTTCGCCCCTCGGCCTTGGATTTGGGCGAGGGTCGGCAGACGGCCCGGGCCTCCGAGCTCCCGGGGTGTCCCTCGGGAGCGGCTTCTTTGAAGTCTTCCCGTCCATTTCTCGACGGGTGCGGTCAGTCTCCTCCGCTCGGATGTACTTGTGGGCGCGGAGGAGGAGCTCGGAGTACGTCCTGGGCGGCTTCTTGTCCAGGGAGTAGGTTAAGCGGGACGTCTTAAGCCCGCGCTTCAAAGCTAGCATGGCGACGGGCTCGTCCAAGCTGTAGATCTCCAGGGCTGCGGTCTTGAACCGGGTGATGTAGTTACGGAGCAGCTCCTGGTCCTACTGGCGGATGGAGAAGAGGCTGTCCACCTCTCTTGGCACCTTTCGACAAGCGTCGAAGTGCGCCACGAACTTTCCTTCCAACTGATGGAAGGAGCAAATGGATCCGGGCTCGAGGCGGGTGAACCAGACTCGAGCGGCCTTCCGAAGGGTTGCCGGGAAGGCGATGCATAGAAGGGCGTCGGTGGCCCCCTGGACCCTCATGAGAGCCTTATAGCTCTCCAAATGATCCAGGGGGTCGGTGGTCCCGTCGTAGGGATCCACCTGCGGCATGCGGAACCGTTTCGGGATTGGTTCCGCCTTGATTTCTTCAGAGAAAGGGGGGCGGGAGTCGTAGCCCGCCGGTCTGCCGACGAGTTCTGCAGGTCGGCGAATCGGCGGGCGAACTCCGCCAGCTTGCGCTCATGCTCCTCCAGGCGCCTCTCGGCCTGGCGCCTGATGGCTTCGTCGGTGGAGTCTTCCACCGAGGCTGCGGGTGAAGGGGGCGCCGATTGGTCCCGGCGCGAGGTCTGGCCTCGGCGTCGCTTGCTGCGATGCGCCGTTTCGGCCCCGTCAGCCGGGGATCGACTCTCGTGATCCTCCGAACCGGAATAGTTTCTCTTTGCGGGAGCTTGGTGGCTCTCCCGGGGGTTGGAGATGGCCCTCGGATGGGATGGCCTGCCTGAATTGAGCGTAGGCTCCCGTGCTGCCCCGCGGCTCGGGCCGCGGGGGTCCCTGGCTGCGGTTGGGTGGCCAGGGACCATTGCTGATGCTGAAGCTGCCGGACCGCTGAGGTCAAAGTCTGCAGCTGCTGGACGATGGCCGCAAGGGATCCGTCCACCGGTGCAGGCTGTTGTGGAAGAGGAGGGGGAGCCGGAAGCTCCCTTCGGGGCTGTGGCCCCTGGAGGGGAGTGGACTTCCCCCACACGGCTGGTGGACGCCTCGCGACCACGAGTGACCACCATTGCTGGAGAGCATGATACCTGCAGAAAGCTGGTTCCCGCTAGGAGTTAGTGTCCTACCGCCCCTACCTGGTGCGCCAATCTGTTGCCGCTCTCGCCGCCGCGCCCGTGCCACGGATCAGCCGATCCTTCCTGACCGCCTGGCGAGGGAGCCTCCCTTCCCGCGGAGAACCTGCAACAAAGGGGTTTAGAGGACCCTGGCCGGGGATCCCGGCGAGGGAGCTCCGACGGTCAAGTCAGTAGACGACGAGAAGGAACAGACTCTCCAGCCGGACCCTCGAAAGGATTCCAGACTTAGAGAGTTAACTGGTGAAGGAAACGCTCTGGGGACCAGAATCTCGGCTGGGCCTCCTTGCCGAGCTCACACCCAGTGTTCCCCTCTCGGGATCTCTGGTTTTTCTCTCGGAGTAAGGCCTTTTGCCGGTGCTTCCTCCCTGTCTCCAGGCTAATTGGCTTACCTCGTCGTCCCAGATTCCTCCTTCTTATCTCCTTCCATCGTGCGTTTGTCTTTTCCTCCTCGGAAACTCCCTCCCCGTCCTCTTCTCTTTTCCCTTTTCGGTGAAGGGGGCCAGGCGGCTTTCCGACTCGTCCGCCGGGCCCAGCAGGGAAAAGGCAAAGACATAAGAGAAAGAGGGGAGGGCGGCGCTGGCAGGGCGGTCGGTCAGGCCTCGGGCCCAGTGAGAACGGTCTCTTCCCCAAGCGTGGGCGCCACCCATCTATGGGGCCTGTTCCGTCAGGATCGGGTCCCTCGGCCGCGGGACCTGTCGGGCCGATGCAAGTGATGTTCCGCGTGCCGCCGCCCTCCGTACGGGGCACCGTCTGGGATTCGTACGGCCCGAGGGATGGCCTCGGAGGCCCGTCTCTCTCTCCCCGGGGCCCTCTTCGTACGAGCGGTCTGACCTCGGCTGTGTTGGACCCGTCTCCGGGGGCCAACTGGCGAGGGGCGAGGGATCGGCCGACCTCGGCTTAGGTGGTCCCCTCCTGGGTGGACACCTGGCAAGGTGGCAGGAGGTCGCCTGGCTTCGGCCGAGGTGGGCCCGTCTCCGGGTGGCCACCTGGCGAAGGGCGAAGGATCAGCCGACCTCGGCTTAGGTGGACCCCTCCTAGGTGGACACCTGGCGAGGTGGCAGGAGGTCGCCTGGCTCCGGCCGAGGTGGACCCGTCTCCGGGTGGCCACCTGGCGAAGGGCGAAGGACCGACCGACCTCGGCTTAGGTGGACCCCTCCTGGGTGGACACCTGGCGAGGTGGCAGGAGGTCGCCTGGCTCCGGCCGAGGTGGACCCGTCTCCGGCTGGCCACCTGGCGAAGGGCGAAGGACCGGCCGACCTCGGCTTAGGTGGACCCCTCCTGGGTGGACACCTGGCGAGGTGGCAGGAGGTCGCCTGACTTCGACCGAGGTGGGCCCATCTCCGGTGGCCACCTGGCGAAGAGCGAAGGATCAGCCGACCTCGGCTTAGGTGGACCCCTCCTGGGTGGACACCTGGCGAGGCGGCAGGGGGTCGCCCGACCTCGGCCGACCTCACTTAGGCGGACCCCTTCGGGCCCGGGCGCCAATGGGTGGTAGAGGAACTCCGAGCCGAGCTCGACCTCGGCGAGGGCGGTTTGCCTTAGACAGTCGTCGGGCGGTGTAGTCTTGCCGATCCTGGCTTTGGGGATGTGGCGCTGACTTGGCCGGAGAAATATACACGTGGCTCGCTCGTATTCGGTGATACCTGAGCCTGGCCACATCACTGTCATGGCTGTAACAGTATGTATATATATATATATGTATGTATATTATTATATGTATGTATATATATATATGCTTAGATCAAGTCAAATCGTGTAAAATAATGTATAAACGGGTGATCAATATAGAATTCCTTACATTCAAGTAATAAACCAAAATACTCAGATCAAAACCATGCCATGTAAAATAATACTGGTGATCGTGTCCAGAATCCTTACCTCGAGAACTAACCGCAAAATATCCAGTATCAATCCATACCCGGAGCCCGCTCAACAATTCTTTTTCAAAAAGCCAATTCCCTACAATAATAAATAATTTATATTTTTTTCTTTCTCCTTTCTCTCTCCTCATATTCTCTCTCCTCTTTCTTTTTCTTCTTTCTCCCTATCTTTTTTCCTTTTTCTTTTCCCTTTTTCTTTTTTTTTCTTTTTTCTTTCTTCTCTTCCTTCTCTTCTTTTCTTTTTCTCCACGGAACAACTTCTTTCCCCTTTTTTTTGTTTTTCTTTCTTTCTTCCACCCGAGCCCCCCTGCTACCCTTCCTTGACTTGACTGAGCCGGCTTCCCCACAGTCACCGGCGACAAAGGGAGGGAATCACTGGGATGGCACGATGGATCGGAGTGACGATGGCGCAGCCACCGACGATCCACGGCCCCAAGACCCAACCAATCAAAAACAAATCCAAAAAAAACCTCGTTAAATCCTTTTAAAAAATAAAAGAACACCCACCGGGCCTGGATGGACTCTCGGGTCCTCGTCGAAGAGGGAGGAGGTGCGTGGAAGGAGGTCGGTTTGGCGATGGTGAAGGGAAATTTAAAGGAAACACCGACGGTCTTCTTGTCGCGTAGAGAAGGGGAAAACCGTGTCAACTGTAGTCCCAATCTGTCTTAACCATGACGCCGACGGAGTCTTTTTCCTTTTCAGCTTCCTTCGATTCCTTCGACGGTTTTCTCGGTCGAATAAAGGGAAAGGCGAGCTCCCTGTCCGACTCCGCCTCTCCCTCCTCTGTTCCGGTTCTCAGCCACCCCGCCCATTCGTCCTTTTTTTTTCTGATTGGGCGAAGTCGGCTGGGCTTGCCAACTTCGGCCCAAAACAAAAACACTGTCCTCACAGTTATAATTGAGAACATCCCTGAATTCAATAATGAAGTAGAAGATTTTAATTCTAGCATGCGTACTGCTGAAAACTTGCAGCATATCCGGAAAGATAATGGTCATAGTGCGAAGATACACAATGGCTCTATAGTAAAGATGTGTTCTGCTTTACGAATCTACATCAAGCTATCATAACATCAACAAATATGAACGTTAAGCTTTGCTATTTAGATGTTAGGCAAACCACATAGAATAATGTGAGGCCCGGCCCATTACCGTGTGGATGGGGAGGGGAGGAACGAAGAGGGCATGCAGCTTTTTTTTCTTCTTGCGGAAGACACGAGAAGGGCCACGCACCCCTATCTCGTGCTAAGAGAAGAGAGAACAAACACACACTCAAAAAAAAAGAAGAAAAGAGAGGGAGAAAGAAAGATTGGAAGGGCTCTCCTCTCTCTCTCTCCCTACTACATCTTCCTCCTGTGCCTCTCTCTCCTGTGCTGTCTCTCTCCATTTTTATAACTCATATTATTTATATTAAATGAAAAATATAAATATTTATAAATTTTAAAAATATTATAAATTAATTTTCTATATATATGCAATAGAATATTTTAGTATAATAAATAATTTAAAAAATAGAATTTAGGGAACAAAACAAAGATTTGGAATCCTAGCTTGGGAGGTGGATGAAATTGCTGTTCTAAAGGAAATTCAGCTTCTTTCTTGTACGAAGAACAATTAGAATTCTCACACTCCTCCAAGATATAATCCAGAAGCCAACACTCTAATTTCGTCGATGGTATGATCTCGAACGAATGCCGATCAAGCCTATCATTAGTCTAAATAATCAAAATATTTAAAATAGAAAAAAAGAGAGAGTGTGTTAGAGATTTTAGAGAGAGGGAGAGAAGAATTCTTGAATGGATAAGAAACCAGGGAGAAGGGAAGCCTATTTATAGGCTCAAAATCCCAAAGAAAAAGTCCAAATTGCCTCTTCAAATAGCCGTTTAAAGCATTAAAAAGAAATAAAAAAATAAACATACATAACGGACTACGAACGACTCGAAATGGAAGCAAAACTCTCATGCCTGCATCTGCGTGAAGCATACATTCTATCGTTGCACCTGCGTGAACCCACGTGAACGGCACCCGTTGCCAAAGGAGCTTTGCTGGGTGCGCCTGTGTGAACTGTCGCCCATTGCCAGAGGAGCTTTGCATGTGGAGTTTTTGAAACTCCTAAAATCATACGATAAACCTCTGCAAGTTTTAAAACTTATAATAAAATATTTAAAATCAGTAAATAATTTAAACAATTGAAATTTTAGAATTTTACTGTGCTTAATGCAAGTACCTTGTAGGTTTGAACTTATATTTAATATAAAAATATACACAATATGAAGATGAATCGATCATAATACGAGGTAGTGTTATCTAGACATGCACTTGCTTTGATATTATGAGAGTTAATGAGGATTCGTCCGAGTCTCATAGTCGTGGTTTCATGACTATTCTCACTAAGGTAGATCCTCCAAAGATACGTATAACGGAATCAAACTTTACTGAACTTCTATCCTTAAATCTATTAAGAGCTATACTTGACTAATCATCATACTAGAGCACCACATTATAGGGATGAGATGGAGACAGTCTCCAAACCAATGCCCCGAGATATCACCTTGAAGGTCATTTCCATTTGAACCTTAACCATGGGGTTGCTATGACGGTAGGGATCCATTCTGATAACTAATGTATAAGCTTAAGCTCTATCCCTTTGAATGTCTAATATACCGTAGTCATTGAAAGGTCTTTGGTTAAAAGATCAGCTAAATTATTTTTTAATCTTATGAAGATATCACATTCTTCATTGTATTTCTTATAACTTTATACCTAATTAGGATATGATTATTCATCTTCTTATTAGTTG
The DNA here is from genome assembly GCA_021397845.1 of Areca catechu. Taxonomy (NCBI): domain Eukaryota; kingdom Viridiplantae; phylum Streptophyta; class Magnoliopsida; order Arecales; family Arecaceae; genus Areca; species Areca catechu. Next base: position 176,850,880 of record CM038042.1, read on the forward strand.
TTTACTGATTTAACATATCAATTAGAGCTCTACAATCATAATTTAATAAATTTTTTAAATTTTTTATGAAAATTTTTAAATTTTTTTATGAAAATTTTAAATTTTTTTATGAAAATTTTTAAAATTTTTTTATGAAATTTTTTATATCATTTATTAGATCTTTTAGCTATTGTGCTTCAGTACATGTAGTATGAAGAATAGTCAACTCATATTCTGATATGCTTTTAGTAATTATTATTTGTTTACAAGAATTTCAAGATACCACAGCTCCTTCTAACAAGAAGAGATATCCGGTCATAGATTTAATATCTAAGTTATTTGTTATCCAATTAGCATCACCATAACTCTCAAGTACTTTTGGATAATCTGAGTATACTAGAGAGTAATTTAAAGTTCTCTTAAGATATCTAAATATTCTTTCTAGAGCTTTCTAATGTTCTTCACTAGAATTACTAATATACCCATTCAATCTACCTACTACATAAGCTATATCTAGATGAGTTCTATTTAAAATATATAATAGAGATCCTATCATCTAGAAATATTCTAATTATTTAATAGGTTCTTCTAGATTCTTAGTTAAATAAGAACTATGAACATATTAGGTAGAGATAGGATTTAAATCAAAATATTCAAACTTTTTAAATATTTTTTCTATTAAATATGCTAGACTTATTACTATTACACTATCTACTCTTTTAAGCTTCATTCATAAATTATATTAGTTTCTCCTAAATCTTTCATTTCAAAATTATTTGATAGATAGCTTTTAATTTCTTGAATTACTTTCATTGATGTTTCAAATAAAATATCATTTATATACAAACATAATATTATAAAAACTTGTATCATGTCTTTTATAATATACATATTATAATTTTCATTTATTTCAAAGTTATTTCTTAAGATAATTTTATCAAATTTAATATGCTATTGTCTAAGAGCTTATTTTAAACCATAAAGTGATTTAATTAGCTTACATATTTTATGTTCTTGCCTTTTACTTCAAATCATTGAGATTAGTTTATATAGATTTTTTTAAATTTTATATTTAAAAATATATTTTTATATCTATTTGGTAGATTGTTAATTTATAAATTGAGGCTAAAGCTATTAAAGTTTTTAGAATTATTATCCTAAATACAGGAGCATAGCTGTCAAAATAAAATATCTCTTTCTTTTAACTAAACTATTTTACTATTAACTTAACTTTATATTTCTATTGTTCTATCTGGCCTTAATTTTTTTAAAAATCTATTTTATTCCTATAGATTTATTTTTTAGAGATGAATTAGTTAAAATCTATTTTTTTAGGATTGATTGAACTTCATTATTTATGGCTTCCTTTCAATATGATGATTCAGATGATGACATCACCTCATTATATGTAAAAGGATCATCTTTTACTAAAAATATAAGAACCTTTTACTAAAAATATAAAAAAGTTTTCTCCAAACTCTTTTTTAGTTCTTTTACTCTAATTTCTTCTTAATTCAGGTTCAATTTTAGGTTCAGGTTGAGATTCTATTGATTCAGACTCTAAAGATTTAAAACTTATCTTATTAAGAATTCTAGTCTTATAAGAAAATATATTCTCAAAGAAAAAGACATCTCTATTTTCTAAGATTGTGTTATCTGCTATATCACTAATATCTGATTTTATTACTAAGAATCTATAGGTATTGCTATTTTGGACATAGCCTATAAATACAGCATCTATAGTCTTAGGTCTTACTCTTCTCATTTTGGGTTCAGAGATATTAACTTTGACTAGGCACCCTCATACTTTGAGAAAATTTAGATTCAGAGTTTTTCTTTTTCAAAGTTCATAAGGAATATTGTTACTATCCTTAACAGATATTCTATTTAGGATGAAACAATAAGATAGAAGAGCTTCCCCGTACAAGTTCTCGGGCAAGTTAAAACTGATAAGCATAGCATTTATCATATCACAAGTTCTCGGGCAAGTTAAAACTGATAAGCATAGCATTTATCATATCCAAGAGGTTACGATTTTTATATTCAACTATACCATTAAACTGTGAAGAGTAAGGAGCAGTCACTTGATAGATTCTAATATATTATTGACAGAATTGGAAGAATTTATTCAAGGTATACTTTCCTTCTCTATCAGATCTAAGAATTTTTATCTTATTTTTTATTGTTTTTTACTTCACTCTTATAAATTTTAAATTTATTGAAGGTTTCAGCATTAGATTTAATTAAGTGACAATAAAAGTATATAGAAAAGTCATTTATAAAGGTCACTATGTATCTATTGCCACCATGAGTAGCAGTCTTGGTGGAGTCACATACATCACCATATATCAACTCTAATATTAAAGAATTTTTTTAACTAATTTGAACAGTTTTATTAATTATTTGATTCAGCACATATTTCATACTTAGATGTATCTAAGTTTGATTTGGAAATTAGTTTTAACTACATCATATGTTTAACTTATTTTAAGTGTATATAACCCATCCTATCACATATTTTATTTGGATTCATACATAAAATAAACTTGATTCTCAGCTTTATTAATTTAAAAAATTATTACATTCAAATTTGAATAAGCTTTTACTTACATACCTTTTTTTATGAAGGCATTATTCTTAGTTATTATAACCTTATTACAATCAAGAACAATTTTATATTCTCTGTGAACCAACTGAAACCCACTAACAATATTTTTTCTAAGGTTTGGAATATATAGTATATCTATCAAGGTAAGGACTTTTCCTGATATCATGTTTAAATTGACTCGATCTTGTCCCATGATTCTAGTGTCTGTGTTGTTCCTTAGGATCACACCTCCTTCACTTGAGTCATGAAAAGAGTAAACCAAGAGCGGTCAAAATAAATATGAATATTGGTTCCTGAATTTAACCACTAATCAAAGTTGAAAGAAGTAACATTAGCTTCAGGGTTTAAGTTTATTGCCCTAAAGGTGGAGTCTTCTAGACCTTCAACTACATGAGCTTGGAATCCAGAAAAACTAGAAGGCTTGCGAAAAGACTCCTTTGATGAAAACAATCTCTTGCAAGATGATTTGTCTTTCCATAAACAAAGCAAAACCTTTTACTTGGATCTAGGACTGGCTTGTTAGATCTAGTATTATTTGCCTTAAAATTTGTATCCTTAGGTTTGAACTTATTTGGATTAAGGCGGTTATGTTGGTTTGGTTAAAATTTAGATTTGTTTTTGGTCTGGTATTACTGTTAATCTGGTATTATTGGGTCAGGATAGCTTGGACACCTAGGACTCTGATTTGTTAGGTTTTGGACCTGTGTTGGTCTTCTATCCTGATTGAGTTCAGAAGTTCGGCTAGGGATTAGCTCTCTTTAGTTTTGGAGCTGACCTTTAACAAAACCTTTCCAGAAAGGATACACATTATCTAGAAGGCTAAAGACCTTGAATTCATCTGAAAATTTATCCTCATTGGTTTGAAGCTTTCTAAGGTTCTTTTGAAATTGGTAAAGCTGGTCATTTATGAATTCATCCTTTATCATATTATATCTAAGGAATGATGTAGTATTGACACTACAAGAAAATAGTATTTTAGCAACGATTTTGCAACCAATTTTTTTGGTTATATTTGTGACTTATTTTGCAACCGATTTTTTTAATAATTTAGCAACCAATTCAAATCGGTTGCAAATGCAATTGCAAGATTTTCATTTTTCAATCGATTTTGCAATCGATATTTTTTGATACAATTTGCTACCAATTTGAGACTGATTTTTTAATTAAAAAATAAATTATTTAGTAATATATCAATTACATACATTAGCATCGATATATCGGTTGTAAAAATTGAATATTTTTTTAAATAACAAAAATTGGTTTTTAAAAAAATTAAAATTGATTAAAACCAGAATTCATTTAAAAATATTTTTTATGTTTATTTTTTAACTTTGCAACCAAATTTTTAGTTTCAAATTTTATTTAAAACAAATTTTAATTTTTTTAGAATTTTGCAACCAAAATCTTGGTTGCAAAAAAAAGATTTTTTTAAAAAAAATCTTTTTGGGAATTTTTGGTTGCGAATTTACTTTCCGGTTGCCCTAACCCTTTCTGGCTTTCTCCCTTCTAGCAAATCGGTGAATCCCCAAATCTCCTCGATCGCTCCGCCTCCACGGTCGATGCCTCCCTCGATGGCCGAGCCCTCCACGACCGATGCCTTCCCCCTCGATGGCTAACACCTCCAGCCTCCCCCCCCGACGGCGAACCCCTCGATGGCTGATGCCTGTTGCTCCGAGCCTTGACATCGGCCTCCCCCCGCGATGGAAGACCCCTCAATGGCCGACGTTGCTTGCTAGCCACTCGCTGCTCCGAGCCTCGACATCGGCCTTCTCCCCCCCACGGTGGCCCCTTGATGGCCGATGCCTGCTGCCTGTTGACAGCTCTATTCTGCTGCTCCAAGTGATCGAGCCTCGACATCGACCTCCCCCCCGATGGTGGATCCCTCAACGGTCGATGCCTGCTACTCCGAGCCTCGACATCGGCCTCCCCTCCGATGGCAGCCCCTCGATGGCCGACGCCTACTGCTCCGAGCCTGGACATCGGCATCCCCCCTGACGGCGGACCCCTCGACATCATAATTGTGGGTATAAGGTATGTTTAACTTTTTCCTGATAGTGTAGACGTTAATGTCTTCTGGATGCTATAAGGAGAGAAGCTCGTGGAGGTTAATTATGCAGGCTATTTAGTGATCAGCCACCCATAAAAAAAAAATATCCATGGCTTGTTTTAACTTCATTTTTTGTGTCTTGATTATTATATAAAATAGAAAATGATTAACATAATTGTGACCACCATACATCACTGTTATTTAGATATTCAAAGATTGGAGTCTTATATTTAATCAGTCCTTTGGTATTGGTGAAAATTGGTTAATTGAATTGCACTTAGATTGTTGTTGAGTAGGTTGATCAGATAGCAAGCAAAGAAAGATGAGCACATTCTAAAGATGCTGCGGGGTTATTGTAGGGTACCTTTGCATATTTGATGGTATGTGCTCTATTCATGACTTGTTTTGGTTGTAAGGATGTTCTCTTCATGTCTGAATTTTTTTAAGGCAGCAGATATCTTTGGAAAGAAGCATACAAGTTTCTAGATTTCTCATAAATCTTTCCACCCAAGGATGAGAGCATAGGAATTCATTTGTTGTGTAGAAACACACCCTTCATGTCTTGAATGTGGGTTGTGACATATCCAAGAAATGATATTTTATATCATGATGTATACGGCTAGAGCAAGCTTGATGACAAGATAGCTTTTTCTTTTCCATGTGAATCACTGATGAGCACACAATGTAGAAAGAATGTGAAAAAAAAATTTCACAAGGAGGTTCCATCGCTACTTTGCATGGAATGACAAGTAAAATGGCAAAGGTCATGAATTGAATAAATCGTAACCATACATCTCTAAGACTAAACTATTATTGAAGGCATAGTTGGTTCACAACTGAAATTAAAATGAATTGAAATGGAAATCGAAATAGCCATGTCTGTTAATATATTTGGTTCGTGATTAGAATTAATAGGATGGATTTTGAAAATTCGGGCATTCCCATTCCTCTTCAAGATCAAAAAGGAAATAGTACTCTCCCAACCAAAATAGTTAAAATGACATGATTTTTTGAGTCCGGGTCCAGTACTTTAAAATTTAAGAAGAAATAAAAAAATATTCATTTTAAAAATAATATTTAATATTTTTTTTTCTTGAAAGAGATAGATTAGGCTTTAAGATTGTGATCAGGTTATATTAACCTTTTATATTTAAGCTTTAAGTTAGTGATAAGTATATGAACATTAGATTAAGATATTTTTTTGTATCCTCATATTTTGATATACTACAGAATATGGATATCTTTCATCTTCATAGTTGGATATATAATAGACTTTTATCGGGTTGAAAGGGATATACCAAAGAATTTTTAAAAGGCATGGAAGATTTTATACTCTTTGGGTGTCAGCAACCTTACTTTCAAAGTGAAGGAAAATTTAGATCGTTGTTGTAAGTGCAAAAGTCAAAGGTACTTAACTACTGACGAAGTGAAGCTTCATCTTTACAAAACATGATTTATACCTAATTACTGGTATTGGACATCTCATGGAGAGAGTGATCCTTGTGTGGGTGGGGTACCTGATTTTCATGCAAATGATTTTGCTATTGCACAAATGGATAATGATCCACAGAACACATATCGATGCATGATATTCGATACCTTTGGAACAGAGTTTGTACTTGACTATTCATCTACTGTAGATGAGACACCGAATTTGGATGATCAAAAATTCTATGACTTATTGCATTCAATCCAAAAACCATTATGACCGGGATGTACCGATCATTCTGAGTTATCAATAGCTGTACGGTTGCTTAGCATCAAATCTGAAGGTAATATTTTACAATGATCTTTTAATCAAATAGCGGGTCTTATGAAAGAGACACTTCCAACCGATAATACTATACCTCAGGATTTTTATAGGACAAAAAAGTTGGTGTCCAAACTTGGTCTTACTGCTATGAAGATATATTGTTGTATTAATGGTTGCATGCTATATTATGGTGAATAATCTAAAGATAAGCAATGCAAATTTTGCGGGGCTGGTAGATATAAATCTCGGTCCCAAGCAAACAATCAACATAAAGAGGTGCCGATGAAGATAATGCATTATTTACCTCTAATTCCTAGATTAAAAAGATTGTATGCTTCAATGAGTTCTGCACCACACATGACATGGAATTATGAGAATAGGCGTGAGCCAGGGGTATTATGTCATCCATCAGATGGAGAAGCCTAGAAACATTTTGACCGATGCTATCTTGATTTTGCAGCTGAACCATGCAATGTTAGGCTAGGACTATGTGCTGATGGTTTTACTTCTTACAGTCAATCATTAGCCCATATTCTTGCTGGCCAGTAATTGTTACTCCCTACAATCTACCACCTAAATTGTGTATGACCATTCCTTATATGTTCTTGACAATAATTATTTTGGGTCCACATAATCCAAAGAGCAAGATGGATGTGTATCTACAGCCTTTGATAGATGAGTTGAAATATTTATGGGAGGAGGGTATCTTAACATATGATATTGCAAGAAAGCAAAATTTTATGATGAGGATTGTATTGATGTGGACCATCAATGACTTTTCTGCATATGGAATGCTATCCAGATGGAGTACAGCTGGAAAATTGGCATGTCCATATTGTATGGACCGATCAAAGGCATTCAGTTTGAACCATGGTCGAAAGACTTCTTGGTTTGATTGCCATCGACAATTTCTGCCTATTAATCATGTACTAAGAAGAAATAAGGATGCATTCTACAAAAATTGGATTGAAAAAGATCAACCTCCACGAAGGTTGAGTGAAGAAGAAATGTGGGAAGCTATATCTTCTATTCCAAAGGTAATCGAGTAGGGTTCATGCAGAATTGAAGGATATGGGGTTACACATAATTGGTTAAAATATAGCATTTTTTGGAATTTACCGTATTGGAAAACTAATTTGACCAGACAATCTGGATGTGATGCACATTGAAAAAAATATTTTGATAATATTTTTAACATGATAATGGATATCAAAGGCAAAACCAAAGACAACGTCAAAGCACGAATGGATCTAAAGGAATACTGCAAGCGTAGGAAACTTGAGTTGCAAAAGTTGGCTAACAAAAATTTATTGAAACCAAAAGCAACATATTCTTTAAACCTAGAGTAGAAAAGAGGTGTATTTAAATGGATGAGTTAAAAATGCTTGACGGTTATGCATCCAACTTAAGTAGATGTATTAATATGAATGAGGAAAAATTAATTGGAATGAAAAGTCATGATAGCCATGTCTTTTTTTAGCGTTTATTGCTAGTTACATTTATTACTCTACTGGATCAAGTTTGGAAGCCCATAGCGGAGCTAAGTAGGTTTTTTAAGGATTTGTGCTCAATAATGTTACAGATCAATGACTTGTTGCAAATAGAACAGAATATTGCTTTGATTATATGCAAATTGGAACGGATATTTCCACCCAATTTTTTGACTCAATGGAGCACTTACCTATTCATTTACCATATGAAGCAATAGTTGGTGGTCCAGTTCAATATCGTTGGATGTACCCGTTTGAGAGGTAGATATTATTAACTTCAATGTAACAAACCTATTCTTCTGCATTAAATTTCTATCCAGTATGTAACGTGTACCATATTTTAATGCTTGAATGATGTAGGTTCCTTAATAAAATAAAATGGATGATCAAGAACAAAGCTCACGTTGAAGGATCCATATGCAAGGCATATTTGTATCAATAGACAACTTCTTTTTATTCATATTATTTTGAACCACATGTGCAGTCATCAAGAAATAGAATTGGAAGAAATGATGTTATGGATCAGGATATGACACGTGAACATACTCTGTCAATATTTAATAAACCTGGTGATCTTCTGGTAGATGTCAAAGTCGATATCTGAATGACAGAGAATTAGCTGTTGTGCATTTATATATATTACTTAACTGTGAAGAGGTTCAACCATTTATCAAGTAAGGTTAAATAATTGTTGATGCAAAATTATTCAAACCATATATCGATTATTGAAATACTAACTCTGAAAAACCTTGGTTTCAAAATTTTTAGCGAGCAATTACGACTTTCGACACCAAATATAAGCACTACAGACATTGATTCTAGGATTGCATCTGAGTTTCCATATGGTTTAAGTCTTATGTAAGTTCTTTTTTGAAACGTCATGTATTTTTATCAAATTATGTTATATCGATGCTTATTGGCATTCATGCTTTTTGTTTATATCATGTGTAGGTTCACAATCCATAGAGTCAGGTAAACAATCAATATTTCTATGATTTGGCATGGGGTCCAAAAAGAAAGGTTCTTACATGGCAGATATATTTTGTCAACTATTATAAGTTTCACACAAATAAATAGAGTTGCTATAAAAAAATAATTAATAGTGGAGTGTGCATCAAAGGTTCCAAACAAGCTGTAGACCAATTTTATTACTATGGCATCATTAAGGAAATAATTCAATTAGAATATCCTGGCCATTCAATGAAATAGGTAGTGTTATTTAATTTTGAATAGTTTGATACGGTATTAAATCGTGATATGAAAGTGCATTAAGATTACGGGATCATTGAGATCCGGCATAATAGAAGGTATCCAAGATACGATTCCTTTATAGTTGCACAAAAAGTAATTCAGGTATACCATATACCATATCCTGAAAAGTTAAAAGACAAGCAACATTGGTGGGTTGTCATTATGACTAGACCGAGACGTACTGTAGATGATCGATATACAATTGAGGTTGCTTATCAAGATGATACAATATCCCATGTGAATAGTGTATTGAATGATAATGTGGTTGAAATTTAGTCGACAACGACTGTACTTTTAAGGAAGTTGACAAACTCGTCGATATGAATTTGAACATAGATGAAGAAGAGTATGATAAGTTTGATTCTAGCCAAGAGGATGACACCGAGCATGACCAATACGAAAGTTTTTCTGATGATGAATAGTAGTCATATAAGCAGACCCCTACTTCTATATGTACGATCATTATTTAAATGCTTTATCATATTATTGATAAAATTGACTTACATTCTTTATATTTTTTGTAGATGGCAGATCAATCTGGAAACACTTTTGCATCATCTAGTAGGGGTTGTGGTAGGAAGCATCGTCTTTTTGTTGCTATCCCATCCTCATCATCCACTATCTCACCTGTATCTTCCATCATTCCTGCACCTCCATTCCTTAGTCCACATACTATCACTATGGTATGTTCACTAGGAGCCAAATTTTCACCTCCATTATACTCAAGACCTCCTATACATGCTCCAGCACCTATCATGTATAATATACCACCCCCTACTTATGCTACATCTCCTACAGTCCATTCATCATCTCCTCAGACAGGATCCATCACTATTCATTCATCATCTCCTCATTCATCAACTGACACTGTTGCTTCATCATCTTCTCATGTATTGCTAGTTAATCCTAAGCCTAGCAGTTCTCACAATGCACGAGGCTCACAGACCAGCGATGGCAGGGCTATACCGATCCTTGATGGAGAAGGATAATAGTAATATTAAATTTTAGCCTTATGATAATTGTTGAAATATATATTCTGTATTAGATTTCTTGATTAACTTACTTATACTTTGTAGGTTTTTACCATCTCATCTAGTTGCCATTGCCATTATAAAAATAATGAGGAGCCATTTTGATGAGCCGTGGATATCATGGAAAAAAGTACTGCATGGTGTAAAAGATATGTGGTTTGATGAGTTTAAGGCAAGTAATTTTGCTTAATCTAATGTAAGTTATTTTTTAATATTTTTTTATCGTCGTTTAATCGGCTGTTGAATTCATAATAAGGAGATATTAGTTTCAGCCACCGGATGAAATATGGGCACGTCGTAATTTTGAAAGACGTGTGTGGCTCGACTAAAAAATCTCATTGCTAATGCTAGAAGAGCCATGGAGAGACCACCATGGCTCGAAGACTTTGTATGGAATAGATTGTGCAAGCACTGGCGCACCGCCCAATATCAGGAGAAGTCATAAAAAGCAAAAGTAAATAAGGCTTTTGATAGCGACGGTTTTGGTCCTTCCCGTCATACTTGTGACACTATCACTACATCCCAGCACAGATACAATTTGGTAAGTAATACTTACCAAATCTTTAATATATTTACAATTCATATTAATAAAATATCTTGTTCTTCAAAATACAGACTTTGAAGATGGGTACTGTGCCTTCTCCATCTGACTTACTTATTTATACCCATCAGAGGAAGGATAAGATTTGGGTTGATAGGTGATCAGAGCATATTTGTGTAAGTAAAAATTTTGATTTTATTCTACTATTTTTTTTATACTAACTGAATTAAATATTTCAGTCTGAATTTAGACGTAACATGGAAGAGGCACAATCTCAAAGCAGTGCTGATTATAGCCAGTAGCAAACTCCGCCATCGAAATTGGATGTATGGATTCATACTGTTGGTGGAAAGAAGAAAGGAAGGGTGTATAGGCTAGGATTAGAGTCACTGCATTGACAGGCCCGTCAAGTTTTCAAGGACAATCTTTATCCCCCTTACAATGGTTGAATAGTAAAGAACTCCAAGAGCAAGTGCGAAAGCAGGTTGAAATCGAAGTCAATGCTCGAGTACAAGTTGCCGAGCAAGAAAGGGATGAACTACGGAGGCGGGTTGAATACAATGAACGACTATTGCAAAAGATATTATCTAACATAAATTTTCAGCCTTCTGCAACTCCTGCTTTTACTGTTAATCCTTCGCAAAGAACTGAAATGGATCCTTTTTAGAGGTACCATGCACAAGGATCACAGCGAGGAGGGGGGATGATAATGATTACGAGGACGAGGACGAGGACGAGGAGAATAGGAGCATTAGCACATTCTTAATATTACCTTGTTGCACCTTTTATTGTTATTTGTTTTGCTTTGTATTATGAATGCACCTCTTAATATTACTTTGTTATCTACGGTTAGAGGCTGTGATGAGTTGCCTTGGTATCTTCATGATGCTTGAAGTGATGAAAGTGTATGCTAGCTAGGACCATTTTGCCTAGATCTAAATGGTGTTGCAAATTTGGATGGCTTGCTATTATTACAATCAACCATTTGCTGCCTTAGACCATTCTCAATGTATAAAATAGGCAATCATGAGCCTCTGAATCTTCTTGTTTGACACTTTTGTTCTCTTTTTGTTGTTTTATTGTGCATTTTCATGTATTGCCTCCTCTTCTTATTTGCGGTTGAGGCTATGATGAGTTGTCTTGGTATCTTCATGATGCTTCAAGTGCTGAAAGTGTATGCTGGCTCGAACCATTTTGCCTAGATCTAAATGGTGTTGCAAATTTGGATGTCTTGCTATTATTGCAAGCAACCATTTATTGCCTTAGACCCTACTCAATGTATAAAAATAGGCAATCTTGAGCCTTTGAATCTTCTTGTTTGACACTTTTGTTCTCTTTTTGTTGTTTTATTGTGCATTTTCATGGATTGTCTCTTCTTTTCTGCGGTTAAAGGCTGTTTTGTGTGATATTTTGATGGCTTATTATAGAATTAAATATACAATTTATTAGGAAAAGATGATGAAATCTATTGTTGATAATTACTTAGTTATGGTTTTTCTGCTAATAAACAGGAGAAGTTCTGTGCTAAAAAAGAGCGTACCAGGATGGCTGTTCCAAAAGAGAGTATGGCTTTGTTCATTTGCATGGGTGTACCATTTATAGAGATTATCATATCTATATATATTATCTTTCTTATATTAAGCAGGATGTTTGTTGACTCACTGTTCATGATGATTCTTGTGAAGTAGCTACTTTACTATATGGTGCTCCTAGTCTTATTATTTGTGAAGAACTTTTGATCCCTTTTTATTTGGCTAGGTTATAACTCTCTTCCTCGTACTTTGTTCATCTTTGTTGCACTTTTCTTATAATAGTCTTGCTTATTTTGGTATATGGTCTTGTAACTGTCGTGTTCCAGTTTTCACAGCAACTTTTGTGGATGGGCTTCTTAGCCTGGTATTCTAGTACTCTTCTTTCATTTATACCAGTACAGTTCAGCCTTAAAAGCCCGGTACAGGATACGAACCATTAAAAACTTACCTTAATCGGATCGGTACGAGTTGATCTGATACGGTACGAGTCTGTTTGGTATGGTATGGAGAGGTTCGGACCGGTATAGCCCGGTTCAGTCCAGTTCAGGCTTGGAGCACCTCCCAATTGGGGCTCGGAGCAACTCCAACTTCATTTTTAAGCCTTGATTGCATAAGTAATGCATGGTCTAGGGTAGGGTTTATGGTAACATCCCATACCGCCCGGTACGGGACGTACCGAACCATACCGGTAAATAATCGATACGGTTCAACCTTAAAATTCAGGTACAGGATACGTACCATTAAAAACTTACCTTAACTGGATTGGTACGGTCAATCTGGTACGTTACGAGTCCATTCGGTACGGTACGGGGGGTTGGACCGGTACAGCCTGGTTCAGTCCCTAATAGTGTTTTATACTGTCATGTCCCTTCTCTTTTAGTTCAAGCATACCATTACATTGTTTTATCAACAATGGGCGTTGATAATAGTTTTCTAATATTTCATGTTTTTTACTGTTTCATCCTGACCATTATGTGATTGGATTTTATATACCTGCAAAATAGTAGATTTTCTTTATAGGATGGCTATAAAATCTTTTAATAGTGTAATTCCTAGATTCGGAATACACCTGATTAAGTAATTGAAGCATGAGTTTTTCACCAATATTTTAGATTACATTTGGGCCATTTGTGCATGTTACTGATAGAAAGTGCCCCAAATTCTACATGGTTCTTATATATATTACAAGCTTGTAGCTGCTTTTTCCCTTCTTCCATCCATATATGTTTCACTCGGCACTGTTACTGATGGAAATTGCTCCATAATCGACATGCCTCAAATGTTAGAAGCTCTTAGCCTCAAATATTACATGATGTCTTATATGTGGCTTGCCTGATAATATACATGTTCTATTGATGCTTTATTGCTATAATGTTCATTGTGATCTTTGGTAATGTTATAAATTATATATTTTGACAATATTTAGTAATGTTGTAAAATACAGGAAAAAATTAGTATTTTAAATTTATTTTTTATAATTATTCTATTTTAGCAACCGTTTTTGCAACTGATTTTTAATTTTTTTCAAATTTTTATTAATTTGCAACCAACTTTTTTTTTTCAAATTTTTATTAATTTACAATCGATTTTGCAACTAATTTTTAATTTTTATTAATTTACAACCGATTTTGCAACCTACTTTTAACTTTTGTCAAATTTTTATTAATTTGCAATCGATTTTTAATTTTATTTCAAATTTTAATTAATTTGCAACCAATTTTGCAATTGACTTTTATTTTTTTTTCAAGTTTTTATTAATTTGCAACCAATTTTGTAATCGATTTTAATTTTTTTTAAATTTTTATTAATTTGCAACCATTTTGCAACCATTTTTTAAAATATTTTTTTAAAAATTATTACTTAGCAACCGAATTTGCAACCGATTTTTCGACTTGAAAATATTTAGAAAAAAATTTAAATTTTATAAATACACCAAAAAAATAAATAATCGGTCTCTAAATCAGTTGCTAAATTTTTGCAACCGAATACAATCGGTCACAAAATTTTGTAACCTGTGTTTTTGCTAAAACACTGTTTTTTTTGTAGTGTGAATCGCTTAACCCTAGCATCATCAAGGCTATACTCAAATTCTAGGATATTCCATAATTCCTTTGCACTCTTAACTGATAAATAAATGTCATAGAATGAGTCAGAAATGGTACTAAGAATTCTATCTTAACACAGATGATCACCTTCTAAAGTAGTAAAAGTGGTTGAACTAAAAAAAACTAGTGGATTAGTCGATTACTAATTAAAGACCTAAAGTAGTTAGCCAAAACTTCATTTAGCTTTGTCACCTCCTAAAATAGGTTCTATCAAATTTTTTTAGTTTTAAACTAATGGTGTCATCCTTAAGGATTATCATTAGATCCAAGTCAAATTCAAAAAAAAAATCTAAAAAATAAAAATAATTTTATTAATAATTTATTTTAAAAATTAAATATTTTTTAATTTTTATTATTATTATTATATGTTTCTAAAATATCACATGATTTATTTTTTAAAAAAATTAAAATTTTATTAAAATGATCATCAAAGTGATCGAACCTGAAATTTGTTAAGATTTTTATTTAATTTATTTATCTCTAAATCTTAAAAGCTTTAATTAATTTGTTTGTATTGTCTTTTAATTTAATTTAACATCCTGCAATACAGTTTTGAGGGGATCTTCAATTAATTTTTCACACAAACAATTTATAACTAAAAAAAAATAAATAATTATAAATAAATAAAATAAGTATTACTCTAATTTTAAAATTTAATAATATTTATACATATAAGTATATATATGCTATTAATGTATAAAAAAATCAATATATAAATATAATAAAATTGAAGTAAACAAATATATATATATATATATATATATATGCTTGCACTACAAAATAATCGAATGATTGTTATTTATATTAAATAAAAAATATATACATTTATAAATTTTAAAATATTTTAAAATTAATTTTTTATGTGTGTAACAAAATATTTTAATATGACAAATAATTTTAAAAATAAAAGATGTTTGGAATCCTGGTCTTTGAGATAGATGAAACTACATATCATTTTAAGGAATATTCAGTTTCCTTCTCATGCGAAAATAACGGGATTTTTCACTCTCATCCAATCCGAAAGCCAATAAATCCAATAATACTCTAATATTTACTGGCGGTATAATTTCAAACAAACGCTGATCCAAATAATTAAAATATTTAAAATAGAAATAAAAAGAGAGAAAGTGTTTTAGAGGTTTTAAAGAGAGGAAAAGAAGAATTCTTGGATGGATGAAAAGAAAATAATTTCAATGTACCCCTTCCAAATAACAATTTGAAGCGTTAAAAAGAACCACTATCACGGTTGATAAAAGCACGGCTTCGTCTCTCTCCGATCACGGATTCGAGACATGATTCTGACTCGATTAAATTCCAGATTTCTGGGTGACATGATTTCCGTGCGTGACTCAATTAAATTCCAGATTTCTGGGTGTACATGACTGGGGGCGGAGCGACTGCTACTCCGGTCCCATAGTGAGGATTGGATTAACGTACTCACCGGTTGATGAGAAGGGTACGTAAAAATTTACGGTCCGAATCGATCAATTGTCTAACCGGTTGGAGCCGAGTGGGGAGCTATATCGGGGATTTACCCCCTCACCCTTTTGTTTATCAAAAAAAAAAAAAAAAGCGTTAAAAAGAAATAAAAAAATTAAACATGCATAACGGACAGCATATAATGGCTCGGAACGGACACAAACTCTCGCACTTACATCCGCACCGCTCGCGTTAACGGCCGCCTGTGAATGTGTATCGCTGTGCGCTCGCGTTAACGGCCACCTGTTGCTACGCCCGCGTGAGCGCCGCCCGTTGCCAGAGGAGCTTCGCATGTGGAGTTTTTGAGACTCCCAGAACCATACGACAGCTCACACCTCATCGCTTGTTATATTGGTGTCCGAGTGATCGGAAGTTTTACTTTTCTAAAGCCTGTCTTTTCTTTTTTCGTCTTCTAGGTTCTCTCTCTTTGTTATTTACAGTGGGAGGCCTAGTTCTGTGAGGTGGGTATAAAGGTGAGAGTTTAGTTCAGGTTTTTGGGTTTGGCATTGGGTGAGATGATTGCTGATCTGTATCAGAAGCTTGGACAGAGATAAGGGTCACGATGAGAAGTTTGTGGTAGCAATAATGAAGATTTCAAAGGAATTCCCAAGAACTGCTATTATCTGGGCCTTAACCCATGTGGTTCAACCTGGTTTATATCACTCTTTTGGTTGTATTTCCGCATCACGGCTCAAGTTTCTCAAGTCATGGTCTCTCGTAGACTAATTAAGCTGTCTTTTCCCTCTCTTATAATCTTAGGGCTTGGTTGGAAGAGCATGGTAGGAGAAAAGAAAAGAATAGGAGGGAAAATATTTACTTTCCGTTGGTTGGGAATTTTTAATAATGAAAAGAAAGGAATCAAAAAAATAGAAGGAATATAATCCTCTCAACTCCTATTTTTTTTTCGCTCTCAAATCGAGCGAATAGGAGGAAAAGGAATAGGGATTTAGTCATTTTTTATAATTCCTATTTTGCCCTTCCTTTCTTTCCTATTTTTAACACCTAATGCCTTGGTTTAAAGGTATAATAATAAAAAAAATTATAACATTTCTTCTTCTTCTTTCCTTTCTCCTCTATTTCAACATCATAATATAGAAATTATTTCCTTTCCCTTTCTCAAACTCCCCACCAAGAAAAAGAAAGGCACTTCCTTTTCTTTCTTTTTTTTTCCCTTCTCATTAATATTTTCCTCTCTTTTCTTTTCTTTCCAAAACTCCCAACCAAGGCCTTAGTGCTATCTCACTCTCTTCTTCTCTTAGATGCTTTTTTTGAAGATCTAGGCAGGCCAACCATCACAAGAATTCAAACGGTGCTCCAGGTACATAATAGTAGATGAAGCCAAAGGCATCAACTTCTTCCATTCAAGCTTGAAGATATTGAGGGAAGAAGATTAATTTGTTAAAGCAAGGTAAGATCGTATCCTTCTCTTTTAATTAATTTTTTAGATTTTATTGGTTAATCTAGATGATATAAGGTTGAGAGGGAATATGAATGATGAAGTTTGGATAAGATAAGTTAGGAATGAAGTAGAGAAAAGAAATATTATATAAAATTAATATTAATATAGGTTATTTAATTCTGCTCTGTTTTAATATCAGATTTATATTTCTTTAATGGTTAAGTATTTTAATTGAAATTATATCTGGGAGTACTCGACTTATTATTCAATTTATCTCCTAAGTTTGGAAATTTTTGGATATCATCTAATAAGGTAAATAAAACAAAAGATGACTATTGCGTAAGAAAGAGAAGTTAATTGGAAATTATGATTTTGTAGTTTTAAATGATTCTATAGGTTATTATAAAACTATATGATGATAATAATTTTAAGTTATACATATTTTTTAATTAGTAGATCCAAAAAAGACGAGTTAAGCTTGGGTAACAAATCATGGAAATAAATTATTATGCAGGAAAGGGGGCACATACCTATAAGCTAAGATTTTAGAGTTTGTAAGGGATTCTATAGATTATTATAAGATAATAGCATGATATTGATTTTAGATTATGCCAATTTTGAAATTATTAGGTTCAAAAGAGTTAGAAGGAAGCACTAGATAATATATTTATGTGCCATTACAAGGTATTCTATATATGCAATGAGCTAAGTTGGCACATTTAGGAACGTTTTGATACTGAAAAAGATAACGATTCCTATTGGGATATGATAAATTTAACATTTTTCTATTGGATCAATTAGAAATGAACTTGGTTGATCAAGTAACAGATCAATGCCAAAGAGGCACCAAGTCCGATCGAGGCACAAGACCGATCAATGCCAAAGAAGCGCAAAGCTGATCAATGCCAAAGAGGCGCCAAGGCCGATCAATGCCCAAGAGGCACAAGGCCGATCGATGCCCAAGAGGCACTTAGGATGACTTAAATGTGCAACCGACCGATAGCTAAGGCTAATTTAATAAGTCAGTCATGGTGTTATGTTGACCAATCTGATAAATTGATCAAAGAAGGTAAACAATGAGGACTATAATGCATAACGATCAATGCACGTGCTAGTCCACTAATGAACTAACCGTTTCCAATTTTTTTAGCTGGATTCGGTTGGGATTGTAGCCTATAAATACCGGTAAGTAAGGGGCTTCCGGAGGAAAGTTCAGAAAAATAGAGGAACTCTCGCACACATTCATAGCTCAAATTTTTCCTCTTAGATCTAATCTGTTTACTCTGGGTACTGTAACTGGCTTGAGCATCGGAGTGTCCCCCACCAGAAATTTCCTAGTGAGAGGACTTGCTTGCATGATTGAAGGAGGAATAATTCAGTGATCAAAGGTATTCATCAGACAATGAAGAGGAGTTATATCAATTGGCTGAAATCATCTCCAATGAATCCAATTCAAGCTTGGGCATCATAGCAACCTGGACACAATAGATTGGTGTGCCTGGAAGGGGCTCGACATAAGAGTTTTCAGAAATCTAAAGGAAAGATGGTGAAAGGTAGAATGGAAAATTTTCATATTGAAGAGGTTTATCATTCTTCGAGAGAGAATGATCCTATCTTGATGGAGTTGATGTTGCTCATACTGGTAATTTGGATCAAGAGCGACTGGGTATTCTCTTGAATAAAATAGAGGTACTCACCACGGCAGTCCAGAATCTCTAAGAAATGGCTGTAAGTAGATCGCCACGACCCGCTGCTTCAAGGAGCAGCCGCGATCTTCTCTTCATGTGAGCAGACACCCAGGTCCAAGTCAACATTCACCTTGTCAACATTCTTCAAGATGGTACTCTCTCCTAAAACGACATCATCAATCTCACAATCATGCAAAAAGATGGGACAAGGGAAGCACCCTCGATCTTACTTAAGGTTTTTCAGCGAATCAATCCCTGAAAGTGCTCAACGAACTTCAGACGCTGGAAGAACTGATCATTTTGCAAGAAAATTTAGAAAGTTGGAACTGCAAATTGCCAGGCTTGGCGAACAAAGGAAGAAAGAAGATGTGATTTCTACCTGTGACATCCTGCATCCTTTCTCCAAGAAGATAATGGAGGAAAGATTCCTCATCACTTTAAAATTCCTCAAATAGAGCTGTATGATGGATCGGCTGATCCTTTCGACCATCTGGATAGTTTTAAAGCCCACATGCTAATCCAAGAGCTTCGAATGCACTTCACTGCCTTGCTTTCCCAGCGACTCTTAAAAAGGTAGCAAGAATGTGGTACTCTAGCCTCTAACCAGTTACCGTTCATTCCTTCGGATAGTTGGAAAAGCTATTCATTCTCATTTAGAACAAGTAGAAAGATGCCAAGAAACTCTGAGTCTTTTCTTTATTCAGCAATAAGAATGAGAGACTTTAAGAGATTATGTGGCAAGATTCAATTATGCTACATTGGAGATCCCATATCTCAACAAGCATGTGGCAATGTCTGCCATTAAAAAGGGACTGCGAGCCTCTAGGTTCATATTATCTTTAGATAAAAAATTTTAGTTAGATATTCTGAGCTGTTGGCCCGTGCCCAAAAATATGCTCAAGCCAAAGGACAAGCCTTGAGCTGGTGCCAAGTAGAAAGAAAATCAGCACCGACCAAGAAGAATATCAAGGATGATGGGCTCTGATCCCCTGGAGCCCGACCAATTCAAAGGTAAGCTTAGAAGCCCAAAAACTCGATCGGCACAAGCTACGCCAACAAGTTTGATGCCTACACTCTCTTGACTCTTCCAAGAGAAAAAATACTGATGGAAATAGAAAAGAAAATTTCCTTCAAAGGCCAAGACCAATGCGAGCTCCGATTACTGTGCGCAATAGAGCTAAATATTATCGATTCCATTGTAATCGTGGACACACTACAGAAGAGTGTATCCAATTAAAGGATGAGATTGAAGATCCTATCAAATGTGGTTATTTGGGCAAGTATGTTCATAAGCAAAATCAGAATCGACTAATTGAAGCAACGGCACCGAGGCCGACGGCCCTAAGAATGATTACCGATGGCACGGAGCTGCCCAATCGACAACCAACTGACGGAATGGTCGAAATGATCCACCACCAATCATGTTATAAGATGGCAAAACTTCGAAAAGATTTTGAAGAAGCATTAGCTTCTCTGATGATGATTTGCAAGGAATTCAAATGCCACATGATGACCTTGTAGTGATTTCTGCAATAATTGTAAATTATGATATACGCCGAATCTTGATTGATAATGGAAGTTCCACTGAGGTTTTGCTTTATAATGCTTTTACCAATATGAACTTACCTTTTGAAAAGTTACGAAGAACTCGTATGCCGTTAACTGGATTTGGCGGAAATTCTGTAGGAGTAGAAGGAGAAATAGTACTTCCCGTGACCCTCAAAACAGTATCAAAATAGAAAACTCTCCATCTTACCTTTATGGTTGTTCGAACGTCTTCTGCGTATAATGCCATCTTAGGGTGGCCCATCCTGAACAAATTTCAAGCCATCGTATCTACTTATCACCTATTGGTGAGATTCCCGACTAAAATGGGATCGCAGAAATAAGAGGAGATCAACAGATGGCTTGTTAATGTTTAATTATTCAGAACCAATAACCCATTGGCAGATTAACTTCAAAGCAAATAGATCCACATGATCAGATTGAAGGAACGGGTGCTCCAGTAGAAAGAACCATCTCTACACCTTTGATAAGAGATGATTCGAGCCATATTAGACATGAGGCATCTGTTAGCAAGAAGGAGATTCAACAGTTGACCGAACGAATTGCTTCTTAAGTCGATTTATTTCTCGTTCGACCGAAAGGCGCTTGCCATTCTTTAAATCCTTGCACCACTCTAAGAATTTGATTGGTCAGACAACTGTCGACAAGCATTTGAGGAGCTTAAAAAGTATCTGATGAGTCCAATCTTGTTATCTAAGCCAGAAGAAGGGAAAAATCTATATCTCTACTTGGCTGCATCCAATAAAGCAGTTAGTTCAGTATTAGTAAGGAAAGAATCTGATGGATTGCACAAACCCATCTATTACATCAGCAAGGTTCTTCATGATGCTGAGACAAGATATCCAAAACTCCAAAAATTGTTTAGACTTTGGTGATATCAGCAAAGCGCCTCAGACCATACTTCCAGTCTCATCCGATCATCGTATTAACTGATCAGCCTTTAAGGAATATTTTACAATATCCTGATACTTCTGGCCGAATGGCAAAGTGGGTAATAAAGCTGAGTGAATACGATATTACTTATCAACCTCGCTCTGTAATGAAAGTCTAGGTGTTGGCTGACTTCATAGCCAAGTGTACTTGGAATAATAATGAAGACGAAGCTCAAGCATCCGTTGAAGCAGAGAAGACTGATCTTCCTTGGATTCTCTGTATAGATGGAGCTTCAAATTCTTCAGTTGTGGAGCTGGATTGATTTTGTCTAGTCCAAGTGGAGATGTCACAGAATATGCTCTCCGATTCTTCTTTAGAACTTCTAATAATCAAGCTGAATATGAGGCTCTTATGGTTGGATTGAGAATTGTAAAAAACTAAATGTTCGGAAATTGAAAGTACTATCTGATTTTCAGTTAGTCATCAATCATGTAAAAGGAGATTTCGAAGTTCGTGATGCAACCTTGGTCCCTATATTTTGGAAAAGTTCAAGAGCTTAGAGCCTTGTTTGATTACCTGGACATCAGCCATGTTTCTAAAGCTGAAAATTCTCGAGCTGATTCATTATCTCGATTATCCACTTCGACATATGATTCAATGGGTCGAATTTTCGTGGAACACTTGGAAGTTCCCAGTATCTCTGAGGATAATCAAGAAAAGGTTTTTCAGATTGAACCAGAACTAAACTGGATGAGCCCTATAATCGAATATTTAACTAAAGGAAATCTACCAAAAAATGATATGGAAGCTAAGCTACTTCGCAGGGCTGCTTCCTAATACATCATCTTGGTCCGTTTCCCCCAGTCTCTGGTCAATGAAAATTTTTGATCGTAGCTATTAACTATTTTATCAAGTGGATAGAAGTCGAGCCTTTAGCCCAAATTACTGAAACTAAAGTTGACGTGTTCGTTAGAAATGCCATCATATATAGATTTGGGATTCCCCAAACCATCATTTTTGATAATAGAAGGCAGTTCGACAATCAGAAATTTAGTGATTTATGCGCCCGATTCCACATCTTCACAAATTAACTTCGTCGGACACCCACAAGCTAATGGAAAGGTGGAGGTAACCAATCGGACAATCTTTCATGGATTGAAGACCAAATTGAATGAAGTGAAAGGACTTTAGGCCGATGAACTCAATTCCATCCTTTGGGCTTATCGCACATCTCCCCGATCCACTATGGGGGAATCTCCGTTCAACCTCACTTATGGAAGCGAAGCCAAGTTGCCCGTAGAAATTATTCTCTGTTCTAGGAGAACAGACTGTCTAGAGGGATCGAGCAATGCCGACCAAAGAAGAGTTGATTTAGATATGCTTGAAAGCTCCAGATTACAAGCACAATTAAGAACGACAGTATATCAACAAAGGGTTGCTCGATATTACAATTCAAGAGTCAAGGCTCGAGCTTTTCGACCAGGAGATCTTGTCCTGCATAAAATGGCGATATCCTGACTGACTGATCAGGACAAACTTGCCCCAAATTGGGAAGGTCCCTATCGTGTCACTGAAGTTATGCGACCTGGAACTTATCAAATTGAAAGCCTAAATGGTTATCAAATGACTCAACCTTGGAATGTAGAAAATCTTCGTAAGTATCCTCAATAAAAAAATTTCTCTTTTCCATTTTCCTATCTGAGGAAAAATATTGAGTTGATACATCTTACAAATTAAAAGGTTGGCCTGATACGCTGACCACAATCCGACAAATAGAGTTGGTCTGATCTACCATCTTATCGGTATATTAATATCAGAATAACTGATCAAATAAAGGGTTGGCCTGATGCGTTGACCATAATTCGACAAATAGAGTTGTCTAACCCACCATCTCATCGGTATACTAATATCGGAATAACTGATCGACTAAAAGGTTGACCTAATGCGTTGACCATAGTTCACCACATGATATGTCCAATACATTGGAAGGATGGTCTAATATATTGGCCCTGAATTGATTGTTATAGCTGGCTTAATGTGCTAACTATGAAATACCAAAAAGAAAGAAAGGATTTCACTAATAATCAATTAAAAGGGAACATTGGTTCATCAGAAATTTGTAATTACAAGTACTATTCGGCTTCTTCTTGAACGAGTACTTCTTTGGCTGGGGGAGCTATCGGATTATTGATCAGCTTTTTTGCTTCATCTTCTCCCATAATCCCATCTATGGAAATGAAGGAAACATCGAGATCAGGATATAACTTTTTGATCTTTTTGATACAATCTTCAAAGCCGATCTTGTAACCTTGCACCCTTGCTTTATCTATTTCATCATTAAAAGCTTCAAAATTTTTAAATTTTTTAATTTCATGAAGGCTCTCCTGAATTGCCGAAGTAGCCTTTTGTTCTACTTGTTCCAATTTTTGTTTAAGAAAAGCAATTTTCTCTTCCATACTGGACTTTTGGCTCATCACTTCATCATAAGCCCGAGTTTTTTTCTCTATTGCTGCATCTGCCTGTTGGAGTTTCTTCCTCCTATTCTATGCATCGGCTAGAAGCTTCATGGCCTGATCTTCAACTGTTCTTAATTATCTTTTCAATGACAAGTTCGCTCCGGTTGCTTGGACTAACTTCAATTCTGAGGCAGTTTGACATACATCGGCCTTGTTTTTTTCTTCTTTGATCGATATCAATTGATTTTGGAGATCTATCAAGAATTGGTTAATTGGAGCCAGTTTTCCTCGACCATGAAAATATCATTGCTAAACTGACAAAAAGGATGAGGATGCTATTAGACAGAAATCGAAAATCCTTTGAAAGAAGAACTGATATTTACCTTCAGTATTCTTGGATAAATGGAGGAGAAAATATCTCTCACTTCACGCCTATGTGTCGCTTCCCAATCCTTCCGAAGAATGACGGATTGCAACACAGTCTTCGCCAGTTTTGGATTATCAAAACTTGCATCTATGACAAATATTTGGATGCCCTTGCCGTCATCCGGATCGGATGACGCTTCGACGATCGGGGCTTTACCTTTCTCCGTCGAAGTTGGTCTGACAAACAGATCACTTTCTGGTTCTCTCAATGAAGGATCAGGTAGCTGTAATTTTTCTTCATCAGATGAAGACGTGACATATTCGAGTGATCTTGCTTGGCGAAAATGCTTCTTGATAAACGAGTTCTTTTTATACATGATCTTTGTTCTCTAAATCGTATTGATTTGGCTCTCTTCTTAAGTGCATGACGAAGTCTCTCGCTATCTGGTTTCATCTTCAAGATATGATGAAGGCTTTTTTAAGGTTTTTCGAAACAGAGATGTTCAAAGAAGAAAATGCTCAAAATACTTGAAGTAAAATTAGCCTGAGAGGCAGGCCCGAAATCCCTTTATATAGAGAGCACCGATGATTAGGATTCATGATCCAAATTTCGAGGGATCTTGAGATTACGATACATCTATAACCTCAATTTGGTGGGTATTCATATGTCGTTACTGATTCTTAGAAAATTAGTTATGAAAGGAGAAAATATAGTACTTAGTTTAAATTTGAATGATGTACGGTTTCTGGAATACTGACCGGCACGGTTTTGCGATCTGTAGAATAACTACCCTTCTAATAAGAGGGTGACATTTGATGAAAATGACATGCCCATTTTATTATGGCATATCAAAATTAATATTGAAAATATCTTATAAAGATTCTTCTTCTCGAAAAATAGAGGAAGAAAAGAGAAATATTTGACAAATTCGACTGAAATATCAGATTATCATAGGCTCTGATAAGCTTGGAAAGTTAAATAATATGTTGCTATGATTAACCTGAGGGCCAACTGATTTAAAGATCAGCTCCCTAAAGGGTACAATGATTGATAATCTCTTCTTTAGAAGAGTTGGGCAATTATATTTTTCAATAAACCTTTCTCATCAGTGATTTTGGTTTATCGGATTTATTTGAAATTGATTTGGTCAGATCTTTTGAATGCTTTAACACAATGTTTATGATTTGATAATGTCAGATAATCGTTCGTATTGTTCGGATAACTTCATACTTGAACTAATTTTCTTTTAAAGATTTCTTTGTATGGTCCGATGGTTCCATACTTAAAAACTTTTACTTATGAATGTTGAAACTTTTACTTATAAAATTATTACTTATCGAGCAATTTACCATGTTTGGTATTTAGCTAGGATTCTTTCAAAAGGATGTTTGCCTTATTTGAAGTTCAACCGTCTTTATTTTAAAAAGGATCGGATATTGATTTGTTATTTTGGTTTGCATTCATTGCATGGTCATACGGTTTAGAAGACAAGAATGAAAGAAAAGTTTTCATTTCATATCAAAAGAAGGACAAATTCATACATCAGTTACATAAATTAACTTTCTACATTCTGTTCAACTACATTAACTTCTCCGATCTACTCTGGAACGGAGACTGGTATTACTTCTTCTTGAATCGAGGTGTTCAGTGTCGGCTCTTCAAGTTGATGTTCAGCTTGTTCTTCAGCCTGACCTTCATCGGATATTTCCTCGATTTTGGAAACATCCAGGTCAAGGTAATATCTTTTACCTTGGTTAGGCAATCTTCATAACCAAAGTTGTAGCTCTCGACACAGACCTCGTGAAGCTTATCTTGGAAAGCTGGTGATCTTTCATAGTTTTCAATGGCCTTCTTAGTAGCTTGTTCTGCTTTCTTTTCTTCTGCTGCGACCCTCTCTTCGGCCTCCTTAGCAGCTTGTTCGGCTTTTTTTCTGCTGCTGTAGCCCTCTCTTCGACTTTCTCAAGTTTAGCTGTAGCTGATCGAAGCTTCTTTTTCTTATTTAGCTTCAACTCCATATCAGCTAACTTCGACTGAGCCGCCTTAAGTTCGATTTTCAAAGCTGATACTTGGGTTGCACTTTCCTCTAATTTCTTTTTCATGGCTAACTTTAACTCTTCGGCAACCTCTTTCTCTGCCTTGGCTGCGTCTATCTCATTATGCATCATCAGACGGAGTTGGTCGAAACTTTTCAAGCTTTTCTCCATTATAGTGACTCCGTGGATAAGTTGCATATATTCATAGTTGATTTGATCATATTTTTTTTAAAAAAAATCATTTACTTAATCGTTTGAAACAAAGTTTGATATTATACCTTGAGCATCATAGGATAAGTGACGAGATCGTCTCATCTATTTGCTGGAACTTGGTTGTTTCCCAGTCTTTCGGAAGAATAGTGGCCCTCAAAAGACGACGGGCTAGTGCCGGGTCATTTAGATCTGATTCATCTATATAGACATTAAAGTCGATGGTGGTGTCTTCAGCAGGGAGTCTCTCTTCTTCTTCCACCATTGAAGCTTTTCCTTTATCAGCTTGGCTAGTTGGAGATGATGATGGACCAACTATAGGAATTTTGATTGATCGCCTCTCCTGCGAGGGAGGCTGAAGAGAAGCAGAAATGGGTACGTCGTCTTCGTCCGATACACTCGCTATCAATATCAGAGACTCTAGTGCCGATGAAGCAGCTGATTTTGCCTTCCTGGGTTTCTTAGTCTCTCCTCCCCTTTGATCGATCGGAGTGGCCACAGCCTTCCTTTCTTTGACATCTGCCTAAGCCTTTGAACGTACTCCATTATGGTTATATCTGCACAATCCGATGAATTGGATGTTAGAATTAATCATCAGGAGATAAATGAGGAAATAACATCGACTGTGAGATACCTTGAGGAGGATTGGGACTGATTTCAGCCAAAAATAATCCTCTCGTTGAGAAGTTCTTTTATTGCACAATCCCCTTCGAACTCACTTGAAGGACGAAGTGGTTTTCACCAATCAAGAAAACCTCCAGGTCGTAAGCCAACTTCAACCTCACCCGCACCTCCATAGCCACGCGCATCGCTGGGACCCGATGACCCAAGCTCCAAAAAATCACGACCACTCTCTCCCACTTCCGATGAGAGTCGTCGAGCAAGGGACCCGGCATGACAAGGACTTGCGAAAAATACTGTTGATCAAAGCCGATCTATCTCCTCTTCTGAAAGCTTATAGGAAGACCACGCCGGAGCTCGAGACGATCCCTGTACAACCTTCGTCCAAAATCGCTCGCCATCTTCCTTCCCATCGGAATCCGTAGCTCCGATCGGCCGCTCCTATTCCCCTTCCACCATCCGAACAGCACTGAAACTAAAGAACCCTCACCCAGAAACCAGAGAAATCCTAACACGGAAACCAGAGAAGATGATGGCACACTCTCTAAGTCACTCCGATCGCGCTAATGGACTCAGCTGGATTCAATAATTCTTTTGCTGATAATGTCTGTTGGTAGTATCTTGGTAGAGATATATTTAGTTCTAATATTTATTTTTAAAAAATAAAAATAATATATTTGATGGTGATGTACTCAAAGGTGATAATCGAGTCACGTAAGAAACAGGTTAGGTGTCAGGTCTGATACAAACAGATCAGATCAAATACAAATGATTTGGATTAGAAATATATCTAATCAAAAAATTTAAACTCGCATCCGATTTATTTATCAAACAAGTCAGATTTTAAAACCTGAATCTATCCTATTTAATAAACAGGTTATCTGATCAAACACATTTCATTTATTTATTAAATACATCCGAATCCAACATAGTTCAAAAAAAAAAAAAAAATAAAATAAAATAAATAAATAAATTAGTGAAGGGTCTTCTACCCTGCCCTAGTGATTGCATAATTATCAATCTCT
The DNA here is from genome assembly GCA_021397845.1 of Areca catechu. NCBI lineage: Eukaryota > Viridiplantae > Streptophyta > Magnoliopsida > Arecales > Arecaceae > Areca > Areca catechu. Next base: position 176,878,934 of record CM038042.1, read on the forward strand.
CTAGCTATCTCAACCATGCTCTTCGCCGCGTCTCCTCCCTCGACCCGCTATCAGGCTCGGTGGCACCTTTACCCTCGACACGCTCCACCGGCCTCTACTCCTACATCAACACTCAACATCGCCTTCCTCACCACCTCCGGCAATGGCCAGACCAGCAGACCTCCATCGTCAACCTCGCCGGTCACTGCAACACTTCACGGCACTTGCACCAGCCTCTTCTCTGACATCAAGTCCTGCAAGTCCTGGGGCATTAAGATCCTCTCGCTTGGCGGCACCTCTGGTAGCTAACCCCTCTCCTCCACCTCGATGCCCAGATATATCGGTTGGATCCCAAGCATCGCCGGCGCAGTCCCCGCCATCCCTCAATCTCTGTCTTTGGTGTCCGAATAAAAAAAAAAAAAAAACAAGCGAAATAGATGGAAGAAAATAAATTGAAGGGAAGACCTGGGATGACTCTCGAAGGCCCCATCATATACACTGTGCATGGGTTTTAAGATTTAATTTATTTCCCGACAGGCTTCAACACGTGCTTCAAAACAACAACCAGGGCTATTTAGATGGGCTTCAGATATTTTAAAATTTTTATAATTTATTTTAGATGAATATATAGAATATGTTTCCATCCATTTAATAAATAAATCAAATAAATATATAAATAAAATTTTAAATTTAATCAAAATAATCAAACAGGTTAAATAAGTTGATCTATTTATGGTCCGAATCTATTTAGACTAAATCCAAATCTATTTAAATTAAGCTGAACGTGAGTTAGATTAATGGGTGGGATCATATTTTACCATCTCTATATATACTCTATCTTGACTAATATATATATAATATTTATTATTCATTATATTCTAGATATTTTTTATGTTTTAGTTTTTTTATAAAATATACCAATATAGTAATTGTTTGTATTTATGTTGATCCGGTGATGATGTTGATGAGATCCGTAATGTTCATAGATAGCTATTTGTACGATTTGAGGGAAAAGAACTTAATGAATAGAGATATTTTTTTAATATTAAAGTAACCGATTTAAGAATGGCTATTTTATTTATCAAAATAATATTTTTATTCATTAAATAAGAATAGATGGGCAAACTGGAAATATATGTGGATTCTAGTTGAATTAGATTTAAAATTAAGTAAAGAGCATGGCAAACTTCTTGATGATCTTATTACGTATAAATAGGTTATTAATAGTTTGATATATTTGATTATTTTAAAATCGGATATTTTTTATGTGGTCAGAATTATCAGCCCATATATGTAACGATTTCTAACGACCAAATCTTGATATAATTTTATGAATTATAAGATATATTGCTAAGATTGTTAATTATAGTATCATATACTAATAATTTTTTAATCAAGTTAGCAAACTTTACATATGGGTGATGTAGACGCATGTAGGTCCGGTACTAGTTATTTTTTTAACTTGAGATCTAATATTATTTTTTTAGAACGGTAAGAGATATTCTACTATTGCATTGTTTTCTTCGGAGATGGAGTATCGTGCAATTACGAAAGCAGTTAAAGGAGTCAATTTAGCTCACGAGATTGTTCAATGATTTATGTCAGGACTTCAACTATACTATTCCTCCTTATTACAATAACGAGAGTGTAGTTCGATTATTAAAAAATTAATATTTTATTGCTAAGACGGTAGCCCGATCAATGAAAATCTTGTCTCATTGTCAATCGAGAGCGGGTTCAAGATATGATTTCATGGATAATTTAATTAAGTCCATAAATTTAAGTATCGTAAATCAAACATTACGTGATGGGATGGAGACCTACAGAGATAACTACACCATGATTTATTATTTCATTTATTTTACTTATAAAAAAATATTATTTTATGTCAGAACAAAATATATTACTGTTCTACTAGCCGGTACCTTAGTGGTATCAGATTGACTTGCCCATCTTTGATGGAAAAAGATTGCAAAAATCTAAGTATCATAAATCAAACATTATGGGCCTGCAGAGAAAGCTGCATAGGATTTATTATCCTATTTGTTTTACTTATCAAAAACAAATCTATTGTTGCCAGAACAAAATACATTAAAATTTATTATTATTTTAGTATGAAGAAAATTGTCGTTGAAAATATTAATTTGCTTACCGTCTCTAAGAAGGATCGACTTAGTATCTTTACGGAAGGATTAGTAATAAAACAGTTTGAAGATTTGCATGATAAGTTTGATATCATTAATATAAACTAGCAATGAAAGAAAGTATTAAAAGTTATTATTTATTTAATTTTAATTTAATTTAATTTAATTTATATTTATATTTATAAAAAATATTTTATTTAATTTAGAGCTTATGTCTCAGTGAATCTTATTCTTTTATATGCAGTAGGAGTCAAACATCTCAGTTTTTTTTGATATAACAAGGTATTTATTAAAGAGAACGAGAGTGAATACAATTCAAAAAGTCAAAGAGAATAATATTTCTAAGCTGTATAGGAACTAACTGCCAGTCGACTAGACCGAGGAGATGCAATGCTCGGCGACGAAAGAGGCAACCCAATTAGCAGCAGAGTTAGCCTCCCTATAGATATGTCGAATCTCAATGGATGCGCAATCCCGTAAGAGGAAATAAATGTCCCTCACGATGGGGTGGACTAAGGAAGCCGATATTGATTGCCTAATCCAGGAAATGACCGTCAAGGAGTCTCCCTCGATGATGAGACGGTCAAAGTGGAGGATCTGACAGGCATACCTGATACCAGCCCAGGTTGTATACAGTTCCGTCTCGGGGATGGAAGAGTCAATAAGAGGATTATCACCAGCAGCCAAGAAGCCCAGCCGAGAGTCATGGATGACAAAAGCAGCACCTCCAGGTTGTGTTTGGTGGATCGCCATGGAATCCTGAATGGTAATCTAGATTACTTGCAAGATAGATTACCACTAGATAGATTGCCAGTAATGCTGATTATTGTATTTGGTATACATAGGTAATCTATCAGTAAGATTGATTACTGTATTTGGTATGATAAATATATTACCAGTAATCTAAGTTTAAATTTTCAAAATATCTCTGTTGCCACCAAGATCGCCGTGGCCTGTAGTTGCTGTCGACGTCGGGTCGCCCCTCATCTCTTCAGGACTAGTCTACGCCTCAAGACCTGCAAAACAGGGTCAGATACCCCGACCGGGAATTCCGGTGGGGGTACTCCGATGGTCAAGTCAGTGACGATCTAGGAGAACAGATCCTCTTGGTCGAGCCCCTTGAGATGGACTCCATACTAGGAGGAGTGAATGTAGTATGAATAGAATGCAAGTGTGCTGGAGAGGACGATAGCCGAGGTGAATTGAAGGTGGCTCTCTTATGTGATCTCGCCTTTCTCACTTGCTTGAGTGTATTGGAGTATGTCCGTAACTATTGTTTATTTGTTCGTTCGTTCGTTACCTCCCCCGTTGGGGGCATCGATGGCTCTTTTGAATCCAGGTGGTTGCTAAACGTCTACCTCGAGATCTTCCCTGTATCGGCAGGCGCGTGCGGCGGTGTTCCGTGCCGTGGACGGGACGTCTTTCCTGATTCGTGATATAGGAACCTGCTATGTGCTCTGACATTCCTTCCGGTCACTCCATTTTGGAAAACTTGGTAGGTCCTCGATCAGGAGGCCGCCCTCGGGATTCGAATCTCCTGGTTGACTTCCTCTTTCGGATGGTGCAGGTGGTTGATGGAGAACATGGCGGTTCGGTCAAGGAGCTTCTTCCTTCTCTGGTGTAAGTGGTAGTTGTGGGTACAGTTATTACGGCCTGGTGGGCGCTCCTTTGGGATCCTAGGGAGACTCACCGGCATCCTGGGGGGATGGTGTCACCCCTTCAGTTGCTGGTGCCTTCATCCAAGGTGGAGGCCGAACTGGAGAGACATGGCTCGACTCCGGCCTAGAGGGCTTGACCTCGAGGGGCTCCACTTGGTGGAGGAGTGCTGGGCTCGACTCCGGACCAAGGGGCTCGACCTCAAAGGGCTCGATCTGGCAGAGGGGGGCAGGGCTCGACTCCGGCCTAGAGGGCTTGACCTCAAAGGGGCTTCGCTTGGCAGAGGAGTGCTAGGCTTGACTCTGGACCAAGGGGCTCGACCTCGAAGGGCTCGATCAGGGCGAGGAGAAGAGTGAAGCTCTCTTCTGGGATGGGGTATCTTCTCGGCTTTGGCCTCTGGTGGAGGTTCGGAGCGGCCGGTCTGGGCTTCCACATCTCGGAGGTCTCCCAGGGAGAGGGCTTCCTCAGGGGCCTTTCGTCCAACTCTCTCCTCGTTTGATCTGCCTCCTCGGTGCGGACATACTTCTGGACTCAGAGGAAGAGCTCCGAGTAAGTCTTGGGGGGCTTTTTGTTAAGAGAGTAGGTCAGGCGAGAGGTCCTGAGCCCTCTCTTCAATGCTAGCATAGTGACCGGCTCAACAATGTTGTAGATCTCCAACACGGCAGCCTTAAAACAGGCCACATATTCCCGTAGGAGCTTGCGGTCTTGCCGCCTGATGGAGAAGAGGCTGCCCGCTTCTCGTGACACCTTCCGACAGGCATTGAAGTGGGCCACGAACTTCCACTCCAGCTAAGCAAAAGAGCCGATGCTTTCGAGCTCGAGGTGGGTAAACCAAACTCGAGCCGCCTTCCAAAGGGTTGCTGGGAAGGCAATGTAAAAAAGGGCGTCGGTGGTCCCTTGGACCCTCATGAGGGCCTTGTAGCTTTCTAGGTGATCCAGGGGGTCAGTGGTCCCGTCGTAGGGATCCACGTCGGCATACGGAACCAACTGGGCACCGGTTCCTCTTGGATCTCTCAGGAGAAGGGGGGACGGGCGTCATAGCCTGCTAGCTCGTCAGTAGAGCCCTGCATGTTTGCAAACCGACGGGATAGCTCTTCCAACTTGCGCTCGTGCTCCTCCAGGTACTTCTCAGCTGTGCGCCTGATGGCCTCGTCGGTGGAACCCTCGACCGAAGGAGATGGAGAACGTGACATGGGTGGACGGTGTCCATAAAGGGGGCTCTTGCCTTTTATACCTCGACGGGGATTGGGCGTTACCCGCTCGAGGGTTGGGGACCGACTCTCCCGATTGGCAGATCTGGCCCGTTGCCTCTTTGCCAGAGTCAAGTGGCTATCCCGGTGATCGGTAACAGCCCATGGCTGCGAAGACCTTCCTTGGAAGGAACATGGGCTATCGCGGGGGGCCGCGGCATTGGCCGCGGGGGTCCCTGGCTGTTGGTGGGTAGCCAAGGATCGTTGCTGGTGCTGGTGCTGGAGCTGGCACACCGCCATAGTGAGGATTTGCATTTGCTGGGCGAGTGTGGCTAGTTGAATGTCCGTCGGAGGAGATTGGGCTGGAGCTGGGAGCTCCCCCTCTAGACTGTGCGGGTCTCCACAGGAGGGGGATCTCCTGCATGGCTGGTGGAGACTTCTCTTGCTCGCGTCGTCACCATCCTCCCGGTGAGATGCTTGCAAGGGGTTTAGGTTGGATCAAAGTTCGTCCTGCTTGCCCCCTACCTGGTGTGCCATTCTGTTGCCGTCAAGATCGCCGTGGCTCGTAGTTGCTGTCGACGTCGGGTCGTCCCTCATCTCTTCAGGACTGGTCTGTGCCTCAAGACCTGCAAGACAGGGTCAGATACCTGAGCTGAAGACCTTCTCGTTTTTGAAAATCCATATATGATAAGCAAGATAAACTAGAAGATTAGCATAAGGGAGCTCCCGAGCTGATCTCAAGGTAGAGAGGAGAGAGTCCTCAACATCCTGGGTCCGGAAGATGAGCCCTGCTAGGCCAGCCGCTTGCCAAACCCTCGAAGCCCGGTCACAAAAAAACAAGGCATGGGACTGGGTTTCATCCTCCAACCCATATATAGGACAACCAGGGGGCATGTGAATGCCTCTATTTGCCAAAAAAAGTCTGGTTAGGAGGCTGTGCCAAGCAAGCTTCCATGGAAAAAGAGAGACCCTGGGATGAACTGGAATAGCCCATATCTAACCAAAAGAGGAGACCGTAGAGTCATCCGGAGTGAAGATGGACATCAGATCAGACATCGGCACCCAAGGGGAGGACGAGTGCCTCCAAACTCTCATATCCGGGGCGAGGAAAATAGGCAGAATAATGGAAAGAACCCGACGACCTAGAATATCCCGAAAATGGAAAACACCACTTGACTATCCCATTGGGACTGCCCTGAAATGATGAGATCAGCAATCGAAATCGTGTCCGGCGTATCAACGGAGATAAAGGTGGGCCATTTAATCAAAGGGATATCAGAAATCCAAGGGTCCATCATGAATCTGATAGATCTGCCATCTCCAATGATCCAAGAAAGATGTGGAGTAATGAGAGGAGCTCTAGTCATCATCTCCTTCCAGATAACCGAATAGTGCCTTGGAGGGTAAAGAGATCCGTCGAGGATAGTTGAAGCAAAGAGATACATCGAGGACAGTCAAATAGTCTCGATAACGGGCCGTCAGCATAGTCGATCACATGCTATCAGGATATAAAAAGTATCTGACAAAATATCTCCCGATCAAAGCCTTCCTTCTGTTGAACAGTAAGATAATCTCTATCCTATCATAATTGATCGACCGATAAATAGTCTACTAGCTAATAAAATAAATCCTTCAATGGATGAGAAAAAAATTTTAAAGGATAGTCCGGTCATCTGCTCAGACATCTCAATTTAAAGAGATCTTCACGTCTACTGTAGGATGCGGGGAGAAAGAAAGTGATGTATTGATTTATTATTATTTTTTTTCTCTCTTTTCTCTCTCTCTCCAAAGTCTCGTCGATGGATAACGTGCGGTTTTACATCGTGATAAATTAAGCGGGTTTGTTTTTATTGTTTATTATTTATTATTTTTTACTTACGAGCAGGTGAAAAAGGGTAGGCACGTGTCCTGTCCGTGCTAGGTTTCAATTTTTTCTCCTCGGAGAAGGGCGGTCAGCGTACCACCCGCACCTTTCCGATTCCCTGTCCGTCCCGTTACGCCATGGACCTTGGCTACCTGGATCCCGCCGTCGAGCGCCTCTGCATCGACGAAGTTCTCGACCTCCACTCCCTCTGGCAGCGTTGCCCTCACCAGAACCCTAACTCTCACCCCAACCCTACCCTCCGGCCAGGCACCTCTGCGGCATTCAAGAAAGAGGCCAAGAAGAAAAAGAAGTCGAAATCCAAGTGGGAGAAGAAGTGGGAAAGGAAGAAGCAACAACAGCAAACCCCCGCCGCTGCCTCCGACCAGCCCCCGGCCAAAGTGATCAAATGGCCGTGCAATCCTACGCCAGAAAAGAATGCTGCGCTGGCCACCTGGATCGATCTCACCCCGCCGCCGGCCGCCTCCCAGCCCTGGCCTCCGGCCTCCGCCGAGGAGCAGGCGAGGGCCGCCGCGGATCTGGCGCAGCAGAGCGGCCTGAAAGCCTGCGAGGACTTCTTCTCCAGGAAGGACGGCTCCGACGACGGGGAAGGGGACGAGGACGAGGAGGATTGCATGGATGATGACGAGGAGGAGACCGGGGAGGGAGATTTCGAGTTCTTCTCGGGGCTTTTCAAGAGCGATGGGGAGTTGAGGGAGTACTATGAGAAAAACTGGGAGAAGGGAGACTTTAGCTGCTTGGTTTGTGGGGCGATGGGGGTCAAGAAGTGGAAGAGGTTCGGCAACTGCGTCGGGCTCATCCAGCACTCAAACTCCATATCCAAGACGACAAGGAGGGAAGCGCACCGGGCTTTTGCGAGGGCCGTGTGCGCAGTTCTTGGCTGGGACATCAACAGATTGCCAGGCATCGGTCTTGATTTGGGCAAATCGCTCGGCCAGTCCGTGGCTAAAACTGCCAATCCACAGGTTTTTTTTTCTTTGCCTTTAATGTCTATTTGGTTTTGTTCATATAAATTTTGCATGTTGCGATCTCTTGCAAGCAATCTCGAGAGCAAATTCCGTCTGAAAATTGGTACTTTGTCCCAGACATCATGGTTGTATAATGGACCTTCTCTGTTATTTGTACTTTTTTGATTCTATTGTCTACTCAGATCGGATAATTTAGTTGCTGCAACTTTTGGTGCAATGCAGCAGGATATCCAGAAAGAAGATGCCTCTGCTCAAGAAGATTTGTCTGCTGAAGTAGAAGAGCTTTCTAAGAAAGTTGCTGAGAATGTGGTGACCGATAAAGTGGACTCGATGGACTGTCTTGAAAAAGAATTGAAGCTTTACCTAGTGTGATGATTCTTCTCTTTCATCTCTCTGTTTTCTGTTGATGATTGATAAATGTGTTTTATCCCTTTTGTGATTACAGTGGCCAATGTCCGTCAGAATTTGGAAAGATGCCTAAGGACATTAATGGCATCTGTTCATGATATTTGATTTATATCCAATCTGAGTTTGACTTTACTGTATTCATATTGCCTGTTTCATATTGCTATCATGCCTAGAAGCTTGACTAAGAATTGCATTTTACCTCTTGCTTGTCTTTATATTGTTCAAGTAACCATTTTTCTCTCCACAGCTTACCTTGTTTACTTATTATATTTATTACTCCTGATGTAGGAAAATTTTCAGAAAGAAGTTGAAATTGATGAGAAAGAAATGATGAAGACCTGATGGATTGACTAGAAACAAAAAGAATCACGGGATTAGCAAATGTATGTATACACTTGCTTACATTCTTTTAGATTTCCACTTGTGTTCTGTTGGTCTTGAACCCCTGACATGGGCTTCATAAGTCAAAAACACATGCCACTAAGACAGGTCGAAATCAATATTTATACTTGCATTTTGAATTGATAAAATTGTTGTATGTGGAACTATTCAATTATGGGGCTTTGATATGTCAGTGCTCCTTTCCCCATTGAATCCCAAAATAATACCTTTGTCTTACAGAAGACATCTGTCTCCCAGTTTTGGTAAGGGAAGACCGCATTCCTGATACCGAACTGAATATCAATTCCACACCTCATATTAAACGTGCATCTGTATGTATTATGAGATTGTGACTTTCATGACTTTTTCTTTTTTAAAGGTTTTAAGGAATGGCTTTATGTCACTGGATATTTGGTTGTGCAATGAAGTTTTATAAAATCCCTGTGTTTTGACGATGAAAGTTCTATTTTGGGAATTTTCTTATTTTATGTTTCTTTTTCTCCTCATCGTTTTATATTTTCCAGTTTTTTGACATTCTTCAATTTTTTGACATTCTTAGTAGCCCCTAGAAAAATCTCAACTTTCAAAGCTCAAGCTTTAAATCCAGAAAGAAAGATACAATCATTATTTTGAATTTAAGTACATGTAAATGTAGTCCAAATAACTATGATAGCATTATGAATTCTAACACAAACTGGCAACTGCACTACAACTGCAGAATGAAGTTATGGATCAAAACCATTTTTCCCCATGAATCATGTCCGCACATGAGTTGCATGCAAGCACCCCATCACATGGTACCATGGTATGGTCTAGTCTAAATTGTAGTTAAACTGCATTGGTTTCAGTGAGAACTTGAAAGATTCTCAAGAGAAGTCAATAAAATGATCTAGTTACACTCAAAATAATTAAGGTTTTAATAGCCATTTAAAAGAAAGAATTTAACACCGTCAGTCTTTGGTTGGAAGGAAGAGACTGGTTCATCCCATTGACCAAAAATCAAGGCACTGGATGCTTTCTTATAAGAATATGTTACTGTGAGTGTTCTAGTGGTCACGTTGTTGGAAATTCTTTCCAGAGAACATGGCAGATTTTGATAGAGCACAAAGAATAGTATGATTTTTTTCCTATTAACCATCATCCTTGTGAATTGGATGCAGGCTGGGATTCCTATATGATCATAGTTGTAGGACTCCATACAAATGTTGTATGTGGCAGATTCTTGTTGGTCATGCAATTTTTTTCCTGCATCAGATATGGGATCCTCTTTTGGCCTACAAAAATTTGCTGCATTTCAACATATTTGAAATTCTTTACAATGTTGGTTTGTAGAGGATCAGTTGCTGCAGGCCACGGTAACACAAGCAATAAGAATTCACCATGTACCTACAAATCATGTTGTCAGGGATGCACTGATACATGCTAAATGTTTTGGGAGTGGGATATACCAATACTTTTTGATAATGTGTTAGGAAAGGGTGAGCAATGTGTCGAAATTCCTCAAGTTTTTGGGCTTATTGTATTCGGGAGTCTTTTGTTCTTTTTTCTTGTGACCTTCATGTTTATCTCATATTTTAGCATGTCTTGGAGAAAGATGTCATTGACAAAAGAGAAAAGCTGCCTAAGCAAATCGGTGATTGTGAATTCTATTGACATTTTGTTCTATTGAACAATGGTTTGATAGACTATAGGTAGCTGACAGACAGCTAGGTGTTAGGTTGATGCCTAGACAGGTGCCCAGAAGTCAGGGTAGTTCAAAAATTATTTCATAGAAAAGATAATTAATATAAGAAAATGAAAGGTAAAAAAGGAATTATAATCCAAGATAGGTATATTATGTTAATGAGTGGTACCGACTTGTTACCATTCAAAATACTAATTCATGAATCAATCTCCTCCAGCACACTCAAACTTGATGCCAAATATTAGGACAGGTAGCTAGTCAGCTGTTAGGGGGCACACCTGGGCAGCCAAGGTTACAATTTCTTTAAAAATTGCAATTAATTTATTAATTTCTTTATTATACATATTTTGATGTGTTTGTGTTGTGTATATATGTCCGTGTATGTGGGTGCTCTGTGTATGCATTCCCATGTTTACATTTGTAATTCCTTGGGCTATTGCTGGTGATTGCATGATTATTTTTGGCTCTTTTTTAGTTGATACCTTAGGTGTGCTAACTTGTTATTGACTTAAATAATTGATTCGATTGTGTGGACTATCCAAGAGTATCGAAGTGAAACTTATTTGTCATTAAAGTGAAGAAATGCTTCTATTCAGAGAACTAGCACACTGACCAGCTGCAGCAAGTGCTTTGCAACACGATGGACTTCTCCACACCTGGTACCATTTAAGTGAACTGCATTAGAATGGCGATTTACTCAGTATATGCTTTCCCAGAAACACTCGATTATTCCTGCAAAATTATGTGCAAAGTAGTATATTTCTGTTTCTTTGTAAAATTGTGTGTATCATTTCTATTTAGTTTGATGTGAGCTGACTGTCATTCTTTTCTTTTTTGGAAATTCAACAAGTTGCTATTGTAATATTGTCATCTCAAAGTTGTTTCTCTTGACTCGGTAACTAGTTGTGTCTCAATTATCTTTGGTTAGGAATTTGAATATCGTGGAGTCAAAGTAACCAATGCTTAGCAGTCGTCTTTTAAATACAGGGCAATACAGGGGAAGATGGTAACGGTAATCACACGAGAAAAGATGGTCTTTCCACGATGTTCATGTAAGGCGAGATAGTCTTTGTAAAAGCAATGGATTTTGTGCTTGGGGTTGGGTGACAAAGACCGCATGATATGATCAATGTACTTGCTACCTTGAGATTGGGGCATTTCTGTATCTCTTTCTGGATGCAGCGCTTGCTTGTTTTCTCCAGCGAGATGTGGTTTATATGTCTTTTTGCTGCTTCATCTTTGAGATAAAAATTTCCTGTTGTAGTGACTTCTCTTTATTCTCATTAGCATGGTAATAGCTATGGACGCCAGAATTAAATTTCATACGGATATAGTGTAAAACTTCGTATATATACTGTTGCCTGTTGTATTTTGCTTTTTCTGCTACCATGCCATAGCTACTGTGGTAGACGCCAAGGATTTTTTTACTATTTATTCACATATTTGAATGATTGATTCGATTCATCTTTTCTGTTAATTCCATTGGGGGTTGCTTCTCATATAAATTATTAAAAAAAATTAAAATACTAAACAAACTTATATTTGCTACTAAACCTGTGTCCACTTAGAATTGAAATATTGGCCATGGTATGAAATAAACCGTCTGAAATAAAGCACGTGCACGTTCCTGCTGTGTTCTTAGTCAAATTTGGGCGTGATACAAGTATATAAATACAAGTTGAGCCATATTATTCTTTGCCTGAAACGCCACTAATTTTTTCAATTGTATTTCAAATTGTTTTTGGGAGAAATGCATCTTCCAAATTATTAAGAGAATTACATGTGTTGTATCAACTACCCCTCGCCCCGAGATGCTCTTTAGATCACCAATCATGATAGAAAGATTCCTTGGAAGGCCTGGAAGTTGCTTCGTACCAATCCATGTCCTTGGCTTCTTCGGCGATTGGTGGTTGAATTACCTGGAGCATGGTTTCATCAACTATTAACATCGAGAGATATTTCAATGGTCGGTTCCAATCCCGAGTTCGACTCACAAATGTGCCCATGCCCTTTCTTGATTTGGTTGTCTCTCGAACAGGAGCATTCTCGTGCAAACCATTCTTTATGGCTCATGGAAGAATCTTCTCCTAACCTTCGGTGTTCGATGCACCGGAGAGCTCCTGATTGCACTGCAGGCTGCCCTCCTCGATGCCTATTACGATAGCCATGTCAGTAATGGTTAAGGCAGCGGAGTTCGTGGGGTTAGTATCCCTGCCATGCTAGTGCTTCTAACAAAAAAGATGCTGAAGGAAAGGACTTCAGGAGACAAGTCCTAACAACCTGTTAATGCCCATCACTCTTATCGAACCACCTTCTTGATGGCTACTTGTCACCTCTCGCAATGCTATAAAAGGATAAGAGGGATATCCAATGAGGTAAGCACGTGCATGCTCATACTCATACTGAACACGTCTATGCTCGCACGATCATCGGGCCCCTAAGCTCCAACAACATTACCATTTTTACCCTTCGCATACTAACTTGAGCTTGTTTCCCTGTATCCCTGACTTGGATTTTCTTGCAAGCCTCCATTCAAGAATTGCTGCAAGTCTCATCTCCTTGCATCGAAGAGAGTCGAAGGATTCACTGGTGCCACTGCAACTCGTCGAAGGATGATCTGGCAACAACAGATTTGTGCGCCAAGTAGGGAGCTCAGCACATTAATGACACCTCCGAATCTTCAAAGCTAAAGGTCATGGTGCTGATCTGCATGCAGGAGTACCATAAGCCTTGTCAAGTAGCCCTTGTACAATCAGAAGCCATTTATTTGGGTATTGGAGTTGGCTCCCCCACCTCCTCCATCGCCTGTGACAAAGCAGAGACTATTGGCCTCCTTGGCCCAATAGGTGGAGGCCCTTGTCACTATGGTTTGGGGGTTACAGCAACCCTCAGTGTGGCATAGTAGCCACTTGAATTCCCGGCCACTACCGCCACTGCTATTGCAGCACGAGGGCCATAACAACAACCCCCAACAATGGGACAATAGCTACTTGAAGTCCTGGCCACCTCACCACTGTCGCTCATGGTAGCTGCCGACCTCCAAAAGGGAGATCATCTCACCAATAGGCTCCTCATCATTCACGGTCCCTATCCCCTCACCGCGAAGGCCACCGTCTCTTCGAGGGTGGCTCTCATCATTGGATTGTTTTTCAATCACGGTCTCCCATGCTGCACCATTGGGGCCTCGAGAGAGAGGGACGACGACTCGGGAAGGAGCCAGGCAGGAGAAGCATTCTCGGTCCCCCTTTGCATCTTTGTATGAGTGTTCGATGGAGCGCTCTCAAGAAGGGTCCACCGAAGAGGCCATCCGATGCAGGCCAACAAATGCCTCAATGAATACAACTACAAGCTATATGAAATCAACCGTCCGCTTGTCGACTTAAGAAAGAAGGTAGGGACCCGGACGAGTTTAGCACTCGCCCCCTTTCTCCCATCATATCATGGAGGAACCAATCCAGGTTAGTTCAAGATGCCATAATTAGAGCTGTATGATGGCACCACCGGTTTATTGGACCACCTTAAGAGTTACAAAGCTCTCATGAGGATTCAGGTGCCTTAGATGCCTTATTTTGCTTGGCCTTCCCTACTACTTTATGAAAGGTAGCCAGAGCCTAGTACTCTTGACTCGAACCGAGAAGCATCTACCCCTTTCGGGAGCTGAAAGTAAAATTCACAGTATACTTTAGTACCTATCCAAAGATGTTGAAAGAGGCTGACAGCCGCTTTTTCGCCCGATAGTTGGACAAAGAGTCGCTGAAGGACTTCATGGCCCGATTCAAATCGGTCACCCTGGAGGTTTACAACCTCGACAAGTCCATGGATATGCTGGCTTTGAAGCGCGGACTCCACACCTCTTGTCTCACATACTCACTAGATAAGATCCTTATAAAGTCTTATTCAAAGATGCTCGCCCATGGAGAAAAAGAAGCCATCTCCCGGTGCGAGGCAGATGGGAGGTTGAATAAAAAAAAGCTCGGGAGGAACCTACGTGAGCACTGACCAGCAAGCCCAACTCATCCCACCGATGGGGCCCCAAGCTGAAGAACTTCGCTTGCCGATCGGACAACTACACCCCTCTCTTTGTCCTTTGATCTAAAATCTTGATTGAAATCAAGGGGGAGCAGTACCGGAGGCCTATCCCACTGAAGCCTTCCATCTCTCCAATAAGAACAAGTATTGTCGGTTCCATCAGGATCATAGCTATGACACGGATGACTAGTACCAGCTAAAGAAGCATATCGAAAATCTTATCCACCATGGCTACCTCGATTAATACATTTGCCAAGGGGCACCCTCGCCTAGCACCTCCAGGTCAACTATCCCCTCAGCCACGAGATGCCCTCTAGGCTACTAATCATGATGGAAAGACCTCATGGAAGGCTCGGAAGTTGTCTGATATCGATCAACACCCCTGGCATCTCTGGCGACTGCTCGTGGAACTACATGGAGCGTGACCCCATCGACTGTCAGCATTAAGAGATGTTCCAACTTGGGCCCGACTCATAAACATGCTTGTGCCCCTTTTCGATTGGGTTGCCTCTCAAACGGGAGCATTCTTGGGCAGACTGTTCCTCATGGCTTTCGGAAGAACCCCCTCTTTCTGACCTTCGGTGCCTAATACATCGAAGAGCTCTTAGTTGTATTGCAGGTGTTGCCACCAAGATCGTCGTGGCCCGTAGCTGCTGTCGATGTTGGATCACCTCTCGTCTTCTCGGGGTTGACCTATGCTTCAGAACTTACAAAAAACAAGGTCAGATACCCGGGCCAGGGATTCCGGTGAGGGCACTTCGACGATCAAGTTAGTGATGATCCAGGAAAACAGATCCTCCTGGTCGAGCCCTCTTGATGGACTCCACACTAGGAGGAGTGAGTGGTGTGAGAGTCGGGGTGCGAGTGTGCTGGGAGAGATGATAGCCGAGATGATAGCCGAGCTGGGTCGACACTCTTGTGTGGCTCTTTCTCCCTTACTCGCTTGGATGAGAGTTTTTCGGTTAAGCTAGTACCTGCGTACCTTACCCCTCTATTGGGGGTGTTGAAGGTTCTTTTAAGTCCAGGTGACGTTGAGCGCCTACCTTGGGATCTCTCCTAGGCTGTCAGGCATGTGTGGCGGTGTTCTGTGCCATGGACGGGATGTCTTTCTCAATTCATGATAAGGAAAACTGTCGTGTGCTCTGACATTCCCTCTGATCGCCCCATTCCGGGAAGCCTGGCAGTGCCTCGATCGGGGGGCCGCCATCCCCAGAATTCGAATCTCCTAGTTGACTTTTTCTTTCGGGTAGTGCAGGTGGTTGGTAAAGAGCGTGGCCTTCATGTATCTCGACCTGACGAAGGAGGGCTGAGCTCGACTCCGGTTCAGAGGGCTCAGCCTCAGAGGGGCTCGATCTGGTGAAGGAAGTCGCTCGGCTTCAGCCTAGGTGCCCCGAGCTCGCGGGTGCCGACTTGGTGGAGGATAGAGCTCGGATTTAACCGGTCGCCTCATTGATCCGGGGGAGCTTGGCCCGATCAAAGGAGTCCGAGATGGGGTGTCCACCATGGTGGATCTTATGGCATGGCATCTGACTGGGAATGCATGTCAACACGTCAGCTTCTCACCATATCATTTGCCCCCCACTCTCGAGTCCCGTTGGCGCGGGGCGCTCGGGGCGAAGGGAGTAAATACGCTGCTGACGTGGAAAGGTGGGGATCCGGTGTAATGATGGTCACGATCGGTGGCTTCTGGGGAAGCGATTCCCTGAGCCTATCGGAGGAGCCACGTGGACACGTCCGAGGAGTAGTTATTGCGGGCGCAAAATCTGGAGCGGCCATAGTCGAAGAGATCTATGCAACCCTAATGGAGATTAGCAAATGATTAACCAAGCAACCCTAATGGAGATTAGCAAATGATTAACCAAGCAATTCCCTATTTGCATATAAACAACTCAACATAAACTATCAAAGAGATCTAGTGAAGAAGCTCGAAAGATCTAACATAAACCTAGTGATTGAGACTCTCAGAATAAGAAAGGAATAGGACCGAAGAGAACCATGCAAGCTAAGCTAGGTCTAATTTAACATTGCAGACTTAATCAACACTAGACATACCTGACATTGGCCCTTCAATTAGAATAGATTTACTCTTGAAGAGGTCTCCCGGATGACATGAACATAATACCACTGAAGGCTCCTCTTGTTTTCTGGATCTATGGCAAGTAAACCTTCCTCTTGAAGCCGGAATCCCGGAGAACCCTGCAACAAAGAAACCCTAAGATGAGTGACTTAATAAGCAATCAACTAGAGAAAAGAAAGAAGGGTGGAAGAGGCATTGAAGGAGATCCATCTTGGCGTCATGGTGGAATGCTTGAAGTGGAGTAGGTTGGTCGCCTTGTGATGATCTTCTTGATTCATCCTTGAACGCTGGAGCTAGTTTGAAGTTATGAAAGAAGAGAAGTGTTTGGCGTTGGGAATGGAAGAAGGAAAGATTAGGGTTGGCGTGGAGGAAGAGAAAGGCTAAGCTACCACATAGACACATAGAAAAAAAAATACATAGAAAAAAAAATACCAACTTCATTCATTAACCATCCTTTTCACAATGGGGCATCCCATAGCTTAAATAGAAGCCTTACAACATTTTTAAAATTTGAAAACCCATAGGATTAGGAGGATTACAAGGGGGGTTGGAGGATATGGTGGCATTTGTTGCTTGAAATATGGGGAGTTGGAGGATATGGTGGCATTTGTTGCTTGAAATGTGGGGAGTTGGAGGATATGATGGCATTTGTTACTTGAAACTCCTTCAAAGCTTGACATGTGGCGCAAGGTGGGGACCACTTGATGAGGTGGCGGTGTCCTTTGGAGCTCTTGACATGTGGCATAAAGTGGGGACCACTTGTTGAGGTGGCGACATCCATTGGAGCTTTTGACATGTGGCACAAGGTGGGGGTCACTTGATGAGGTGGCTTCTTCTTGTCTTGATGCTTCATGGACTCATGGATTGGGCTTGATTTAACTGGACCCAACTCTCAATTGCAGGATTAACTAAGATATTAAACCAGACCCAACATAGACTCGAAATTAACTACAAGATTATTTGGACTCAAAAAAAAAAAATTTACAGGACTTCTCTTTTGCTACTCCAACCACAAGGACTCGGACTTGACTTGAATTGGTTGGAGTCTTTTCCTGATTCTAGTGCCCACATCAATTCTCCCGGGGTGGGAGGAACTCGACCCTGTCGAGTAAGGATTAGCCTGATAAGCTTCTAATGCATCTGGATCGATTTGTTGTAGGTCCTCTTGGGTGATCCAGGAGTCTTCAGAATCAGGACATCCTTGCCATCTAACCAGATAACGTTGGTAGCCCTTATTTCTAGTGGTAATGATTTGGTCATCCAAGATCCTTTCAATTTTCTCCCTTCGCTCAGGAACACTCGGTGGTGGGCATTCTTTTGGGGCTTTACTCTCAAAAGAAGTATTAGGACCAAAAAGCTCACCAGGTATCAATGCAGGTTCTTTGTATTCTTTTAAGTCTGAAACGTTAAATGTTGAACTAATGCCATAACTTGATGGTAATTCTAATACATAAGCATTAGGTTCAATTTTCTTTATTATTTTGAAAGGTCCGGCTCGCCGGGCATGGAGTTTCTTCATAGTTCCCGGCGGAAACCTTTCAGATTTAAATTTGATCATAACGGAGTCCCCTTCATTAAATTCTTTTAACCGTTTATGTGAATTAGTCATATGCTTATAGAGTTCATTGCTCGATTCGATCTTTTGGCTAATCTCCTTCTCATGAGAATGAAATCTCAAATTCTTTAAAAGTTGGAGGATATTGTACCGCATTAATTGCCATAAAAAAGCCAAAATGAGCTTCTTATTTCCTTGAACAAAATCATTCCCAGCAACATTAACCAGTGAAAATTTTAATTGTTTCCCTATTTTCACAACTTGATTACAGTTTTCTACTTTTCTGAAAGGCATTTTAATTGGAGGCTTGTTTGCAACCTTCCAACAGACTACTCCTGGAGCTACCTTGTCAATGGCTTCTAGAAGGACCCATCCATTTCTGAGATCTTCAAAAACATTATTGATGTATGCTGAGATTCCAAGGCTATTTATCCATAATCGGACAGCTCTTTCTTCCCTGGAAACTTGTATATCATCGGATATTGCTTCTAAAAATGAGATTTGTTTCATCTGTGATGATAACCCATTCCTTTTCTGAAAAATATGTGCAACAAAAGCAAGGTTAAGATTTGGTGAACCTTCAACAATGTCTTTTGGGGTCAGAAATCTTTTGCAACCCATCTTATCTGCATGTTCAAGAACTAATTTTGCTCTTTGTAGAGGATCTTTTACTGTCATTGCGGATGACTTGCTACTGTATTCAGGTGCTAGAACATTCAGTAAACATGCATAGGCCTCTCCATCCTTTACATCTGATGAGAAATTTGTTATCAGTCTCTCAAAGCTACTTTTCTTCAGCTGAAAGTTCATCCATCTAAGTAATATCTTCTCTGGTGGTAGACTCATCAACTCCTCAACATCCTTGCTGTCATCAACCAATTCTACTAATTGAGGAGTTTTCTTCAGGTTAACATCTGCCAGAAGTTGTATCTTAATAATTTGAGATATCAATCCAAGAACCAGATGAGGCCTCCCCTCAGCAAGGTCCTGTGTCCCAATGTTGACCACGGTACATCCAATGGCCTTGGCCGAGTTAAGGCACAGCGTATGGTTCTCGTTCTTCTCCCACGGGTTCAGCACCCTCTTCGTATTGATCGCCCGCTCATCGATGGTCCCAGGGACGGCCACATTAATGAGTTTACATAGAAGCACACCATCCTTGGATTTCTCAAAGAGATCATCCGTCATCGGATCGATCGGGAGATACTTGCTCAAAGACCCATCTCCTTCCAGATAGCCATTGATGTGAGCAACGTAGGCAGCCTTCTCCGACTCACTGATCGTATGAAGCAGAGTGGTGGTCGCGGCCTTGAGGAACGCCGACGCCGACGACCTCCTCGCCCCAATCTGCCCTTGCATCTTCAAATAAACCCGAAGAAAGAGCTCGAAGTCGACATTATCGTCGAGGTTGGGGAAGGATTCTTGGACGAAAGAGCTCTTCTGGGTCTCCGTGAGGCCGTCGCCGTCGATCTTGAGCTCCGACATCGCGGCGGCCAGGTGACGGAGCTTCAGATTGCCGCCATGATCCCTCATCGAGAGGAACTGGGATTTGAGGGAACGGAGCTCGACCTGGGTGAGCTGGTCCTGGAGCCATGATACCAAGATCGGTGTAGAATATAAAATGAAACTATGCAATCCTAATAAAGATTAGTAAATAATTAATCAAGTAATTTTTTATTTATATATAAATAATTTAACATAAATTATCAAAGAGATTTAGTGAAGAAGTTCGAAAGATCTAACATAAACCTAGTGATCGAGACTCTCAGAATAAGAAAGGAATAGGACCAGGAGAGAACCACGCAAGCTAAGCTAGGTCTAATTTAACATTGCAGACTTAATCAACACTAGACATACCTGACATTGGCCCTTCAATTAGAATAGATTCACTCTTGAAGAGGTCTCCCGGATGACATGAACATAATACCACTGAAGGCTCCTCTTGTTTTCTGGATCTATGGCAAGTAAACTTCCTCTTGAAGCCGGAATCCCGGAGAACCTGCAACAAAGAAACCCTAAGATGAGTGACTTAACAAGCAATCAACTAGAGAAAAGAAAGAAGGGTGGAAGAGGCATTGAAGGAGATCCATCTTGGCGTCATGGTGGAATGCTTGAAGTGGAGTAGGTTGGTCGCCTTGTGATGATCTTCTTGATTCACCCTTGAACGCTGGAGCTAGTTTGAAGTTATGAAAGAAGAGGAAGTCTTTGGCGTTGGAATGGAAGAATGAAAGATTAGGGTTGGCGTGGAGGAAGAGAAAGGCTAAGCTACCACATAGACACAGAGAAAAAAAAATACATAGAAGAAAAAAATACCAACTTCATTCGTTAACCATCCTTTTCACAATGGGGCATCCCATAGCTTAAATAGAAGCCTTACAACATTTTTAAAATTTGAAAACCCATAGGATTAGGAGGATTACAAGGGGGTTGGAGGATATGGTGGCATTTGTTGCTTGAAATGTAGGGAGTTGGAGGATATGGTGGCATTTGTTGCTTGAAATGTGGGGAGTTGGAGGATATGGTGGCATTTGTTGCTTGAAATGTGGGGAGTTGGAGGATATGGTGGCATTTGTTACTTGAAACTCCTTCAAAGCTTGACATGTGGCGCAAGGTGGGGACCACTTGATGAGGTGGCGGTGTCCTTTGGAGCTCTTGACATGTGGCATAAGGTAGGGACCACTTGTTGAGGTGGCGACATCCATTGGAGCTTTTGACATGTGGCACAAGGTGGGGGTCACTTGATGAGGTGGCTTCTTCTTGTCTTGATGCTTCATGGACTCATGGATTGGGCTTGATTTAACTGGACCAACTCTCAATTGCAGGGTTAACTAAGATATTAAACCATACCCAACATAGACTCGAAATTAACTACAAGATTATTTGGACTCAAAAAAAAGAAAATTACAAGACTTCTTTTTTGCTACTCCAACCACAAGGACTCGGACTTGACCTGAATTGGTTGGAGTCTTTTTCTGATTCTAGTGCCCACATCATTCCCTCTCTCCAATCTACACTATTTTTGATGACGGATCGACACGACATCGGAAAAAGCCTGTGAGCCCTCATGGCAGGCCAGCACGGCGACGGTGGCACCCCCCGACCCCGAGCTCCCTTGGACCCGTGCCTTACTGGTCACTGCCTCTAATGATTCGTTGAGAGAAATCAAAAAAAAAAAGATGGAAGAATGACGAGTCCTCACTATCGAACGGCCGAAATCCTGGGTTCCGGCCAGCGTCATGGTCTCGCGAAAGAAGAACGACGACCATGGGGTGGGGTTTTTCGTTCTCCCATCTCCGGTTCTCCCAAATAGCCAAACTTGAGACTCTGTTCTCCGACAGCTCTCCGTGAGTCACTCACGGACTCACCAGTTTCTCCGACGGAGTGCGGCGGCTTTGACCTAACCCTAACAGAGGGTCCCGAGTTTCGACTCCCGGTCTCCCATCGTCATCGAGTAAATAAAATCCGTAATGCCTTCAGTCTTCACCCTGTAAGTAGTAATTAGTAAGTCCTAAACCAGTAAACTGTAGAACTGTAGGTGAGTTGACTAACAGTAACAGATTAAGTGAGCCCTGACCCGTAAGGCTAAGTTTTTTTTTATTATTATTATATCATGACCCATGGGCTGGTTCGGCCCTAACCCTGTTGAGCCCATGGGCTATAGGGGCCGGGCCAAAAAGCCCACTTATATAAATGGGCCAATTTTTTTCAGCCCGACCTGGCCCATTTATAGGGCCAAATGGGCTGGCCCATGGGCTCTAGTCCATTTTGACAGGTCTATTGGGAATGTGATGCAAAGAAGGGCATCAGTGGCCCCCTGGACCCTCGTGAGGGCCTTGTAGCTTTTCAGGTGGTCCAGGGGGTCGGTGGTCCTATCGTAGGGATCCACCTGCAGCATCCGGAATCGGCTGGAAATCGGTTCCTCTTGGATTTCTCGGGAGAAGGGGAGACGGGCATCATAGCCCGTTGGCTCATTAGCGGAGCCCTGCATGTTCGCAAATCGATGGGATAACTCCGCCAGCTTGTACTCGTGCTCCTCCAGGCGCTTCTCGGCTATGCACCTGTTGGCCTCATTAGTAGAACCTTCCGCTGAGAGAGATATAGAAGGTGACATGGGTGCACGGTGCTCATGAAGGGCGGACTTGCCTTTTCAACCTCAGTGGGGTTTGGTCGTTACTCGCTCAAGGGTCGGAGAGCGGCTCTCCCTGTCGGCAGACCCGTCTCGTTGTCTTTTTGCTGGAGTCTAATGACTACTCCGGGGGTCGATAGTGGCCCGCGGCTGCAAAGGCCTTCCTCGGAAAGAACGCAGGCTATCGCGGGATGTTGCGGCGTGGGCCACGGGGGTTCCTGGCTGCTGATAAGTAGCCAAGGACCATTGCTAGTGATGGAGCTGGTGCACTGCTGTAGCAAGGATTTGCATCTGCTGGGTAAGAGCGGCCAGCTGAGATTCTGTCAGAGGTGGTTGAGGTAGCGCAGGCGGTTTGACTTCCGGGACGTGCGGGTTTCCTCGAGAAGGAGATTCTCTCACACGGCTAGTGGAAGCTTCTCTCTCTTGTGTCGTCACCATTCTCTTGATGGAACTGCTTGTAGAGGGACTAGCTTTTGGGATCTCTCGCTGGTCCCCTCCTTCCTAGCATGCCAATCTGTTGCTGCCAAGATCATCGTGGTCCGTAGCTACTGTCGACGTCGAATCACCTCTCGTCTTCTTGGGGTTAACCTATACTTCAAAGCCTGCAAAAAACAAGGTCAGACATCGAGGCCGGGGATTCTGGCGAGGGCACTCCGACGGTCAAGTCAGTGATGATCCAGGAGAACAGATCCTCTTGGTCGAGCCCTCTTGATGGACTCCACACTAGGAGGAGTGAGTGGTGTGAGAGTGGGGATACGAGTGTGCTGGGAGAGATGATAGCCAAGCTGGGTCGACAAGAGCTCTTGTGTGGCTCTTTCTCCTTTACTCGCTTGGATGAGAGTTTTTCGGTTAAGCTAGTACCTGCGTACCTTACCCCTCCACTAGGGGTGTTGAAAGTTCTTTTAAGTCCAGGTGATCGTTGAGCGCCTACCTTGGGATCTCCCCTAGGCTGTCAGGCATGTGCAGCGGTGTTCCATGCCATGGACAGGATGTCTTTCCCGATTCATAATAAGGAAAACTATCATGTGCTCTGACATTCCCTCCGGTCGCCCCATTCCGGGAAGCCTGGCAGTGCCTCGATTGGGGGGCCGCCATCCCCGGGATTCGAATCTCCTGGTTGACTTCCTCTTTTGGGTGGTGCAGGTGGTTGGTGAATTGCGTGGCACCTTGGTTAGGGAGCTCCTTCCTCTCCTGGTGTAAGCAGTGGCCGCAGACAGTTATTGTGACCTGACGGACGGTTCCTGGTGGTCTTCGGGCCGCTCGTCGGTATCTCTGGGAGGTGGCTCCGGCCCCTTGGTGTTCCGGGGCACAGTCCAAGTTGGTTGCCGGACTGGAGAGCTGGGACTTAGCTCCGACTCGGGGGGCTTGACCTTCAAAGGGCTCGACCTGGTGGAGGAGGCTGGGCTCGATTCTGGCTCAGGGGGCTCGACCTTGGAGGGACTCGACCTGGCGGAGGAGGGCTCGACTCCTGCCTGGAGGGCTCGGCCTTGGAGGGGCTCGACCTGGCGGAGGAGGGCTGACCTCGACTCTGATCCAGGGATCTCAGCCTCGGAGGGGCTCAATCCAACGGAGGAGGTCAACACGCAACTCCAGCCCAGAGGGCTCAGCCTCGGAGGGGCTCGACCTGACGGAGGAGGGCCGAGCTCGACTCTGGTTCGGGGGCTCAGCCTCGGAGAGGCTCGATCTGGCGAAGGAAGTCGCTCGGCTCCGGCCTACGTGCCTCGAGCTCGCGGGTGCCAACCTGGCAGAGGATGGAGCTCGGCTTTGACCGGCCGCCTCGTTGATCCGGGGGAGCTTGGCTCAGTCAAAGAAGTCCAAGATGGGGTGTCCATCGTGGCGGATCTTATGACGTGGCATCTGATTGGGAATGCACGTCAACACGTCAGCTTCTCGCCATATCAGCAGGCTTCCCTCCCTGATGCTTGCCATGATGGACATGTCAGTAACGATTAAGGTAGAGGAGTTCATGGGGGACAACATTCCTGCCATGCCAGTGCCTCCAATAAAATGATGCTGAAAGGAGTTCTAGGAGATAGGATCTTAACAACCTATTAGTGCCCACCATTCTTGTCAGAATCACCTTCCTGATAGCCACTCATTGCCTCTCGCGATATTATAAAAAGATAAGCATGTGCATGCTCACACTCATATTGAATGCACCTATGCTTGCACGATCACCGGGGCTCTATGCTCTAATGACTATTATCTTTTTTATTCTCTGTATACTAACTTGAGCATCAAAATATCTTTATCGGTATCTTGGTTTGTATTTTCTTGTATGCCTTCATTCAAGAACTGCTGTAAAACATGTCTCGCTAAATTGAAGAGAGTCAAAAGACTTACCGATACCATCGTAACTCACCAAGGGGTGACCTGTCAGCAACAACATGCATGAGAGCGAGACTACAACAAGGGATGTGGGGGTATTCTAGATGATAAATTTGATCAGTGATACTTGGGTTTTTGGCAAAAGTGATCTCACTGATCATTTCTTACTATTTATTTGGATACTGAGAGGTTTTCGTTTGGAACATCCATCGCATCTATTGTCATGACTACTGATGTGGCTGGTTCGCTGATGTGAGGCTAACAAACTGACGTGGAATCCCCATCAGGCGCCATGCTAGATTTTCAGCATGAGCCCCTTCGTCGGGCTGAGCTCCCCCGAAGCAACGGGGCCACCCGTCGAAGCCGAGCTCCATCCTCCACCAGGTCGGTCCCCGCCAAGTCGGGACTCCTAGGCCAGAGCCGAGCACAAGCCACTATTCGAGGCAGACCGCTCAAGGTCGAGCCCCGTGATCAGGAGTCGAGCTCAAGTCTCTTCCGCCACGAGGAGCCCCTCCGAGGTCGGATCCCTTGGGCTGGTCGGCATCCCGTCCATCTCCGTCAGGACGAGCACGTCTAAGGCCGAGCTCCACTGATCCGGAGTCGAGCTCAGCCCTCCACCGCCCAGCCAAGCCACCTTGAAGCGAGCCCGGTGGAGGCAGGCTCCACCTTTCTAGCTCGGTCCCCAACTCAGACAGAGACACCAACCACCGGCGAGTCTCCCGAGGGCCGTACAGCAGTGCCCGCCATGCTGCCATTAATGCCCACGGTCGCCGCTCACACCAAAAAGAAAGGAAACTCACATCAAGGCACCATTCCCTCCACTGACCTGTCATACGATCGAAAAAAAGACCCGACCGGAGGGCACGGGTCCCGAGAACGACGGCCCGCCAATCGAGGCCCTGCCAGGTTTCCAGTAAAAGGAGTGTCAGAAGCAGAAGCTTCCTCGATTATCTGATTGGAAAGGCATCCCGTCTACGGTACGATACCTCGTCGCACATGCCCGATAGCATGGGGAGATCCCAAGGTAAGCCAAAGTAAAAAACCCAGCCAGGGTAAGCAAAAGGGAGGTAACTAACAACAACCAGAGCAAACACAGAAACAAGGGAGAGAGGCCAGACAAGGGGATCGAACCACCTCGGCCACCACCTCTCCCAGCTCACTTTCATCTTTCATACACACCACACTCACTCCTCTTAGCGTGGAGCTCATCCAGAGGGGCTCGACCAGGAGGATCTGTTCTCCTGGATCGCCACTGACTTGACTATCGAAGCCCCCCCGGTCCGGGTCACTGACGTTGTTTCTTGCAGGTCCCGAGGCACTAGAGGCATCCCGGCAGGCGGGTGCATGACCCCCGACACCACCAGTAGCAGCTACAGGCCACGACGATCCGAGCGGCAACAGATTGGCACGCCAGGAAGGGGGCGCTGAATGACTTTTGATCTAGTTCAGGCCCAGTTCAGACGGTTCGTCATGGAGATGGTGACCACTCGGGCGAGGGGAGCCTCTCCCAGCTGTGCGGAAGTGTCCCCTTCCCACGGGAACCCACACGGTCCGAAGACGGAGCCACCTACCCCGATTCAATCGCCTCATCTAGAGATCCAGCTGACCGCACTTGCTCAGCAGATGCACACTCTCACTGTAGCAGTGCACCAGCTCCAACACCAGCATCGGTCCCTGGCTACTCATCAGCAGTCGGAGACCCCCGCGGCCCATGCCGCAGCACCCCGCGATAGCCTGTGTTCCTTCCATAGGAGACCTTCGCAGCCGCGGGCCATTATGAACCCTCGGGGTAGTCGCCGAGCCCCGATGAAGCGACAAAGAGCTGGGTCCACCGACGAAGAGTGCTGCTCACCACACCTTGACCAGGGGGCATCTAAGCCCCGCCAAGATAGAAAGGGCAAGGCCCCTCGTCGTGGGAACCATGCACCCGCATCGCCTTCCCCACCCCTCTCAGTAGAGGGGTTAACGGATGAAGCCATCAGGCGCATGGCGGAGAAGTGCCTAAAGGAGCATTACCACAAACTGACAGAGCTTTCCCACTGGTTTGCCAACTTGCCCGGCTTCGCTAGCGAGCCAGCGGGCTATGACATCCGCCCTCCGTTCTCCCAGGAGATTCAAGCGGAGCCGATTCCTCGTCGGTTCCGCATGCCGCAGGTGGATCCTTACAACGGGACCACCGACCCCCTGGATCACCTGGAAAGTTACCGGGCTCTCATGAGGGTCCAGGGGGCTACTGACGCTCTCCTGTGCGTCGCCTTCCCTGCTACTCTCCGGAAGGTGGCTCGGGTATGATTCGCCCTCCTTGAGCCGGAAAGCATCAACTCCTTTGCCTAGCTAGGGCAAAAGTTCGTGGCTCATTTTGACGCATGTCGGAAGATGCTACGGGAGGCGGACAACCTGTTCTCCATCAGGCAACAAGATCGCGAGCTGCTACGAGACTACGTGGCTCGCTTTAAGGCCACCGCACTGGAGATCTACAGCCTGGAGGAGCTAGTCGCAATGCTGGCTCTGAAGCGAGGGCTCAGGACTTCTTGCCTGACCTACTCGCTTGACAAAAAGCCCTCGAATACATACTCCGAGCTGCTCTCCCGAGCTCAGAAGAACATCATGCCGAGGAGGCGGATCGTACAAGGTAGGAGCTCGATGGGCAGCCACTGAAAAGATCGGCACCCACCGAGGCCCCTGGGGCACGAAGGCCGGGACCGCCAGCTCAGAGCTCCTGACCTGGACCAAGGCCAAGGAGCGCTCCTATCCCGGAGAGAAATTTCACCCCCCTCCTCACCCCAAGAATAAAGATCCTCATGGAGATCGAGGGCGAGACTTATCTGTGGCACCCAGCGCCATTGAAGCCATCCGCTAGCCATGACAAGACAAAGTACTGTCGTTTCCACTGTGACTATGACCACGACACTGAGGAATGCCACAATCTCAAATGGGAGATCGAAGAGCTCATCAAGAAAGGCTACCTCGGAAGATATGTGGGGGGCAGATCTCGACTAGAACCCCAGGCACTCGCCACCCTCCCACCAGCCCCGGTGGTCGACAATCGCCCTACCGAGAAGCCGGTGGGGATGATACACTGGGGAGCCGAGCGCGCCTCCAAGAGAGCCCGTGGGGCAGGGCATCCTGAGGTTGTACTCCCTTTTATGAGGGAAGGAAGAGATGGAGAGAGAAATGTAAATAATGATGCTGTGGTCGTCAAAATGATGATCGCAAAGCATCTGTAAAACACATCATGGTAGATAGTGGAAGCTCCACATATGTGCTTTTCTACGGTGCATTCTCCAGGATGAATCTTTACTCTGGTCAGCTTAAGCCCGTGCATACCCCCCTTATTGGTTTCACATGATACTCCATAAGAGTGGAGGGAGAAATCACTCTCCCAAATACTACCGGGACCCCACCTAGGCAGAGTACTGTCATGATGATATTCATGGTTGTCAGCCTTCCTTCGCCTTACAACGTGATTTTAGGCTGACCTGGGCTCAACCTCCTTGATGCTGTCGTCTCTACCAAGAGATTGCTTGTACAGTTCCCAATCCCTTGTGGTATGTGGGAGATGAGGGGTACGTCCCAGCCGGTGCAGCACTGCTTCCAAACCCTCCCCGGGGCCCGGGTGCCCGGGGAGGGCCCCAAGCCGGACGAGCTCGACCAGAGGGTTCAGGATCCTAGGGGAGGCCCAGCCGAGCACCTGCTTCCTTACTAGCTCGGGGCCGACCAGACGAAGACCGTGCAGATCGAAGCCCAACTGCCCGAGGAGGAGAAGGCTCCGCTGTTGGAATTCCTACGGGCGAATGCAGACGTATTCGCCTGGACGGCAGCAGACATGCCAGGTATTTCCCCTGAAGTCATCACCCACAAGCTCAATGTCAATCCGAAGCATAGACCGGTTCGATAGAAGAAGAGAAGTTTCTCCCCAGAAAGGCAGGCGGCCATCAACGAAGAAGTGAAAAAACTTTTAGCCACCGGCTTCGTCCGAGAAGTGCAGTACCTGAGCTGGCTGGCGAATGTGGTGATGGTGAAGAAGAATAACGGTAAGTGGAGGATCTGTGTAGATTACATCGACCTCAATAAGGCGTGCCCTAAAGACAGCTTTCCTTTGCCGAGGATAGATCAGCTGGTGGACGCCACCTCAGGGCACAGGCTGCTCTCCTTCATGGATGCATTCTCCGGGTAAAATCAGATCCGGATATATCCGGGGGACGAGGAGCACATTGCCTTCATTACCGATCGAGGGACGTACTGCTATAGGATGATGCCCTTTGGCTTGAAGAATGCTGGAGCCACGTACCAACATTTGGTCAACAAGGTCTTCAAAGATCAGATTGGCCGAAACGTGCAAGTGTACGTGGATGACATGATCGTCATGAGCAAGCCGAGCTCGGACCACATCGCCGACCTCATCGAAGCCTTCCACAGCCTCCGGAAGCACCAAATGAAGCTCAATCCAGCAAAATGCACTTTCGGGGTGGCGGCCGGGAAGTTCCTCGGCTTCATGGTCACCCAGAGAGGCATCGAGGCGAACCCGGAGAAGGTCCAAGCGATCCTTGATATGGAGCACCCGACATCCAAGAAGCAAGTTCAACGGCTGACGGGGAGGGTAGCGACCTTAAGCTGGTTCATCTTGAGGTCGGCTGACTGCTGCCTCCCCTTCTTCAAGGCATTGCGCAAGATGCATGACTTTACTTGGACCGAAGAGTGCAAGGTAGCCTTTGAGGAGTTGAAGGAGTTCCTAGCCTCTCCACCTTTGCTATCCAGACCGGAGGAAGGGGAAGAGCTCCTACTCTACCTGGCTGTCACGCCCGGGGCCGTCAGCTAGGTCCTCGTCCATACAGATCAGGACGGGTCTCAGAAGCCGGTGTACTACACCAGCAAAATCCTCCGTGACGCGGAGGTCAGGTATACTCGCTCCGAGAAATTCATTTTCGTACTAATTATGTCTGCTAAGTGCCTCAGGCCCTACTTCCATGTGCATCCCATCGCAGTTGTGATTGATCAGTTGCTGAGGACCATGCTAAGCCACCCCGAGACTTTCGGGAGACTGGCTAAATGGTCCCTGATGCTGAGCGAGTTCGACATCACTTATCGACCGAGGTCGTCGCAGAAGACCCAGGTTCTAGCCGACTTTGTGGTCAAATGTACAGGCCCCCAAGGAACCAGAATGGACGGTCCCGGAGAGCCAAGCTGAGCCCGGACCATGGGAGGACCCTTGGATCCTCCACGTGGACGGTGCCTCCAATTCCTACAGGAGCAGAGCGGGCCTCATCCTTGCCAATTTCGATGGAGTGGTGATGGAGTGCGCCCTTCGCTTCAAGTTCGCAGCTACGAACAACCAGACGGAGTACGAAGCGCTTCTCGCGGGCCTAAGAGTGTCCCGCAAGCTAGGAGTACAAAGCCTGAAGGTTTTTATCGACTCCCAACTGGTTACCGGACAAGTCTCCGGAGAGTACGAATCCCGAGATCCCCAGATGGTGAAGTACCTGGAGAGGGTTCGTTCGAGCACGGTAGGCTTCCATTACTTCCGCATTTTCTATATCCCTCGTGGAGAAAATGCTCGTGCGGATACACTGTCGAGGCTCGCAACCCTACTGGACTCATCCCTAGGGCATGCTTACATCGAGTATCTCGAGGATCCAAGCTACGAGAGCCCAAAGGAGGTGCAACAAGTAGCCCATGAGCCGAGCTGGATTGATAAGTATGTCAGATACATCCAGGATGGCTTCCTACCAGAAAATCGCAAAGAAGCCGGCCTCATCAGAAGGAAGGCCACCCATTTTGTTTTGATGGACGGTCACCTCTACCGCCGATCTTATTCCTACCCACTCCTGAAGTGCCTCAGGCCCATAGAGGCAACCTTCATGCTCCGAGAGATACACGAGGGCCTCTGTGGAAATCATGTAGGAGGGAGGACTCTAACGTACAAGGCTCTTCTTCAGGGATACTTCTGGGAAATGATGAGGGAAGACGCCGCCGACTTCATCAAGAAGTGTGACAAATGCCAACGCCATTCCCACGTACAGCGGCTACCGGCTGCACTGATCTCGCAGTTGTCATCCCCCTGGCCCTTTGCACAATGGGGAATGGACATTCTGGGACCATTCCCCACCGCACCAGGGCAGCGAAAGTTCCTGGTAGTGGTGATCGACTACTTCACCAAGTGGCTCAGATTACTGAAGCCAATGTCCGACAATTCTTTTGGAAGTCTATCATCTGCCGCTTCGGACTTCCTAATTTTGTCATCACCGACAACGGGCGACAGTTTGACAACCGAGAGTTCGAAGGATTCTGTGCCGAGCACAGCATTCAACACTGGTTCACCTCGGTCGCTCATCCCTAGATAAACGGGGAAGCCGAAGTAACTAACCGAATCATCCTTCAAGGACTTCACACCAAGCTGGACCAGGTTAAGGGCAGATGGGCAGAAGAACTTCCGAGCATCTTGTGGGCCTACCACACAATACCCAGAATGGAAATGGGTGAAATGCCCTTCAACCTTGTCTTCGGAGCTGAAGTAGTGATCCCAATCGAGCTCGGCGTGCCCATGCTCTGGGTACAGCAGTATGACAAGGCACAGAACTCGGCACACCTCCTGCTTAGCCTAGACCTCCTCGAAGAAACGAGGGACAAAGCTCGACTTCGGATGGCCGCGTACCAACAACGGGTCGCCCGATATTACAATGCACGGGTGAAGCTGAAAACTTTCCAACCTGATGACCTGGTACTGCGCAGGGCTAAGGCGTCTCAACCCCAGGAGTGCGACAAGCTCTCGCCGAACTGGGAAGGCCCCTATAAAGTGGTCGAGACCCTCTCATATAGGGCCTACTATCTCGAGGATCTGGATGGCACTAGATTTTCCCGAATGTGGAATGCTTGTAATTTGAAGAAATACTATCAGTAATGTAAGTTTTTCCTCCACTAGAAATAAAGACCTTCCTCTACACAATGGTTTATTTACCTTGCAGGGTGTCACAGCCTCGAGCCTAGCTCCTCGGCATCCAATCCCGGAGAAAAGTCCTCCAGCACAAAGACCTGAGAAGCCCTTAGGCACTCAAGCCTCGAGCCTAACTCCTCGGCATCCAAGCCCAGAGAAAAGTCCTCCGGCACAAAGACCTGAGAAGCCCTCAGGCACTCAAGCCTCGAGCCTAGCTCCTCGGTATCCAAGTCTGGAGAAAAGTCCTCCAGTACAAGGACCTGAGAAGCTCTCAGGCACTCAAGCCTCGAGCCTAGCTCCTCGGCATCCAAGCCCGGAGAAAAGTCCTCTGGCACAAAGACCTGAGAAGCCCTCAGGCACTCAAGCCTCAGCCTAGCTCCTCGGCATCCAAGCCCGGAGAAAAGTCCTCCGGCACAAAGACCTGAGAAGCCCTCAGGCACTCAAGCCTCGAGCCCAGCTCCAAGGCATCCAAGCTCCTGAGCCATGCTCTCAGGACAATCAAGTCCCAGAGACTAACTCTCCGGCCAACACGTCTCCGAGCCCAGCTCCAAGGTGTCCAAGCTCCTGAGCCATGCCCTTAGGCCATCGAGTCCCGGAGACCACCTCTCCGGCCAGCACGTCTCCGAGCCCAGCTCCAAGGCATCCAAGCTCCTGAGCCATGCTCTCAGGCCAATCAAGTCCCGAAACTGACTCTCTGGCCAGCATGTCTCTGAGCCCAGCTCCAAGACGGCTTTTCCTGAGCCCGACCTCCGAAGATCAAGCCCCGAGCCTAGCTTCAAGCATTCAAGGTCTGAGAGGCCCACAGGAACTCCAATCCAAAGCCAACCTTCTCCGGCGCCGGAGTCTCGAGCCCAGTGCCGAGACGATGAAGCTTAAGCCCATACAAAACTCAACTCTCCTCCCCGACCTCCCTGCACTGAAAGAGAAGAAAAGAGAGAAGAAGATAGGAAGAGAGAAGACATCCACACCATGAGAGAGATAAGAAGCTGTACTTGCTAAAATCTTTTTTATTACTTCAAGTAAAAATACTTTACAGTATCTCCCGGGCCCTGACAGGCCAGGCAGCCCAGTGCAAAAAAAAAAGAGGAAGAAGAAAGAAAAGAAATATAACTGTTTCTTACGAGAAGTCCTATCTTATAGGGCCGGCTCCTTCCCTGGACGGTGTTCGGCCAGGACTTCTCCTTCTTCTATCTCCGTCACAGGGGCACTTTCCTGAGCAGCCTCCGCTGGAGGGGCGGGTTCGGTTATTAATGCCGTCGGGGCCGACTCGGCCATCTCCGCTTATGGCACGGGCTCGGCCATCGCCGCCGCTAATATCGTCTCAACAGGGCCAAGCGCCCCCAGGGTCCCCTCAGGACGAGCCCCGATTGGAGCAGCCCCTTGCCTTGCTGTAGCTGCCGCCGAAGCTGGAGCCTTCTTCCCGGGGGCCCGAAGCGCCGCCAGTCACTTCTCGGAGAGAATTCCCCGTAGCTGAGTCCGGCAGTAGGCGAACCCCTTTGCGAAGAAATCCGTTGCCGCCTCCTTGAAATCCTTGATGTACTCGGGGGAGGCCTTAAAGGTGGCCACCGCGCCGGCAGCCTCCTTCCCAGTGATCTCCACCCAGCGCTCAGCTTCCTCCAGCTGCTTCCTGGTGTGCTCAACCTGCCAGACCGCCATCGCCATCCCCTTCTCGGCGGTCTTAGCGGAGCGATCGGTGTCGGTGGCCCTCTCTTCCGCCTCCGCGGCCCTCTTCTCCGCGGTTGTCGCCTTCTTCTCAGCTGAGATGGCCCTGTCCTTCGACGCCTCCACCTCGACCCGTAGCTCTTTTAGCCGGGTCCTCTTCGATTCGAGCTCTCCTTCGAGCTCCTTTTTGGCCCGGGTGGCATCAGCAACCTCGGTTTGGAGGCTCTTAACCCTCAGGTTAGCCTCCCAGGTCTCCTCATCCTTCCGACCCACTTCAGCCTTCAGGGACTCAAGCTCCGCCTGTCGCTCCTTGTCCCTCTTCGCCCAATTGCGACAGTAATCCCTAATGAGGATTAGCTCCCTGCCTTGCTGCATCAAAAGAAAAGCATGTTAGCTACAGTACTAAGAAAGGTCGGGAGACATCAAGACAAGAGAAGAAGGACTTACGGCATATAAATTGGCGAAGGACGAGCTGATGACGTCGCCCAAGAGTCACCCGCTCCCTTCTCGCCTGTCGTAGGACTGGACCGAGAAGTCCATCATCCGCTCAGCGAGGCTTGGGTCCTTCATCAACGAGACGTTGGGCCCCAGTCGGAAGGGGACTTGGCGATAGTCCCTATCCTGCTTTCCCGCCGGCTCAGGTCCCTTGGGGCGGGAGGCACCTTCAGCGCTAGCTACGAGCTCGGCGCCACCTCAGACTGCACCTGGGGCACCGGCCCTATTTCTTTCAACCCCCCATCCTCCTCGATGTCGATGACCTCTGGAGGGGGGGCTTCTAACCTAGCTGCAGTAGCAGCCGACCTGGCGCAGACGACCACCTCGGGCTCGGGCGTCGGGGCCGGACCGAGTGCCGGGGCCGGACCGTGCTGCCCTGAAGGCTCGTGGACGGACTCGGCCGCCCTCTTCTACCTTCATTCTGAACCGGTGCGTCCGACCCGACCTGCACCGGCCTTGCACCTTCGTCAACCCGAGCCCTCTTCGGAGCAGGCTCGCCAGCCTCAGCCGCCTGCTCTCGTTCTTCGGAAAACGAGAGCAGCTCGTCCATGGAGAACTTTATCTCTGCACGGGAGAAAAGATGGTCAATCCCAAGCAAAAAAATAAGAAAAAAAGAAAAGAAAAGAAAGAGAAGATGAAGAAAGAAAACAAGAGGAGGGTGGCCAAGTCGAACTCACCCGACTCCTGCACCGAGCCGACCCCAGCCTCGCGGAGATTCTGCTCCGATAGCAAGACCTCAAGTGAGGGGATCTCGGTCGATCTGAGCAGCTCATACATTCGAGGTCGGCTGCTTCGATGGAGGAGTTCCTATTTGGAGACCGATCTGGGTCGCTCCAAACCCAGTCGATCCCCTCAACTGAAGCGAAGAGATACCTACTCTTCCATCCTTTGATAGAAGAGGGAAGCTCAAACCTAATACCCCGAGGACGAGAAGAAAGGGACCACCACCCCTCCTCGGTGGGATGGCGTTTCAAGGTAAAAAAGGCCCTAAACAAAGAAAAATGGGCAACAATCCCGTGAAAATGACATAGGACGATGAAACAAAATATCGTCCTGATAGCATTAGGGACCAACTGGACAGGGACAAGTCGGTAGTTGGTCAAGAAAGAAAGGAAGAAATGGTGGACAGGAAATCGGAGACCCCCGACGAAGGCCTTCTCATAGAAAGCGATCCGCCTAGGACCGCTGGAGGTGACCCGCTCCCCTGGACGAGGAATGGAGAGATGAATGGACTCAGGAATACTGTAAGCATCCCAGATGGCCACAAGATCCTCGGCGGTGATCACTGATGCAATCCCACCGGGACCTGTCGACCGAGAAGGTTCGGGTTTGGGGATGGGAGCAGGAGGGGGAGCGGGGAGAAGAGCCAAGCGAGGTGGAGGAGAAGACCCGGGTTCCCTAATGGCTACCGGGCCATGGAAAGGTCTCCTACTGAACTCATACCTTGCTGCCTCCATCTCCTCGTCAGAGGAAGAAGGAGTTCTCGGCCGAGAAGGTCCGGCCTCGGCTTGGCAGGAAGGACGGAAGTTTGGACCAAAATGATCCATGGAAGGAGAAGAGAAGAACAGGGGAAGACCTACGACGGCTCTTAGTCGACGAGAAGAGAGAGGAAGAAAGAGCTAACTTGCTAAAGTTATAGGAGGACGTTGACGACCGGAGGAGAAGAAGAAGACTCCTGTACGATACCGGGTGCGAAAGGACTCGAAGGAGGTAAGTTTCGAAAAGACTTACCCCTCCATTCGAGACAACCTGTGCCCGACCGTACCGTTACGGCTTTCCCAAGAGACTTGCCACGTGTCGCTGATCAACGGGGCCAGCGCCCCTAATCCAACCACGGTTGCTCTAACTTCCGTGCCCACCATAATTGCTCCCTAAACGTGGCTGCATGGCGCCCCCGCATAGGCCCGAAGGATCTCCTAGCGAGGCACCACTGATTTCGATCATTATTGCACCAGATTTCTCCACCTTTCTACGTCAGCGCCGCAATTACTCCCTTCGCTCCGAGCACCGCGCGCCAACGGGCCTCGGGAGTGGGGGGCAAATGATGTGGCTGGTTCGCTGACGTGAGGCCGACAAACTGACGTGGAGCCCCCATCAGGCACCACGCTGGATTTTCAACATGAGCCCCTTCGTCGGGCTGAGCTCTCCTGGAGCAATGGGGCCGCCCACCGAAGCCAAGCTCCATCCTCTGCCAGGTTGGTCCCCGCCAAGTCGGGACGCCTAGGCTGGAGACGAGCACAAGCCACCATTCGAGGCGGACCCCTCGAGGTCGGGCCCCGTGATCAGGAGTCGAGCTCAAGTCTCTTCCGCCACGAGGAACCCCTTCGAGGTCGAATCCCCTAGGCTGGTCGGCACCCCGTCCATCTTCATCAGGATGAGCTTGTCTAAGGCCGAGCTCCGCTGATCCGGAGTCAAGCTCAGCCCTCCACCGCCCAGCCAAGCCACCTTGAAGCGAGCCCGGCGGAGGCGGGCTCCACCTTTCTAGCTCGGTCCCCAACTCAGACAAAGACACCAACCACTAGTGAGTCTCCCGAGGGCCGTACAGCAGCGCCCGCCATGCAGCCATTAATGCCCACGGCCGTCGCTCACACCAGAAAGAAAGAAACTCACATCAAGGCACCATTTCCTCTACCGACCTGTCGTACAACAGGGAAAAAGACCCGACTGGAGGGCGCGGGTCCCGAGAATGGCGGCCCGCCAATCGAGGCCCTGCCAGGTTTCCAGCAGAAGGAACGTCAGAAGCAGAAGCTTCCCCGATCATCTGACAGGAAAGGCGTCCCATCTATGGCACGATACCTCGTCGCACACGCTCGACAACATGGGGAGATCCCAAGGCAAGCCAAAGTAAAAAACCCAGCCAGGGTAAGCAAAAGGGAGGTAACTAACAACAACCAGAGCAAATACAGAAACAAGGGAGAGAGGCCAGACAGGGGGATTGGACCACCTTCGGCCATCACCTCTCCCAGCTCACTTTCATCTTTCATACACACCACACTCACTCCTCCTAGCGTGGAGCTCATCCAGAGGGGCTCGATCAGGAGGATCTGTTCCCTAGATCGTCACTGACTTGACCGTCGGAGCGCCTCGGCCGGAATCCCCGGTCCGGGTCACTGACGTTGTTTCTTGCAGGTCCCGAGGCACCGGAGGCATCCCCGGCAGGTAGGCGCGTGACCCCCGACACCGCCAGTAGCAGCTACGGGCCATGATGATCCGAGCGGCAACAACTACTATTAGGGATGGCATTTTTTACCGATCTGATGGATACCCATCCTAATAGAATGGGTAAAACCTGACCCGCCTAATTTATAAATGGATATAAGTTATATAAAAAAACCTGACTCGTGTTCGGGTCGGGTACGGATAGTAGTACGCCCCGATCCAAACCCGACTCGTTGATATATAAAAAAGCTATGTTTATAAAATATTTAAGTAAATTGGATATGTGATAGATATACCCGATCCGATCCGACTCGATACGACCTATTTAGGTTTTAAGTAAACTAGATTTTATAAGATCGGGTATACCCGACCCAACCCGATTCAAACATGATTTTTTTTATACCCGATCCGAGACGGGAATGGAATGGATATGGAGCGAAAAATTTTTTAGCGGAACGGGTATGGATTTTGGATGACCCGATCTAAACCTGACCCGTTGCCATCCCTAACTACTATAAACAAATTGACATGACTACTTGCATCATCAATTTATTTTGTTGGTAATGATATACATGCAGTATATATATATATATATATATATATATATATATATATATATATATATATATATATATATATATATATATATATATATATATATATATATGACCGAGATGACTCAAGCTTGGATGTAAATTAGGAGGACAAGATTGATCATCATGTTGTTGCACTCACACGCAAGGCTTTAACAACATATATAGCTGGAACTCAGTGACTGATTGATTTTTAATTTTTGTATGAAGTGACCTTTGTTTATATCTGTATAATGGTTAACTGTTGCATAATGTATTTAGTATATAATTTATTAAAAATTTATTTATGTTTGCATGTAATTTGTGATTGAGTTATTATTGCGCCGATCTGACTTTAAGAAATTGATCAAATAATAAAATAACTTTTGAAGTTCATTTATCCATGAAATCTTTATATTTAATTCAACTTAATTTGCATAGAACTTGATCGAGCTGTGAACTTCTTGGAAGCAAACTTTAGCTGATACAATTGTTGACCATATTTGAATTTGTGCCAAACTTTATAGACAAAGCAAATTCATTTACAAAATAGATGCACTCAGTTTCTCATTGAATACCATTAATCAAAATAAATAATTTGACATAGAATGGTATGTCAACTGTTTTAATAGGCTTGTCTCATAAAATAAGAGTTAATGTACTTTCGTAGAGTAATGGTGCAGTGCTCCATGTTTTCAATAATATTGATGATCGGATGACCAAAAGTACCGGTTCCAAGGCTTGGTTTTAACTAAAAATTCCTCTTTCATTGCAACGTCTCTTTTCTTCCTTTTTTTTTTTTCCTTGTTATCCCGCAAGGCCACAATCGCTGCTCGCCTATGCTGTCTGCTGGAGTGGATCATCCCGTTTTCCGTTGAGACCTGGACAAGACTGGGATAATAACTGTACAGTCTATTCATTTTTTTAATTATTAAAAAATTATAATAATTATTTTTAAAATATTTTTTATTTTTATTAAAAAATATTTGATTATTTTAAAGATAATTCAATCATTTTTCATCGTACATGAGCGACATGGATCCCAAACTCACATCCGGATGACATCTTTCTGCCACGCCGTTCCACGGTCGTCCACCGTAT
The DNA here is from genome assembly GCA_021397845.1 of Areca catechu. Taxonomy (NCBI): domain Eukaryota; kingdom Viridiplantae; phylum Streptophyta; class Magnoliopsida; order Arecales; family Arecaceae; genus Areca; species Areca catechu. The sequence continues at coordinate 176,917,261 of CM038042.1, forward strand.
ATCGAATCCCATGATTAAACCGGAACCCACCAGTCACGCCCAACTTGTACCTTTCCCGTTGGGTGCAGCCCGCACCGTCCCGATGACCGTTGCATTACCTCCGCTGCGCTGCTGCACCTCCATCGGCAACGCCACTTTCATTGCCGCTGCCCAACGCCATAAACCGAGTGGCATAAGAGGTCGTCATAGACCGAGTAGCAGAAGAGGTGACTCGATCACCTTTCTCCACTTGTAAAATTCAAAAAAGAAGGGTTGAGAATTAAATATATATATATATATACATTTATTTATTTATTTTACAAGAACGCCATCGCGGAACCTCCATTTGTGTATTGTGCTGATTTGATAGGCCTCGTGCCGCAGCATGATTCCGAGATTAGACCTTTCCTTTCCGGTTTCCACCTCAACTTCTCATCAATATGTGTTAATAACGTCTAATTTTTTTGACCGTGAAATGGAGGGAGTCTCAAAGAGCCACCAGCTTTATTACAGGCACATCCGGCACGGTGGGATGTGGCGGACCGCTGGGGGTGGATAACCCGGTCAAGGATCCGAATTCTCCTCTTAGAAATGGCTTTTAGGCGTCCGATCCCGACAATTGCGCGAACTCCACGAATTACCTCCTGAAGCCCATTTCTCCCCCCCCCCCCCCCCCGCCGGCGACAGTCTGTTACTCGCCGAGGCAAGTTAGGCATCCTTGCCCTCGGCCAATTGAGAAATAAAAAATTAAAAAAAAAATCAGCGGACGGTAAAAAATCGAGAAAATAAGGGAACAAGAAAGGAGGGAAACAGATCAGGGGGTTAGGACTGCAGGGAAAAAAAAAAACAAAAAAACAACTACCGAGCCACCGAGAGCGAGGGAGGAAGGGAGGGAGGGAGGGAGGTGGGGAAGCACAGGTTTCTGAAATCCGGCCAATAACTCCGGCAAAAAAGGGCCGATAAGAAAAAAAGAAAGCGGCAATCCCCGCTTGCTGCTCTGCTTTGCCTTTTCTTTCCCCTCTGACTCCCGAACTCCCCAACCACCGTCACGGTCGCCTCTTCGTTTCCTCGCCCTCTTTTCTCTCCGGCATTCCATCAGATATCTTGCACTACTCAAAGTCTCCTTCGAACTCTCTCTCGGAAACAATCCTTCCCCTCTCCCCCCTGAAGGACCAAGTTAAATCTTGAGCCTCTTTATAAATAAAAGATGAGGGACAGAAATCGGAAATTCCCCGCCTAAAAATGAGCTTCTTGGATTGCCCAAGAGCTTACTACGTAGATATAAGGATTTTGAGTACAGTTAGTTCTGGCTGTTCGGCGCCATTCCCTCGTCGGTTTCGAGTCAGAGGAGGATGTCGCTGTTAGGTTGAGTTTCGACGTCCCTGGAGATCGTCATCGCCGTTGGCATTGAGAGAGATGGGAGGTAGATGGAGTCTTTTGGAGCTCCAGCTGTACAAGTTCTTGTGGGTTGTCCTGATGCTTCACCTGCATAGCGATGAATGCCTGTCGCTGAATCTTGAGGGTTTGTAAATTTTCTTTCATTTCTTTATAACGATAGTTTCTGTTATTGACATCGATGTAATCTTTGTTTCCTGATGCTTGTACTGAAGGATTGGCTTTGCTGGAGTTTCGCTCGAAAGTGGAGGCTGATCCTTATGGCGCCCTTGACAATTGGGACCCTCTGGCCAACGACCCATGCGATTGGTCAGGTGTTCATTGCATTGATGGTAAAGTAGAGATTCTGTAAGTCCATGGTCCTTTTTTCAAGTCCATAACCTTCGAGAAACTTTTTATCTATCTTGTCATGACATGAATCATTCACATGAGGATGACAGACTTGTATATGTTCTTAGCTCGTTGGCTGCAATGGCTTCTTCTGTTTTATTTGACATTTTGTCGAATGAATCCTGGTGACGCTGCCACCATTTTTCCCGAAGAGAAGAAAAGAAAAGAAAAGAAAAGGCTGGAATCCTTAAATTGTGTTGGGTTTATGAGCAGTTTTTGTTAAATTTGATCATGCCTCATGTCATTTACATTAAATAAATCTCTCCCACATTTTTCATCCAGGTTTCTGAGGCCTGTCATTTGTGTTACTATTTTCTTGTAGTCGCCGCTGGATAGCTTCCTCTCCGATACTCCATGTTACTATTTAAGATGTGAAAGTCTTGCTTATCTTCAATCTTCAGCAACCTTTTATCTCACTGTCCTTCCCCTTCGCCAAAACATATGGATCAATATGGTTTTCCTGCTGTGTCCTCTAACTTGCAAGATTTTGTCATAAGACTTGGTAGAATGGAATGTGCAATACTCTAAAAGCTTAAATTCATTTCATCCTCCACTTCTAGCTTTATGTCAAAAGCTTGGAGAAGAAATAAATGGATGGGTATTGGGAAGCCTGAGAAGGAATATATTGATCAGATTCAAGCTAATAAATGGAAAAAATGATGTCAACAGATTTTTAAGCATATCATTATGAAGATTATACAAAGCTTGTTGGTTTCTGTTACTGTTAAATGTTTAAAATATAAATTCCACTGACAATCCTATAGTACATTATGATGTGGGTTAGAGGCAGGAAAAAGGAAAATAACTTTTGCGCTATCTAGGACTATATCATCACTGTTTCTATGTAGTGCTGGTTTGGCATATCTTGGCAAGTTATTTGGCTCTTTTTACACAGGGGAATGTATGAATTTGTATCATTCATCCCTCAAATGTGTGATATAGACTGCTTATATAAAATCTGTCATTGCTGAAGATTTTTATCTTTGCAATGTCATGAACATCCTCTTCTGTACACATATGATAATGAAAGGGGTATCAAAAATCAAAACTTAATACATGTACATGTCTGCAATGCCATTTTCCTAGCCCTGATCAAAAGCACAACATTGCTTGTTGGCCATAATTTGCATTATATGTTGTCTATTCTAAATCTAACCTGCGTGCACTTGTAGGGACTTAAAAGGTATGTCTTTGGGTGGAATGCTGGCACCTGAGCTTGGAAAACTTGGCCACTTGAGATCTCTGTAAGATTTATCTTTGCTTTGTACTGTAGTCCAACCTACTCAAACAATTTCATTGGCTGTGGGTTTCATATTTTTTGTATTGTCACTTTCTAAGTTCTATGACCATGAAACTATTTGGTTAAAGATAGCAGTAATAGCTGTTGGCATTACTCATGGCAGGCTTTTAATAGACAACTTGATAAAGGGTAATCTTTATGGATGGCAACACTTTAGACTTCTTGTTGAGTCCATTTTGCTACTTTCTTGATTATCATTTTCCAAACTACTTTTATTGTCAGTAATTTTTTGGAAAGTTCTTTGCTTGTTGTAAAAAAAATTAGATTTTCTAAACCATTGTTCTAAACCAATAAAGGTCCTCTTCTTATACTCAATAAATGTTTGTTGCATGATTTATCATTTGAAAATATGATAGATTTTAAATTAGGCTGTTTAAAGTAATCTAGTGATGTTTTAACTTATAACTCATGAGAAATAATATACCATGCAAATCTTTGGTGTCAATGGCACCTTGCAACTAATGTGGAAAAGTGAGATGTCATGATGTTGCTCAGGAAAGCAAGCTTGTTGAACCTGAAAGTATACTTTCTTGACAAAATGAACCTTATTATATTCAAATCAATCTTCTCTAAGTTCTCTTTCCATAACTGATCTTCTTCCAGGATCATACACCAATCTAATGAAACCATGCTTTATAACTGAACTAGGTTACTGCAGCAACTGGCCTCACATCTATAAAGCATTCTGAAATACTAATAATATTCAATCCTGAATGGGGCTGACAGTGTGCAGTCATTAAAGCATGAGCCAACCTGGCAAAAGCTCAGATTACCTGTGTGCATTCCTACCTCCAGATTTAACAGCATGTGTTTCTATACCCCCCCATCCACCCAACACACACAAAAAAAAGAAAAAAAGAAAAAAGAAAGCATGCACTTTTTGTAAATATGATGCTTATTATGATATCAATCAATGTTTCGTCTAAATCCTTTTTTTTAATTATAACATCACACACGAACCGAATCACCTATAATATATCATATTCAATTGTTTTCTTCAAACTAAGTTTGGGAAATATTTAATTATGGAATAATTGGTTGAATTTTGCTGTACTGTTTATTTTTAGATAAAAAAATTTGATAATATCATTATCATCACTAGCATCATTATTATCTTATTGGGTTATGTATAAATACTATTCTTTTGTATGCAGTGTGCTTTATAAGAATAATTTCTCAGGAGTTATCCCTAATGAGATTGGAGGGCTGACCATGTTGGAGCTCTTGGATTTGAGGAGTAATAATTTGAGTGGGAGAATTCCAGTGGAGATAGGGGAAATGCTATCACTTAAGTGCCTGTGAGTCAACAATCACAAAGTATTTTTTTTGCTTTTATCCTCTAAATTTGAACTTACATGGCATATTTCCTTATATTGGATCAGTCTGCTTTCTGATAACAAATTTCAAGATGGCAAACTTTCGGTTGAGAAGCTTAACATGCTTTCTGAGATGGAATGTAACCAAAGCCATTCTGGTGATGTGGCTACTGAAATTGGCCATATAAACAGAAAGGTTGGACAGTGGTAAGTGACTGTTCATTTCTCTATATGGTAATGGCATCTGTACATGTTAATAGCAACATGAAAGCTTTAATAACAACTTGTAAATAATATATTTTTTAATCCAATAATTGGTTTATAGCTTTCTTATTACATGGTTTTGGAATGATTCGCTATGTAATCTACTATGGCTTTAATCTTTCTGCCCTTGCCTTGAACATACATGAAGTTAAGAGTATACGCAATCTAATGAGGGTAGAATGCTTTCAACGGCAGAGCCAAAGCTAAGGGGGGCACCATGGCCCCCCAAATATATGTTATACTCATTTTTCTGAGAAGCCCAAGGCCAACTCTGATCCCTCCTCTCTCCAAAGTATTCCCCTTAATTACTTAGGTCCTAGTCGCCCCCATCCCCCACTGCATTTTCTCTCACCAAAGATTGCGGTTGCCTTGCTTCCCTTCAATAGGTCAAACTTCCTGATCGTTCCATGGTAATAAACAATGTTTCTCTATCTTCTCACCTCCCATTTCAATCTTCACCCCTTAATCTCTCCTAAATATAAGAAACTTATGACCTTATCTATTTTAAATTATATTTTCGTCAATAATAAATGATAACTTTGAATCCTGGTTAATCTCTGCTGTATTTGAGGATGGACAGTGAGGACTTTGTTCCATCTCTTATAGTAACCATTCATAAATCCATTTTTTAACCACTTCAACCCACTATTGGTGCCCTCATATCAAATAAATTACTCCATATTTCACTTTTCCTCAAAAAGAAGGAAAAGAGAACCTAATTTTGATAATACCTATGCATGACTTATATAACTAACAGATTTTTTTTAATCAGATCAAGGGACCCTTGCTACCCCTCACATGTTGAGAACATCATAAAAAATCTTATTTTCTGCAGATTGGGGGTTTCTACTACCTCTTGCATTGTCATTCCAGATCAAGCTCCATTACAAGGAAATTCATTAAATGAAATATCTTTAATAAATATACTGTAAAGTAATCTTGATCGATGTGATTACAACCATTGTCAGATCTCCTCCTAGAGTCAACCACATGATTGGCTCACATTTGGCTGAGAATCATCTTATTATTTCCTTTTCTATACATAGAGGTTGGTTACCCACCTCGTTCACCCACGAATCTTGGATGGTGCAATTTGTGTACTTGGTTATGGTCATTAACTGCTGAATATCTCATTGGACTAGAAAGGATTGGAACAATGCTTTAGTGGATCCCATGATATCTTAACCAACAAACTATAACAATCAGCCCACTATAGAACATCCTGGTTCTATCCTTGGATGCTTTTAAGACCATGTAGCTCCACATGGTTTCCAATGAGAAAAAACCAATGGTTACCATTTCAGAATGGATCATGATCTACAATGTCTAGATTGGCAATAAACGAGAAATCATGTTTTTTTTTAAAATTTTTTTCTTTATGCATTAAATATACAAAATAAAAAATTTTAATGGTATGATATCATATTTCAATTTGATCAATCATTTGGAAGCATTCCAATCAGTTGACTTTTTTATTTGTATGTGTATAATTTTGCTTATTAACTATATTGCAGTCATTCTTTTTGTGTCCACTTGATGTATAGACAAGAGATATTCAAAACAAGTGATTTTTAGTTTTTAGATATTTTATACAGTGTAATTTATAGTCAATGATGTGGATTTTTCATTTTGAGAGAGTCATCATTGATTTTTCTCAAGAAGAATTGCAGGTCACGTGCTCTCAAAAGCATGTAGCTTAACTCTATACAATCTCTAGTCTATTAAAATGAGTGGGTTGAGGCCATAGATATATCATTTCTTTTCAAAAAAATTTTCATGAGTAATTTGTGTAAAACTTTAGTAAAGAAAAATCTTCTGATGGGATATGCTTTAAATATTAGATAAATAATGTCTTTCTTAACTATCTCTCTCTAATTGCCCTTGCCCCTCCAGACTCATTCGTATAGTTGGTCGACATGATATTCTTGATATATATTCTATGTTTAGTTTCACTTGGTTGACATTTGACACTTTTGCTGTGTTGGAGCTAGAAAATTTGTGGTCCAAGGTGTGTTAGGGTTAAAGATAGAATAAACAGACTTACTTTATGTTAATTCCTGTTTGCTTTTGATAATTGATAGCAGAAGGTGTGCAAATCCAGTTCTTTTTGGCAATCAAGAAATGACGCCATAAAGGAGTGGAAATTCTTAAAAAAATTATTATATGTTTAATTGTATATTATAACCATGAAAAGTATAACAGGCTGATTGTTTGTGCTTTAAGTGGCTGGGAATTGCAGATATCTAGATCGGGAATCTCTGTATGTTTACATTCCATCCAGAACTATTTTTAAACTCGTGTAATAAATTATCAAATATTTGTTTCCATCTGCATTCATGCATATATATTCAAATACATACATTCAGACAAACACACAAATTGAGAGATGAATTTCTTCTGCCTGCATATAGCTCCTTTTTGCCATTATTCCTTTTGTAGATCAAACTTGTATTTTCAGAATATGCTATGCTGAACATGTATATATATTAAAATCTCAGCTTCTGGGAAATTGATCTGCAGCTACTGAAAGATGTTAACTCCATTGTGATCCCATCAAAATAATACTTACTTATTTTCTTGTCATCTTGCCCCTTATTTTTTTGGTTGCTGACATCTTGCCTTTTTATGAAACTGTATGGGTCTTCCTTATTTATATTTTTAAATTCTTTTAATTTTTCAAATAAGGAAATCTCCTATGTTATAGGATCAAGTTCAAAAGGGGCTTTCCTGCACACAGCCGCAGAGGGAAACATGGCATTGACTTATCAAGTGAGTAAGATCCTCTTTTACTGGTAAAGATAACCTTCATAACCATAACCAAACATGCTATATACCCTTTCTGAGTTCTGACATTTGTATTCTTCTGTCTGCTGTAGGTCTCACTGAGCCATATCTTGTGGAGAATGCACCACACATTTTAAATTCTGTTCGTCGTAAGCTCCTTCAGGGGGATTACAATCTCCCTGCTCCTCCAGCAAAAGGTGCCATTCCTCAAGAATCTGTTGATGTCCCATCTATTGGAACTGGCTCATTTCAGGCAGTTCCAGAAAATGGGAGTGTTAAGGACCTACTTGCAGTACCTACTTCTACTTCACCTCATACCAAAGGCACACCTCCAAAAGAAAGCAATACAAAGGATAACAACTCTGCACTAAGTGGAATAATGGGAAAGTGGGCATATGTTCTTATACTTCCAGGGCTTGTTTTACTTCTTAGTATTACTGGAAGCATTTTCATGTGCCACAGACAGGGAGCGAATAAAAAGGATCCTTGGAAGACTGGCCTAACCGGTCAATTGCAGAAAGCACTCATTACAGGTGATTTTTTATTATCGATTCCATGTTTTAAGACAACATTCTGATTGAACGTGCAAGATGGCCAAATGCTGTTTATGCATAACACTGCATTAAGTGGAAAAAAACTTTAAAAATAATGATCCCACACTTTTTCATATATTCCAGTTTTTTTTTTTAAAAAAAATCATATTTCCATGTATCAACATAAGATTTTTATTTATGTTATACATAATTTTGGTAGCAACTCAATAAGCACGTAACAATGAAGAGAAATATATGCAAATGGTGATCTGTTTAATTTAATGGAGCTTGAGGTTGCAGTTACCAAGTCATGACATCCCACACACAACAGGGATGGCTATACATCCCTGCAGAGACAGATGAGGTACAAATAGATCAGACATTGTATGGAGAGATGTAGATGATGCTACATTTGGTTACTCAAGCTCAGTCAGGTTTGTACAACACTACCATTTATCACACTAGAGAGCAGAGATTGGTGACACTAACACCTATATGATGAAGCCATCTATAGCCAAGTAACCTTACAAAATATCCTTGTCATTGTACAATGCTCTGCCTTAAACTTTGAACAAGAGATGATATCATGATTTTTCACATTTTCAACTACTAAGGACAAAAATGCTTCTCCTAAAAGTCCTCCCAGAAAGGTTTAGCTGGGTCCCTCTCATTTGTGAGGAGTGCATGCTCACAAAATGGTGCTCCTAAGGTAAAATACATCTCTTTTCTAGCTACCAATGTTTGCCTTCCCAATCCATCATCAATGGCATGGAGCCCTAGCAAGTTCTGACATAAACATAAAAGCAAGAAGTGAGAGATAGCGCTGCAATTGTTGAACTTTGATGAAGTGTAAAATGAGAGGAGCAAGTGATGATGTGATATAGATACAATAATATGTGGAATAAATATGGCACCTGATACCATGATGTTAGTATCAGATAATTGTTTAGTGCTGCAAACAATACAAACTATATCAAGTGGAAGAATTTTTTTCCCCATTAACATGGCTCTCAATGATAAGATCTATAGTCTTGGTTCTGGAAGAGGATCCTCATGTTAGGATATAGCCATATTCATTTTCAGAAGTCATTTGAGTCATTTAGGTAAGGGAAATTTATAAGCTATGTGTAGTGATTCATAACAAGCAGACTTGTGGAGACTTGTGGAAGACCCTAACTTGAGATCCAACAAAATTCATAGATTGCTAACCTTGACCTTCTATGTCCTTTTGTAAATATGAAGTTCAATTAAGATGGAGTTGTTGGTGAAAATGGCATGGTCATATAAGCTCAATTTGAATACTTTATATGGATGACAGGACAAGAACTCTCAAAACTTGATGCATCATATGACATTACCAATTGGCTTCTTTGACTTGCCAATCTTTCTAAGTATACAAAGCTTTGTACATTGCCTATAGGGTGAAAAAAGTACTTGATGAAAGAAGGCATTCCACACAAAGTGGCACCGTAAAAGTATAATCTTAATGGAAATTACCAAATTCAAAAATAATTTGAAGACTTCCTTTCCATTGACTTTCATGGCTTGTTTTGCCCCTCAGCAGTATATAATTGTGCAAGTTTTTAACACAGATCATACCAGAGAAAGAGGTAGTCTGCACTTCAGTTTTGATTTTTTGATTTTCATCTATTCCTCTTATATTCAAATACTGTTGCTATACCAATAGTAGATGCGGCATAGTGTACATGATACACATGACTGTTTGTAGGAAGCCTTTTTATTATAAGTTGGGTTTAAAGCCTATATTCCAAGAGTTTTTGTCACCAATTGGAAATCCTATAAAATATGCTTTTTAGTGCAATGTATCAAATAATAAAGCCTAATGTAAATTTTCACCACAGCTTTTTTATAGTCTAAATATTTCATTTGATTTGCATGTCTTCAGGGGTGCCAAAATTACAACGATCAGAATTGGAAGCTGCTTGTGAGGACTTCAGCAACATTTTAAATTCTTATCCAGATTGTACTATTTTTAAGGGGACATTGTCAAATGGAGTTGAGATAGCTGTCATCTCTACCAAGATTGCATCTGCCATAGATTGGTCAAGGCGTTCAGAAATGCGTTTTAGAAAAAAGGTTTGTCATTCTCTTGTTATTTGATGCACTTTGAACATAATTCATGTTGGGACATATCAGCTACTAATGTAAATGTTTCTTTTATCCATGTTGTGTAGATAGACACTTTATCACGCGTAAATCATAAAAACTTTGTCAATCTTATTGGTTACTGCAAGGAAGATGAACCCTTTATGAGGATGATGGCGTTTGAATATGCTCCCAATGGGACTCTATTTGACCATCTTCATGGTAGGAATACCGAGTTCTTGATCTGATGAATTTGTTGGATTTTAAGAGGACTACAAATGGAAAGAACATATTATTGATGGAATTTCTGGCTTTGCAGTCAAAGTATTTGAGCCTCTTGACTGGGGTGCTAGAATGAGGATCATTATGGGCATAGCTTATTGCCTTCAGTACATGCACCACGAGCTCAACCCACCTGTGTCATTTTCCATTCTACAATCAAATTCTATCTTTCTGACGGACGATTATGCTGCTAAGGTACATTAATATATGTGCCTGTGTACAACTTTTTTCCATACTCTTTGGCTATAAAATGATAATCTTCTACAGATTGCCGATATCAGTATGTGGAAAGAGTTTACTGCAGCAGCTGCTAAACGAAATGCATCTGGGGATGATTCAGATCTCCCTGAATCGCCTTTTAGTGATCCTGGGACCAACGTTTACAGTTTTGGACTACTTATGTTAGAAATCATTTCTGGAAAGCTTCCATATTCTGAAGAGCAAGGTTCCCTCCTGAATTGGGTGAGACCTTCATTTTACATCCTTGGTTACAACAACTTATGAAGTAGACCCATTTGTGTGGCTTTTTCTCATTATTTGTTTGCATGCATGCAAGTTCCATTAATGCTTGAAATTATTAGTCTTTTCCGGTAATCCTTTTTCTCAAAATTTGCAAAAAGCATGCAGGCTTATTTTGTTGAACATTGTCAAACATATTCTCGCTGCCAGTTCATCTCATTTGCTACATTTGCAGGCTATGGAATATTTGAATGATAAGCATAACATTAGGCATCTGGTTGATCCCACATTGAAGAACTATAAAGACAATGAGTTAGATATTGTATGCGAGGAAATTCAAGAATGCATTCATCCAGATCCAAAGCACAGGCCAAATATGAGGGAGATAACTGCTAAATTAAGGGAAGTGCTGGCGATCTCACCTGATGCAGCAACACCAAGACTCTCTCCTCTTTGGTGGGCAGAGCTTGAGATCCTCTCAGTGGAAGCAAGTTAGTAGAAAAATTGTAACTGGTTAGCTCCATTGTATTCCCATTTGTAGGGTTAATGCAAAATATTTGTGTGAGTGTTGCTTCTCCTTGTTTCATGTTGATTTCACTGTACCACCCACTCTCTTCCATATCCCGCCCAACAGAATTCTCTGCTATTATTTTTCTTCTCCACTGACTGTTTCAATAAAGTGCGATCCAAGGGGTCATACATGGTTTATTTAATCTCCCAGCTCACTTTGAGAGAGAATTGGATGTGAGAAATTTCTGAGTGCTTGGATTGGCGGAGGCCTTTTTACAACATATTTATTGCAAATTTTGTAGAATTCTTATCCAACAGTAGTTCCTGATGGATTGATAATGACAAGTTCAAAGTTCTGAACTCCTTTTTGATAATTTTCTTTTTCCATTTTGATTTTAAGGTTTTGGTTGTTCTATCCATAACTAAGGTTGTTATTGTCATAAACAACTGCTTAAAGAACGGTATATATGGATGGTCTCTTCAAAAACAGCGGGAGGTTGCTGCACCTCTCTTTTCAATCATGGGGCTTTTTTTTGTTAGTCAATTCCTCGACACCAAGTGGACGGGTACGTGAGCATGCGCTAGCTCTTGGATGGGCAGGCAGCCAGGCCACTTGCACCGAAATGGAACGCGTGGTAGCTATCAGTCAGTGGGATCAATAACTGGCTTTTTTTCTAAAGACCGAGGAAACACAGTAGTAGTCCTGTGTCAGTTTGCCCCTCTTCCTTCAGAGGTTTGCCCAAAGATTGGTGCTGGTCTGCTCATAATTTAGCCAAAAGTCTGCAACTTCCCAAAACGCTGAACTACCTATAATTCAGCAAAACATGACTTCTTCCCACGGCCGACAACCAAACATTCTTAAACCCAATGAATGCAGAAGTCAACCAAGAAAATGACCCGCCCAACCTTTTTTTTTTTTTAAGGTGAATAAGTGAAGTACTTCATTAATATGAAACAAAACTATTACAGTATCTTGTTTTACTCTCCAACAGGATAATCCCCTTGGTAAGGTACAGCAAGCAACAACATGAACAAACCGATAGCCTGACAAATTCCATTCATCATACATTATTTACAAAATTTTGCAACCCTGTAAAGAATGACAAAAGTAGCACAGCATAGAGCGAAGACAACACCCTGCAAGCATTTACGATCACGTTCGGTTTCCATCTAGCAGTGTAACTGGCTCACTGATCAGGATCCTTTATGACTACTTAAAACTATTTAGATTGATTTCTTTTCTGTTATTGCAAAGGCAATCTTCTTCAAAATAAATTTATCATTCTTCCAAGGTGAACCTTAGCAGGCCGAGCTTCGTGTGCTAGTATCCGAGATGTAACCACAACCACATTCTGCAAGCATCCTCCGACGATTCTATCTATCATAACTGTTTTTTTATCCCTTCTTGCTTCACCTTTTTTTTTTTTTTTTTTTTCCCTTTTTTGGTACAAATGGACGGTTATCTTAGATAGATGTGAGAACAGTCCAAAAGATCAAGAAAAAGAAATCCTCGAAGGATCTCCGGAATGCAGTCATCCTGGTGCCATGACCAATCACCAGAGTGTTACGCAACAAAAGATTCGACCCAGTCAATTGCACAATTTGCCTCCCGGTAGACATGTCTAGTCAAAATCATCCTAGAAGGTTGAAAAAAGCTTCAGATGCCATGAAGGAGAGGGTGGCCATCACAATGTTTCCTCCCGCCCTGAATCCAACTCATAACAGTGGAAGAGTCTTCCTCAATAAAGATTCTCTTCGCATAAAGCTCGTGAATAACTCTCCTGATACCTGTCCATGTTGCACTGAGCTCAGCTTCTGGGACTGAAGACTCATGAAGAAAGAAACCTCCTGCCGCTAGGACCTTGCCATCAGCATCCTGGATAACATACCCTGTACCACTAGAGGCACCTCATACACTGCCATCAAAGTTTACCTTCACAAATCCCATAGGAGGGGGCTCCTAAAGGATATATAAAGCCCTCCGGCTGCTGACGAGGCAGCATGGAAATCCCAGGAATACGGGGTCGCAAGGGATGAAGCAGCGCCGAAATGATGAAACTCCATCGCCGGGAACAAGGCTCTCTAGATAATCCGGTATGGCGGAGTCGTCATGGCCATGAATACCACAGCATTCCGGGACAGCCAAATATGATAAGCAATGTAGGCACAACAGCGTCGATCCTCAGGCAAGCACTATCTAAGAAAATCAACAAAAGGGCCTAAGCAGGATCCGCCATCCTTATCCCAGGGCCATCTCCTTGCAAGCCTCCAAATACATCTCGCCCCAGAGTATGTGAGAATGGCATGCTTGGTAGACTCGTCCTATAGGCCACAAAGCGGACAAGACCCGGTAATATCCATGCCGCTATGCTCGAGCAAGGTCTTCGTTGGGAGGCAATCCCAAGCCATCTTCCAAAAGAAGAGGCGCACTCTCGAGTGGATGGCCAGTCTTTAGATCCAATCCCCTGCTATACTCCTATCCGATGGTCCCCTGCACAAATCATAGAGGGTGCTCGAAGGGACCTTGGGCTAGCAAGAATGATCCCACACTCTCAGATCTTGACAACACTAACTAAGAATCAAGAGAGCAAGAATCCAATCCCCCAGCTGGCTTCCAAATAGTCTAGTAACCTCCTGGACTTTCCAGGTCCTGGCATCGTTTGTCATCAAGTCACAGACTCGAAGGTTGTCCAATGCCTCCATGCTGACAAAGGTCGGCCACCTGAACAGCAGTAAAGAAGAGATCCAAGCATCCTGAGTAACATCAATAGTGGACCCATCACTAATCACACACCTGATATGAGCCATCATAGTGGGACCCCGGGCATAGATATCTCTCCAAATAATAGAGCAGCTATGAGAGGTCTGAATTTGGAGGCCCCAAGTCCAAATCCCATAGCGGGCTCTCATTACCCTGCTCCACAGATAATTAGGCTAAAGAAGATATCTCACTGCATGTCAAGCGAGGAGCGCCTCCATCCTGACTAGAAGGGACTAGATCCCAAGTCCTCCGTTTCTAATCGGCTGGCAAACGGTATCCCAAAAAAGTAAGTGAACTCCTTGACTATGCTGCCTGGAATTCCACAGTAAATTTTGGAAGAGTTGCTCCATCTCCCTCAAGCAGGATATGGGCAGCACAGTGTTCACCAGAAGATAAATAGGGATTGAGCTCAGGACAGATCTGATGATAGTAATTCTATCCATCATGGATATAGTAGAAACCTGCCATCCCTCCAACCGATCTCGGACCCGCTGCACCATGGGTCTACACTCTGACCTCCTCAGTCTTCCACCAGTTATGGGCACTTCCTAATAAGTCAGGATCCCCACCTACTCAGAAATCTCAAACATAGCCAGGATAAAATGTTTCATCCGAGCTTTCGTCCTGGGGCTGAAGATGACTGTCGACTTCTTTAAGTTGACCAGCTGACCTGAGTCATGGCAGTAGGACTCCATAATGGACACCAAACATCTTTCATTCTGGAAAGAGCCCTCACAATGAGAAGGCAATCATCTATAAAAAGGAGATGAGAGAGAGACTAGGCTCCAAGAACGGGCTAGTAAGTGACTAATAATGACCCTTGGACAGCACCCCTCAGAGCCCGAGAGAGAGCATCGGCACATAAGATGAACAGATAAGGGGACAGAGGGTAACCTTGCCGAAGCCCGACCATGGAGAAGAAGTACTCAATCAGAGCACCATTCACCATAATGGCGAAAGAAGGATTCTCCACACAATCCATAGTCCACCTGATCCACCTCTCATGAAAGCCAAATTGATGAAGAGTCCGACGAAGGAAATACTAGCTCATCCGATCATAAGCACGCTCCATATCAAGTTTGATCACCATAAGACTATCAACTGGGGCACACTTAAGATCATGCATGAATTCTTGGGCAAGGAGGACATTATCAGTGATAGAGTGTCCATTGATAAAAGCTGCCTGCTCAGGGCTGATGAGATGGGGCATAATAAACTATAGTCTGCCGACCAAGACCCTCGCACAGATCTTGGAGAGAGTGGTACAGAGATTGACCAGTCTGAAGTGCCTAGGAGCATAAGTATCAAGTCTTTTGGGGATCAAAATAATCAGAGTTTTCTTCCACTCAACAGGGATCCCTGAAATAAAGACCACCTGAACTGCATCGATAACCTCACCCCCAATGATGGTCTAGTACCTGTGAAAAAACAAGAAAGAAAAACCATCTAGACCTGGGGATTTATCTTCCCCGAGGGACCAGAGGGCTTCTCTCACCTCAAAAGAAGTAATATGATGAGTTAAGATAAAATTCTCCTGATCAGAGATTTGGTCCGCCGGATAGTATCCCTGGATAGTCATATCTCTCCCAAGGGAAGGATCCATCTGGATCTAAAATACTACAAAATCTGCCTACTGATCTCCTGACTATCAGTAATCCTAGTCCCATCCTCATCCCTGAGCTACCTAATTTGATTGGCAAACCATCGGATCATCATGGCCTGATAGAAGAATCTGGTATTTCATTTTCCTTTTTTAATCCATTGTACCCTTGATTTCTGCCTCCAGAAAATCTCCTGCTGACTTAGTAAAGAGTCGTGGAGCGAGAGGCAACGACGAAGCCTCCCTAGGTCTACCTCCAGGAGACCCCCCTCCTGATCCTCATGTCTATGAAGCTCAGCAATGTCGGTCTCCACCTCCTCAATCCTTATGAAGATATTGTCAACCTCAGTCCAGTTCCAGTGAATAAGCCTATATCTAGTAAGCTCCAATCACCGAGCCAGCTGGTATCTCGCATCCCCATGAATTGGTACCCTCCAAACTACTTTAATCGGCTCCCAAGATCTCGAGTAGAAAGTCCAAAGCTTTTCAAAGCAGAAAGAAGATTTGAGTGAGCAAGTACCATCAGTAAAAATGAGAAGAGGGCAGTGATCCAAAGCAATCCTTGGTAAGTACTATACCTGATACCCATGAAATCACTACATCCAGTCAACATAACCAAGTGCCCGATTAATCCTCTCCCAAACTTTGACAATACCAGACCGATTGTTATACCAGGTGAATTTAAATCCAGAGTAACCCAGATCAATCAAACCAGTGTCATCCATCAAATTGCTGAACTCCCTGGATTCAATACTATGCCCATCCCTCCTGCCTCCCATCTTCTCATGGGAACCTGCAATACAATTGAAATCACTAGCAAGAAAAGAGGGGATACCTTGAGTAACCAACCTGGAACTCACATGCCAAGCCTCCTCCGCTTCTTGTATTCAGTGCTCGCATACACGCCAGAAAAGAGCTAGAGATCACCCACCTGCTCCAATATGACCATGATCACCTGCTACTCATAGCTATGAAAAGCATCAACCCTCATAGATCCTCATCTCCACATCACCAAAATCCTTCCAGGTAGTTCTCTAGACTCGATGGTATAGGTACACCACATTGGTTGAAGCCACAATCTCACCAGGTCTAGGCCCCTCCTCAAAAGCTAGTTCTCAAGGAGAATACAAACATCAGGACAATCCAGATGGATCAATCTACCAAAGGAAGACCAGAACACAGGTTTTCCCACTCCCCGGGCAGTCCAAACTAGAAGCCTCATGATGACACCTGAGATGGAGGGTCCATTCTAGAGCTCCCCTCATCCTGGTCCATCATAATCCTAAATGATGATGTAACCATCTCTGAGGCTCCATCTCCTGTCCCCTGGATGGCCTGTCTCAATCTTTCAATAGCCATCTCATGGATCAAACCTTGTGGCTCCACCATCATGTCTGGCTCCCAACTGAGTAATCTGATCTCAGGTTGGGTGTCAGTGTCCTGTAACACAATCCAAGATGTGCTCGGCATCACCACTCCTAGACCGCCAGCTAAAAAGATAAAAGTCCCTTGATCACCCTTTCCAACCAAAAGAGATTCCTTGGTTACAATACAGCTTGACTCCTTGGCCCTTACCTTGTCCTTCCTCCCGATACTTTACCGGGCCCTGCAGTCTCGGAGGCTTTTGATCCCTACTTGGGTCCTGCACCAGTAACGGGGTACAATGAAGAACGGGCTCACTTCGAGTGGCCAGAGCCCCTGTTAGTTTCCCTCCCCACCCCGTCAACCTCCTTACCCAGACCCAAAGCTTCCGGGTCAAATTACAGTGGCTTGAAACAACCCATGGGCTTGTTTGCTTGAACTTCTTCTCCCAAGGAAGACAAAGGCTGAATAGGAGACTTCCGGTGAGCCACCTTAGCTAGCTTGGACCACACCTCCGCATCCGGCACATTGTCCAAATTACCTCCTCTCGGGTGAACATATTCTTTTTCCAATTTTTGTTGCCCCGGTGTTCTCCCAAGTTCTTTCAAAACAGTCCCCTTTACCCCCAAGGCCCCTGGTTTTTCCACCATTGCTGGCCACTACCGGATTGCCACCAACCACCGACCCAAACAAGGGCCTCCTGAGCCCTTACCCTCCATCTCCTCTGTAGTCCCGATGATGTTTGCCGATTGGATCCCTGAATGCTTGTCAACTCCTCTAACCGAGCAAACATGCTCCGGTCCATGAAATAGCCCACACCAGAAGCACACTCTAGTGAGGTTCTCGTAAACGAAGCACCACCAACGGTTGCCCCCTGGTCTGCTGATCAAAACCCCTAGTCGCAACGGACAGGAAAGGTCAATGTAGATTGAGGTCCTGGCAAACCCTCCCTTTCTTATTCTGCTATACATTCATCTACCGTTACCAGTTCCCTGGCAAGATTTGTGATCCTCTGAAATGTTTCTAGCCCCTAAAGCTCGGTTGGAAACCGAGGTAGTCGAACCCAAACCAGCGCCGACCGGATTATCGTTGTTGAAGGGTAGAATCATGGTCACCATGGTTTGATCACCAAAGCTTGCCCGTTTACCATCCATGGCTGACGGCGTCATGATCCTCGACTCCCTGGAACCTGAATATGAAAAACCCCTATTCTAGATTGAAAGCTTCAATGGTCCCCCTCAGGCCAGCTTGCTACTGAAATTCGTACGCTACCCCTTCTGCAGCAAATTTTCGGCCAAGTGATTGCACCACTAGCCCCTTCGCCAACCAATCATCCATCTCTCCCCTTACCTCCTCATCCAGAAGATCCACCACCTCTGGGAAGCAACGGGCCAACTCCACCTCATCTGGAGAAGGCTCGGAAGAAACCCAAACTGGTCGACCGATAAGAGACTTCTTCCCACTGGTTTTCATAGGTTCCATCTCCACCGAGAGTCCTCCAGCATTCCCCCTTTTACTCGCCATCCCAGCCGCCGACAGTAGTGCCCGAAATGTTGCGCAGACACTGGCGATCACACATGAAAGAGGAAGAGCACAGATTCAAAGCATAGACTCAGAAGGACGCGAAGGTTCCAAAAAGAAGTACATGTGATTTTCGTACCCTAACGGAGACCTGGATGCCGATGAAGCGACCGTGCCATAGGTGACCCCTTCATCCACCGTCGACTTCTCCTTCTCCCCAAGAGAGTTTCGCCGTCTCCCCCCTTTCTTTGGCAACGTGAGGCTCATGTTCTCCCAGAAGGGTTCGCCGTCACCGGCTCTTGCTCCCCAAGAGGGTTTCGTCGACAACACTGACAGTGATACCAGCTCTTGCTCCCCAGGAGGGTTCCAACATCAACTCGCAGCTTCCCAAGAGGGTTCCAACGTCAACTCACTTTTTTGTGTACTTGCTGTTTTTTTTTTGATAAAAAAAAGGGGGGCGAGGAGTTAGACCCCGGGCATGGCCACCCCCAGACGGTCCCCCAACCCCAGTCAGGGAATGTTCGATACAAGTGCATATTATTTTTTTCGCAGCTGTTCCCCACCCGAAGGTGAGTACGTCAACCTGACTACCACTAGTGTCAGTCGAGTGAACGGGATTTATTATATATATCCCTAACTTTTTCACTACCACCAGCCAATAGGGGCTCCAGGATTATTTTATTAGTTTTTCTCTTTTTTTGATTTTATTCCTGGACTATTTTTCTATTTTTTATTTTACCCCTGGACTTTCTGATCACATGGTTCTAATCCATTCTTGGGCTAACTTGCTTCACCGTTCATGAAAGTAATTTTCTTCATAAAGAACAGGGCAATGAATTACTAATCTGTTTGTGAACAGCTTGTGTTCATTTTGAATTATGTTACCGAATTGTCAAAGTTTGCTTCTTTCTGTTATTCTATTTTCTTTCCTTTGATCGGAAGAAATAGGAAGTTTGAAGGAATTTGTGGTTAATGTTTTAATAATTTATTATGCTAAAACACAACACTTTATCCAACCTTTGGTGGTACTTGTGTGGAATTAATAATATTAGTAAAACGGACCAAGAGAAATATCCAATAGGTAAGAAAATCTGAGCGGGATAAAACATCATCAATTTGAGTAGAGATGAACCTTTAGAATACAAAATCGAGTTATCTTGTATGGTGCACATGCTCTCTTTCTATGGCTCCTTTTCCATTCTTTAGGAGGTAGAGTTCAGATAAATGGTTTCATGATTAGAAAAAGTTTCCTGTGCACAAGAAAAGATGCAGTGTCACGCCCCAACTCGATGCCCGAGCCAGGCATGTATCAGACAGCCGCATATCCTTAGGATTCAATTTCATCGAATATGCAAGGCTTATCTTTACAAATTAATATTCAGACAGTGATAGAAAATAAAATTACTAAACTTTATTATTTCTAGAGCATTTTAATCCAAATTAACAGATAAAATCTTACTAAAAATTTTAGATACAATGTGGGCATAGTTTAACTAAAATTTAAAATAAACATGAACTAGAAAACTAAAATCCCTCAATCCTAACTTCTCATTGACTGGTTTCAAAGCTCGATTGATCTTTTCGATCTGTAACAGAGATAATAGAAACAGGGTGTGAGCTTGACAAGCTCAATAAATTATCACCACCTCCAATATATGTATAAATATGTCAATAATAAATTGCAAATATAAATAAATCATACAAACAAGATATCCAGTATCATGACAGAAATAAACAACAATATCATGCAAATATGCATACTTAATTACAAACGACAAAACTATGGATGGCAACCATTTACTTTACTCTCCTAGTCTCTCTGACTATAGCCACGATCGGTCTGTGACTAGCCCCGAAAGAGACTAGATCCTGACTACACATATCAATAACCGGTCATGTGCCAGTGATCGTCCTATTGGAGGTCCGGAAGGAAACTAACTTTAATATCACACGAGAAAATATGCATCCTCAGCATGTACTAGCAACCGCCATGTATGACTAAAAATAAAAAGTAATTAGCTATTAACTACACATACCGTACATCGATCATATACTAGTGATCACCCCACTAGAGGCCCGGAAGAAGACTAGATCCTCGTGTGATCATAATCGAATTAGAGAGCAATAACATCAATATACATAATAATGTATGTAACCCAATGTGAATCAAATAATGCTACACATAATTAATATTTCATAACATTCATAACATATTTAGCATGTAATACTTTTCAAGATAACTTACCTGAAAGAACTCTATACTGCTTATTCAAATCTCCACTCTGATACTGTTTTTTGGATAGAAAAGATGAAAACCTTGATAATATTAATTATGCAATTAATTTTCAATGTAAAATAAACTAGCACAAGAAAATAGCTCTTAATCCGGTCTGGATCTTGGTCTAAATCACTAAAAGACTATGTTCAAATTTTATCATCATTTTTGACATTTTACTATTATTATTTTTTTCCTCATCCTTCTCCTTTTCTCTCCTCATTCTCTCTCTTCCTCTCTCTCATCTTCCTCTCCCTTCTTTGTCTCTCCTCTTTCTCTATCTTCTTTCTCTCTCTCTCTTCTTTTTCTCTCCTCTCTCCTTTCTCTCTTCTCTCTCTCCTTTCTCTTTCCTCTCTCCTTCTTTCTCTTCTTCTTTTTTCCTTCCTCTTCCCTTCTTTATTTCTCCTCTTCTTCTTTCTTTCTTACTTTCTTTCTTTCCCCAATCCTCTTCCCCTCTCGACCAGAGCTTGCCTCCTTTGCTCTGGTGAGCCGAAGGAGGGCAACAGTCCACCGGAGTCTTCCCAAATGGAGCAGGGACAAAGATTGGCCGGTGCATCCATGGCCATCCTGGCCATGGGCAGAAAAATAGGAAGGAGACGAGCCAAATTCTTTCATATTAACTAATTAACCCTCAAAACATAAGTCTAGGAAAAAGAGGACTTACCAACGATGGTTTAGAAGCTATCAGCCAACGGAGAAGAGAAAATTGGTGGAAAACTTGGCGATGGGGGGGGTTTTAATGAAGAAAAATAATGGAGTTTTCCTTACCGTATAGGGAGAAACTTTGACCGATCGGACTTTCTAGCCCTCCATGCCTCTCCACCGGTCGAGTTCAGCTCCCATATAGCTCCCTTCTGACATCTTTGACAAGGTATTCGGCCAGATAAAATAGGGGCTCCATCCCCTATTTTTCTCCTCTTTTTTTTCTAAATTCGAGCTGAAGTTGGCAAAGGTTGCCAACTTTAGCCCAATTGGCCCAAAAAATTAAGTGGGCTTCACAATCTCCCCTCCTAAAAAAATCTCAGTCTCAAAATTTAACATGATTCATGAAATAGCTCAGGATATTTGGCTTGCATAGACTCTTCAAGTTCCTAAGTCACTTCTCACTCTGAATGGTTGCTCCACTGAATCTTGATATAAGGAATTATACGTCGTCTCAAGATCTATTCCTTCCTGTCTACAATTTTTATTGGTTTCTCTTCATAGGATAAATCTTCTCTTAGTTGAAGTGGTCCAATCTTGAGCACGTGATTAGGATTGGGTACATATTTTCTTAGTATGGATACATGAAATACATTATGAACTCTAGCCAATGATGGTGGTAAAGCAAGATGATAAGCTACTGCTCCAATCTTGTCCAAGATTTTAAAAGGTCCCACATATCGAGAGCTTAATTTACCTCGCATCCCGAATCTCATAACTCCTTTAGTAAGAGACACTTTGAGAAACACGTGATCTCCCACTTGAAATTTCAATTCTCTTCTTTTATTATCTGCATAGCTCTTTTGTCGGCTCAGAGTTAAAAGAAGCCGCTTCCTAATAAGTTGAATTTTCTTCGTTGTTGTTGAATAGTTTTTGGTCCCAAGAGTTTCTTTCACCAACATCATTCCAACAAACAGGCGCCCTACACCATCTTCCATAAAGAGCTTCAAAAGGAGCCATTCAAATAGAAGCTTGATAATTATTACTATATGCAAACTCCACCAATGATAAATATTCATCCCAAGATCCTTTGAGGTCCAATATGCATGCTCTTAATATATCTTCTAGAGTTTGAATAGTTCTTTTCGATTGACCGTCTATTTGGGGATGAAAAGCTATACTAAATTTCAACTTGGTCTTCATAGTTTGATGTAAACTTTTCCAAAATTGTAATACAAATCTTGTATCACAATCAGATACAATTGATACTGGGATATCATAGAGTCCAACAATTTATCTATGTATAGTTTAGCTAACCTCTCCAAGAAAAAAATTACTTTGATGGGTAGGAAGTGTGCTGACTTAGTCAATCGATCCACAATCACCCAGATAGCATCGAATCCTTTAAAAGTTCTTGGCAAACCAGAAATACAGTCCATCGTGATATGTTCCCACTTCCATATTGGAATGGTAAAGGGCTGCAATGACCCTACAAGCCTTTGATGTTCGGCTTTCACTTGTTGACAATTTAAGCATTAGGCAACATACAATGCTATCTCTCTTTTCATACGACTCCACTAAAAGTTATCTTGAAGGTCTCTATACAATTTTGTACTTCCAGGATGCATAGTATAGGAAGATTTATGAGCTTCATCCAAGATTTCCCTTTTCAAGCTTGCATCATTCGAAACATAATTTATTTCCAAACCTTAAGGATCCATCATCATAAATTCTTAACTCTGTTGCCATCCCTGATTGATCTTCTCTCTAATCCTTTGTAATTCAGGATCACTTAGTTGAGATGTTTTAATTTTATCAATCAAAGTAGGTTGTATATTTAGAGCGGAGAGCTGGATTTCAGAATTTTGCAATCGTAATTCGATATTTAACTTTCTAAGATCTTGAAGAATATCTTTTTGTGAAGTGATCAAGGCTGCTATATTACTTCCAGGTTTTCTACTTAAAGCATCGGCTACCATATTTGCTTTTCGCGGATGATAGCTAATTATTAGATCATAATCCTTTATAAGCTCCAACCATCTTCTTTGCCTCAAATTTAGTTTCTTTTGAGAAAATAAGTATTTAAGACTTTTATGATCTATAAATATTTCATAAGATATTCCATATAAATAATGTCTCCAAATCTTTAGTGCAAATACCACTGCTGCCAACTCTGAATCATGGATAAGATAATTCTGCTCATGGGACTTCAACTGTCGGGAAGCATATGCTATTATCTTTCCATCTTGCATAAGAACACATCCCAAACCCTTTTTAGATGCATCACTAAAGATAGTAAAACCTTTACTTCCAGATGGTATGGTAACAATAGGGGCCGATACTAAACACTTCTTTAGTTCTTGGAAGCTTCTTTTGTATTCCTTAGTCCATTCAAATTTGGTTCCTTTATGAATTAACTGAGTTAAAGATACTGTAATGCAAGAAAATCCCTCTACAAATCTTCGATAATATCCAGCTAATCCAATAAAACTACAGACCTCTATCATACTAGTTGGTCACTCCTAGTTCATAATTGCTTTTATCTCTATCGGATCAACAGATATACCATCTTTAGAGATTATGTGTCCAAGAAAAGAGATAATCTCAAGCCAAAATGAACATTTCTTTAACCTTACATATAATTTTTGTTCTTTTAGTATCTGTAATACTATCTTTAAATATTTTCATGTTCTTTGTGATTCGAAAAATATACTAGAATATCATCTATGAATACCACTATACCTAATCCAAATAAGCTCTGAATACTCTGTTCATCATATCTATAAAAGCTGTGGGAGCATGTGTTAATCTAAATGGCATGACCAAAAATTTATAATATCCATATCTAGTCCGGAAGGCTATCTTATAAATATCATCGGTGTTGATTTTTAATTGATGATATCCAGACTATAAATCATTTTTTGAAAATACTTGAGCACCTTGTAGCTGATTAAAAAGATCATCAATTCTTAATAGAGGATACTTATTTTGGACTGTTAGCTTGTTCAACTCTTTATAATCAATACATAATCTTAAACTTCCATCCTTCTTCTTTACAAAGAGTACTAGAGCACCCCATGATAAAATACTGGGCCTGATAAAATCCTTATCAAGTAGTTCTTGGAGTTGCTCTTTAAGTTCCTTTAATTCAGCTGGAGCCATTCGGTAAGGAGTTTTGGAGACAGGTTTGGAGCTAGGAATGAGATCAATAATAAATTCTATCCTCTATCAGGAGGTAATCCATGCAATTCTTTCAAAAATACATTAGGAAACTCCATCACCGGAATATTCTTCAACTTCATTTCTCCTTACTGAGAATTTATTATACTAGCCAGAAAATCCATGCAACCCTTTCTCAACATTTGACAGGCTTGCATAGTAGAAATAATTTTGGTAGAAACATTCGCTCCACTGCCAATGAAGCTAAAAGATTCATATCATGGAATCTGGAAGATTACTTTCTTTCCAAAATAATCTATCATGGCATGATAAGAAGCAAGCCAATCTATTTTCAAAATGATATTAAAATCTTTCATCTCCAGTACCATCAGATTAGCTATAAGATCATGATCCCCGATGCTTAGAGTGCAAGATAGATAAATCATATTCACCATGATAATACTCCCATTTGGAGTAGTCACACATATTTCATAATCCAATATTTCAGGCATAATATTAACCTTTTTAGCAAATCCAAATGAAATAAAAAGAATGTGTTGTCCTAAAGTCAATTAAGATATAAGCATATACAGATGCCACCTTAACCATACCTATCACTATGGTATTCGATGCCTGAGCATCCTACTGAGTCATGGCATAAACATGGGCTTGGATCTTCGATTTTGGGCATCCTCCATATCCCTGCTCTACGGGTTGGCCTTGATAAGAAACCGGCATATACTGGATAGTTTAAGCATGTGGTCCGGATACATTTGGAAAAGATTGTTGATAACCAGTATTCTAATGGAGTGGGCAATCTACAGCCTTGTGACCTTGCTAGCCACAATCAAAACATGCTCCAGAGAACTAGCGACAATCCTATACCAAGTGAAAACCTTGATACCTTGTACAACAAGATCTGCTGAGATCCTTTATTATGCCTAAGTGCATTCCATGGTTTTGATTGATTGCTAAAAGGTCGACCACCTTGTTGCCCATTAGACCTAAACCTTTTCTTTTGTTGTCACTCTCTTTCTTGTTGTATATTGTTAACCTCTTGCTCAACAATCTTGGCCTTATTAATCACATCTCGATATGAGTTCAATTGCATTGGCCTTACCCGAGCATGGATCCTAGGTACCAGTCCTTTTTCAAATCTTTGAGCTTTGATGCCATCAGTAGCCACTAGATCTAGAGTAAAATGAGATAACTCAAAAAACTTGGCTTCATACTGGGTCACTATCATTTTTTCTTGAATTAACCTTGTAAATTCACTCTTTTTCAAATTTAAGACTCTCAATAAAATACATATCCATAAATTCTTGTCAAAATATATCCCAAGTGATTGGTTTATCATAACCATGTTACCTCTTGACAGCTTCCCACCATTCAAAAGCTTCACCTTATAACTGAAAGTAGCAAAACAAACTTTTTCACGATCAGTGCAATCCATGCTAGTAAAAGCCTTTTCCATCTCCTAAGCTATTTCAGTGATTCAGTCGGTTCAATGGAGCCTTTAAAAGTAGATGGTGCTAGCTTCTTAAACTCACTAATCCCTCGGTCCATCCTGATAGATTGGCCATCTTTATTTCCTTGTTGTCGCATCTCCTAAACAAACCTAGCTAAAGCTTGTATGAGATTTGCTACTTGACCATCAAAACTAGTAATCCCCTGATTATTGGGCACATCATGCTATTGATGAATAGGGCTAGCTACTCGAGTCTCACCCTGATCTGGCAATGGACTACGAGCTGTCCTAAAGCTGCTAGCAACTCGAACTATTCCTATTGCTTGAGAAGTATTGCCCTTAAATTGTGAAGCACCATTGGTTGGGGAGATGTCTCGAGTTCGCGAGGCACTACAAGTTTGAGAAGTGCAATCATTCGGGTGACTACGATGCATATTAATGGCTTGAAGATTTTCTGCAGCGTTGGATACCCTTATGGATCGAGTTTAAACTATTTCCACCTAGTTCACAAAAATATTAGATTTAATCAAATTTAATTCACTAATACATAGATATATGTTTAAATCATCCATCATGTCCTAATCAATTCTATCACACACTCACTATCTATTCTAATCTATAGGATCTTTGAACCATGCTCTGATACCACTAAATCTGTCATGCTCCGACCCGATGCCCGAGCTAGGTGTGTATCAGAGATTCACATATCCTCAAGATTCAATCTCATTGAATATGCAAGACTTATCTTTACAAATTAACATTCAGACAATGATAAAAAATAAAATTACTAAACTTTATTATTTCTAGAGCATTTCAATCCAAACTAACAGATAAAATCTCACTAAAAATCTCAGATACAATGTGGGCATAGTTTAACTAAAATTTAAAATAAACATGAACTAGAAAACTAAAATCCCTAAATTCTAACTCCTTACTGACAGGTTCCAATATCCGATTGATCTTTCGGATCTGTAACAAAGATAATGAAAATATGGTGTGAGCTTGACAGGCTTAATAAGTTATCATTACTTTCAATATATGCATAAATATATCAATAATAAATTATAAACATAAACAAATCATATAAATAGGATATCTAGTATCATGACAAAATAAATAACAATATCATGCAAATATACACACTTAATTACAAACGACATGACTATGGATGGTTAATCATTTACTTTACTCCCCTAATCTCTTTGACTATGACCACGATCGACCTGTGGCTAGTCTCGAAAGAGACTAGATCTTGACTACACATATCAAAATTGGTCATGTACCAGTGATCGTCCCATTGGAGGTCCGAAAGAAAAATGCTCTGATATCATACTAGAAAACATGCATCTTCATCATGTGCCAGCAATCGCCATGCATGACTAAAAATAAAAGACAACTAGCTCATGACTATACACACCGTACATCGATCATGTACCAATGATCGTCCCATTAAAGGTCTAAAAGGAGACTAGGTTCTCATGTGATCATAGTCAGACTAGAGAACGATAACATCAACACACATAACAATGTATGCAACCCAATACAAATTAAATTATACTACACATAATTAACATTTCGTAATATTTATAACATATTTAGCATGTAATACTAGAAATCAAGATAACTTACCTGAAAGAACTCTATACTGCCTATTCAAATCTCAACTCTGATATTGTTCTTTTGATAGGAAAGATGAAAATCCTGAAAAGATTAATTTATAATTAGTTTTCTATGAAAAATAAACTAGTATAGGAGAATAGCTCTTAGTCCGGTTTAAATCTTTTCCTAAATCACTAAAAGACTCGGTTCAAATTTTATCATTATTTTTGATAATTTACTATTATTATTTTTTTCCTCACCCTTCTCCTTTTCTCTCTCTTCATTTTCTCTTTCTTCCTCTCTCTCATCTTCCTTTCTCTCCTCTTTCTCTCTCTTCTTTCTCTATCTTCTTCCTCTTTCTTCTTTCTCTCTCCTTTTTCTCTCTCTTCTTTCTCTCTCCTCTTTCTTTTACCTCTTCTCACTCTGCTCTCTCTTTCCTCTCTTCTTTTTTCTCTCTCTTCTTTTTTTTCCTTCCTCTTTCCTTCTTTTTTTCCTTCTCTTCTTCCTTCTTTCTTTCTTTCTTTCTTCCTTTCTTTCCCCGATCCTCTTCCCCTCTCGACTCGAGCTTGCCTCCTTTGCTTTGGTGAGCCGAAGGAGGGCGATGGTCCATCGGAGTCTTCCCGGATAGAGCAGGGATGGAGGTCGAACGATGCATCCACGACCGTCCCGGCCATGGACAAAAAAATTGGAAGGAGACAAGCCAAATCCCTTTTGTATCAATTAATTAACCATCAAAATACAATTCTAGAAAGAAGAGGACTTATCAGCGATAGTCCAGGAGCTATCGACCACCGGAGAAGAGGAGAAAATTGGTGGAAAACTCGACGATGGGGAGGGTTGTAAAGAGGAAAAATGATGAAGTTTTCCTTGCCATACAGGGAGAAACTTCAACCGATTGGACTTCCTAGCCCTCCATGCCTCTCTACCGATCGAGTTCAGCTCCCCTATGACTCCCTTCTGACATCTTCGACGAGGTATTCAGCTGGATAAAATAGGGGTTCCGTCCCTTGTTTTTCTTCCTTTTTTTCTGAATTCGAACTGAAGTCGACGGAGGTTGCCGACTTTAGCCCAATTGGCCCAAAAAATTAAGTGGGCTAGCTTCACATGCAGCATCATGGATATTGGTTCTGATATGATCTGTGGCTCAGCATTGTTAGTATCAGGCATCAGTCGGCCCAATGGTCTTCTCTAACTTTAATAAATATTAGGAATTCGGTGGCACTATTTTATAAAACTTTAATAAATAGCAAAGTTTTATAAGACTTGTGATGGGGAACGAGATCAAGGGTAGGATCGTCGGCGAGCTGAGAAGTCATCGAGATTAGGATACTGCTATATTTTTTTTTGTAGAAGGTGGTGAAGGAACAATGAAGATGGAAGGTAGAAATTTGGACTCTCATTGACTTTGAGACTCATACTCATGGAGAGATCTCTCACCTCTAGGACATCCCACCCGCCTCACTAATAGAGCCATTATGATGAATCTCAAAGGACATGAGGGTGGTAAGGAAGATAGAATCAAGGAAGGGGATAACTAGACATGACCTCACATCATGTCCTGGGGTTGGGCCTCACACCCTTTCCTGACGAAGCAAAAGAAGAGTCACTCTTCTCTAAAAAAAACTTTCATTCATCAATAGCCTCTTCTTACAAAGAGATTAGGGGCATATTTATAGCCTTCTAGGCCCCATTTGAAATTCAAATTTTACATGGAAAGAGGGGGAATGTAGCTATAAATTTGAATTTCAAGTTTCATAAAAAAGGGTGGCAAAATGCATGGGTGCCAAGTATCTTCTTGTAGTAGCAAATATGAAAATCTGCATGCATGGACGCCACTTGGCATTCATGTGGGCATTCTTGTGTCATCATGTGTTGGGTGCCAGTTGGCATTCATGTGGGGACCTTCTTATGTGGAGGATGAAATTATCTTCAAACTTAAATTTATTTGTATCGAAATTTATACTGCATCATGATTCATGCTGCTCCAAAATTCATGCTATTCCGGGATTCATGTAGATCGATGTTCCCATCACTCTCCTAAGGTGGGGAGAACTCGACTCCATCGAGTCAGGCTCAGACTCTAACTTCGGTTGACTTCAATCTCCAGGATTCTGCTTGAGATTTTTTTTTTGATAGCCCTGCTCTGAGATTTGTGAAGCTTTAAGATTCGTGTAGCTCTGAGATCCACACAGCTTTGAAATCCATGCAACTTTGAAATGCATGCAACTTTGAAACTTGTGCGGGACCTGAAGTTGGCAACAGGAATGTGAAGTGCTTTCACATTCGTGCAGCTGGGTTTCTTCTCCATGGACCGAAGGGGAATGGAGAAGGGGGTCTTCCCGCCAGATCTCACTGGCGATGGCACCGGAGGGCAGGCAGCGGCGCGGGGAGGCAGAGGCATGTTCTCCTCCGATTGCTGGTGGTGGCACAGATGGAAGGATGGCAGTTCCGGTGGCTGTTAGCGACCGTGGAAGGGGTGCCGGACTGCAGGATGTCTTGGATGGAGGTTGGCGCGGAAGAGATCGACGGTGGCGTGCTTAATAGAAGAGGGATTCGGTGGCGTCGTGGGTGATGGCAAATAGAGGGTCAACGGTGGCAGAGGTGGGCTCGATCCCGCGAGAGGCGAGGGCGCTGGATTTGGTAAAGGTGATGGCTTCGGCGACCGGTGACAGGGAGGAGGTAGCAGGTGTTTCTCTCCATCCATGTTCGTCTTCATCAGTGGAAGGAGAGGAGGACAGAGGTCCGATGGAAGGCATCGCGCGGACCTGCGGCATAGGGGGTTCCGGTGGTTGGGGCAGGAAGGCAAGAAGAGGTGATGGCTCTGGTGGCTGTGGAGGCACCGATCTGAGGATCTTCGACCGCAGCGGCTCCGCCGTTGAGGAAAACGACGGCAAGCACGGACATGGGGAAAGAGGGACGATGCGAAAGAAGCTTCGACGGTGGCATGGGGCAGAGAGGACGGGATGTCTTCGGTGAGATCTGGACCGGAGAGTGGCGGCGACGATGGAGGGAGCTTGGTGGCGGGCTATGGGTGGTGGATCGAGTGTTCTGGGCTTTGAATTCGAGTAGGTTTAGGAAGAGGATGACAGGAATAAACCCAGAATATAGGAGGAATAATGGGAATAAGGGGAATAAGCGGAGGAATGAGAAAAGAGGGAAAGATTTAGAATATCCTAATCAACTTGGCTTTGATACCAAATTGATGGGGAACGGGATCAGGGGTAGGATCGTTGGCAAGCTAAGAAGTCACCAAGATTATGGTACTACTATATTTTTTTTTGTAGAAGGTGGTGAAGGAACAATGGAGATGGAAGGTAGAAATTTGGACTCTCATGGACTTTGAGACAAATACTCACGGAGAGATCTCTCACCTCTAAGGCATCTCACCCGCCTCACTAATAGAGCTGTTATGATGAATCTCAAAGGACATGAGGGTGGTAAGGAAGATGGAATCAAGGAAGGGGATAACTAGACATGACCTCACATCATGTCCTGGGGTTGGACCTCATACCCTCTCCTCACGGAGCAAAAGAAGAGTCACTCTTCTCTAAAAAAAACTTTCATTCATCAATAGCCTCTTCTTATAAAGAGATTAGGGGCCTATTTATAGCCTTCTAAGCCCCATTTAAAATTCAAATTTTACATGGAAAAGGGGGAAGGTAGCTATAAATTTGAATTTCAAGTTTTATAAAAAGGGATAGCAAAATGCATAGGTGCCAAGTATCTCATTGTGGTGGCAAATATAAAAATTTGCATGCATGGGCGCCACTTGGCATTTATATGGGCATTCATGAGTTATCATGTGTTAGGCGCCACTTGGCATTTATATGGGCATTCATGAGTTATCATGTGTTAGGCGCAACTTGGCATTCATGTGGGCATTCTTGTGTCATCATGTGTTGGATGCCAGTTGGCATTCATGTGGGGACTTTCTTATGTGGAGGATGAAATGATCTTCAAATTTAAATTTATTTGTATCGAAATTCATACTACATCGTGATTTATGCTGCTCCGAAATTCGTGGTACTCCGGGATTCATGCAGATCGATGTCCCCATCAACTTGACTCTTCTTTATAGTTATTTTTTTTTTCTTTATAGCTGGTTTTTTTTAAAGTTGGGAAAGTATGAATATAATTTTACAAAAGTCCTAATGAAATTGAAAGAGAAAGTAAAACAAAAAAAAAAAGCCACAACATAATATATTTCCTTGATATAAAGCACATTATATACCGCATGATACTAGTTCCAAAAAACTTTTTTATGTTTGAGAAATGGCCATGGAAATAGAGCAAGCTATAAGAGGAAATGCAGCCATCAATATATATATATATATATATATATCTTAGA
This sequence comes from Areca catechu, assembly GCA_021397845.1. Lineage (NCBI taxonomy): Eukaryota > Viridiplantae > Streptophyta > Magnoliopsida > Arecales > Arecaceae > Areca > Areca catechu. Next base: position 176,949,314 of record CM038042.1, read on the forward strand.
AATCTTGATGGATAAGATGTAATAAGCTTCCATTGTTTAGATTTGGTGTTTATGCTCAATTTGTAGCTTGAGACAGGAAGCCAGTGGTGTTGAAGATTAAACATTTAGCCATTTCTTGATGTTTCATTTATTTGTTTTAGCTTGACTATCATCTGTTTCCAAATAAAATGATCATGTTAACCAGCATAACCTGTGAAATACATAGAACAATCAATTAATTTGCTAACCTACACACATTAAAATTGTTTGGGTAGAGAATCGGCATGCATGTGCTGACATATGCCTATTATTCTAGCCCTAGAGGCTTGGGTGTTTGTATATATAGAGCTCTCATGAGAGGATGAGGATAAGTATATTCTATGTAGGATTGAATAAAAGTAGCAAAAATCATGTGAACATCTGTCAAAGTTGACTAGAAGTCAAGTTAGGGGAGTTCTGAGTCTGTGTGAACTTTGGATCCATCCTGATGGTAAAATTGGTGCCGCTTGGAATTATAATGATGGTAAGTAGTCTACCATCAATACGTCACAACCAAACAAACAAAACACTACAAATTAATTATGAACAATAAGGTGCCTTATAGTACCTTCTCATGGCATGTAGTTCATCATTAGTGAAGTCTTGAATTGGTACGGTCCTTTCCACTGTAAAGCTAATGGATAAAATGCATGTGGCAGGCTATGCAATATACTTAAATCCTAATCTCGAGGAATCGAATCATGGAGCTAGAGTCATTATTTGTGACATTTTGGTATTTCTTTGGAATATCAAAAGTAGGGTATCTGCAATTTGCACCTCCTTAATTAGTTTTTAAAGCAAAATATCAGTCATATTTGTTTAGATTGCCAATGCTCATCCTTCTCATGATCATTGGAAGCGTGAGGAGGTAACAAACCAAGCATGGGGAACTTGGCTTTTTTTCTCAGTCAAGTTTTTTTTTTTCGAAAACATTAGATTTTAAATCATTTTGTGAAACTTGCCGACTCTAACTGATAAGTTTTGAACAATTGGTTCTGCCTGCCCAATAATAAATAGGCTCCACAGTTTTACAGAAATCTTTGTGATTCAAGTCATTCGATGCTTCTGACTGATGATATAGTCTTCAATCAAGCAATACTTTGAATTACTTAAAACACTCCCTTCTATTGCATTTTAGTTTACTTCCTTGAGACATTGTTTGGTTGCAAAACTGACCTACAGGATAGTGAAAAAGAACAAATAAAGTGAAAGGGAATGTTATTAACAAAAAAAAAATGAAAGCATATAACGGAATAACGATATTCTGTTATTTAAGAATATCTTTATCCAAAATTGGTGAAATAAGCCAGTAGGGAGATTTATGGGACATTTGAAAATTGCACTTTTGACATCTATTTATTATTTCAAAATCGCCTTTAATTTTTCTATATATTCTAAAGTGTCATGGGGGTTTATTACAGTAGGGTACTTTGCGTGTTTAAGTATTGCCAAAGTTATAAAAATATATATCCCTATTCGTAAGGTTTTTAAAATACATATGTGTTTTAATTTTATTAGAAATATAGTTTTGCTTTAGCCTGTCATCGGGCAAGCAGAGGACTGGTGGAGCTAAGCAGTAGGATGTGAATGGAAGTGAACAAAAAATGGATAAAATATATTTATAACCGTACATAAATAATTTTTAGATGATAGATACAGCTATTGGTGGATGTTAAAAAATCAAAATTCTTACTTGTTGGTAGCATATGTTGAGCTGGATTCGGCATTATCAACATGTAACGTGAAGCCCAACTTGCATGTGGGCCATCTGGGCTGAAGCCGGAATAGGGGACGGAGCCCTTGTTTATCCGACCATAGAAATCATCGGAGAACGCAGAAGGGAGGTCGTGGGGGAGTCGGATTCGACCTGTGAAAGTCATGGAGGGGTAGGAATTCCGATCGGTCAAAGTTTTTCCCCTTATGATGAGAAAAATTCTCTCATTTTTCCTCTTTAAAAACGTCCTTTATCGGCACCATTGAGGCATAACGAGTCCCTTCCGGCCGATTTCCTCCTCTCTGGTGAGCGGCCGTGAATCCCTCGATGCCGGTAAGTCTTTCTTTCCGTAGATACTTCTTTAGAAAAAAAGATAAAAAATGAATGTTTTTGATTTTTTTTCTCTCAGCCTCCTTAAACCAGGCGGATGCCGGTGACCGCCACCATCACTCTCCGTCCGGCAATGTTCGGTGAGCACCTTCTTCCATCCACCATCTTCCATGGCTTTCGAGAACCATAGGAGGCTTGCTCAAGCCAAACAAGGAGGGGAGTTGGGGAAGAGAAGAAGGAAGGAAGAAGGGAAAAAAAAAGAAAGAAAGAAAAGAAAAAAAAAAAGAAAAAGAAGAAGAAAAAAAAAAGAGAGAGAGAGGAGAGAGAAAGATGAGAGAGAAAGGGGAGAGAGAAGAAGAGAGAAAAATGAGAAGGAAAAAGATAAAAGATAAAATATCAAAAATAATAATAAAATTTGAACTAATTTTTTAAGTGATTTAGGTTGAAATCCAGACTAGACTAAAAGCCAATTTTTCTAGCTTATTTTAGATAGAAAATAATTATATGATTAATCTTGCCACGATTTTTATCTTCTTGTCGATAGAGCAATATCAGAGTTGAGATTCAAATAGGTAATATATTGATAGAGTTTTTTCAGGTAAGTTATCTTGACCTCTAGTATTAAATACTAAATATGCTCTATGGTATATTGTGAATGTTATGAAATGTTAAATATGGTAAGCATGAATTGAGCTATAATGAATTGCATAAATTATGATGTTTTTGGTATTAATGTTCTCTAGTCTAACTATGATCACACGAGGACCTAGTCTCCTTCTGGGCTTCCAGTGGAACGATCACCGGTACATGACCGATAGATGGTATGTGTAGTCAGGAGATAGTTTCATTTTGTATTTTGCCATGACATCTGTTGAGGATGCATGATTTCTCGTGTGATATCAGGGCTAATTTTCTTCCGGATCTCTAATGGGACGATCACCGGTATATGACTAGTATATTATATATATAGTCAGAATCTAGTCTCTTTCGGGGTTAGCCATAGATCGATCGTAGCCATAATCCAAGGGACTAGGAAAGTAAAGTAGAAATGGTTACCATCCATGGTTGTATTGTTTGGTAATTAAATGTATATATTAACATGATGTTGCATTTTATTTTGTCATGAGCTGATTTATTTATGTTTGCAAATTATTGTTGATATATTTATGCATATATTAGAAGTGATGATAGCTTACTGAGCCTATAAAACTCATCTCCTGTCTCCTATATTTTTGTTACAGATCTGAAAAGTCAATCAAATTTTCAAATCAGTCAGTGAAAAGCTAGGATTTAGGTGTTAGTTTCTTAGTTCTTATTTATTTTAAATTCTAGTTAAATTTTGTTTACATTATATCTTGAATTTTTAGTAAAACCTTATTCATTTGTTAGTTTGGATAGTAATGCTTTAGAAATAAATAAAGATTTAATATATTTATTTTGTATCATTGCCTAGATATTAATTTGAAAGATAGGTATTGCATATTCGATAGGATTGAATTCTAAAAATATGCGGTATCTATTGTATGCTTGGCTCGGGTAACGGGTCGGAACATGACATGTAAACTTGGATGAAACTATAAATTGAAATAGAGGAGAGAATTTAAAAAAAAAAAAAATGATGCAAATTCGGTTATAGCTTATAGTTCAATGATTGCAGCCATCAATGTGAAATGAGGTTGGGATTTGAACCTAAGTAGTGTTAGGGTCTAAATCTCAATAGTGTTATTTGCGGTACCCATCTGAATTTAGCTGATGGCGCTTTCTCTGTCATTCTCAAATTATAGAATAAATGTGTGGTTCGCGGACTCATCAACCTTTTTAGCTCATTGCTTTAATGGTTATTGTGAAAGTTTTTGTGAAGTGGAACTTCAGGTTCCTTCGTCTAGGCATCCTATTCTGTGCATGATTTCAATTTCCATTTTATTTCCGTCTCCATATTTGTGGGGAAAACAAGCATAATTATATAAGGTGTAATTCCATGCAAAGTTATTAATGTGTGAGAATTAATGGTGAAAAATGGCAGTAACAAAAACAGTGTTTTCAAGTTTCCCTTTTGTTAAGGTTCCAGGCAATGGTCACACGATGTTGCCCGTTGAGTGCAGGTTTGGGCCGTTGCAGTGGTACGGTGGCCCACATTTCCAACGGCCCACGAGAGGGTTAAGTAATTAAGAGACGAAGGGCTGCAGTCCAGGAGAGGAACCCCTCAGCCTACAGCTACCGTTGAAGCCGAACGGTGGTCCCTGGTCCCCACGTTCCAAGGAGAATTTATTGGTTGGATCCTGGACCAGCCAATAAAAAGTGGGGCCGACTCCACCTCCACCCTATGTAATTATTACTTAGACCAGGTTCAAAGGACCACGCCAAATCCCACGGTAAAGAACGACCTACATCATCCTTTGTATTTCATTCCGTTGCTCGTCATCGATCGCGCATATTCTCCCACGCTTGCCCTGAACCGGGTGCATGCAATAATTCTCTTTTGTGCAGCAACCGCCATCATTAAATTATATCATATAGACGCCCGGTTGTTAATTTGTCCACTACCAACCCGTTAACTCTTCGCCTCCCACTGCCTCGTCTTTGACGACGCCATCCCCCTCCCCGGAGAACACTCTCGACGCCATGCCACCATCTGATCTCTTCTTCCTCTTCTCCTCCTCCTCCTCTCTTCTCCTTCTCCCACTCCTCCTGCGACCCATCAGACCGCGAACTTCTCTCCCGCGCCTTCAGCTCCGTCTCAGCGTTCCAGACCCCCCCGCCCGCCCCCGGCGATGACCCAAGCTGCGCCAGGATTCGGGAGATCAAACTCCCCAGTAGGAATCTCAGCGGCACCGTATCTTGGATGTTCCTGCGGAACATCTCGAGTCTCCGGATCCTCGACCTCTCCGGCAATGCTCTCGAGGGCTCCATCCCTGACCGCTTCTGGTCCGCCTCGGCCCTCCTCGAGGTCAACCTCGCCGGCAACCGCTTGGGTGGCGCCCTCCGGATAGAAACGGGCCCTTCTGGCACGGATCCACCTCCTATTAAGGTCCTCGACCTCTCCGGCAACCGGTTGACCAGCGTGGTGGGCCTCTCTGAATTCAGCGGCCTCCAAGTGCTCGACCTCTCCCAGAATTATATCGGCGTCGTGCCGGTGGGTTTGGAGGACCTCAAAGGATTGAAACATCTAGACGTTTCTCATAACTCCATGACCGGGGATTTCCCCAAAGACTTCCCACCGCTCGCCGGCCTTGGCTTCTTAAACGTCTCGTTTAACAACTTCACCGGAGCAGTGGAACCGAGGTGCTCAAGAAGTTTGGCAGTTCAGCTTTTATAAAAGCCGGCCCTCTTAACTCTCTTCTGCTCGAGACGCCGGCACTGCTGCTTCCTCTTCTCCTTTAGGTTTCATGGGAAGAAAAGAAAAACAAACAGTCATGAAGGGGCGCTAAAAATTGGAGTTACAGTAGCGGCCGCCTCTCTTGTAGTATTCTCTCTGTTGGCTTATGCGTTATATGCGGTGATGAGGAAGCGAAAGGGACGGAAGAAGGATGGTTGGAATGGGGAAGACCCAGTGGACTCGGCAGCGGCGGCGGCGGTGGCGGTGGGGCAAGAGGTGGGATGGGTGGCGGAGGCCAGGTCGACGGCGCCGGTGGTGGTGTTCGAGAAGCCGCTAATGGTGCTGACGTTTGCGGACCTGGCGGCGGCCACGTCGGGATTCGGGAAGGAGTCGCAGCTGGCGGAGGGCGGCCGGAGCGGGCCGGCGTACCGTGCGGTGCTCCCTGGGGACATGCACTTGGTGGTCCGGGTGCTGGAGGCCGCCCGCGAGATGGACGAGCGGGAGGCGGCCGCGGCATTCCACGACCTCGCCCGCCTCCGCCATCCCAACCTTCTTCCCCTCATCGGCTACTGCATCGCCGGTATTCGAATTTCTTTTTTTTATCCTTTTCTTCAAACTAATTTCTGGTACGTATAAAATATAAATTTGAGATGGACGGCTCTGATTCCATCAGACTATTTGATTTTCTATATTATTTATATTATCTGATAAGCCCACTCCCATAAATGCTTCTGCTCTGCAGCCTTTGGTCTTATTTCTCACTTATTATTGAGAATTACATGAACTGGTGAAAGCGCATTTACTAAATAGCGGCAAACCGGTTGCCGACTTTATGAGTTCGTATTTTTCTCGTATTATTTATAATAGAATATTTTTAAATTATATAGGAAGTGAGAAGCTGCTGCTATACGAGTACATAGAGAGGGGGGACCTCCACCGCTGGCTCCACGAACTCCCGGCGGCCTGCCCCGATGTTGAGGACCGGAGCATCGAAACGTGGGAGATCCACCACGGGGAGGAGAAGATACCGCCGGCGGCGGCACCCGCAGCTGTGGGGGACTGGCCGACGCGGCATCGGATCGCGCTAGGGATCGCGCGGGGGCTGGCTTTCCTCCACCAAGGGTGGGCTGGCTCGCGGCAGGCCACGGTCCACGGCCACCTCGTCCCGACCAACATTCTCCTCGACGAGGACCTGGAACCCCGAGTCGGCGACTTCGGGGTGGGGACCGGTGAGGGCACAGCGGAGGGGGACGTGTACAGCTACGGAGTGGTGGTGATGGAGCTGGTGACGGGAAGGGCGGGGTGGTCGGACGCGGAGATCGGGTGGGCTCGGACGCTGGTGAGGGAGGGGCGGGCGTCGGAGGCGGTGGACCCCAGGCTGAGGGATTGGCCGGAGTGGGAGAAGGAGGCGGTGAATGCCTCCGGGTGGGGTATCTCTGCACCGCCGAGCCGTCGGAGAAGCGGCCCACCATGCAACAGGTAGTGGGTCTCATCAAAGACGTGCGCCCTTGCTCCGCCGCCACCGCGACTGCGGCTGCCAAGTCATCCTCCTCTTATTCTTTATATTAATGGAAGCACCAAATGCAACTCCTTTCCTTTTCTTTTCTTTTCCTTTCTTCTCTTTTTTACTATTATGATTCCTTTTAAATATCACTAGTTGGTCTATCTTTCTTGTTGTGTTGTCAAAAAGGAGAGAAGGCTATTTTAATGTCATTAGTTAGTCCATCTTTCTTGTTGTTTTACTAAAAGATGCGGAGACGGAGGAGAGTGGGATGGGGAGAAGGAATGGGGGCTGAGGCCTGCGACAAGACAACTACTACGACTGGAGATGGTGGGGATTTCGTTGTCGGTCAGCGAATCCCGCTCGATCGCTCTCTTTTTCGGGGTTCGTCGGGGAGAGTCCATGGGGAAAGGTTTGGATATAAAAGTCAAAGTCAGAGATGGCTACGGGGTGGAGAAGACGAAGGTGTAGAGAGTTGGGATGTGAGCGCTGCATGCTTGTTATTTTGCGATCGGCCCTTTCGAGGGAGGGATCTCTTTTTTTTTTTTTTTTTTTTTTTTTTTTTTTGATAACAAAGGAGGGGAAATCTATTTGTTCATACTTGTTTATTTCCACGCTTTTGATTTTATTTAGTTAATTGCTTTTATATTCTTAAGCTTGTGATTAGGGCAAAATGACCCTCTATTACTGAAACTGTACAAAATTTTTACCTGCCATTGGATACTAATCAGCTGGCTGTATTCTTCCACCAGTTCCTACCCATCAAAACCTGTCGTATATTTTCGTTAAGGAATTTTCTGTCACTTGGGTTTCAGAGGGTCATCGCATCTATTTTAGTTCCACTTAAATACACCTTTTTTTTTTTTTTTTTTTTGGTTTTCAAGGAAGCGAAGGGGTTGGGGGAATCATGGGTGGGACGTTGAATCATGATAACCACACCAATACTAGGTTGTAATTAGAAATCTCTTATGCAACTGAGCAACATGGATGCATGCCTCTAATGTAATTTGCAACAGTACCACGTAGGGATGGATAAAAGTTTATATAAATAATGCTATTTTTTTCCGGATAACATGTGCCATGAATTAGCTGCATCCTACTTTTCGTATCACCTTGCAATTTAACTTTAATGTATTCGCGCATTGATGTTTAGGACAAATTATCCAAGCAGCAAATTATATAGGGATAATGCTGTTTCAAGAAAGTAAATTTTGTAGATTGATTAAGAGTTATGATAAAAAGTCCATCAGGACAAGTGCAATAGAAACCAGCGACCAGAACTCTTCTATACAGTATCAGGTGATGTGCAATCAACGCATTGAATATATTATTATTTTAGTTTATTAAGAGAGACAGAGATTGGTGGATGGTTGCACGTTCCGTAAAGGGAAAAAAAAAAGTGATAGAGACGCGGTCTTAGATTTTCCAATGATCAATGAGTGTGATCTCCAAAATAATTATTTATTTCAAATATAAATTGGATGTAAGCCTAGTTATGCTTGTGATAGCTACTGCAAGAGAGCTTTCGGCTGCAGGTCTCCAAGTCGTCTAATCTAACCTCGCCTTTGTGGACCACCCTGTGCATTTTCTTAGTCATCACCTTTACCTCTCCGTGATGCAACACAGCAACCCGGACACCCCTTACGATAATCTCTCCGAATATCAACTTCACAATTCTTAGTTGTGAGAATTGAGATTTGGGCTGAAGTCGGCAAGCCCAGCCAACTTCAATCCACAACGAAAAAAAAAAACGGGGCTAGGAATAGGAAAGGATTGTTTCTCCTTATTCAGCTGGGAAGCTCGTCGAAACAGTCACGAGAGAGAGCCGTGGAGGAGAGGGACACTATTGACGATGAAGTTGGAATGGGTTTAGGACTCCGATTGACTGGGTCCTTCTTCCTCAGATGGCAAGAAGAGCTCGACGGGTCCCCCTTAAATCCCCCTTCACCGCCGCCAAACCGAGTCCTATCGAGCCTCTGTCCCTGTGTCTGCCTCCTCTCCAGCGAGCATCCGTAAGTCCATCCAGGCTGGTGAGTCATTCTTTCCCCTTATTTCATTTTTTAGGGAGGATTTTGTTTGGTATCTAAGCAGTTTTTGGGGCTATTCACCACCGGTGGCCGCGCCACCATTTTTCTCGAGCCACCAAGCCTTCTTCCCGGCAACCGTCATCCATGACCGTTGTCGATAGCCATTGGGTGGTCTGCTCAGTTGATCCAAGGAAGGCAGCAGGGAAGGGGTTCGAGAGAAAAAAGAAGAGAAGAGAAGAAAGTAGGAAAGAAAAAAAAAGGTTCTGTTTGGTGAATCATAAAAGAAATTTTAAATAAAATTTATTTATTATTGTAGGAGATCAACTTCCTGAGCAGGAAAATGTTGAGCAAGCCCCGGATACGGATTAATATTGGATATTCTAGGATTAACTTCTGAAAGATAAGGTTTCTAGACTTAATTACCAATTCTATACATTATTTTATAGGGCATGATTTGATCCGTGCATATGAGCATCGGCATGCATGATTAGTTTGCATGGTATAGTTTGACTTGCATGATTTATTTTGCATGGTATGGTTGATTTTGCATAATGGATAATATGCTTGTTGTGGGTATTAGTTATGTTCTTGTATACCATGTTTCATCAAGTACAATTATTTTGGATGGTTTCGATCATGGTACTGTTCATTGAAAAATTTGAGATTTCATGATTTGTCATCATGATATAAATTGATAAAGTGATAATCAAGAGAATGAGATAATTAGACTAGCCATGCCACGGGATTGTGGTTAATGAGATTGCCAGTCACAGGCTGAAGTGTAATAATGAGATTGCATGTCACAGACTGAAGTGTGACAATGAGCTTGCCAGTCATAGACTGATGTAACACTGAGATTGCGAGGCATAGGTTGAAGCATGAACGTGGTTAGTCCAGAATCCTAAAGAAGAAGGATAACTAATGGAAATACTAAAAGAAAATATAGTTTTATCAAATGTGTTGTTATACATGATATTTGAGTTGTTTGATTGCATAATATGATATACTAGCATGTCGTTGCTTTTTCCAGAATGATATTATTACTGGTGTGATTGTATGAAAACCTTACTGGGCTGTAGACCTCACTCCTTATCTTTTTATTTTTCCAGAGTCTCAGGATGCATAGCAAGGATCGGACTGTGCATGAGACTGAATATCAACATTGTTTAGATAGTATAGTTAGTTTTGGTTGCTTTCTGTTACTGATACTTATTGTGAATCAGTGGATCATTTAATAATTTGATTCGAATAAATAAATAATTTAATTATTATTAAATTATTTAAATAATGTTGATATAATTGTTATGATTTTAAATGAAATGATTTCTATGTATCTGTGCCTGACATGATCTCTAGAATAAAATATAGGATCGTGTAACAGGTCGCGTAGCCGATTTCGATGTAGAATTCGGAACGGGACATTAATGCAGTCTCCTAATCCCATTATCTTTCATGAATACTTGCATTAGCATTCCTGTTCGGAGATTGGTCGTCCCTGACGGCGCTTCAAGCAACAAGGCTGTCAAGGAGCCTCCTTTTCCAAGTACTGTAACTAAGACTGGTTAGAGTCGATCCATCGAATCCCAATATGAAATGAGTCTATATCAAATATAACAGTTAAGATAAGTGAAGTGGACCTCGAGAACGAACGACGGCCACAATTCTATGAACAGGAACCGACCCCCACCTTAATAAAGCTCCTCCGGTCCATGAAAGAGGTTCACAACCGTCATGTTCGGGGGTATTGGCTTTTGTTTTGTAGGCCAAGACGCATGTTCTTGTTTTACAGAGGACAGCGATCGAGCGTTCGTTTAACAAGGTAGTCGTGGAATCTTGGTCCCCTGCTTCCGCTGCTTCGAGCTTATTCCAATTTCAATGGGGCTGTCTTCTTGCTGTTTAATCCGATCAGGCCTGTGGAATCATCCCGCCTCATGTAGGAAATGAGGACCCTATGATTGTATTGGCTTCGGGAATGGTCCATAATATGGAATACTTTTCCCTTTAATTAGATCAAGACGCAACTAGCTTTGGCATGGCATGCATCGATTCTGATTTGGGTGCATAAACGTCCATGATAGGAAATACACACGCTTCAATCCCGATAGCAAAATCTTAGGACGCACGCCAGCACGGCTTGGAACGCTTGTGTGGAAAGTTCGTTCGCTTGTCGGGGAAGTAAATTCGGCATGACATCCACGCTCTTCTAGTTATATATATATATATATATATTAAAAAAAAAAAAAATGTGGGTCAGACTCGGTTACAACGTGGGAAGAATTTTTTCTTGTGAAGTATGGTTTTAATTGGTGTGACGGACTGACAACTTGTTAACCGCATTGAAACGAGGTCTAAATTTTGCAAATCTCTGTTAAAACCGCAGGAGTACAAGCAGCCCTCTAACTGGATCGGTTAGAGGACCAATTTTGGTTAAGGATTTCTCCAAGTTGCACATAGAATACGGTAGCCAATTCAATTATAAATTCTAAATGAATGAAGCGAATCGTCGACATATAGATCGTCGTAGCAGAATTCCAGTATATTTTTTACTGAATTTTACAACCTTTAATAAGCATATTGGTGAAATATATAACATTTGAAAAGTAAATGAAATGACAAACCCAATAGGTAGAACAGGATTCAAGACAGCAGCTAATACTCCCAGCAAAATTCACCGCTCTAAACCTCCAAACATAAAGTAAGAACAAAGGCCTAATTATCAAATAAAATACAAAGCCTAAGAATGAAAGTAAAGTGTAGTTATAAAATATAATGAAAGCAATCCCGACAAAACATCCATTTCATTTATCATTAAAAAATAAGAACACAACCATCCATCAATTGTGACTCTCTTAAAAATCATATCAGCCCAGCAAAACGGGACATAACAAATACCTGACCTAACGTACTTATCTCAACCATTCACTTGTGTAAGTTAAATTAATTGGATCATAAAATTTCAAATGTTCCGTACAGAGTAAACGTTACTACCCGGTCCACACCATACACAGATACAGTTATAACATAAAAATTTAGAAGCAAACAAGATAACTCTTTCAATTATCATCAAAAGTGTAGATTCTTGATTTCCAGAATGTTCTAGAGTCTTGACAGATTTTACCTCTGATGTTCCACTTAAAGAAAATCCTTAACCTCTGATACCTGTAACCTAAATGAAATGCAGAACCAAAACTTTCCAAATAAAATGCAAGCACATAAACAATCATCAATACAAACACCATCCACCAGAGAATCTAGCCAGAACAGAAAGATAGCATGCACCATAACTCAGAGAATAATAACTGAATTCTTTTTTTTTTTTTTTTTTTTTTTTGGGAGTTGGGGGTGGTGGGGAGAGGTGGGTACAAAGCAGGTGATCACACCAATCTTGTGGAGAATGATAACCGAATTCTTAAATCCCACTCGATAGCAGAAGTTGGAATAGAATTTTCCTATACTACCAATCACCTAACCGCAGTCTCTTGACCAAAATTTAAATGGGAATGCTTCCCAAATACACAGCAAATTATTACATCCTGATGAACCATTAAATAGCATAACCTGAAGGTACTCATTAAAGGTTGTCATGATATCAAAACCAGCCTCTACTACAGATTTAAAAGCTGTAAACTTATAATAAATAGTTGAAGTCAATGCATATTGAGATCCCCAATAGGTTAGGGCTTCTACAATCCCACTGCCTTCTCGATCTTCTGGATTTGGTTCAAAAATATCCATGTCAACTGCACAAAAAACCCATTCAAACATCAACAAAAAGTACAAAGGGAAATAAGGCTTCTATACACAGAACAAGTTATATTAGAATATGAGGTATCGAAGCTTTACCATGACATGGGGAGCGATCCTCACACAGTAAACGGGAAACCCAGTGTAAAACTTGAAAGGTCCACCACTTTTCAAGGTCTTCACAGCACAGTCCAGTGAGCCGGTGTATGGATATTTCCCAGTTGCATCTGGCTGCATCTTCTGTATTTGTGTTTTGACATAATCAAAAGGTAAGCTGCAAGCTGAAGCAAAGAATCCTGAAACAGCACTAGCCCCTGCGATAAAAAGATAAAGAAACATCCAATTAAGTTACAGCAAATAGTGAAATAAACTTTCTAGCCTTACCAATTCATACAGAGATTTCATCTCTATAGCAGATCATATTCATGCATTTTGCAACTAAGCCCACCTACCAAGAAAAGGCAGAGAACAATAAACATCATGCCATTGATGACCACTTCGCTACTCTTCTTAAGGATTCATCAATCACTACACACATCCAGATGTCATGATCAGCAAGGATACTAACTAATGGTCTCACATATGCATAGGCCAGTCAAGGCAAATTGTGAGATGCAGACTAGACCTAATCAAATCCGACCCAGCCCGCCCAAGCCTGGTGCATCCAAAACGGCCCTGGACCTGGTTTTGAAACCCGGTGGGTTATGTTGGGCCGGGCTTGAAAATTGAGCCCACCCATTAAACAGGCCAGGCTCAAATTTACATCGACCCAGCCCAAGCATGTATATATATATATATATATCCTTCTTCTTCTTCTTCTTCTTTCTCATCTTCTTCCCGTCTGCTCCCTCCGCCCCGCCCAATCCAGCTCCCTTCTCTTCCCGAGTCTCCTCTCAAACCCCTCCCCCACCTCCTCCCCTCCCCACCCTTACCTCCTCTCAAAACCCTCCCCTTCTCATCTCCTCCCTTTGCCCCACCCACTCATCCTTCCATCTCCCCAATCTCCCTCAATCCCTCTCTTACCACCCCCTCGACCTTGTCAAACCTCTCCCCCTCATCTTCTTCACCCATCATCCCATCATCTACGGCGGTGTCTTTGATAGGACGAGCTCAATGGGACGGGCTCGGTGGAATGGGAGGAGAAGATGGATAGCATTGCAGAGGAGAGGGAGGAAGTTTGAGGCCTGGCCTAAAAGCTAGAAGCTTGATAAGTAGTAGGCTCAGGCCTACAAAGTACGCCCAAAGGCCAAGCTGAGTCAAGCTCGGGCCTGACTAAATCAAGTGGTTTCTTGGACTGAGCCCAGCCCGACCGACCCATAGAGCAAGTCTGATGCAAACTTAATTTCTAAGGATGGGTGGAGTTTTAACCACATAATAGCATATCCATAAACTACTATCTTGAATACAATTACTCAAACACATAAAGTAAACCATAATATCTACTAAGAAGGATAGACATTCTAAGTTACGTGTTTAGCATTCCATTAACCTAGTAGTACCAATCCGCAAAAACTTGTTGCATCTTCTCGTACGAAACAATAATGATTAGCAGCAGTGAGACATGCCAACAGGCCTACTAGACCAGTAAAATAATTAACCTTTCATATTCCATGAAGTAGAATTGAAAAAAGAATTCCAAGCTCGAAACAACTGATGATACTGTACTAAAAAATATTTTGGTCATGCACATCTTATCAAACAAAATCCACAGTAACAACAATTTCTGTTGGTTGCTATAAGGACTCTAGCTCCAAAAAGAAAGGCGTAATCACCAAGAATCTTACCAACTACAGTGCTAACTTCCCCCAAAGCAAGTGAATCTCTGAAAAACTCAGCGCTTTGTTCATACGAGGCAAGCATACCCATATTTAATGCCATTGCTCTAACTACAGTAGGGCCTGCACCTTTCCAAAGTGCTAGAACCCCTTCATCAGCAATAATACGATAGAGTGCATGGAAGGCATTTTTATAGTTTCGCCTCTGTGCTGGAGGTAAAGTTGCATCAGCCTGCATTCGAATGAGCGCCAAATCAGCTGGATTGCCCACACATGCTCCAATTGCTCCAGCAGTAAGCCCAATAAAAGCTTTCTGTAGTAGAGGTAGTGGTTTCCCATCATTCGCCTCAACAGCTTTACTTGTCAACACCCTAGGCAAAATATAAAACAGTCTAGCTGAGATGCTATCACATTAATATTATTATTCTTCTCTAAATTTATTTTTAGCATCCATACAATTTTAAAACCATAGCATAGTTGATCATTAGATAAACCTGATGTTTGATGATGTGATATGAACTTAAAGCACATTCTTAAATTGTTGCAGCACAGAACTGTCAGTTTAATAATAAGGAGAGCTCAATGGGAAAGCAGTTTGATTTCGCTCTTTCTGATAGCAGAGTAACTAGCATCCAATCAGGTACATGGAAGAGTAGAACACACTCATTGTGCATTAAAAACACCTCATAATAAATGGGCAAAATCCAAAAGGCAACAAAAGAAAGGCCCCTTACACATCCCATTCAATTAAGCAGCCTCTTCCCAGAAGAGGGCTACTCTTAATTCCTTGTAATCTAACCATTTGATAATTCTACATATAAGAAAAAGTTTTTAATTACATGCTTCAAAGAAAATAAAATATATCTAATATCTCAAATATGAAAAAAAAGAAATCCACAGCCTTATCATAATAGCAACTACTTTAAAAAAAAAAAAAAGCGATGAATACCTTAAAAGTAGGGTTCAGCTCTATTATTCCTATATGACATCAAGCTCATGGTTGTGGTCTGCATCATCGAACAAACTATCATCCTTAAACCATTTTCCTATCTTCAGTAATTTCCAACCTGGACTAAACCCCTTCCTTGACAGAGTTGTGTTTAGCTTGCACTGAATATGGCACTATAAAGTTAGGCTCTTTATGGTCTGTCTTTCATGAGATCTGTTTTAGGCTCCCTTGGATATAACTAATTTCAAGGGAAGAAAAAAGAGAGACAAGAGTAGACAGGAGAAAAGCTATCAAATCTTTCATGAATATACACAGGAAAAAAAAAAGATCAACTATTCCTTGGCTGCAATCATCTCACGTAAATGCCTGTTGCTTAAGTCTTGAGCGATCTGGATTGCATACCCATCTTAGTTAAGCTAAAACTGATTTAGAAGGATTCACTGTAGCAACAGTGCAATGAGCACTGCTACAAAATCCCAGGAACATCAGGAATACTAAAAGCAGCATGGTCAAAGAGCAGATCAATAAGTAAATGGATTCAACTTAAATAACCAATATGATAGTGGATGAAGCATACTGGATTCAGATAGTGATGGACTTTCTTTGGAGGTTGTTATGGACTAGCTTTTAGTTGATGACCAGATATGGAGTGCATTGGACCTTTCTAGTCTTAAGGTAAGGATGTTGTGAGATTTGATGTAGCAAGCCAACATAAAGATCACGTTGCCTATTGGTCATTCAAGCAAATGTAAGCTGAATCATAAAAGTGAATCCACCCAATAAGCATTTGCACCATCAGGATCAGCCCATACCACTACCAACTCAAACTCCAAGGCACAGAACATTCTGCTCAATCATATTCCCATCGCATGAGAATTATCAGAAGAATTGCCACTAAATTGGTTCAGATCTATTAGCCAACACCCTGACTCAAATTAAACTGCCTGGCCCAGAAAACCCAGACTTATGAACTAAAATGATTTTTAAAAATTGGAAAGTTTAACAACTTTAGTTTGGAATCAGAAATGCCTGTCTTTAACCCAATCTAGGCTGGGTTTTACATAATCCAAACAGGATGAGGGAAAAAAGAGCATTTCGATTTAACAATTCACATTGCCTCACAGCAGCATTCTTTTAATTCAACATGTATCATTCATAAATATGTATTGAAATAAGTAATCATAATATGATTATTCTTACCTGAAGGATCCCAGCCGTGCAGTTGTGTAAGTAGCTTGCCTTAGTAAACCAGCTGATAAACCCTGCTCCAGAACATTAAATTAGACATAAAGACAGAAAGCACCTTTTAAAAAAATATATAGAAGACTTAAAAGTAATAATTCAAACAATAACAATTTCTCCCAAGGCAACATGCAGGTGCTTTCAGTCATAACCATGATAATTTGAGGGAGGGACCACAGATCTTGAAAATGGCATATTTTGCAAGAATCAAAAAATCAATGAGTCTAAATGTTAAAAATATAATACAGTGCACTACATATTCATCAATCACATGGAAATTCACTGTTATAAGATTGTGCCACATGCTCCTGATCTTATGTTGTCAAATATCACTTAAGTATCAACCTCCATTACATGACACATCCTATGAGTTATTTCTCTTCATCATAAATGTGTACATGTGTAAGCATGAAATTATACTACAACTGCAGGAGACCTATATTCAGTCAAAAAATTCACTGTTAAAAGATATTGTCAAGTACTCCTGATCTTATGTGGTCAAATATCACTTAAGTGTCAACCTATTTCATTATTACAACACATCTTACAAGTTATTTCTCTTCTTCATAAATGCGTGCATCTGTATTTATGCATGAAATTAGACTAAGACTGCAAGATACAATATTCGGTTTTTTTGGCACAACCAGTCTAAACTCTCACACATGAGGGAAAGCATGCAATAAAATATCATAATATCCCAAAGAAAACAGTATGTACTCAATAGGCTCAAGTATTGGTAATGAATACAACTGAAGAAGAAAAACTGGAGAAGATTGAATCTCCACCCACCAGACAATCAGAGAGGAATTTTAGGATCCTGTCAAACACATCCCATTTCCTCTTGTTTCATATCAATAAAATAACAGGAGAAAAAGGAAGAACATTTATCTTACTATTTTCTATGGAAGCTTAGAATAGATAAGCAGACAGGAACCACACACACACACTTTCATGCACTTGCATGTGTGCATGAGAGAGAGAGAGAGAGAGAGAGAGAGAGAGAGAGAGAGAGAGAGAGAGAGAGAGTTCATATATGATGTAATTATTCAAATTCAAATTTCAAAATTATGAAAGTCATAATGCCAGATAATAAATATAGATCCCTCCACCACCATCCCAACAACCCCTCAAGAAGTGCTTCTTTTCTGTTCCCTTTTTTCTAAGAAGTGCTTCCTTTAACAAGTGGCAGAATAAGAAGATTTAAGCCAAACACCTATCGAGACAATAAGGCATGAGAGAAATTTGATAGGAAATATCAAAATGGTGTTCATTGTTCAATACTTAGATATGAAGCTAAAAATAGAATATCAAACCCATACTATCTAAGACTAACCGAATCCTGACCACCCTAGTTGAAACTTTTATTGCATCATTCATTGATTGAAACAGCACTATGTTTTGATAAGAAACAGAACTATTTCATTCCACGAATGAACTGAACTGTTAGTAACATGAGTAGAAAAGGAGTTGGATTTCCTTCATATCAACATAAAAGAGACCATGAGACACCATAAATGACTCTGAGCAGCAAGTTAACAACTCAAGCTAGAACAGCAATAATTCAGTAAAATCTAGCAGAATTTTGACAGTAACCTAACTACCTAAGTGGCATCAGCTGGGTGTATAGGTCAAGGGAGCAAAATTGTTCTCATAAAACAGGAAAGAAAAAGCAGGAACAAAGCAGTATATGTAACCTATTATACAAAATAATAGATAACAGTAAATGATTTAGTTTGTACAGAGCAGAACTGATAATTAAATATACAAAACCAACTTGAGAACTTTTGATTAAACTAGGGCCATAATTGATAAATGAAATTGAAGTTGAAATTAGAACTATCTAGAAGAAGTTGCCTAAACTAGCAGAACTTTCCAAAGTAAGCATGCAACACATGGCAAAAATTGGAACCATTAGCATGCCCAAACTCATTTTAAGTGATCTGAAACCCTTTCATCTGCTGGAATTTGCTAATAGGATAAAGACCTGCCCAAACTATTAGGATGAAGGACTTGCTCATACTATTATGATGTAGGTTAAAAGAGGTTTTTGCCTACAGAATTACTACGATGAAGACATGCCCAAACTATTAGGATGAAGGATTTATAGAAGCAGCATGAAAAATTGTAGAGGTAAAAGGAAGAGAGATGGGAGCTGACAATAGTCCTGAGATAAATAGTTCAGAGCTTTATATTGAACTCTAATGTAGCAATTCTTCTGGTCATTCTCCTTTAATGCATGCTGATGATTGGCAGTAAAAAGAGAATTTGAGAAAAGATAGGTAAAGGGGATTTTTGTTCACTAGTTCATTAATTTTGCATCCAAAAAGCTCAGCGGATTGAGAAAGAAAGAAAACAATTCAAGTTGAAACATCTTCAAAATTAGGTGGAGAAAATTCCATGCATGACATAGATAAAGGTAGAGGTGCTTATTATGCTCAAAATAGGGTTCCAAGACCTTCAAAGTCATATTACTTGGTTTCTTCATTTGCTAATTTTATGGTTCTTGGACACTTATCAAGACACGTTAGTCTCTCCTTCACTCTGATATTAAAATGGTTCTCCATATCCAAGAAACATGCAAACTGACACTGATAATTCCGAATTCAAAGGTTTCACACTTATTGCAAATATAATATTATTGCTCTGTTCTTGTCGTTCCGTAACATAAATTTCATTAAAGCTGCTTCATTTCTTATTTCACTTAAAGGATATAAATAAGGTGACATGCAATACAATTGTATATGCCGCCATGTCATAGAATGATCTACTCTGGAATCCAAAGTGTCACATCAATCAAACAATATTGAGATTAATAACAACATTAAAGCAAAACGAGCAATGACAAGCTTACCATAAGAAGAAACAGCTTATATATATCTCATAAAGTTTCAGGAAAAGCAAATCACCTCGAAGAAACAACAAAATGGAGATTATGGAGGTGGCTGTAACATGGTTAAGGAGCAAACCTTATAGAACGAGCCAAAGCCCTCTTGGGCTAGCATGTTCTTTGTCACTTGGACTGCCGATCCCTGACCCAATTGGATCCTCACCTACCAGACAAACATTCACCAAAATATAGTCACATCACCGAAGAAGGCTATATTACAATATACCATGTATCCTCCAAAGTATAGATCTCGGATGCAACAAAAAAATAATTAAACAATCCAAGCAAAGAAGGTTTTTCTTTCCACGACAGGCATCCACTTCGTCGAATCAAGAAACAGAAACCCCTAATGAAGAGTTCTCAGGTCCCCGAAGAAACAACTTTTACATCGAGATAAGAGGATTATACAAATAAAGCAGCCAATAAATCGAACCCATTTCTTCGAAACACATAAAAGAACAATAAGCACAGGCCTCTAACTCCTCCAAGACCCAATCTTTCCTTTTCTTGGGGATACAAGGAAGAAAAAACCCATCAAAAGATGCGAAAACAATTGGCAAAGAAGAAGAAGGAAAGATCAACATCTTACCTTGACCATATCGATCGGTTGGATCACGCAGGTGGCGAGCATCCCGGAAGCTCCGCCATTGACGAAGGGCTTGACGGTCTTCCAAACTCCGGCCTGGTTCTTGGGCTTCGGTTCCCCCATTCCACCCGAAACTGCGGGAAAACCGAAAGCGAGAAGGTACAAGGAGAAGAGGGGCTAGAGGGGCAGGAAGCGGAGAAGCACCCAAAGCCAAGCATCTAGGTTCCTACTCCAATATAGGACGCCTACACCTCGCTTGGCCCGCCTCCGGTCGGGTTTCGGGTTGTGTCTTTCGCGCAAAAGAATGATCGATCTTCTTTCGCGACATCAACCACTGGATCGTTTCTAGCACATAGCTCAAAGCATTCCCATCCGTTCTTTCCGCTGTTTGCACAGCTCTTGGAGTGGCCTTGTGCGATCCAACGGTCGATGTCACGAGCGAGGGTGATTGGTGCTTTCGCGCAGAAGATACAATCCGCATCCCCGGGGTCGTGATTCGGGAGGCCCGCCTTCCCCCCTTTTGGCATGTGGTGAGGTCCGAATGGCGTCGGACAAATTAATTATCCAGCCGGGCGGCCTTCCACTTCTTTAACTGCCGGAGGTGGTGGTGGTGGTGGACAGAGAAATTCCGTAATTTTCATGATTGGAACAATTTTCTGGTTGCGCCATTTTTTTTTTTTTTTTTTTTTTTTTTTTGTCGATAAAGTGGGAGGTGGAACCTTAAGAAAAACTAAGTAAGAAGAGAAATAACAGAGAGAGAGAGAGAAAGCTAGTTTCTAGGAAACACACAGCCACAACCATCTCATCAGCCCTGAACGCCAGAGAAATTTGAGGGGAAGAGGAGACTTGTGCTTCAAATTATGTTCAATGTAATGCCAGAGTTCAGGGTGAAATATCTTTAATTTTTTGGTTACTTTTAATAAAGTATCGAGAGAAAGTAGAGTGGAGAGGTGATAAATGAATATAAAATAGGGAATTTGCTCTGCATGGCTAAAAGCGCCACATAAACGGCCAAACTGCCAACGCTGCCAACTTCTTCCTTTGCCAATGCTGCCAAATTCTTCCTTATTCCGTTCTGGCTTTCCGATTGGCTCTCTACGTTCGGGAGGTGGCACGAGCGTTTATTTTGGTCAGAGCGTGCACAAATAATTTTGATACGATATTTGTTTGTTTTTGGCAAAACCAAAGCAAGCGTCTGGTTCCATGAAAACAAGAGGAAAGAGAAGTACAAATAAATGAACGAAGGTGCTAACTTTTTTTTAATAAAAAACCATCTAATATTTATTTTTTAAAAAAATACAGAGAGAAAAAAAAAATACTATATTTAGATATATAAAGTGAGGAAATGATCTAAGAAATTTAAATTTGAAATTTAAAATCCTATTCAACCGCTGAATATTTGAAATTTAAATTTTAAAACTCAAAAAAAACCCTAGCTTGACACTACCGGACCGGTAAAGCATATCCGAGAACTTAGTCGAAGTAGAATAGAAGCTTGCCTCATTCATTCTTTCCGTATTTTAAACATCAAACGAGTGAGTTAAAGATAATTAAAAAAGGAAAGGGAGCCAGATAGATGGGGAGAGAGCAAAGGTGTAGACTTACCAAACTCTCGCTGAATAGCCCATCGTAGAGAAAGAAAGAAAGAGATGAGTCATGCACCTTTTTTTATAAAAAAAATATGCAAATGTTTCTTTACTCACATATTCTCGGATTTCGGCAAATAAAAACCTAGGTGCTTTGATGGATTAGATTTCGGATTGTATTATTATTATTTCAAGTTACTTTTGAATAGTAGTCAATTTTTCAAATTGGATGATGAATGGCAATTACCAATGAAGAGTGCGGTTGTCAGATAAAGGTGAAATGTAATCTAGTTTAACTTCAGAGAAGCTTGAACGATTAAGATGTGGAAAAAATAATTTTTTAAATATCTAAGATCATATTAGAATCATATAAATAGATCTGAGAAAATAATTGTATATATGTATTCGCCATAATCTATAATCCTGATTCTCGATACTCACATACTCAATAGTGGTGTGACGAGATAGCATAACAAATCTGAAAGTCGATATCAGGTCCTAGTCAGGTACAAAATCAAAAATGATATCTCATAATCAAAATAAATTAATTATATGTACTCTCAATTATGATTTCTCTTTAACTACATGCTATATCATAAGTTAGAGAAATCTCACGACTTCAAAAAAGGTCCGTATGTTTTCAAACACAATGAGATCTCAGAATTATCAAAATGAGACATACCCATACCCTATCATTCTCAAGATAAAACACATTCTTGAGATACTATATTGTACTTTATTCCACATGTACATATATAAAATCATATAGGAATGCAATCCATCAACTATTATATCAATAATGTATATAAATACACATTATAGAAAAATAAATGAAACCAAGCTTTATAATAATAAAGCACAAATACAAAGTTATTCCCACTGACCAAGCCCAACAAAAGAATTCAATATGCCCATATTTTTGACATACTTTGTAAAGTATACAGGCTTCAAATTCTTGGTTAGAGGATCAGCCAATATGAACTTTATTTATATGCACCCGATACTTATGTGTCCTTGGATTATAATCCAGCAATCAATGGCAAATAAAAATTTGTCAATCAAGATAATATATAAATACATCAAACTCTCATTAATCCAAAAAATAAAAGATTCTAAAATATCCATATTCTCGACATGTTTTATAAAAACTATGGATCTTAATCTTGATTAGGGGATCAACAAATATTCACTTTGAATATTATACAAAATATATCCCTTTCAACTACAATCTATGACTAACAAATATTATATCTTCACATGGATAGAAAAGATAAAAACTTTTATTATTCCTTTAAAGAACATAGATATCCATGATTATAATAAATTATAAGTGGTTTTAAGATAGAATCAATAATTATAAGATCCAAGACAAAGTTTCATAATAAAACAATATGAATTGTGACTTTACAACATGCCTCAAGCTTTGCCTGTAAATTCAAGAATGCCACTAGATTCTATTTATAAATTTTTCTATGAAACAAAACCTCTAGTCATTTACATTATCATAAGACATGACATGTATCTATTTTTTTTTCATATAATTTCTTTACTAGTGGTACATCAACTAGTAATGGAGGTACTATAATTAGTTTGTATATTTAATATTGCTCTCTCACTGTTTTCAAGTAGGATAAAATAAAATATTTATATAAATAAGTGCAAAAATTTATTTTCTTGAAATATCATATTTTTAATATATAGAAGCATCTGACATTATGTAAATCAGAATCTACAAATATGGCATGATTTGACTCAATATTTTTTATACCTCTATTAATATAGTAGAATATGTATTCATTTAAAATTATCTGGATAATTAAAATAAACAATGTATTATCACAAAACCAAGATTTATTCGTTAATGGATTATCAATGATTAAGAGTTGCAGGACAGCTCCAACCATAAAGTTAAAAAATATTGAGCTTCCAATCACTCTTTAACTCAAAAAGTATCATTTTTCTAAGAATTTATTTAAAATATAGATGGTAGTTATTTATGATTTTATACTAGAGATATCATGATAAATTGTACCCACTCATCATACTTCATACCATATCTTTTTAGAATGTACTTTGCCTCTCAGTCACATCATTTTACTTAAAAATTTCAAGCATGGTATATTAAACAACTATCCCATATTTATACAAATATCTAATAATACTATTTATTTATTATATTTGGAATCTTAGAATGTGATTGATACACCTTATCAATATCCTTATCCTTTTCTCAAAAGTATCAGAAACTTCTGAAATAGAATAGGATATGATTTATTAATTATTTCACATATATGATTTTAAGTTTATTAAACTGCATAGCAGGAAAACTAAATATGATGAGTAGTTTATATATTAGAGATAGAAATATCATAATTCTTATTTTAGGTACAATTCTCTCTAGTTTTAAGATATAAATCCTAACACCATCATACCATCAAACTTACATATTAATTTATCTATTCATCAGCTATCCAAACTTTCTTTTATCAGATTCTACATATCTATCACAAATGAGATCAAAATTAGATTATCATTATTAAATACAACAATAAGAATGGAATCAATTATATGAATATATTTCAAAATAATTCACTCTTTATCACTTTTATAGGTAGCTTTATTTCAGAGTACTCTAATATAACAACCAAGATGGAAGATCATTATATAATATAATATCTATATTCCATCATAATGGGAACATTAACTCTATTGAACACAAATATACTAACTACTAAATAATCTTTATGCAATTAATCAATAAAAATATATAACAATATATTTCAAAAAATCTTCATAAGCATTATTTTAATGAGAGTCTTTGAACCAATGCAACAAAACTTTCTTTTAGAAAAAAAATGATCCACATAAGGAATCTCTCTTTAACATATAATGCTACACAATCCCTTCTAAATAGCTCACAGAAGGATCTTGTAAATCAAGATGAACAGGCCACTTTGGTGGTCACTATCCATCAAAATTTACAAACCTCCTAAAAAGGGATCATCAAGTCATGACCTCTAAGATGGCATAAAACATCAATGAGGCTCATATATGATACAACATATTTGAAGTACAAACAATAAATCAATAAAAAACTTGAATATAATAAATCATTTTCAATAAATGTACCATGTGCATCATCATAAAACTCTTTTATAGGCAAAGAATGTGATGTACTTTTGGGCTCCAAAAATGAGGTCAATACAAATTTTGAAAATATATCTTCATTTGGATAAACAAATTTCTTAAACCTAATATATTTCCTTTCAAAGAAAATAAAGGTTAACACAATGAGGATACAAGGCATTCAAAAATTTATCCCCTTTAGGCAGACAAATTTTCTAAACCCAATATACCTCTACCTCTAATATTTTGACCCAGTTAAAATTGAATAACAACATTGTTATTAACATAAATGACTGTATAATCAAGGACGGTAGGAATGTAAAATATCAATCAACGGACATATACCATAAATGATATACTAGAGTCCAAATGCAATAACACATATTCTTCTTTGGGCAGAACATGTAATATATATAAGTACTCTTCACATGAAACCACAAACAAATGAAATATCCTAATTATCACGAACCTATCCCTTTTGGATAGACAAGCCCATGAAAGTTAGAGCATAATTGCAACACAATGCCCCATGCAACATTTTTTGATTAAAATATACAATAACCTCTTTTGGGCAGGCGATTGTATGCAATAACCAGAAATCCTATCATAATAAAAAAATTCAATGGACTGACACAAATAAACTACTTTGGCGATAAATATTTATGCCAACCTATATATTATTCATACAGGAAAGATAAATGCCCAAAGGAGGTTATTGTGTTGCAATGGTGATCTTTTGTGGCATACATGTTGTTAAAGTATGTCATTAACACAATGCCCCATGCAACATTTCCTGATTAAAACATACAATAACATCCTTTAGGCAGGCGATTGTATGCAATAACCAGAAACTCTCTCATAATAAAAAAATTCAATGGACTGACACAAACAAACTACTTTGGTGATAAATATTTATGCCAACCCATATATTATTTATACATGAAAGATAAATGCCCAAACAATACAAAATGACATACTTTAACAACATGTATGCCATAAAAGATCAGTCCAAAATGGGATACATTAACAACATGCACCTCATTGATCATATTATTATATAATAATGCATTCCAATTGCCACATCTATCAATCTACTTATTACATAACTATAAAATATCTTTGAACAAGAATTATAGTATATAATAAATATCACAATCAATTACAGTCAATTTTGGGTTAACTATTATAGAGACATCAATATGCAATTTCAAATAAAAGATAAGTCATTAGTCTTCATTAACTCAACTATTCAAAATTTATAGAGTACTCCAAACTATTTGAGGCTACGGAAAAACATACTTGAATTATATAATAGTGAGTACAATCACTACAACAAAAACAAAAATTCCCGACCCCTTTTTCCTGATGCCAGGGGCAAGCATCAAAAAAATCTGGCCACTGGATAATGCTTACAGGAAGCGTCAGAAAAAAGGCTCCCTTTATAACACCCCGATCGATCCGCCAGCTGCTCACGCTCCCTCCTCCTTTCCCTCGAGCCTTAAATCCTTCGATTTGCCGGTTCCTCACGCTCCCTCCTCCTTCCCTCGAGCCCGATCGATTCGCCAGCCGCTCACGCTCCCTCCTCCTTCCCTCGAGCCCTAAATCCTTCAATCCGCCGGCTCCTCCTTCCCTCGAGCCCTAAATCCTTCGGTCGATCGGTCGCGTTGTGCTCCTCCTCCCTCCCTCTTCCTCCATCTCTTTTGTTTCGGCCACCTTCGGATTTTTGCTCGTCGTACCAGGGATCGGATCGAGACACTGCCACCGCGCGCCACCTCGTCACCGTCCCAGCCATCGCATCCTTCCTCGTCAACCCAGGGATCGGATCGTACCGGCAACCAGCAAACAGAGTCGACAGAGGTCAATTTTTTCCCTATCCTATAAAAGATATTTGATAGGTGATATTTATTGTGGAAAAAAAATAACAAAAATGTTTTAATTAGGGGGAAAATAACCGAGAGAATAAAGGTAGTAAAAAGGAATGTACTAAAAAATATAAAGGTTGTAAAAAAAAAAGGAATGTCATGGTGCCCCCTGCCCTCCCAGCTGCATGGTAAAGACCCATGGATGGATATTTCACATTATCAAGGGCTCTAAATGTCATTGAACCAACCCTGCATCATCCAATCTCCACTCCAGTTAGAAATCAGAAAAGAGAACAAACATTTTAGAATCTTGATTGTATATTTGCCTTACAATATGATGTATAAAGTCTTAGATTTGCATTAGTCCAGTGAATTCCAACTCATACTTACATTTATGAAAGATGTGGTGATTAATTGGATTACATTTTATTGATCAACAGAATTTTGATCAACTCTGATTTCAGCAACAAAGTTGGATCCTTACAATATGATGTATAAAGTCTTAGATTTGCCTTAGTCCAGTGAATTCCAACTCATACTTACATTTTATGAAAGATGTGGTGATTAATTGGATTACATTTTATTGATCAACAGAATTCTGATCAACTCTGATTTCAACAATGAAGTCGGATCCTGCAGTCACATACATCACACTGAAAAAGGCTAAATTTTTTTTCCTCCCCCTTCAACTGAACATTTGAGTCAAGTTGCCACTCATTCTAGTGAACAAAGTGTCCATCCCATTACCCAATTCATCAAGCAAGTTGCTACCCTGCTATAATCATTCCAAAGTAATATATTATTCCTTGCATCATGAAATAGGGGAACAAGAGTTTGCCAAGTTGGTTGGTGCAAGGTAGATAAAATATGCCTCTGCACTATGTGAGGTCACATACGAAGGCTCGCTACCTTGCAGAAAATGATCCAAAATAATAAATCTGATGATGTTTTCAGCTCAAACAAGGAATGCTGCATGCATCCAAGGTCTGTCATACTGACCTTTACCATCTTGTACAACCCCGTCCAGTATATTGCCATTTATGGTATTGAGGTTTGGTTTGGTATATGAGATGATCTAGTCTGTATTGGTCCGAAATAAATGGAATAGTTCTAACGTCAGTTGCTCGTTACATGCCGATGATCATAGTTGTTGACCTTGTCGATGCTTTTTAATCTGGTTTTGTTTATCAATTAAAATTTATTAGACTAATGCATGTTCTATTATTTCAAAAATAGAAATGAAGTGCGAATATATTTTCTCATATACGGTATTTATCATGCAGGTCTTAGGCTGTCAGGTTCCAGTATCTGTTTTGTAGGTATGTAAGTGCCAGATTAGGTTAGTTTATAAGTGGAGATATAATTAATTGAAGAAGAATTGAGATCATAAGTATGTTGGATATGCTGCTATTGGTTTTCTCTGCAAAATCGTGCATTTCACTATATCTATGTTGAAGTTGTCCGGTTATATTCTTTGTTGTTCTCACTTGAAGACTATCTGCCATGTTTTAGCTTCTAAAATCTAGTATACTATTTTTGAAGCATCATTTTTGTAACATCTGTGTTCCATCATATGATGTCGGTCCTCTAAGTACTAGTGGTGGATAAATATCTTGTATCTTGATAGAGTGCGTTGTTGACCTTTATTTCTGGTCGATTTTGTTGCAAAAAATTTCTGGATTGTCATGTCAGTATACATTCCTGTTCTATTATTTAAGTCCATAGCAGGGAGTTTAATTAGAATGTATACTATTTATCTACACTAATTCTGTCTCTGATGTAAATGATAGGTGACACTATGCCCCGCGGGCGACGCTTTCTTGGGGTGCAGTTCCAGCACTCCTGGACGGAGACCGGCAGTTCTTCGGGACAGCATGTTGATGCCAGTACTTCAGTAGAGGATGTTCATGCCGGTCCTTCCTCTCCTTCCACATACCATACTACTGCAGCTCCATCATCCTCGGGACCCTCCCGTCGATCCAGCAGATGATGAGATACATATTCAGGGTAATTTATTCCAATATCCTTGGTAACTCTAAATTTGATTACACTTTTTATTATAGCTTTCTTTTATCTATTTCTGTGCAGATGGATTAGGGAGTGTTAGACGTAGGCATGGGCCTACAGTAGTACATGATGTTTAGCAGATGCCCGAGGGTGAGAGGATAGTGATTGAGTGCAATGAGCTGGGACAGCAAATTAAAAAAGCTGCCAACTTATTGAGCTCTTTTTTGGGGACGGTTGCATGGAGGCATTAGCTTTGTCCACTTAGTTATGCTAAGTAGAATGATATGCTTTCGATGTATAAAGTAAAAATTCTTCGAGTTATACAGGTAAAAAATTTGTATTAAATTATTTGTTATCTTGCATAGTTCAAATATTATGGTATATTTTATATTATTATTAATTATTTTGTTTTGTAGGGTAAGTTTTTACTTCTTTCATCCTCCTATGACTTTGTACTGAAATCTCTCAACCGGAAATGGAAACAATATAAAGTCCAGTTGAAGTGAAGTACAAGTTGCCAGGTATGACAAAGGAGCAGGTAGTTGGTACATGTCCTCCTGATGTATCTCCTCATCAGTGGGTGGAGTTGGTTCACTATTGATTTTCTGATAGGGGACAGGTATCTTCTAATTTATTTAAAGCAAGTTTTTTAAAAAAGATGGTACATTATATATATATATATATACATTGCTTTCTGGATATAAGAAGTTCTCTTTTTGATTTTGCAGACATATTCTGATATTGGTAGAGCTACACGAGCATCTCAGTCTGTTCTCCACACATCGGGATCCAAGAGTTATGCGCGAGTCAGACAGGAGTTCGTAAGTTACTTAAACTATATGCTTATATTTTCAATATTAAAGTATTTATGCATTTTAATGATACTAATATTATATATCATGGAAAATATATCGCGGTACATGTATATGTATCGTGGTACAAACATTTTTTTGTCTGTGATCACTGATATTCATACAAGAGACAGATTGAGCATATTAGAACCTTGTCCCCATGGTAGAGTAATACATAAGAAATTTACACCCATCCATACAAATTGGAAAAAGAATATCCCTCTCCTATTATGAACATTCATGTAATGGATGTTAAACATCCACGTTGTACTGGTTATGGCTTCCATTATGTCTATATTTCTCATAATTAAATTGTTTAAATAACAGAAAGAGTTTGCTTTTTTTCTGCCAGAACTCCATGTTCTAAATGTCAAAACTTTTTTTATTCACCTTTAGAAAGTTTATGAAGTAATGTTTTTTGTGTTCCAAGTATAAATAGATACATTTATATATCACGGTATACATATATGTATCGTGGTACATATATGTGTCGCAGTACATGTATATGTGTCGCGGGACATGTATATGTGTCGCGGGATATGTATATGTATCGCGGATGATGTATCGCGATACATATATATCTTGATACTTAAATAATTTTTAAAATAGTTTGAATTATTTACTTAAAATTATAATATTTCTTATAAGCCGATGAGCATGGAAGGGAACCCGGTCAAGTGGAGTTTTACCGAATGACTCATACACATCGTGACGACACTTTTGTCAGAGATGAGTTGAGGGATATATATGTTAGTTATTACAATTTAATTCATCCAACGATATAAGTTTTATTTTATTAGTCTTTAAGACCTAACTAATTTTTCTAAATTAATACAGGAAAGAGCTACAGCTCTTATTGCCGAGCATGTTGATGATTCTACAACATCTACGCAGAGTAGTCGCATCGAGACCGAGGTGTTTACAGAGTTGATGGGCCCTAAGTGCTATGGTCGAGTGAGGGGATATGGAGTTGGAGTCACTCCCACTCAATTATCTACGGTCAGTACATATACATGTGAGGCTGTAGATAGTGCTCAGGATGCACGTGTTCACATATTCGAGGACGAGATAGTGGAGATGCGACGGAGTCATGCCGCCGATAGAGCAGCAATGGATAGAAATAAGAGAGCACATTGAGCGGCTTACATCTGTCGTACAGACATTTATTTCACATCAGGTATATATATATATATATGATATTAAATATATATTCTTATATTAAATTAATAATTTATATAATATATTATCATTCATAGTTTCATAAATTAAATATTTTAAATATTTTTTATATAGGCTTCTAAAGCATCAGATCCTCGCTGACAAGATGACGATCTATCTCCTACAGATCATTGACCTCGACTTTTTATTATTTTATACTTTGTATTTTCATGTATTTTTTAATTTTGTTAAACAGACATATGTATAATGTACATTAAAAATATTGGCACTTAATGATTTTTATATTTGGATTTATATTTGGATTTATATTTTGATGTGTGAAGAATGCATAGAATGAATGCATGGAATGAAATTGAAATATTTGTTATTACTGTATTATACAAAATTTAAAAATTTAGTATTGTTATTACTGTGAAATTGAAATATTTGTTATTACTGTGTTATTACTATATATTAGGTTAAAAAAATTATACAGATTTTAGTATACTGATGAGATGCTGTCTCAACCCCGAAATCCTCCTAATCAGTTCTTTGGACCTAGTCAGTTCATGCAGGTAGCTTTTTGATTATGGATATTTGAATACTTCTTTATTATTGTTTGCGAAAATTTGATTTAGAATCCTCTTTTCTTAATTTTGCACAGGGACCTTTTGTTTCTGGTCATCAATTTGGATTAAGTTCTGTTCAAGGATTTCATAACATGACATACTTTAGTCAGGTAAGTTTAATGGAAATATGTGTTTCAAAGTGTTTTGTGTTGCCTCTCTAAAGTTGATAGTTTTCATGATAGGTGCAAGAGTCTTTGGCCAGTGCACTACAAAAATAACCATTCCATGGCAACACTGAGTTAGGCCTGGTAATCATTTTGTCAAATTAATTCATCAAAAATGGGATTTTTTGACCTTTTCTGTTCTCAAATAAGTTCCATAGAGGCCACTAGTATCGGGCCTTGTGTATGGTGTGTCAAGATAGTGATTCCACACAGGGATGCCTGACATTTGCATTGGTGGTATACAAAGTGTTGGTTTGAAATGTGACATGGTAACTGCCAACTTTGGTTTGAAACTAGTTACGTTACAAGTTATTTCTACTCTATGACTTGTTCATTAGGTTTTTGATGAACAAGATGTTAAACTGGAATTTTCTTTTTCTTTAGAATGGTGTGCAGGCCTGCCCAGCTGCAGACATGCACTCCCTGTAATTTGTTGGAAGCAATCCTCAACTAGGCCACCAGAGCAGTGATCAGGGCCATTATTCAATACCAGTATTGGACTTTCTATGATGTAAGATCTACTGCTTCGAGAAACATAGCCCCAAATTCGTTTATGTCCTTAATTAATATAAGACCATAATAAGACTATAGTCATTGATGAATGATCAATTGTTTGTGCAGGTTCGAATGGATGAGAGTGTGATCTTCTAGGCGGATGATGACAAATTTTATTGATTATATGCAATTTCATTCTCCTAAATCCACGGGCATGATTTATCTCCCAACTTCACATCTGGTTAAGATGCCGAGTAATATAAATGAGGTTGTGTATACAGTGTTGATTGATCTTGTATCTTATGTGGCTACTTGTTCAATGGTTGCGTGATGAATATTGGCACAAATATTGTGTATTGTGGTTCCTTGGCACAAATATTGGCACTTGCCACATGCAAAGAAACAACTGGAGGTCTTCTTAATTTTGTTTGTATTGCATATAGTTGGTTCATAGAATATTCGACATGCTTGCAGCAATCAGGAAGGCTCAGTTGAAAACCATTTTATTTGATCCCACATCACATCTTAGTGGAGCCTACACATCTAGGAGAATTTTGTCCTGGTTCATAAGTGCCCAAATCCTAAACTATGTGGATAATAAGCGTTTCAATTCAATGCCGCATACCTTCCTCTTTCTTCTTTGAATCATCAATTCGATATCATATTTTTGGGAACTTAATACGTTATCTTCTTTGTCAGGCATTCCCTCTCTCAACTCATCTACAAAAAGTTTACCACATGACTCAGGTCAGCAGGTAAGAAAAGTGTTTGATTGATCACTTGATGAATTGCCTGATATATATATATATAAAATATATGTGTGTGTTTATTAACTCCTCGAATTAGTATACAACCAAATGCCTGTTTAATTGGTTTTACCTCTTGGATAAGAAGATGGAGGTTAGATTCCAAGTTGCATTCGCAATCTCTTTGATTTCATTAAACATGGAAGGTGTTAATAGAAGGTGGAATTAACCCCTCCTAAGCTATGTAACGGAAATTAAAAAACGTTTATCACAAACTATATGAGTTGACAGGACAAATGTAGAGACTATATCAAGAAAAAAATTATACGCAACCAGAGGGCATTTCTTTCTAGCAACAAGGTCTGTTCTATTTTAATTAAACACTCTAATAGTCTTTACGTTATACAAGCTCATTTGCTAAAACGATGCCACAGCTGGAATCTTTGTTCTTCCTCACAGAGTAGAATGGAAAGGTTAGGCTACCACAAAGATTTTTTTTTTTTCCCAACCAGAAAGTTTTTTTGAAGCTGTTAATGCTTGTTTATATTTAATGCATATTTGCTGATAATTGGGTGAACCTTTTCGAACTCAAGATGCAAAGAAGAGCTCTGGAATGTACCCACCAAAAAAAAAAAAAAAAAGAGCACCTCTGGAATAGGTTGTTTCTTGCAAACCATTGGGACATAATGCTCTAATATGTATTCTATATTTTTTTATAAAAAAGGGTCTATTATTGTTAGCTCGATCCCATGAAGAGAAAGTTGATTCATCTACTTGTCTCCTGATTTTAATTATCCTATACTCTTCTTAGCTTGTTGCCAGTTATTGAGTATCTGTTGCTACCTAGAACTTCTTTGTCGTTGTATTTGTAACAATTTGCTGGTTTAATTGTAGCTTATGCTCCCCTTATTTATCGAAAAAAAAATAAAACAACCAAGTTGATAAAAAGTAGAGAATCTCACCGCATCGTAATAGTGTTACGTGGCATAATCAGGCGAAGAAGTGCGCTCAATCATAGAAATTTTTCCCTTTTTTGGTTGGCAGGAAATTTCACTTTCTATTAATTCAATAATTTAGGTGTGGCCCAATTTATAACCAACAAACAGATTTTTTTTTAAAAAAAAAGCAATGCTGATTGAACTATGTAAATCTTTTTTTTAATACATATTTAATATTTATAATTTTTATTTATCTATTTAAAATTTTGAATAATATAAATATTTTTTAAAAAAAAATAGTGCTTGCTTTGTGAATCAGATATTTAAACTTAAAAATAATTAATTTATTTTTTCTAAAAAAATAGAATTCCCGATGATTTAAAGTATCGGGAATAACCTTATCCCGGGCTTATTCCCGATACTTTTAAGCATCGGGAATAAAGTTATTTCTGATGCTATTTAAAAGCATCGGGAATAACTTTATATCCGATGCTTAAAAGCGTCAGAAAAATCCTGATTCCGGACTTATTTTCGATGCTTTTAAATAGTATCGAGAATAATTTTATTCCTGATGCTTACAAGCATTGGGA
This sequence comes from Areca catechu, assembly GCA_021397845.1. NCBI lineage: Eukaryota > Viridiplantae > Streptophyta > Magnoliopsida > Arecales > Arecaceae > Areca > Areca catechu. The sequence goes on from CM038042.1 coordinate 176,983,555, forward strand.
ATTACTTTATTTCCGATGCTTAAAAGCGTCGAAAAAATCCTGATCAATTGCGACGCTTTCCAAAATATCGGGAATAACCTTTTTCCACTCTTGCCTTGGCAACGCTTTTACTATGCCTTTTAAAGCATCGAGAATGTTTTTACCAATGCTTTAAAGCATCGAGAAAAGCTTAAAAAAGCATCGAAAAAAATAAAATTTTTTGTAGTGAATTATACATAAATAATTTTAAATTATTTAAATATTTCATCAAATATGAAGAACTCTACTAAAATGTCTTTCAAATTATTACTAGTCCAACGGTCCAAAAATCGCTCAAATTAAATGTAAAATAAGCAAGTTGCAGTATTTTTTTATCAAAAAATAATACTAAAGGACCTAACCATAAATTTTAAAAATATAGAAACTTTCCTGTAGAATATAATTTCAAAAAAAAATAGGATCTATAAAAAAAAAAAATTATATGGACTCATATTTAATTTATAGAGACTTAAGTATAAAAAATTTTCTTAATCCCAAGAATTAAAATAGGCCCAATGTAATTGGATCTAGCTAGTTCTTTAATTTGGACTAAATTTATAATTAATGAATTCTGTTCAAAGCAGGTTATAACCTGATAACCCATCAATCCAAAAAACATTTAAAACATTCTCTTCTTCTTTTCCTTTTCATCCCAACCGAGACTTTCCAAACCTTCATTAATGATTTTTCCGAGCTTTGAATCTTCCTTCACAAAGAGTCATCGACAAAAACGACCACTATCACTGGCAGCCATTCCCTGGCCACTAGCGACCCAAAGTTCAGGAAGAGACAAAAACGGAGTGGCACAGGAGAGTCATCAACCACTCGTCTAGATGTCCAAGAAATCCGCCACGGTATTCACCACAAGCCGGGCGGGGTGCAGTAATCTGGCAACAGCCTCCGCTATCTTCTATCGGAAGATGGCGAGGTCCCTACAACAAGACACCACGAACAGCCAAAATCCAACAGGATCTATTAGATGGTAGTACAGCGAAGGACCACTTGGAGGTCATCAAGAAAACAAGGCTAGAAGCAGTATCCCAAGGACCCAGCACCGCTCGGCACCGGTGCCGATGGACAAGCCTTGGTCATCACCATCTAAATGATTGCTAGTCAATCACTGCCGGAAACTTTTAACGAGGTATCGGAGGAGAAGGGCACGGTGATTCCCACCACTGTCAGCCTACTTTTTTTTTAAACGAATATATTTTAAGGTTTCAGCTATAGAACGACTAATTTACAATTTCAAAAAATCCAAGGATTTAAATACAAAATAATTTTTTGGATCAAAATATAATTATAAATGTTGGAGGGACTAAATTATAAAAAGATTGATATATAATTTCAAAACAGTCAAGGACCTAAATAAAAAATAATTTTTTATAAATTTATTGGATTATTGATTTATTGGATGTTGGGTTTAAACCCAAAATCCAAAACCCACCAAACAACTTCTTGCCCACACGACCCAAAACAGGGGCTAAACGCAAGGAAGAAATGGCCGCCGCCCCTTTCTTCCAAATCCACCACCGCCGGTGCCTGATTGGCCGGACGGCCATGACGACCAACCACGGCCTGCCGGTCGCCGCCTCAGGCGGTGTTGTCGGTGTCCGGTCGGGCCCAAAGGTAAGATCAGCATTTTTTTATGTGGTCTTCCTCCCACTGCTTCTCCAAACCACCATTAATGGCGGTTCCGAGCATGGGATCTCCCCAAACGGAGAGCAATCGGCTGAACCTCTTCGCGCCAGGGTGTTGACCGGTCACGGAGACCGGTCGGGCGAGGAGAATGCGTGGATTCCACGGTCACCGGATCTCTTCCATCAGCCTTTTTTTTTGAATGTTTATCGGTGATCTGTAAATAGATCACCTCCGCCGGTTGGGATGCTGCCACCGGCCACCGCCGCCTCTCCCTGCCACCGCCGGCCACCCCTCAGTGCCGACGAGCACGGGCACAAGGAGATCGGTGATCAACGGTGGGAAGGAAGGAGAAAACAAGAGGGGGGTTTTGTTTGTAATCTCAGCCACCGGCCGAGATCTTAAGTTTCGATCACCGGGATCAGGTCTTGACGCCCGATCGCCATCGGGTTCTGTAATTCTTTTATTTTTATTATGGTCGGCCACTGGTGGTTATCAAGACCTCTGATTGCCACCGCCGGGAAGGGAAGAGGAGGGGGGTTCCGGTCACGGAGACCGGCGGAAAACATGGCCGCCGGTGATGGCCCAGGGACGGCCGACCGCGGTCTTAAGGCTCCCTTTCAAACTTTTTTTTTTTTTTTTTTCATTAACAACTGAACCTCACTGCCTTCCAAGTCTCCTTCTCTGCCATCGCCCGCTTCATGTCGACACCGACAAGGAGGAAGATGAATGGGCAGTGGAAAGGAAACAAGGAAAAAAGCATTATTGATCTAAAACATATGATGATTCTAATTCCGAACTCTGATGTCAAATATAAAAAAAAAATAATTTTTTGAATCTCAAGAATCATATTAGAATCATAATTCCAGGGAAAAGAATTGTATATTCAAATTCATTATAATCCATAATTTGATTTTCAATGCTTACGCGAACGTAAAATCTTTCTATCCGTATTTTCTTAGAAAGGTAGTTCACGATGAGAAAAATCTTCATATCATATGATATATATATAAAGAAAGGAAGCGGAGAAAGGATCTAATCAATAAAATGAAAATATCATGACTGATCCTTCCATCATAAATCAAGTCAGGCTAAGGTCTACACTGTATCATCTCAACCACACCAAATTATATGAGATACTCCTAATCCAATCAATGATCATATAATAATGGGCTCAATCTACGTCTATCAACATGGATCATAAAATTAATCCAAATTTTAATAAAAAAATATCAATTAATGTTAGCCCAAATTAAAATTTTTTTATATAAGATACCTATAATCTAGTCCTTTTGATTATAAATATGAGCTATGTTATGGTAGGGACCGAGGTCTTACTAAATGGGTATAATTTTGTTAATCAAAAGAATAGAACGATTACACCATGAAACGAGGGGAAAGGAAAGAAGGCAAATTCCCAACCATCACCCTTAAGCAACATCTTTCATTTGGAGGGAAGGTTCTGATGCTAGTATTAAATGCAATTTGAAAAATCTTGAAAAAACGTATTAAAATAAAATAAATATCATAAATCATCTTCCTTTACTTCGATGTTAGGTCACTTTCAATTTCCTTTTTCCCTTTTATTAATTTTTATATTTTTTTATAATTATTTAGAAGACATAATTTTCTTCTTATCGCTCAATCGAAATTCATCTTCGAAACCTATCGTGGCAGAAGCCATCGCGAGCAGCCGGCACCATTCTGTTCACTGCACCGACGGATAACATGGTAGCTAGACCCATCAAGTAGTGGGAATGCCCTCACGATGCAACCGAATAGCTGCATGTGCACAAAGCCGGATACCACCGATATGCTGACCAGCAGCTGCCATCCCGGTGAACTCATCAGTCTTACTATACCAATAGATGTTGTGTGCGATGGAGCCGCGCACCATCCTGATAGCCAAACCTATCGCACAGTGCAACAGGTCTCAGGGGGCACGGGCGGCGGGCACCCATTGCACCCCTAGCTCGCACCGACATTGCCGCACTCACGCCTCGTCACCTTTAGCCCCGTCGCTTGATGGATGCTCCATCTTATTGTGCCGTGCCAACGTCACTCTACATGACACCACCACCATCATGGTCGGTGTGCGCATATCCTCCATGAGTCCGAGATATTTATGGCTTTTGCAGTTTCAACTGCTACTACATAATATATTTTTAACAATACAAATTGTCAAGATTTGATTGTATAATAAGGTGAAAGATAATTTTTTTGATTATTTAGTTACTTATATCGAAAAGGAGATAGTTAAAAAATTTATAATAAATCTCATTATTCATGAATTTAATCCCATAAAACAATATTAAGTAAAATTCAAATAATATTTATAAAAAAATATCTAAATTAATTTTAGTTATTTATTAATTATTTTTTTATATTTTTTTGATCTTTACTGAAAAAGTTGGTATGGTCCACCCTTGCTATTCTAGCTTTATAATGAGCATGCATAACACAATATAGATATTGCTTTTATCCGATGATAAATGGTTTAATAGAAAAAAATGTGTTCAAATCCCTCCACCACTAAGATGGTAGCTCGGTTGGTAGAAGCTTTGCCTCACTACCAATCGATCGTGGGTTTGAAATGGGATCCTAAGGATGACTCGATTAAATTCAGAAATTATTTCCTGGAATCCATGGCAATTGATTTGAGTGAGTGGTCGGGGTTTTCAAAATTCGTAAGTGTGGTTCCAACAAGATAGACGGTTCCACGTCCCTTATTGCCTCGTACGGAACTGGATAATGATTTCATTGTTAAACCATTACGGAAGTGGATAAGATTCCATTGTCAAACCACGCGAGTCAATTATGTTGAAACCAAAATTTAAGTGGATGATATAGTTCTTCAAAAAAAAAAAAAAAAAGTGCAATGTATAGGCTCATGCATATTATAGCCATCTTGTATCATGCTAGAAAAGTAACAAACAACAAGAATCCCCTGTCAAGGTATGTGTTCATATTTGATTTCTAAAAATTTACTTGATAGACAACATGTCTACACACCTAAACCACCACTATGTTAGTTTCTTATATCCATGATACAAGCCAATTCTCTATCCAATTGGCGGAAATAATTGACAGATGTAACTTATACCCCTACTATCTTTGGTTTTCTTAGGCTCAGGGCATTAAGGAAATTGATATGATGAATAATAGTGAGCATCAGGGAATCAATAAGAAGGAAGCCATCAATCCAATAACAAAAGTAACCCATTCTCAAATGCAACAATTTGCCTCTTCGTGCACGGTTTATCCTTCGATGTGCCAAAATAAGTAGAATCATTCTTCATCCTGTGAACAAGTAAATCATCTGCCAAGAAAATATATTTAGTACCATAATTCTTGTTCGTCCTACAAGACTTAGCATTAGCATAACCATCCACATGGCTTGAATGGTATGAATAATTAACTTTCGGCCCTCCTTACCCGTAGCAAAGATCAGCAGCATACATTACTGAAAAATCAAAACTGCTCATTTAATTTGTCCAGCTCTTATTTCTACTAAGGGGACATTGGCTAATCACCCCAAAATCAAGGTAGATTGAGTAAAAATGGTGTGATGATCACCATGTTTAGTTGTCACTTAATGATTCTCTATTTCTCAAATCACTAGCCAATCTAATGACCTTAAACCCTTCCTTAAGGATGTTATCCACAAATACCCAGTGTGGTGATTTTGGAATTTAATTTGGATAATCTTGCTTCCGGTTGAGTATTGGCCAAACTTTTGCACACTTGACATGAGAGACTCTAAGAAACGGTTATTTGAGAAAAAGTCATCTACAAGCAAGTGCATGTCCACCAAAGATTTTAATTCACATATTGTTTATTCCGCTCTGCTTTTTTTTAGCTGCAACAATTTCCTGGTTTTTGATGAGATATTAATTTCTTTATGTTTTGATTTCTTGATTTTTTTTTGATTTTTCTGCTTGAGTAATTCCCCTTTATTTTCCTTAGCATTGATATCAATGTAGAAAATCATTTTTTTTTTTGGGTTTGTAGATTTGCTCGTATACTTGATATGCATAGATTTTTTTTTCCTATAGAATATGGATGTGTTAGCACGATTTTTAAGATCACATACTAGTCTATAATATTTTTTGTTAACATGATCTTATAATATATTTTTTTTATTAGTATGATTTTATATTATTTTTACTTTACTAATATGATTCCACATCCATTATTATTATTTTTCGTGCATGAAACCTATATACTAATATAAATAATCTTTAAAATATATCGCATGAAACTAAAATAGAGATAATAAAGTCCGTTCCTTCTCTCTCTTTTTCTCTTGTTTTTATCTTCCTTTGTAAATAGTTTAATATGGCATTGGAATCACCGATCACTTAATATACTATCATTGTCTCTTCTGCCTTAGCTATGGCTACCATTGTTAATATATCAATCATTGTTTTCTATAGATCCTCTAATTTTAGTAAATTTATAGGTCATCCTTTTTCAATAGATGGCTCAAAAAAAATATATTTTTAGATAAACCTATAGCCATTCTTCACCACCTTTTTTTTCTTTTCTTTAAGCATTTTTTCTGTCTCTAGCTTCTTCACCATCTAATTTGACATTTTTTTGATATTTTCTATATTTAGCTTATTTGTCATCTAATTTAGGCCTTTTTTTTTTATTTGGATGTTTTACTATCTAGTTTGAGGCATGCTTTCTTGTCTTTAAATATTTTTCTATCTAATTTAAGGTCTTTCCCTTTTCTCTAGGCATTTTGTTATCTAGTTTGAAATATTTTTCTTTTCTTTGGATATTTTATATCTCTGGTTCCTTCATCATCCAAATTGAGAGCTTTTCCTTTCATTTAAATATTTTTTTTGCTTTTATCTATTTCGCCATTCAGTTTGAAATATTTTTTTTTCTTTTTGAACATTTTTTTATTTTTGACTTCTTTGCCGGGCATTTTCATTTTATTTTATAGCATTTTTATTTACGAGGACCATCAATCCTTAGCTATCTTCTATTTGAGTGCTAGCCTTCTCTTATGTATAGCATTTTTATCTATGAGTATTATCGATAAATCACTCCTTACTAGAAATATGGCAATGTCTAAGAATATTCTGATTTTCTCTAGTAGGGAAGGGATGTTGTTCCTGACTTCCCTCTAGTAGAGATTTGCAATAACAGTCCCTTGATCGGTGATAACTGATGGGAGATTCTCTAATACTTAAGGCAATGAGAGGAATGAGATGGGCTATTGTAGTCAGAGTTGAGAGCGATGAGAAAAAAGATTAAGTATGTGAGAGCGGTAGACGTGTCATATCTAGCTAGAGGTCCCCTCTTATTTATTTATAGAGTTACTATGGATAACTGAATACTATTATAGAGGTTGCCTCCGTTACTATGTATTGCCCAGTAAGCAACCCAAGAGGGGGTGAATTAGGTCTCTAATAATTTAAATGCAAATGTGTGAACCAATCCAATAATCAAACTAGTACCATGAATGCAAGTGTGAAGTGCTTTTAATGAGTATGTAGCGGAAATATAAAAGCAATAAAAGAGGAGCAAATTAAAGAGATAAGCAATTACAAACACAAAACAAGTATAGTGGTTCGATGCTTTCCAATGCACCTGCATCTACTCCCCAAGACTTACTTGGAAATTCACTATAATCTCAACCGATTACAACCGTTTAGTTTTCCAGGCTCACTAATCAAACCCGACTTGTTTTCACAAGGCTCACAAGTCAAAACCTCACTTGGTTTTTCGGACTTACCAAGAACCTAATTGGTTTTAAGGCTCACCAACAACCTTTCGTGGTTTTGCGGGCTAACCCAAAACCTAATTGGTTTTTAAGGCAAACCAACAACCTTCCTTGGTTTTGCGGGCTAACCAAGAACCTAATTGATTTTCAAGGCTAACCAATAACCTCTCTTGATTTTGTGGGCTAACCAAGAACCTAATTGGTTTTCAAGGCTAACTAACAACCTCCTTGATTTTTCAATAGGCTAATCAAAAATCTTTACAATAAGAATAAGTTTGAAGTAAAGAAACAATGAAAGCTTTCTAATAAAAATGGATATTTCTTTGAAGCTTTGTTGTAGTGCTGCCTTCAACTTGATGAAGCTTCAATAAATGCTCAAGAATGTTGAACTTGAATACTTTTAAAGGCTCTGAATGCTTAGAGACTTCTTTTTGCTTGAAGGTAGTTGCTCTCAATGAATAGAAATGAATGCACTAGCTTTTTGGTGTTCCTCTTGTGTCTCTCTTGATTCTTCTTTTTTCTTCTTATGTTTAGATTTGATTTGAATCATTTAAATACTTTCCCAAGGCCTCAAACTGGGTTTATGGCCATTAAACACGAAAAACTAACCGTTGGGAGCCAAGAGGAGTGAGTTCTGCGTTTGAAAAACTAGTCGTTACTGTTTCCAGAACTCCAAGTGTCGACACTTCAAGCTGTGAGTTGACACTTAGGGTCGACACTTGCACTCCATGAGTCGATACCTAGTTCAAATATCTTCAATGAAGCTCTCTGAAATTTTCAAGTGAGTCGACACTTCCATTGGTGAGTCGATACTTTGAGTCGACACTTGACATCCTTGTTTCGACACTTCAGGCAAGTCTTTAACTTCAGCAAGTTTTGTAATAAAAAAATCTCAGGCGATGAGCCGATCCTTGATTCGACACCTTGAGTCGATACTTGACTGGCATGAGTCGACACTTCAGTCGTGCCTTCTGAAACTCTTTCTATGTACCGGCTTGAGTCGATATTTTCACTGTCATGAGTCGACACTTGGGTTATGAGTCGACACTTCACTACAATTTTTTTCAGAAATAACTGAACTTCTGCTGAAACCAAATTATGTTAAACTTTTATATCCTTTTAAGCATTCTTCAACTATCAAAGTCCACTTTAAACTGATCTTTCATCCATAGTTGAGACTTTTTTATTGTTTGACAATCAATCAAATTTTGTTGAATTGATGAACACCTATTTCTATAAAAATATACTTCAAAGAAATAGTTAGTACTCAACTTATACTTAAGCATTTTGTTTATCATCAAAATCAATAACGGAGCCAACAATCTCTCCCTTTTTTATGATGACAAAATCTTTAAGTATAAATTGCATAATTAGCTTTTAAAGGAAATTTTCAATATGCATAAACCTTATTGCAATAGGTATTGAAATACTAAGAGATGTTGAACATAAATTTCAAAATTCTCTTATGAAATAGATTTGAGCTAATAGTATTAGAGCTTAAAATACATATAAAAGATAAGTTCATGTATCATGATACTCTTAAAAAAATGTTCAAAAGTAACAATTCAGCAATAAACACTGTGAAGAGTATAAATATTTTTCCTGAAGAGATGATCAATAAAATTGATTTCTGAAGATCTTTTAATCACAAAAGGCTAAAATTTAAACATCTAAAGGTAATAACTGTGGATGAAATTTCAGCAAAGCAGATTTTCCAATTCAAAGGAGGTATAACTCCCCCTCACTCAATGAGCAGAAATTTTCAGATTTAAGCATGTTTCGAATGAAGAAAAAGAACATTCATAATTTGCTTATTTCTTTCATCATTCACATTTATACTTATTTCTCCCCCTTTTTGTTATCATTAAAAAGGAAGGAAGAAGGCAATAAATTTGAACATATATGTAAGTCATTCACTCATAAAAGAAAACATTGAAATTCTGAAAATAAGTAATACATTTCATTCATTCAAAGTCATAAGGTGAAGTAGAACATAATATTTCATTCACTTGATACAAAATTGGTACAAAAAGTGAACATCAAAACATACAAAGAGAACATAAATGTAAACAATTTAAATATAAAAACTATCCTAAGCATTATCCTCATCATCTGAGGATCCAATCTCGATCGGTCCGGTATCAGTAAAAGCATGAGATCGAGGCCACATAGATCGAAGATCACGAAGACGAGTCCTGGTTTGTTTGGATGGAACATGATGACCTCGTCCTCTACGTCTAACATAAGTCCACCCTCTAGCTGGAGCAGAAGAGGTAGAAGCTATATCAGTATCAGGAATAGAACTGATCAGAGTGACAACTGTCGAATGTGGTGTATGATCAAATAAAGGAACAGAATCAAGATGATGGAAACCATGAGTATAAAATTCTAGTTCCCGTATAAGGGAAGATGTATGCAATGATGGGGAATCAACAACAGATGTATCAATGATCGGTGTATCAACTGAAGAAATAATAGGTGTGAGTATAGGAATGGTTGAATGATCAGCTGGTTTAGGAGGTGTGGGTATGATAGGAGTCTAGAAGGATGAACTCAATGGATCATGAATGGGACTCCTAGGAGGGTCAGCTGTTATCTCCGGCACTGGCTTTGTCATCACATCTAGAAAGTCAAACCCATCATAGTTAGTCACATCATCATCATCATCCATGACTGGTCCTGGAACAGGTGGAACTGGAGCAGAATCAGCTGGAGCAGAAGTATTGAGAACACTCCCAGAAGAGGGTCTACTCAGAGCGAACAGAATGGCAGAGATCCCATCTCTCAAACCTCGATGGCTCTCTCTAGTCTCCATAATAAAATTGTCGACTCGCTAACAAATGATAATAATCTCTGTCTCAATACGAGCAACTCTATCCTCAAGACTCCTAGAATGGTGGGGACACCTGAGGCACCAGAATAAGACAGAGGCTTTTTCAACCCTCTGTAAATTGATCAATAATTTATGAATCTATCTATAATAAGGGCTTAGCTCATCTAAGTCCATTTTAGTTGTTATTTCAGTTCTGTACTAGTCAGCTCATGTTGAGCTAGTTCAGTCCAATGCTAGTTAGCTCATGTTGAGCTAATTTTATTTTTTTTGAGTCCTGTCCAAGCATACTGAAGACTCAAGACTATATTATACAAGTGAAGACCAAGTCCAACCAGATTGAAGACATGGAAGTTTAGCCCAAGTCCAACCCAGCTTGAAGATTTGAAGACCCCAGGAGAAAAATCAGAAACCCTGATTCCTTGCAGATGCCCTCCAGATGCCCAGATTCCCTTCCAGATGCCAAAGTATATTCATAAATAAGGGCATCCATGATTCCAGAGGTCCATCTGCATCCTAGCCCAATGAAATCAAGCCCAGGTGCCAAGCCCAAGCCCCTAAGAAGCAAGATACCAGGGAATATTCCTGCTACCTGGCTACCAGGCCACCCTAGCTTCCAGAGGCCCAAACCCATGCACCCGAGCCCCTTTGGGCCGGCCTTTTGCTGCTCCTAGAAGCCCAACACGCCCCCCTAGGCGTCCTTGGAGTCTTGACCAAGTCAAGAAAAATTTTAGGAATTTTTCTACCTAATATTTCCTTATTTTCTAGCTAGGGTTTGAGAGGGAAAAGGATTCTTATGTAAAGACTTATGTACCCTTACTTGGAGCCCAAGGTTAAGGGTCTATTTAAGGGACCCTAGCCTCTTGTATGAGGAAAATTTTTGATGAATGAAAACCTTGAGTTCTTCTATTGAGTTGTGTGATACCCTGCTGTGTGCATAAAGGGGTTTGCGAGAGTTCTTCTTCCCAGTGCTGCAATCATCTTCCTGCTACCAACAAGCATCTCAGATCCCTGGACGCCCACTCCAAAAGAAGCCTTCCCTTGCTGTTTTTCCTTTGTTTTCTTGTTCCTTTGTGAGTTTTCTAACCCCTGACAGGTCGTTTGCAGGTCCCCGAGTTCCTACGAATCCAACGACTCCAGCCAAGCCTCAATCGGATCACCGAGCAGAAAGCCGGGTATCCGCGGGTCTTTGGCTCGATTTTCCAGGCCGCATCCGTCGAGGAACGAGAGACCCTTTTGCTGCGATCTTCACAGACGTTGTCAGGTACACCCCTCTACCTCCAGTAGTTTTATTGTAGGAGAACTTGCCCTAACCGAGGCTTCTCAGCCCCGGCGATCCTTCTTTTCTACTTTTCTAGGTCCTAATCTGCATGCTGATCTTCTAAAATTCATATAAAATTCCCTATAACTTATTTTAATCTGAAATTCGGGAATTAATCACCCAACCCCACATATAAAATATATAAAAAAAATTGCATGCATATTAGTTCCGCATCATTTGGTATCAGAGCATCCATGTGAATTTTCTGCAGCCGAAATAGGGCATGCAAATTTTCGGCTATGTTTTTTTTTAGCAAGACATGTTTGGAAGTTTTAGGGTTTTGTTTAGGACTTTTTGCATATTTCTTAATTTTAGTATATTTTCAGTATATTAGGCCATGATTTACAAGTTTTCTTCTATTTAAAAAATACCAAAAAAAAAAATACATATTCTCCAAAAATCCCAAAAAAATTATCTAAACCCTAATTTGCATCCTCATCTGCCTGCCATCATTGCATAATTTACTTTTAAGGGCACTCTTGCTATATCAGATGGGGGGAGGATTTGATCACCTCTCCTTAGCCCAAAACCACATCCCTTGCATTCAGTCCCAAGCCTTAACCTAAAATTAATTAGACTTAATTTGCCCTAGTGGGCTAGGGACACCAACTGGTCGGGTCCGGGCTAGTGTTAGATCACTGTGTCAAGTTAACCTGTGTGTGCCTTGTGCTCAGTGTCTAGAACGGTGGTTTAGGGATTCAATCCCGAAGGGCTTGTGTGCTGGTCCGCCTACCTGGCCAATCTCTGATTGGTGTCTAGGATTGGCAATCAGGGACCTAACACTCCCCTTACACCTGCCTGGCTGAGTACAGGGTTACTATAGGCTAGTTTGCCACCCTGATTGAGCATCTAGTTTGGACTCTAGGTCTAGTCAGCTATAGTCGGTCTGATCGAGTCTTGCATGAGCACTAGATTAGGAGTTTCATATCACCCACATCCTTCACAAATATCTGAACCCATGGAAAATTTACAAGCCCAAATAAAAGCCCTAGCTGATCAAATGGCCCATATGACTACCCAGTTAACTCAGTCTGCTACCCAAACCAACAATAGAATTGACCATCTTGCCAATAGGTTTGACCAGTTAGGAGGCCATGTAGGGACCATAGCAAGAACCCATGGGTCACGATCTGAGCCAGATCCTGAGTCCCCTCAACCTAGGAGAACCCCAAATCCTGATCTATACCATGAGGTTGAACCTAGGAGAGCCCCTTATCCTGACCCGTACTACAATCCTCAACCTAGGAGGACCCCAAACCCTGATCCATACCGAGAGGTTGAACCAAGGAGAGCCCCTCAGCCTGACCCATACTATAATCCTAAACCTAGGAGGACCCCAAACCCTGAACCATATCGTGAGGTTGAACCTAAGAGAGCCACTCAGCCTGACCCATACTATGATACTGAACCTAGATCCTATGACTCTAGATTCTATTTACCCATCCTATAAGCCTAGTATACCTACAACCTATAGATCTTATGACTCCAAATCCTATGAACCTAGAACCTATGAATCCATAACCTATGAACCTAGATCCTATGACTCTAGATCCCATGATCATAGATCCTATGCACCCACACCCTATGAGCCTAGTAGACCCAACACCCAATATTCTGACCCATATAGGGAGTCCAACCCTAAGAGAACCCAATATTCTGACCCATATAGGGAGTCCAACCCTAGGAGAACCCAGTATTCTGACCCATATAGGGAGTCCAATCCTAGGAGGACCCAATATCCTGACCCATATAGAGAGCCCAACCTTAGGAGGACCCCATACCTTGATCCATCCTTAGAACCTGATCATAGAGCTGACCCAAAATCCTATGACCCCAGATCCTATAATCCCATGACCCATAGATCTGCACCCTTGTCCTATGAGCCTAGAGAACCCATAACCCCTAAGTATCAGCCTAGTACTAGTCATGCTTCCCCTAGTCAACTTGAACCCCATAGGATTAGTATCCCTAAATATGAACCCAATAGTGAGCCACTACCTCTTATACAACCTGAACCTACTAGGAGTAGTACCCATAATCAGAGACCAGAACCTAACCAATTTCCTGCTAGCCGACCTTCTCCAACCATTCCTGAGATTCGCAAGGCTTACATTAACGCGGAAGTGTATGAAGCTGATGTGAGCCTAGTGGATGAGTATGAGGGAGAAGAGGAGACACCTTTAGTAGACCTAGAATTAGCTGACCCAGTAGATACCCAGGTAGAAACCAACCCAGAGCTAGTTGACCTTGACCATATCCAACCTAAAGCTATAATGGAAGAACAAATAGAGGAAGAGAACCTAGGTACTGCTACTAGAGCCTTACCTGAGGAAACCATAGAGGAGAGCCAAATTATAGAGTCTAGTCCTAAAATACAAGAACTAGAAGAATTTATTAAGGACCTGATCTCTTTGAATCAGTACCCTCAGGATGAGTCTCCTCCTATAGTTCCCATTAAGGACCTCTTTCCTGAGATTAATAACCCATCCTTCCATTATACAAACCCCGTAGATATATCGCAACCCCATAAGGTTAACCTCATTAGTCTAGGATTAGTCCCTGACATGCCTTCTTATATCGAACTTTATCCAACTAACCTTGAACCTTTTTTCCTACCCTACCAAACTAATTCTGAACCCACTTCCTATTTTCTGCCCTTTCCTGACACCTCCAGCATTTCTAGGATTATTAGATTGCATTTAACTGAGATTAGCATACTGCATGCATTCATTACGCATGTTAGGTTTGCATTATACTTCTGGCATACCCTCTGGCATTTGCTTGGAGTCCATTGTAAATACTCTTGTGCACACCACACTAGGGTCAGACCTAGAGAGTCTATAGTCTCTTAGGTTTAGGCCCATAAAAGTCTAATAAATTTCCTTCGATAGGAATGCAAAGTCGAGTGTATTAGGTGTTAGTTTGAGTCCTTTGCATCATTTTATTAGGAGTCTGCATGTGCCTAGCATGTTCACCACCCGCACTAATGTTAAAACAACTGGCTAATTCCCGAAGATGGATCAAAAAAATTTGATGTAGTGGATTTTATCTTGGTTAGGCTTAGGCCTAAAAGAAGCTTCATGCTCGCAGAGCCGGACCTTTTAAAGTGATAGAGAAGGTTGGATCAAATGCCTAGGTGTTAGACTTGCCTTCGGATTTGGGCATTAGTTCTACCTTCAATATTACAGACCTGGTTGAGTATAGGGAACCGGCAGCGCTACCTAGTGAGGCCTTTGGACCTATTCCTTTTCATTGTGAGTGACCCTAACCTAGAGTGTCCACAAACAAATTTGGCCTGAGAGAGGAGAACGGATCGAGCGTATCCTGGACAATCAAGCCATCACGACCCAGGGCCATGACTATCAACGCTTCCTGGTCCGATGGCAAGGCCGGCCAGAGTCGGACGATTCGTGGATTTCTCGAGAGGACTTGCAACGCCTCAACCCAGACCTTCTCGAGAGATATGTGAGCCAGTCTGACCTTCACTCGACAGGGTCGAGTTCCTCCCACCCCGGGAGAATTGGTGGGGACACCTGAGGCACCAGAATAAGACAGAGGCTTTTTCAACCCTCTGTAAATTGATCAATAATTATGAATCTATCTATAATAAGGGCTTAGCTCATCTAAGTCCATTTTAGTTGTTATTTCAGTTCTGTACTAGTCAGCTCATGTTGAGCTAGTTCAGTCCAATGCTAGTTAGCTCATGTTGAGCTAATTTTATTTTTTTTGAGTCCTGTCCAAGCATACTGAAGACTCAAGACTATATTATACAAGTGAAGACCAAGTCCAACCAGATTGAAGACATGGAAGTTTAGCCCAAGTCCAACCCAGCTTGAAGATTTGAAGACCCCAGGAGAAAAATCAGAAACCCTGATTCCTTGCAGATGCCCTCCAGATGCCCAGATTCCCTTCCAGATGCCAAAGTATATTCATAAATAAGGGCATCCATGATTCCAGAGGTCCATCTGCATCCTAGCCCAATGAAATCAAGCCCAGGTGCCAAGCCCAAGCCCCTAAGAAGCAAGATACCAGGGAATATTCCTGCTACCTGGCTACCAGGCCACCCTAGCTTCCAGAGGCCCAAACCCATGCACCCGAGCCCCTTTGGGCCGGCCTTTTGCTGCTCCTAGAAGCCCAACACGCCCCCTAGGCGTCCTTGGAGTCTTGACCAAGTCAAGAAAAATTTTAGGAATTTTTCTACCTAATATTTCCTTATTTTCTAGCTAGGGTTTGAGAGGGAAAAGGATTCTTATGTAAAGACTTATGTACCCTTACTTGGAGCCCAAGGTTAAGGGTCTATTTAAGGGACCCTAGCCTCTTGTATGAGGAAAATTTTTGATGAATGAAAACCTTGAGTTCTTCTATTGAGTTGTGTGATACCCTGCTGTGTGCATAAAGGGGTTTGCGAGAGTTCTTCTTCCCAGTGCTGCAATCATCTTCCTGCTACCAACAAGCATCTCAGATCCCTGGACGCCCACTCCAAAAGAAGCCTTCCCTTGCTGTTTTTCCTTTGTTTTCTTGTTCCTTTGTGAGTTTTCTAACCCCTGACAGGTCGTTTGCAGGTCCCCGAGTTCCTACGAATCCAACGACTCCAGCCAAGCCTCAATCGGATCACCGAGCAGAAAGCCGGGTATCCGCGGGTCTTTGGCTCGATTTTCCAGGCCGCATCCGTCGAGGAACGAGAGACCCTTCCAGATGCCCTCCAGATGCCCAGATTCCCTTCCAGATGCCAAAGTATATTCATAAATAAGGGCATCCATGATTCCAGAGGTCCATCTGCATCCTAGCCCAATGAAATCAAGCCCAGGTGCCAAGCCCAAGCCCCTAAGAAGCAAGATACCAGGGAATATTCCTGCTACCTGGCTACCAGGCCACCCTAGCTTCCAGAGGCCCAAACCCATGCACCCGAGCCCCTTTGGGCCGGCCTTTTGCTGCTCCTAGAAGCCCAACACGCCCCCCTAGGCGTCCTTGGAGTCTTGACCAAGTCAAGAAAAATTTTAGGAATTTTTCTACCTAATATTTCCTTATTTTCTAGCTAGGGTTTGAGAGGGAAAAGGATTCTTATGTAAAGACTTATGTACCCTTACTTGGAGCCCAAGGTTAAGGGTCTATTTAAGGGACCCTAGCCTCTTGTATGAGGAAAATTTTTGATGAATGAAAACCTTGAGTTCTTCTATTGAGTTGTGTGATACCCTGCTGTGTGCATAAAGGGGTTTGCGAGAGTTCTTCTTCCCAGTGCTGCAATCATCTTCCTGCTACCAACAAGCATCTCAGATCCCTGGACGCCCACTCCAAAAGAAGCCTTCCCTTGCTGTTTTTCCTTTGTTTTCTTGTTCCTTTGTGAGTTTTCTAACCCCTGACAGGTCGTTTGCAGGTCCCCGAGTTCCTACGAATCCAACGACTCCAGCCAAGCCTCAATCGGATCACCGAGCAGAAAGCCGGGTATCCGCGGGTCTTTGGCTCGATTTTCCAGGCCGCATCCGTCGAGGAACGAGAGACCCTTTTGCTGCGATCTTCACAGACGTTGTCAGGTACACCCCTCTACCTCCAGTAGTTTTATTGTAGGAGAACTTGCCCTAACCGAGGCTTCTCAGCCCCGGCGATCCTTCTTTTCTACTTTTCTAGGTCCTAATCTGCATGCTGATCTTCTAAAATTCATATAAAATTCCCTATAACTTATTTTAATCTGAAATTCGGGAATTAATCACCCAACCCCACATATAAAATATATAAAAAAAATTGCATGCATATTAGTTCCGCATCATAGAAGTTCCTGGAATATCTGATTATGCTGACCAGGCTGAGGAGCAGGCTCTGGCTACGCTGAAGGCTCGGGTTGAATCTCAGGTAAATGTATCTCTGAAGGTCCTGCCTCACCCAAAAATATGCGCTCCTCCTCCACTACATCCTCATCTCTGTCAATGGCCTGACCTGATACTCATCGTCTCTACTGGCCTCTGACTAGCTGATACCCCATCCGGTGAAGAGATCTGATGTCATAGATATCAGTGTGCAGTAACATCCGGTAGGGATCATCATTCAATACTACACCATACGCTCTGAAGAGTAAAGTCAAGCCCATCCCGTAGGGCAGACAAAGTCTCTGACTGATAGATGCCTCCGTCATCTGATGTACCATAAGTACTGGTAGGCAAACAGGAGTATGCTAAACCAAAGAGACCATCACTAATAGCTCTCTCTGTGATGAAGTCGAAACAGCCGGTCTTTGATAGAAGGATCCGGGCAACAATGTGATGTAGCAACCTCATCTCAGCTGAAGGTCTGGATGCAACAACAGTGGCTCCCTCAGGCAGATCATCTGACTCGAAAATACATCGGAGACCACTGAACCTATCTACTAAACTGTCAACAATAGATTCTCTCATGGGTACATCCCATACTCTGCTTAAAATCTCTTCTGTCACTGAGACATCTCTGCCATGGACCTGTGCGACCCATCCATCACTTCCTTGGGCTAAAGATCCATAGAACTCTAGTATCAAGCCTGGGTAAAATCTCTCTATCAAAGAGTAGAAAGAAACCAAACCAGCATCCCTGAGCCATTGGCCTATCCAAAAATGCTGCTAGTCGATGAACGTGAAGTCCACACAGCATCCTTCGATGATGGTCTTCGTTCCCGTCCGACTAGTCGCAAGAAAAAGAGATCGAGCAGGGGCATCCGGTGCACTGGCTTCATGTCTGGCTTTTGTTCTTCTTTCATCTTCTTGATTGGATGGTCGAGGATGACGAACAACTTGCTTCCTAGGCCCCATTCCACAAGTTTAAAGATTGAAGCGAAAGAGGAGAGTAAACCTAGGGTTTTATCGGTCCAAAATAAAATGGGAGAGGAAATGTGGCAAAAGACCGAATCAAAACCGTCCTAATCGGGAATTTGAGAGGGTTGGAGTTGAAAATTGGAGGGAAGAAGCAGATAGAACAGCGTTAGGGCATGCGTCGGCGGCTCAAATTGCGCAAGAAAAGATAAAGAAAGCACTTCATTTCAGGTTTTTATCTCGGTCTGTCATTGTTCAACTGTCGACTCACGACATATGGCCAAGTGTCGATATTTCAAGGTGTCGACACTTACAGGTGTCGACACTTCGACGTAAAACCAAAAAAAAAAGAAAATGAAGTATTGATCAAAATCACTAGAAATATAGTGAAATTCAAGAACATTGAATGTAATTGATATCAAATTTGATCTTTCATAGGTCAAAGAGTAGAAATTCTCAATCAAAAGGATTGATGACCACAAGTTCTCTTCTAATCATACTGAACTGATCCTCTTGGAGAGGCTTAGTCAAGATATCAGCTAATTACATTTCAGTACAAATAAATTCAAGCATAATATCATTATTTTTAACATGATCTCTAATAAAATGATACCTAATCTCAATATGTTTGCTTCTAGAATGCTGAACAGGATTTTTAGTTAAGCAGATTACACTAGTATTATCATATTTTATGGTATCCTAGTTAATTTGATTTCAAAATCTTCAACTTGTTGCTTAATCCACAAGATTTGAGCACAACAACTTCTTGCTGCAATATACTCAGCCTCAACTGTGGATAATGCAACTAAAGTTTGTTTCTTGCTAAACCAGGAGATTAAGTTAACTCCAAGAAATTGGCAAGTTCTACTAGTACTTTTTCTATCAAGTTTACACCCAGCAAAATCAGCATCAGAATATCTAATTAAATCAGCAGGTGAGTCTCTAGAATACCACAAACTAATATCAATTGTATCATATAAGTATCTAATAATGCGCTTAATAGCCAACAGATGAGATTTCTTAGGATCAGACTGATATCTAGCACACATGCATATACTGAACATTATATCTGGTCTACTAGCAGTCAAATATAATGAAGAGCCAATCATATATCTATATAATTTTTTATCGACATATTTATCATTCTCATCTTTATCAAGTTTACAAGAGGGCCTCATGGGTGTACTTATTGACTTAGTAGTCTCCATCCCAAACTTCTTTAAGATTTTTCTTGTATACTTAGCTTGGTTGATGAAGATTCAATCCTTAGTTTGCTTGATTTGGAGTCTGAGAAAGAAATTGAGTTCTCCCATCAAGCTCATCTCGAACACACCCTGCATAAGCTTAGCAAACTCTTGACAAATGATTTTATTAGTAGCACCGAAAATAATATCATCAATATAGATTTGTACTACTAATAAATCATAATTTTTCTTCTTTAGAAATAAAGTTGTATCAATGTGGCCTCTTGAGAATTCATTTTTAATCAAAAACTTGCTGAGTCTTTCATACCATACTTGGGGTGCTTATTTTAACTCATAAAGTGCTTTGTGTAATTTGTAAACATAATCAAGATGTGCATGATTTTCAAAACTAGGTGGTTGTTCTACAAAAACTTCTTATGCTATTAACCATTCGGAAAAGCACTTTTAACATCCATTTGAAAAAGTTTGAAATTCATAAAACAGACAAATGCTAATAGTAGTCTAATTGCCTCAAGTCTAGCAATAGGAGCAAAGGTTTCATCAATTAATATGATATGATACTTGAAATCATCCGTGGCACAAACGATTTTGAATGCATTTGAAATCGTCTGTGCCACAGATGATTTCAATAGCCTTTTTTTCCAAAACCTTTATTTTTTTTCAAATTCTAATTAATAAATTTTAATTTTAAATAAATAAATAAATAATAAAAAAATAATATTAATTAAAATTGTATATATTATTTTTTGATAATATTAATTATTACATTATTTTCAAATAACATTGATTAAAAATAATATTAATTAACTATATAAAAATAATATTAATTTAAAATTAATAATAAATTAACTAAAAATAACATTAATTAAAAAATATTATAATATTATATTATAATATTTATATTATAATAAATATTTTATATTCTAAAATATAATAAATATATTATAATCTATTATATTATATATTATATATTATAGTATAAAAAGTTTTTAAAAAATTAAAAAAATTAAAAAATAAAAAATAATCACTAGGTTGATACCATCCGATCACCAACCCGGTACTAGTTCGATCGATAGCCCGGTGTCAGTCCGATCCCTTGCTCAGGACCGGTGGCTGGATCGGTGGCAGGATCTTGACGATGGCAGGATTGGGGGTCGGACCGGTGGCAGGATGGGCGACCGGACCCTGGTGGCCGAACCTTGGTGACCGGTGACCGAACTAGTGATTGGACTGGATTGGATAAGCACGGAATTTTTCCTTTTTTTTTTATCAACTTTTTTCTCCACTTATTTTTTTCTCCACTTATTAATTATTATAACGTTATTTATATATGTTTTAATTTTAATTTTTTTATTTTAAAAATGGAGGTGCAGGAATAAGATAAAGTCCCACGTGTGTATGTGGCTTCACCCATATTTTTTTATTATTTTTTAATTTTAGATTTTATTATATTATTATAAATATTTTAAATTTTATTATATAATTTTAAATATTTTATGTATTATAAATTTATTATATTATTTTAAATATTTTTAATTTTATTGTATTATTTTAAATATTTTATTATATTATTTTAAATTTTGTTATTTATTTTTTAAAATTTTATTAGATTAAAATTTAATTAAAAAAGAGCATTTATGGGGTGCAGGGTGCATTTATGAGGGATTTTTTATTTAATTTTCTAAATGGCCTTTGGAAACTGGCATTTTTGAAATTAAATCAACCATTACGAAAGGTATTTTTGAAATTAAATCAAACATTACAAAGGGTATTTTGAAAATTAAATACTCAGCTATAAAGGACATTTTTGAAATTAAATCAAACATTATGAAGGGCATTTCAACATAAATAAAAAATCTTGTCACGTGTTACCTGATTTTAGTGAGAATTTATCTTTGCCAAAGACGAATTCTCCATGCTTCGCCAATTCGTCGAGCGAGAGCCAGGTAACCACGTGTTGCCGAGTAGGCTACCTCTGAAATCATCTTTGGTAAAGACGATTTCTCAAGTTGAAATCGTCTTTACCAAAGACGATTTCAGTCTAGTTGTCCGTCCCCCGTGTGCCACGTATCATCCATATTTCGGAAAGGATGTTTTTCTGCCACGTGGACAGAAAAACACCTAGTTTCATAAATATATCTCATAACACCTACTTTTGTAAAAAAAATTTTCATATTATTTTTAAAAAAACCTTCCACCCTTCCACTGATATTTCTTTCCAAGGAAAAGTCTTTGTGCACCGCGTGCGGTGCAGTAAATCCAACATGGCCCGCACCGCATTTTTTTATTGGTCCAAATATATCCACTGTAGCATGACGGGATGGGGGCTGAGCATAACTAGCATTAATTATCATTCAGCTTTTATTTGAAATTTTCGTCCAAACTAAAATACCCTTCTCTCCAGTCCCTTGAACTAGGATATCGTAGGTTTTGAACTAGTGTGTAGCTTTTAAACTAGGGTATCGTAAGGTGTCGTAATACTGTTTCAGGTTTTAATTTATATTTTCTGCATGGATGTTATAGATTTTGAACTAGGGTGTCGTAGCTTTTGAACTATGGTGTCGTAATACTGTTTCATGTTTTAATTTATATTTTCTATGTGGGTGTTATAGGTTTTGAACTAGAATGCCGTAACTTTTGAACTAGGGTATCGTAATACTGTTTCAGGTTTTAATTTATATTTTCTGTATGGGTGTCGTAGGTTTTGAACTAGGGTGTCGTAGCTTTTGAACTAGGGTGTCGTAGCTTTTGAACTAGGGTGTCGTAATACTGTTTCAGGTTTTAATTTATATTTTCTGCATGGGTGTCGTAGGTTTTGAACTAGGATATTGTAGCTTTTGAACTAGGGTATCGTAATAATGTTTCAGGTTTTAATTTATATTTCCTGCATGGGTGCCATAGATTTTGAACTAGGATGTCGTAGCTTTTGAACCAGGGTGTCATAATACTATTTCAGATCATTTTTGAACTAGGTTGTCGTAGGCTTTGAACTAGGATGTCGTAAGTTTTGAATTAGGATATCGTAATACTATTTTATATCATTTTTAACCTAGGATGTCGTAGGTTTTGAACCAGGATGTCGTAGATTTTGAACTAGAATATCGTAATACTGTTTGAAGTCATCTTTTGAACTAGGATATCATAGATTTTGAACTGAGATGCCATAACTTTTGAACTAGAATATCATAGAAATATTTTAATTTAAATAAAATTTTTAAATAAAAATTAAATAATAATTAATACTAAACATCTTCTTTTATATCATCATGTTATATATTTGAATCAATAGACGGACCAATAGAAGGTACGGTGCAGGCCAAGCTGGATACAAAGAATTATTTTTCTTTCCAACGTCCCATGAGCCGCATCCGTAGACTTCCCTATGGCCCACCTAGTAGGCCCGGTCACTCTGTCCGTCTGTTCTCTTGCAGGCTAAAACCCTCGCCGCTCCCAGCTCCTGAACCCGGTCGTCGGCCGTGTCCGACATCTCCCTCGGAGCCGATTGCCCGCCTGGAGACCCTCCTTTCCCACGCTCGCCGCCATTGCGCCCGACCTTCCCACCTCCCCCGTCTCCGATTCGTCTCTCTCTCCCCACTTCCAGAGTTCTTGAGGTCGCTCTCCTCTTCCTCTCCTATCAAGCCGGGCTCTTACCCCGTCAAGCCCATGGATCCCTTGCCTCCCGAGGAGGAGGAGGACCTTAAGACTTCTACTCCCCGCACCCACCGTAAAGAAGACAGCGGGAGGAGCCGCGGGCCGACTCCCGGCCACAAGAATTCGGTCTGGAACCGCAGGCGGATTCGGGTCTCGAGCGGACTCCCGCTTCGTGAAGGATATTCCCGTGATATCGCCGGTCTCTTATCTATCCCGGGTGGCTCCCTGAAGACAGGACATTAGCTCCGGCAGAAGCGGACAAGAAAGGGGAAGATGAGCGACTGCGAAGAGAGGCAAGGAGGATCGAATGCGATGCCGGGTGCGGAGCTTCTCCGGCATTCAACAAGAGGAGAAGATTCCGTTCCCGACGCTTATCAAGCCTGAGAAGAGGCGGCAGAAGGTTCCCATGGATCTGATGGAGGTCATCCGGGAAGTCAAGGTCAGCATATGATTTTTTTTAATTATATTTTTCCTTTTTTTATCGAGAGGTTATGATGTTCTTGCGCTTTAATTTCTTTTGTATTCTCAGGTTTTTTTAAATAACTTCATGCACAAGCGCAAAACTCTCATTTTAGTGTTTCGTTTGAAACATGGTTACGCCATGAAACACAATTTCATTAAAACAAAAAGGAAAAGTACTAGCTTCGGCAGTGCCGGGCCGTCCTGCTAGCTTCTCTTGTGGGATTAGGTCCTGGGTGCTCCCTTAGATGGAGACATGTAAAAAATCGGCTAGATGGGGTGATTTGAGTAACGGTTAGAGCTGAAAAAGGAAATAACGAGAGCCAAAATGAACATGGTATGGATGGTCACCGATATACCTGGCTGGAGGTCCCTCTTATTTATCTATGAAGTTATACAAAATAACTGAATGCCATCTAGAAGGTAGCATCCTCCGATATGTTGTAATAAACTTTGGTAGAGTATCAGGATCTTATCTTCGTATCTTTTCTGTTAAGATAGCAGCCATAAGGATGATAGCTTTTGTTGAAACGTTGGATAGTTGGAGGTCATTTGCTTCTGTCACCTATTCGGCCAGAGTTACTCGATTAAAGTGGAACTCATCCTCGGGCGCTCTTACATGACCAAGAGGCTCTACTCAGCCCTTGGTTCCTGTACTCGACCAAGAGGCTTTACTCGGCCTCGGGCTACTCGGCCACTATTATTTGGCTAATGATAGTCGGCCTTAGTTGCTCGGCCAATATTGCTCGGTTCCAAGAAGGCACTTTAACTAGTCTCGAGGAAGGGCTACGTGGGTTTGAGCACCACCATATTCACTGACCTCTTACCCGCCCTCCTTGGTGATGACTTATTTGTCCTCCCCATGCTTGCCATCATGCCTGCTATTGTGTCCTTCCTCTGCTAGTCACAGGCCGGAGTCATAGAGGTAGAGGGTGAGTCCGAGACCAAGCACCTTGGGGCGATCAACATGATGGCGATGGTCATACTTGCCTAGGACATGTCACGCCCCGAATCCAGATCAAGGATCGGCTACGTGACCGGCCGCACAATCCTAGATATCTTCTAGAGATCATGCCAGGCCTAACTTTCAAATCTACAACTAAACAATAGTAAGGAACAACTTTCCATAAAGATTAACAGAATATAAAATGCAGATAAAATATAAACTCAGGGATTAACACCTAAATCCTAGCTCTTCATTGACTGGTTCCAAAACCCAAATGATCTTCGATATCTGAAACAAAAATATAAGAAAACATGGGTGAGCTACACAGGCTCAGTAAGTTATCAACACCTTCAATATATATACACCAATATGCATCTAATAACAACAAGCATAATACATCATGCAACAAGATGTCCAGCAATATAATAATAATAACCCACGACCTGATGCAAATACGTACACTTAATACGACCGACACAGACACGACACGACTATGGATGGCCAACCATTTACTTAACTCTCCTAGTCCCTCAGACTATGGCCACGATCGGCCCATGGCTCGCCCCGAAAGAGACTAGATCCTGTGTCACATACTGCTCAACAGTCATGTGCCAGCAATAGCCCTGCTGGAGGCCCAAAAGGAAAACTAGCTCTGAGTATCATACGAGAAACATGCATCCTCTGCATGTGCCCACCACGCATGGCTAAAATAAGACATCTAGCTCCTGTGTCACATACCGCTCAACGGTCATGTGCCAGCAATAGCCCTGCTGGAGGCCCAAAAGGAGACTAGGTTCTCGTATGATCATAGTCAGACTAGAGAGCACTCACAACCAACTGCACCACTCAACACCAGTACAATGCATCCACATCAACACGATGCACGCAATCCAAAACAATCCCACAATATACCCACACCAACACAATGTACTCACGCCAACACAGCACTCACACCAGCATGATGCACGCAATCCAATGCAATCAAATGCAGATATATTACATATATCTACTAAGTTATAAATATATATATTTGGCATACATATCAGAGGTCAAGATAACTTACTCAAGAGCATCCACCAACAACGTGCAGTTCAATTCCCTAGATCCGATCTTCCAGAGACGACGACGATCCTGAATCACAAATTAAAAAGAAATTATATATAAACTAAATTTTCTTGGAACAACCTTGTCCAACAGATCTTTTCCCCTTCTTCCCATTTATTTAATATTATTAATATAATCATTATTATTATTATTTATTTATTTATTTATTTTCTAATGGGGTTTTTACTGGACCGGTCTAACCAAGAAATAGACCTAGCCCAACAGGGCATGGCTCAACCAAGTCTGGCCCAACGAGACCCGACCCAGCCAAGCCCAGCCCAGCCCAGCCCGGCCCGACCCGGCCCAGCCCGGCCTGGCCCAGCTAAGCCCGCCCAAAACAGGCTTGGCCCAGCCAAGCCTGATCAAACCGAGCCCCAGCCATCGACGGCCATGGCATCGCCCGACCCCATGGGAGAAGCAGGGAGGATCGACGACGATCCTCCCGTCCGACCACCACGGTGTTCACGCCGGAGAAGGAAGAGAGTCTGGCGACCCTTACAGTGGCCGTCCGACCGACAGCCGGCGAGCACCGAGCCGGAGACTGTCGCCTGCGACAGTACCTCACAGCCGACCAAAATCCGTCTCTCCCTCCTCCACTCTCCCCCCCCCCAAGCAGGCGAAGGGACGGCGGCAATCCCCGCGATCGACCGCCCAAGACGGTTGCCGGAGAAGGAGGAGTCCGGCGGTGGCTTCCTCACTGCCGGCCACAGCCCAAGGCTTCAACGGAGAGGAAAATCAACCGGATTCTCCCCTCCGTCGAGCCGCACAAACACTCAACGTCCACCAGGGAGAGAGAGGACTTACCGGCGAGGGCGACTCCGACCGCAACGACCACCGGCGAAGAGCGCTCCGGCGAGGGCAGGGCACTCGAAGGATCCGTCGACGCTCCACCCATAGGGAGGGTTTTTCCCGGATCAACAGAGGCTCCCAATGCCCCTAAAACCCGAGGAAGGACCTTATCTCCCCCACCTCCGGCGGCGTCGACGAGCCTCTCCGGATTTCCCGCCGGGAAATCCAAACTCCCGAACCAGAAGAAATTTGAACTGAAGTCGGCGGCCCTTGCCGACTTCAGTCCAAAATCAGCCCATTAAGAACTGGGCTTCACATTCTCCCCACCTAAAAAAATTTCGCCCTCGAAATTTAAGTCTTCTAAACCCAAAGATGCACAATCCAAAACTTACATGATTCAATACTCACAAGTACCATTCTACCCAATTTCAATAATTCCAATAAGAGCATCTCTTCTTCCATCATACATACTTTAAATTAATTCTAATGTCTTTAGTCTACCACACTTTCGCTGCACACACTGATATAAATTTTTCAAATCATCAAATATCCTTCAATACCCTAATTCTACCCCACTCTCACTAACTATGACATCTTTAACCTTTGCTCTGATACCACTCTGTCACGCCCCGAATCCAGATCAAGGATCGGCTACGTGACCGGCCGCACAATCCTAGATATCTTCTAGAGATCATGCCAGGCCTAACTTTCAAATCTACAACCAAACAATAGTAAGGAACAACTTTCCATAAAGATTAACAGAATATAAAATACAGATAAAATATAAACTCAGGGATTAACACCTAAATCCTAGCTCTTCATTGACTGGTTCCAAAACCCAAATGATCTTCGATATCTGAAACAAAAATATAAGAAAACATGGGTGAGCTACACAGGCTCAGTAAGTTATCAACACCTTCAATATACATACACCAATATGCATCTAATAACAACAAGCATAATACATCATGCAACAAGATGTCCAGCAATATAATAATAATAACCCACGACCTGATGCAAATACGTACATTTAATGCGACCGACACAGACACGACACGACTATGGATGGCCAACCATTTACTTAACTCTCCTAGTCCCTCAGACTATGGCCACGATCGGCCCATGGCTCGCCCCGAAAGAGACTAGATCCTGTGTCACATACTGCTCAACAGTCATGTGCCAGCAATAGCCCTGCTGGAGGCCCAAAAGGAAAACTAGCTCTGAGTATCATACGAGAAACATGCATCCTCTGCATGTGCCCACCACGCATGGCTAAAATAAGACATCTAGCTCCTGTGTCACATACCGCTCAACGGTCATGTGCCAGCAATAGCCCTGCTGGAGGCCCAAAAGGAGACTAGGTTCTCGTATGATCATAGTCAGACTAGAGAGCACTCACAACCAACTGCACCACTCAACACCAGTACAATGCATCCACATCAACACGACGCACGCAATCCAAAACAATCCCACAATATACCCACACCAACACAATGTACTCACGCCAACACAGCACTCACACCAGCATGATGCACGCAATCCAATGCAATCAAATGCAGATATATTACATATATCTACTAAGTTATAAATATATATATATTGGCATACATATCAGAGGTCAAGATAACTTACTCAAGAGCATCCACCAACAACGTGCAGTTCAATTCCCTAGATCCGATCTTCCAGAGACGACGACGATCCTGAATCACAAATTAAAAAGAAATTATATATAAACTAAATTTTCTTGGAACAACCTTGTCCAACAGATCTTTTCCCCTTCTTCCCATTTATTTAATATTATTAATATAATCATTATTATTATTATTTATTTATTTATTTATTTTCTAATGGGATTTTTACTGGACCGGTCTAACCAAGAAATAGACCTAGCCCAACAGGGCATGGCTCAACCAAGTCTGGCCCAACGAGACCCGACCCAGCCAAGCCCAGCCCAGCCCAGCCCGGCCCGGCCCGGCCCAGCCCGGCCTGGCCCAGCTAAGCCCGGCCCAAAACAGGCTTGGCCCAGCCAAGCCTGATCAAACCGAGCCCCAGCCATCGACGGCCATGGCATCGCCCGACCCCATGGGAGAAGCAGGGAGGATCGACGACGATCCTCCCGTCCGACCACCACGGTGTTCACGCCGGAGAAGGAAGAGAGTCTGGCGACCCTTACAGTGGCCGTCCGACCGACAGCCGGCGAGCACCGAGCCGGAGACTGTCGCCTGCGACAGTACCTCACAGCCGACCAAAATCCGTCTCTCCCTCCTCCACTCTCCCCCCCCCCAAGCAGGCGAAGGGACGGCGGCAATCCCCGCGATCGACCGCCCAAGACGGTTGCCGGAGAAGGAGGAGTCCGGCGGTGGCTTCCTCACTGCCGGCCACAGCCCAAGGCTTCAACGGAGAGGAAAATCAACCGGATTCTCCCCTCCGTCGAGCCGCACAAACACTCAACGTCCACCAGGGAGAGAGAGGACTTACCGGCGAGGGCGACTCCGACCGCAACGACCACCGGCGAAGAGCGCTCCGGCGAGGGCAGGGCACTCGAAGGATCCGTCGACGCTCCACCCATAGGGAGGGTTTTTCCCGGATCAACAGAGGCTCCCAATGCCCCTAAAACCCGAGGAAGGACCTTATCTCCCCCACCTCCGGCGGCGTCGACGAGCCTCTCCGGATTTCCCGCCGGGAAATCCAAACTCCCGAACCAGAAGAAATTTGAACTGAAGTCGGCGGCCCTTGCCGACTTCAGTCCAAAATCAGCCCATTAAGAACTGGGCTTCACATTCTCCCCACCTAAAAAAAATTTCGCCCTCGAAATTTAAGTCTTCTAAACCCAAAGATGCACAATCCAAAACTTACATGATTCAATACTCACAAGTACCATTCTACCCAATTTCAATAATTCCAATAAGAGCATCTCTTCTTCCATCATACATACTTTAAATTAATTCTAATGTCTTTAGTCTACCACACTTTCGCTGCGCACACTGATATAAATTTTTCAAATCATCAAATATCCTTCAATACCCTAATTCTACCCCACTCTCACTAACTATGACATCTTTAACCTTTGCTCTGATACCACTCTGTCACGCCCCGAATCCAGATCAAGGATCGGCTACGTGACCGGCCGCACAATCCTAGATATCTTCTAGAGATCATGCCAGGCCTAACTTTCAAATCTACAACCAAACAATAGTAAGGAACAACTTTCCATAAAGATTAACAGAATATAAAATACAGATAAAATATAAACTCAGGGATTAACACCTAAATCCTAGCTCTTCATTGACTGGTTCCAAAACCCAAATGATCTTCGATATCTGAAACAAAAATATAAGAAAACATGGGTGAGCTACACAGGCTCAGTAAGTTATCAACACCTTCAATATACATACACCAATATGCATCTAATAACAACAAGCATAATACATCATGCAACAAGATGTCCAGCAATATAATAATAATAACCCACGACCTGATGCAAATACGTACATTAATGCGACCGACACAGACACGACACGACTATGGATGGCCAACCATTTACTTAACTCTCCTAGTCCCTCAGACTATGGCCACGATCGGCCCATGGCTCGCCCCGAAAGAGACTAGATCCTGTGTCACATACTGCTCAACAGTCATGTGCCAGCAATAGCCCTGCTGGAGGCCCAAAAGGAAAACTAGCTCTGAGTATCATACGAGAAACATGCATCCTCTGCATGTGCCCACCACGCATGGCTAAAATAAGACATCTAGCTCCTGTGTCACATACCGCTCAACGGTCATGTGCCAGCAATAGCCCTGCTGGAGGCCCAAAAGGAGACTAGGTTCTCGTATGATCATAGTCAGACTAGAGAGCACTCACAACCAACTGCACCACTCAACACCAGTACAATGCATCCACATCAACACGACGCACGCAATCCAAAACAATCCCACAATATACCCACACCAACACAATGTACTCACGCCAACACAGCACTCACACCAGCATGATGCACGCAATCCAATGCAATCAAATGCAGATATATTACATATATCTACTAAGTTATAAATATATATATATTGGCATACATATCAGAGGTCAAGATAACTTACTCAAGAGCATCCACCAACAACGTGCAGTTCAATTCCCTAGATCCGATCTTCCAGAGATGACGACGATCCTGAATCACAAATTAAAAAGAAATTATATATAAACTAAATTTTCTTGGAACAACCTTGTCCAACAGATCTTTTCCCCTTCTTCCCATTTATTTAATATTATTAATATAATCATTATTATTATTATTTATTTATTTATTTATTTTCTAATGGGATTTTTACTGGACCGGTCTAACCAAGAAATAGACCTAGCCCAACAGGGCATGGCTCAACCAAGTCTGGCCCAACGAGACCCGACCCAGCCAAGCCCAGCCCAGCCCAGCCCGGCCCAGCCCGGCCTGGCCCAGCTAAGCCCGGCCCAAAACAGGCTTGGCCCAGCCAAGCCTGATCAAACCGAGCCCCAGCCATCGACGGCCATGGCATCGCCCGACCCCATGGGAGAAGCAGGGAGGATCGACGACGATCCTCCCGTCCGACCACCACGGTGTTCACGCCGGAGAAGGAAGAGAGTCTGGCGACCCTTACAGTGGCCGTCCGACCGACAGCCGGCGAGCACCGAGCCGGAGACTGTCGCCTGCGACAGTACCTCACAGCCGACCAAAATCCGTCTCTCCCTCCTCCACTCTCCCCCCCCCAAGCAGGCGAAGGGACGGCGGCAATCCCCGCGATCGACCGCCCAAGACGGTTGCCGGAGAAGGAGGAGTCCGGCGGTGGCTTCCTCACTGCCGGCCACAGCCCAAGGCTTCAACGGAGAGGAAAATCAACCGGATTCTCCCCTCCGTCGAGCCGCACAAACACTCAACGTCCACCAGGGAGAGAGAGGACTTACCGGCGAGGGCGACTCCGACCGCAACGACCACCGGCGAAGAGCGCTCCGGCGAGGGCAGGGCACTCGAAGGATCCGTCGACGCTCCACCCATAGGGAGGGTTTTTCCCGGATCAACAGAGGCTCCCAATGCCCCTAAAACCCGAGGAAGGACCTTATCTCCCCCACCTCCGGCGGCGTCGACGAGCCTCTCCGGATTTCCCGCCGGGAAATCCAAACTCCCGAACCAGAAGAAATTTGAACTGAAGTCGGCGGCCCTTGCCGACTTCAGTCCAAAATCAGCCCATTAAGAACTGGGCTTCACATTCTCCCCACCTAAAAAAAATTTCGCCCTCGAAATTTAAGTCTTCTAAACCCAAAGATGCACAATCCAAAACTTACATGATTCAATACTCACAAGTACCATTCTACCCAATTTCAATAATTCCAATAAGAGCATCTCTTCTTCCATCATACATACTTTAAATTAATTCTAATGTCTTTAGTCTACCACACTTTCGCTGCGCACACTGATATAAATTTTTCAAATCATCAAATATCCTTCAATACCCTAATTCTACCCCACTCTCACTAACTATGACATCTTTAACCTTTGCTCTGATACCACTCTGTCACGCCCCGAATCCAGATCAAGGATCGGCTACGTGACCGGCCGCACAATCCTAGATATCTTCTAGAGATCATGCCAGGCCTAACTTTCAAATCTACAACCAAACAATAGTAAGGAACAACTTTCCATAAAGATTAACAGAATATAAAATACAGATAAAATATAAACTCAGGGATTAACACCTAAATCCTAGCTCTTCATTGACTGGTTCCAAAACCCAAATGATCTTCGATATCTGAAACAAAAATATAAGAAAACATGGGTGAGCTACACAGGCTCAGTAAGTTATCAACACCTTCAATATACATACACCAATATGCATCTAATAACAACAAGCATAATACATCATGCAACAAGATGTCCAGCAATATAATAATAATAACCCACGACCTGATGCAAATACGTACATTTAATGCGACCGACACAGACACGACACGACTATGGATGGCCAACCATTTACTTAACTCTCCTAGTCCCTCAGACTATGGCCACGATCGGCCCATGGCTCGCCCCGAAAGAGACTAGATCCTGTGTCACATACTGCTCAACAGTCATGTGCCAGCAATAGCCCTGCTGGAGGCCCAAAAGGAAAACTAGCTCTGAGTATCATACGAGAAACATGCATCCTCTGCATGTGCCCACCACGCATGGCTAAAATAAGACATCTAGCTCCTGTGTCACATACCGCTCAACGGTCATGTGCCAGCAATAGCCCTGCTGGAGGCCCAAAAGGAGACTAGGTTCTCGTATGATCATAGTCAGACTAGAGAGCACTCACAACCAACTGCACCACTCAACACCAGTACAATGCATCCACATCAACACGACGCACGCAATCCAAAGCAATCCCACAATATACCCACACCAACACAATGTACTCACGCCAACACAGCACTCACACCAGCATGATGCACGCAATCCAATGCAATCAAATGCAGATATATTACATATATCTACTAAGTTATAAATATATATATATTGGCATACATATCAGAGGTCAAGATAACTTACTCAAGAGCATCCACCAACAACGTGCAGTTCAATTCCCTAGATCCGATCTTCCAGAGACGACGACGATCCTGAATCACAAATTAAAAAGAAATTATATATAAACTAAATTTTCTTGGAACAACCTTGTCCAACAGATCTTTTCCCCTTCTTCCCATTTATTTAATATTATTAATATAATCATTATTATTATTATTTATTTATTTATTTATTTTCCAATGGGGTTTTTACTGGACCGGTCTAACCAAGAAATAGACCTAGCCCAACAGGGCATGGCTCAACCAAGTCTGGCCCAACGAGACCCGACCCAGCCAAGCCCAGCCCAGCCCAGCCCGGCCCGGCCCGGCCCGGCCCAGCCCGGCCTGGCCCAGCTAAGCCCGGCCCAAAACAGGCTTGGCCCAGCCAAGCCTGATCAAACCGAGCCCCAGCCATCGACGGCCATGGCATCGCCCGACCCCATGGGAGAAGCAGGGAGGATCGACGGCGATCCTCCCGTCCGACCACCACGGTGTTCACGCCGGAGAAGGAAGAGAGTCCGGCGACCCTTACAGTGGCCGTCCGACCGACAGCCAGCGAGCACCGAGCCGGAGACTGTCGCCTGCGACAGTACCTCACGGCCGACCAAAATCCGTCTCTCCCTCCTCCACTCTCCCCCCCCCCAAGCAGGCGAAGGGACGGCGGCAATCCCCGCGATCGACCGCCCAAGACGGTTGCCGGAGAAGGAGGAGTCCGGCGGTGGCTTCCTCACTGCCGGCCACAGCCCAAGGCTTCAACGGAGAGGAAAATCAACCGGATTCTCCCCTCCGTCGAGCCGCACAAACACTCAACGTCCACCAGGGAGAGAGAGGACTTACCGGCGAGGGCGACTCCGACCGCAACGACCACCGGCGAAGAGCGCTCCGGCGAGGGCAGGGCACTCGAAGGATCCGTCGACGCTCCACCCATAGGGAGGGTTTTTCCCGGATCAACAGAGGCTCCCAATGCCCCTAAAACCCGAGGAAGGACCTTATCTCCCCCACCTCCGGCGGCGTCGACGAGCCTCTCCGGATTTCCCGCCGGGAAATCCAAACTCCCGAACCAGAAGAAATTTGAACTGAAGTCGGCGGCCCTTGCCGACTTCAGTCCAAAATCAGCCCATTAAAAACTGGGCTTCACATTCTCCCCACCTAAAAAAAATTTCGCCCTCGAAATTTAAGTCTTCTAAACCCAAAGATGCACAATCCAAAACTTACATGATTCAATACTCACAAGTACCATTCTACCCAATTTCAATAATTCCAATAAGAGCATCTCTTCTTCCATCATACATACTTTAAATTAATTCTAATGTCTTTAGTCTACCACACTTTCGCTGCGCACACTGATATAAATTTTTCAAATCATCAAATATCCTTCAATACCCTAATTCTACCCCACTCTCACTAACTATGACATCTTTAACCTTTGCTCTGATACCACTCTGTCACGCCCCGAATCCAGATCAAGGATCGGCTACGTGACCGGCCGCACAATCCTAGATATCTTCTAGAGATCATGCCAGGCCTAACTTTCAAATCTACAACCAAACAATAGTAAGGAACAACTTTCCATAAAGATTAACAGAATATAAAATACAGATAAAATATAAACTCAGGGATTAACACCTAAATCCTAGCTCTTCATTGACTGGTTCCAAAACCCAAATGATCTTCGATATCTGAAACAAA